>CM053770.1:324331892-324454739 GCA_028658325.1 Potorous gilbertii
GACAGCTTCATGGGCCCTACCAAGTCAGCCCGGAGGGGGCGCAGAATCGGAATGTCAAGCGCATAAACGGTCCTAGGACAGCTTCATGGGCCCTACCCAGTCAGCCCGGAGCGGGGCGCACAATCAGAATCGGAATGTCAAGCGCATGAACGGTCCTAGGACAGCTTCATGGGCCCTACCAAGTCAGCCCGGAGGGGGGCGCACAGAATCGGAATGTCAAGGACAGATTTGTCCTAGAAGAGAATCATGACATCAAGAAGATGAGGAGACTTGCACTTGACTTTGTTTTGAGTGAGGGAGGGCTGTGCAGGTCACCAGCCTCACTTCTCCTCCAGAGCCATCTGGGTTTAGTGGTCCGATATTCATCAGGATGCATGGGAGACCTTGAGTCCTTCTAGGCTAAGGTCTTATGAGGTTCTCACTGAGTGACATAACGCCCATTCAGTGAGTAATGACCCAGAATGTCCAGGATAGAAACCATCAGAAAACCTCGAGGTCATCCAACACACTCCCTCACATTTTACAGATGAAGAAACTGACGTCACTTGCCCAAGGTCACACAGGTAGTAAGAGAAGATGTCAGAAATACACCTTAGATCCTCTGACTCCAAAGCAACGCTCTTTCCACTGCATCAAGACTAATCATTCGTATTTGTGCAGCGCTTTGAAGAGTTGTGTTATTCAGTCATGTCTGACTCGGACCCCATTTGGGGTTTTCTTGGCAAAGAAACTGGTGTGGTTTGTTTTTTCCTTCTCCAGCTCATTTTACAGATGAGGAAACTGAGGTAAACAGGATGTTTACCTCACATCCTGTACAGGGTCACACAGCTTGTAAGTATCTGAGGCCAGATGTGAACCCAGGTTTTCCTGACTCTAGGTCCAGCATTCTATCTACCTAGCTGCCCCTATTTAAGGAGTTTAGAAATCATCTAGTCCAGCCCCTTGTTTTACAGATGGGACCGCTGCAGCCCAGAGACTGGACTTTACAGAATCACAGTTAGAAGGGGCTTTAGCCAGCATCTAGTCTGACCTATATACAAAATGAATCCCCACCATTACATATCTGACAAGTGGTCATTCAGTCTCTTAAAAATCTCCAAGGAGCGGGAATCCATCACCTCCTATAGTAGCCCATTCCACTTTTGGCCAGCTCTGCCTGTTAGAAAGTTTTTTCCTGACATCAAACCTCTTGGGAACATGCAGCCATGCCCCTGGTCCTACTCTCTAGAGCCAAAGAAAATCAGCTTGATCCCTCCTCCACCTGACAAGTCTTCAGATTTTAGAACACAGCTATCATATACCTCCAGAGTCTTCCTTCTCCTTGAGCACCTAATTTCTTCAATCAACTTGCTGAAGGCTATACAAATAGTAAGTAGAAGAGCTGAAATTCAAACCCAAACTGACTCCAAATCCATCACCTCTAATATACCACACTGTTTCACAAGATACATCCCAATGATTTCTATTTTCTCATTACTTATGTATATCAGTATTTGGATGTAGGGGGATAGGTAGGAATCCTTTTAATTTCTCATATGATAAAAATCATTTCTGTGGGGTTTTTTTTGGTTTTGTGATAATTTTGTTGGTTTGTTTGGCTAGCAACACTCATATAGTATATCAGGATCACCAGAAACAGGTTCAAGACTAAGTCCCTATTGTCTCTTCAGCCTTCCTAATCTAATGTCTGGATATCATCATCATGATGGTTGTTTATATTTGTGTAAAGTCCTAAACATCCTATGGGTTAGGTTAGCACAGGTGGCATCATGCCCCCATTTTACAGATAAAAGGGTTAAGGCTTAGAAAAAACCTTGCCCAAGTTTGTATAACTGATAAATGTCTGAAATGAGATTTAAATCCAGGTCTCTCCTATTAACAAGTCAGGAAAATCTGAATTCAAATTCAGCCTTAGATACTTACTAGCTATGTGAACTTGGGCAAGTCATTTAACTCATTTGCCTCAGTTTCCTCATGTAAAATGGGGATAATGATACCAGTTACCTCTCAGAGTTATTGTGAGAATCAAGTGATGTAATCATTGTAAAGTACTTAGCATAGTACCTGGAACATTAGTAGGCACCATGTTAGCTATTATATTATACATTTATACACATATGTCTAAGGGAAATGTTAGTTATTGCTGCTATTATTAATTTTTATTATTCCTTGCTCAAGACACTCTGTCTCCCAACTCCATTCATTTTCATTGGCTGTCCCCATTGCCTAGAATCCTCTCCCCTCCTCATCTCCACCTCCTGGCTTCCTTCAAGTCTCAGCTTAAATCCCACCTTCTACAAGAAGCCTTTACAGGTCCTCCTTAGTGTTAGTGTCTTCCCTCTGTGATTCTCTCCAATTTATCCTAAGTAAATCTTGTTTAAACATAGCTGTTGGCATGTTGTCCCATTAGATTGTGAGCTCCTCATTGAGACCAAGGTCTGTTTTGGCCTTTCTTTGTGTCCCCAGGGTTTAGCATAGTGCCTGACTCTTAGTAACTGTCTAGACAACTTGGGTTGACAATACTTTTCTAACCCCAGTCCAGGCCAACCTCAGAACCCAGGTGTGAGCCAGAAGACCTGCCATCACTGAGATATCCTTCCCCCACACACACCTTGTTCCCTCTCCCAGCTGTCCCAGAACCCATATGGTTCTTTCCTCCCCTTCACCATAAACTTCCTGAAAGAGATGTCAGTACTAGAAGCAGCAAGGTATACAGGACATTGGGGAAAGTGCTAGATTTGATATTAGAAAATTTCTGGTTCTTACCATCTTTGTGACCTTAAGGAAGTCACATTCCTCACTGGGCCTCAGTTTCCTCATCTGTGAAATGAGGGATTTCAGGCTAGATGATCTCAAAGGTCTCTTTCCCCTTTAAATTCTATATTCCTTCATTATCCACTCTCTTCAACCCTTTACAATCCGGCCTCTCCCCTCCTGACTCCAATGAAGCCCTGACCACCTCCTAATCGCCAAATCCAGTGGTCTTTTTTGTGAGCCTGAATCTCTCTGAAGCCTTTCACATTGTTGGGCATGCCTGTTATGTACTTTTTCTTCTCTTGGCTTCAGAGACACCACGCCCTTGGTTTCATTCTTGCTTCCTTGTAGAGGAGATGGTGGTACATTTCCTGGAATACAAAGGGTCAAAGGCACATAACAGAAATCAGCTAGCAAGTTGATTTATTTATTAAACACCTTCTAGGTACCAGGCACTAGGGATATGGTGACAAAAATGTCATAGTCTTTGCCTTCAGAGAACTTAACATTCTTTCAGAAGGAGAGACTATGTGTATAAATATAACAATAACCAGGAACATAAGAGGTGGCTGGGTTTACAGACTAGACAAGTCTCAGAGAAACTAGAATTCCTCATTTGTGGGGAGTAGAAAGACAGCTATGACTGGGCAATCATTCCCTCAATCTTCTAACTTCAAGAGGAATTTTGTACTTGGAATCATGTCTATGATACACATCAGATGTTTTCAGTCTAGGAGGACAACTATTTTTGGGGGTTCAGAAGTGGGTTCTCCTCATATTGGAATAGAGGGAAGTAGTTCTGCTCCAGATCTGTTGGGGAGCAATTTCATTCCAGTCAGGTTTGCTGCCCTCCCACCAAACACTTATTGCACAAAAGATAAGGAAACATTTAGGTAAGTGAGTAAAATGGTAACTGGGGAAGCTAGAGAGCTTAGGTTAGGTGAAAGAATATTCAAGAGTAAAAGGAAGAAATATTAATTCAATAAAATAAAATCTGCTTTTGGAAGCATCTGGGGGTGCAGACACTGAGTTAAGTTTTGGGGTACTCGCTCCTCCCTAGCACTGTAACATATCCTGCGGAGTTCTGGAGGCTTCCCATTCACCATTCATGCTCTCTCTTTCTCTCTCTCACTCTCTGTCTCTGTCTGTCTGTCTCTCTCTCTCTCTCTGTCTCTCTCTCTCTCTCTGTCTCTCTCTCTCTCTCTCTCTCTCTCTCTCTCTCTCTCTCTCTCTCTTTCCTCCCCCGAATTAGGAGTCATAGCTCCCTACCCTGATTGACAGGGTTATTCTTAAGAAGTCTATCCCTACCTAAAGGTGGAGTTGTAGTCACATAAGTATAACAAGGGTCATGAAGCATTCACATAGGTACCTACCAGCTTTGGGCCAGCACTAAAGGACATGGGCATCTCAGGGATGATAGGGGAAAAAAAACCAAAACGAATCTATTGCCTACTGAGTGGGAAGAGCCATTGACTCAGTGGCTCTTTAGAAGCAAATGAGGTTCCCTCCAAGCTCTCTTCACTTCCTGGTTACCGACTGTGTTCAGATTACTCCAGCAATACCACCCACTCACCCCAGGTGACCTAAGTATGAGTCGTGCTTGGATGAGTCTGAGAGCAGATCTCAGAGCCCGATTTTTGGTGACTAAACAATAATCTCATCATGGACATTTCTAGTCTTAGATGCTACCTTGTGAGTTCAGGAGGTTCGGAGAGCCTGGGTGTTGGATAAACACTCACTGCTTCTGCGAGTTCTTTCTTGGAGGGGAATGAGATAAATTCTTGACGCAGCTTGCAAAAACAACAGTGACAACCTGGTTCTGGAGGGAGTTTTTGGAGCTCAAGTGAAATGTGAAATGACAATTGAGCAGTACCACAAAAAAAAAAAAATCTGATGTTGTGGTCTCTACTGGCTCCAGCTTTGGGCTCAGTTGAAATCCTGACTTAGGGTAACTCTGGGGCCTACTATCTCCTAAGCAGTATCCCAGTTCCAGCCACCAGACTCTTGATTCCTCACTGACTTGACTGGACCCACAGATGGACTCCCTGCTCCACAGGAAGATGCCGTGGAGACACTGCAGCAAGACACTATTGCCAATGGGAGGGAAATGAGATTGAAATTCCCTTTCCTACTTGATCTCCTCTCTAAGAGAAAAAAAAGGAAAGAAAACTCTTTTCTCAGAACTGATGCCTGTCTTAAAAATTTTATTTTTTAATTAATAAACATTTATTTTCTCTCCCCCAAACATCTCCATTTAAAAAGAAAAAAAACTAAAATAAAACAAAACCTCTGTAACAGAGGTTTACATAATCAAGCAAAACAAATTCCCACATCATCCACATCCACAAATATATGTCTCATTCTGCAACTTAAATCACTCATCACCTCTCTGGCAGGAGGTTAAGTGGTGCAGAGTTCATCAGTCCCTGGAGTCCTCTGGCATCACAGCTGATTATGGCATTTGTTGCCCAGCAGAGGCCACTATGGTTATCTCAAAGCATGAACTTCTCTTGGAGAGTCTCTAATTCTCCTGCCCCTCTCTTTTTAGTGGGGGGAGTGGGGGTGAAGCCCTTGCCTCAAACTGACTAGTCTGCTTAGAGATAATGAGATTAACTCCTGAAGGTTTTAGTCTTGGATAAAGATGCTAGTTCCACATGGCTTCTTTTCTACTATAAAGTTAAAAAACTCAAAAACCCAAACTTTAAAATACAAATTGTAAATAGAATTCATAAGATCCTTTGAGCCCCCAGATAACCTGTTAGTTGACTAGCCAGGATTGTGATCTTTTTTCTCCCTATTTAATTTAATATTTTATTTTTCCCAATTACATGTAAAAACAATTTTAATATTTTTATTTCAAAAGTTTAACTCCAAATTCTCTCCCTCCCTCCCTTACGCCTATCACTGAGAAGGCAAGCCATTTGACATAGGCTAGGCATATATAGTCATGCAAAACACATTTCCATGTAAGACCTGCTGTGAAAGAAAACACAGACAAAAGAAAAGGAAAGAAGGGAGAGAGAAAGAGAGAGAGAGAGAGAGAGAGAGAGAGAAAGAGAAAGAGAGAGAGAGAGCTTAAGTACCTTCAATCTGCATTGAGATCACCACTTCTTTCTCTGGAGATGGACAGCACCCAGGATGATGATATTCCAGCCAGCTGAATTTAGTACTGTTGAATAGTCATAGTTTTTTCTTACTTCATTTCACACTTTTTATAGCAAAACCTCAAACTCATTATGCCACTGAAATTATCTATCAAACTATGGTTAAAAAATAAAAGAAAACTAGGCAAAAGGTTTAAAGATCCAAACAACCCTTAGTAATTAACTTTCTCACCTATAGCTCCAAGCAAGAAAACAAAAGGGAGGGAGAATGGAATAGGTTTGTCTTTAGTTGCAGCAATTTCTCAAAGAATCAAGAATTCAGTCATTGTCTGCCAGATTCTCTTAGTAAGCTAAAGTATGAACCAAGGAAAGGAAAGGACTCCACCTGCTAAGAGATGTCTCTGTCTCCTGGTTGGGGTCCTTCTGTGGCTGCCACTTCCACCACAACTGCACTCTCTCTCAAACCCTGTTCTGGATCCTCTGGAGAGATATTTCCAACTCCCTCTTACACCAGAAATACTAGCCTATCTCAAAGTAAGAGCCCTCTTTTCTCTAATTTGCAAGAAACAACTCTTAGACTCTTTAGTCGTTCTTGGAAGCCGTCAGTCCAGCCTAGCTTGAAGATCTATTAAATATTGATCAGAATTCTTAGTCTTTCAGAGTTGTTACCTTTACATTGTTGGTGTTATGATATAAATCGTTCTCCTGGTTCTGCTCATTTTATCCTGCACTCATTCCGCATGTCCCTGGACTTTTCAAAGTCACTAAGGGCAATCAGTCAATTGCTAGGTACACCTCAATTTCCATCAATTGTCTTTATCTAATGATCAGCTCCCTATAATCCGGGAGCCTAATTGAAGAACTTTGACACTTTGCTCAAGGACTAACATTGGCCCACGCTTTATTGTGTTGTTGGATTGTTTAGAAAATTCCTCTCTGTGTTGTCACACTCTTGTTAGGGTGGGAGGAGTGATGATGGTGATGATTCAGAAAAAGGACTGGGAAACAAAACCATCTTTGAAAGGACAAAGAGCTGCACGAGGAAGAAGGCAGGAAAGTGACAAAGAACTGCAAATTCACAGAGATATAAAAATGCAGTTCTCTTTTCCTTCCCTTCCCTTTAAGACAGAGACCTTGCAGTTGTCCTGCTGAAAACAGGGAGTAGACAACTACTGAGGCTTCCTACTCATCAAATAAATGAATGGCAGCTGATTTTTTTCCTTTTGTTTTAATTCATTAATTTTCTAAATGAGGTAGATTTTTCCTTTTATTTTAATGATTTTCCATAAATTACGTGTCCGCAGTATGTTTAATTTTTGTGTTCTGTGCACGTGAAGGGGTAAGGAGAAAGAAGGGGGGAGTTTGAAATAAAAACAGAGGTTCCAGATGTGAGGTGGTGGGGTAAAAAACCAGTGATTCCCTCTTCTTGATGTTCTGAGCCATATGCATAATTTCCCTCAGCTAATTTCCAAATCTGGCCACAATACTACCACACTCCAGCTGTCTTATGGTGTATGTACAAAGTGTTATACAAGTGACTCCATCCCATCAGAATTCTCCCTTGCAACAAAGTACACACAAAAGCAAAATAAACACACAGACCAATCATATCTTTTATTTATGAATGATCATACATTTATCCTCCCAGCTGCTAGGACCTCGTCCCTGAAGTTATCTTGTATTTATTTCCTATATGGTTGTACATATATATATATATATATATATATATATATATATATATATATATATATATATATACGTGTTGACTCCACTGACAACATTTCTTCTTTGAGGGCTGGTACTATTTAATTTTTGTCTGTGTAAGGGGTGTTTGTGTTGTCCATTCATTTGTGTTCACATGGGTCTGTCTAAAGGTGACAACAGCAACATGAATTGAGATCTCTAGAGTCTCCTCTACCCACCTTTCTACAAGGAAGACTTTGATTCCCACTAGGTGGGGAAGCAGGAAGTTGGAAGCAGAGGATACCTTCTCTGGTCTTCTCTGAAAAGAGGGGGAACTGAGCTAGAATTATATCTATCTACTCTCTTTTATTGTTAGTCTAAGGGAAACAATTTTTATAATATTACTAGCCTAGGGGAAATGATTTTTATAATATTACTAGTGTAGGGGAAATAATTTTTATGATATTACTAGTCTAGGGGAAATAATTTTTATAATATTATTAGTCTAGGGGAAATAATTTTTATAATATTACTAGTCTAGGGGAAATAATTTTTATAATATTATTAGTCTAGGGGAAATAATTTTTAACTTAATGGGAAAGGAGTCCCCCAAGCTTTATTTTCAAGGCTTGGCTTTCTTTCCACCAAATGTCAGTTCAGATCTTACCCTAGGAGAAATTTTCCAAAATCTCCAGTAAAGCTAGCTGTAAAAGGGGATTTGATCAAGATGTTGACTCCTCTATAAATGACTCCTTCCAGAATCTTTCTCTTACTTCAAGGACCTCTCCCCAAAGAAAATTTAGAGTTACATGTGTTCTCTCTCAAATATGGAAGGCAGAAGACCAAGATCTCTCTTCTCTCTCATGCTGTTGTCAACTCTACCTCTCACACAGCAATGTAATTGGAATATTGAGCAATCAATTTCTGTTGAGGAAGATAATATTACACAAATGAGCTTTGAGTCACAGGTTACATTTGTCCCTAAAATAATACTTGGTACACAATAGGCATTTAATAAATATTTGTTGGTTGATTGAGATATGCTTCACTCCATCTTATAGTCTACCATCTCCCATATATGACCTTCCAAGTTTCCCTAGATTCTTCATATTCATTGTTTCTTACAACATAACAATATTATAGTACGTTCAGAAATCACAATTTGTTTGGTCGTTCTTCAATTGGTGGGCACCCATTTTGTTTCTATAATGGGGGGAAGGGTTGATATGGGCACCTAGTATGTTCTTAGAGTACCTAGTATGGCATCTCTCCACATAGAGACTATAGGGAACTTGCTTCCAGAAGAAATGGAATGAGGAATAAGGGAAGTACCTTGGAGAGACTATAGAGCATGTGAAGACATTCCATAATTGGTTCCAGTTGGCTAACCATGTGAAGATGGGGAGGCTTGATTGCAGGGGCATTCAAAAAGGCCTGTCAGCGCTAGCCACTACTATCATTTTTGCTACAGTCACTCTTGGGGGATCTAGGTGACTGTTGTTCATGGTGTCCGTTGAGAGGCCATGCAGTAACCTCTGAATGGAGTTCAGCGCTTAGCTTCTGAGTTTGCTCTACTTTATTCTAAGTAGAACAATATGAAGTATGAAGTATTTTGGGATATGGAGGGTGCCTCAGTGTCCAAGAATTCTTGGCCAGGTTTTGTAGGCACCAGAATCAATGCCTTTAGGAGCAAAAATAGACTTCCTGTACTCATACTAGTGAAAGCTAACATGAAGATTCATCCTCACATATGAATGTGGACTTGATAGAAACAATTTTGTGTAGAAACTGAGCTAAATTTTTAGCCTACTCTCCCCTGAGGGTGAGGTGATATAAGGAAGATTATGAATTGAGGAAAATGTATGTTTGTTTTTGCTATATCTTTGACATCAATATTCCTAATCAACATTAAGCATTTAAATGGAAGTAGGTGTTGGTCACAGGCCCTAAATAATAGGGTCAGTGAGGGCTCAGGCCAATGACAGAAGACAAAAAAACCATCCCAAGCCCTCAAAGAACCCATGAAGCACCCTGGCTCTGGGACAGGGATCCGGAGTGTACACATTGTATTTCCAATTCCTTGCTAGGTTTTGCTTTTCACATAGTATTTTATAATTTACAAAGCACTTCTCTAGATTATCCCTTCTCTGAACGTGTCCTTCCCTGCTCACATAATCTTTCTAAAGCATCATTATGAACATATTACTCTTGTCCTCAACAATCTTCAGTGGCTCACCATTGCCATAGAATCAAGTCCAAATGCTTTAGTTTGGCATTCAATCCTCTATTTCAACCTGCTTCATACCACTCTCCTTCATACACTCGATATTCTTGTTAAACTAGATAACTTGCCATCCCTTATTTTCATCTCATCTAGTTTCCATCCCTTAATTCTTCCTTCACTTTTATGGCATTATTATTTCCCATTCTTTGAATGAACTCTACTTTCCCATTTTCATCTTTGGAAGTTCCTCTTTCCCAAGCTCAAATCAGATGAGAACTCCTTCATGAAAGTTTCCCCATTTCCTTCTCTACCACCTCTCTATTTGTAAGTGAAAGTTACATGTCCTTCCTTAAATTAAAAAAAAAACTCAAAAACATTTTACCTCAGCTTTGTCTCAGTACTTATCTTACTCCCCCTTGTTAACTTGTGGAGTTGGTCTTTCCCCACCAGATTGTATGTTTCTTGAAAGTAGGGTCCTTATATCCCCACCACTAAGCATAGACTCGAGAAAGCTTGATAAATGTTATTGCTACAACATTATTAATGGGAGAACTGAATACTCCACTTTGAGTAAAAGTATAAGCAAAATAGAAGTTTCAGAATTGCACAGAATGATGGAAAAATTAATTTTGATAGCTCTAAGGTAAGAATTGAATGGGTTTAATAGACAAATGAGTTCCTATTCAAATCTTCACAGGCCAGTAACAAAAATTTGTCATACCTTAGCTCATAAAGAATATTTTTGAAAAGAATATTAAAAATACAAAAAAGCAAAAATTTTAAACATTACTTTCATGGACCATTGGACAATTGTGATAAAAATGACAAAAAATAATGTAATCAAAAGATGCAGGCTGAACTATAAATTACTTGTTTATGGATGACCAAAAAAATGAAAAATTAATTACATCAAAGATAATGTCAATAACATTACAAGATATCAAAATATATGGACAGTTATTAGAGAATAATCTATTTCCATGAATGCTTACATTGATGAAAGAGAAAATGACAGTGCAATTAAAAATAACATTAAATAAATATATCCAAAATGATCATAAAATAAGAGATTACTAAAATCCAAGAGGAAACTGATAGACTTGAAAACCAAAATAACTCATTCTACAAACAGCTGGATTAATAGATCAAACAAAGTAAGTTTTTAAAAGGTGGACACAATTGTTAAACCATGAACTAAATTAGCCAAAGATAAGAGATAGAAAAAATAAATTATCAAAATAAAAGTGTTCCAACACAATCATATACCACAGTTTGTTTAGCCATTTCCCAGTTGATGAGTATCCTCTCTATTTCCAGTTCTTAGACATCCCAAAAAACAGCTGCTATGGATATTTTTATTGTACATTTTGTCCTTACCCTCCCCCCACTTTTTTTTGATGTCTTGGGGATATAGACCTACCAGTGCTATTGTTGGATCAAAGGGTACATAAGCATGATTCCACAGCCCTTCAGGCATACAAACTCAGGTCTCTTAATCCTTAGACTCTTTCCCCAAGGTAACAATTGTCAATTGCCTAACTCAGTGAAACCTGCTGTTTTAATAACTGCAATTAAAATCGGTTTGTTGTCCTTAAAAAGAAGTGGAAAATCATAGGAAATGAAATTATATGCAAGAAAACAAAAATATTGGATAAATAACTACAAAAATATAAAATACCCAAAACATAAGACTAGATAACCTAAATGAACTATTGTAATTCAATAATTTGCACTATTTGGAGTTCAAGTCCAACTCTTAATATGATATGAAATAGAACTTAAATATTAAATTTATTTTAAGTTCATTGTTCTTAATTTTCAAAGTGTATAAATGGAATATTTTATACTTATTTTTGCCTTTTTCAGTCTCCTGCCCAGCCTTTAGTAGGTTAAGATTCAGGGGAAGTAGGAATCAAATTTCACCTATTCATGAAGAAAGCACCAGGCTGGTAACTCATGCTGAATTCTTTCAGAGGCTGAGGGGTATGTTTGATGTGGACTGGGGTTCTGCTGTGGGGGAGGATGCTGCATGGCCTCTCTTCTCCTGGCAGGGGAAATGTTTCTCTGGGTCAGATCCAGAGAATGTCTGCTAATAATTTAAACTCCATGTGCTTCTTTTTCCTTTTAGAATTCTTAGTACCCAGTTTTGTGGGACCACACTCACACACACACACACACACACACATACACACACACACACACACACGCACACACACACACTCCATGATCTCCATATTTTTTCTAATGCGGGGTTACTTTTACTTCATGCTTTTCTCCACTAGGTGGAAGAGGTGCAGCTTATTTTGTTCACCTGCTAAAGAAATCTGCTTTTATTGACCTGAGGTAATTGTCTCAGGACACTAAAGGATTCAACTTTTGTCATCCCTTCCTAATCACTTGGGTACAAAACACCCATTATTAGCTACAAGTACAGCCTGATGCTTAACTAGCAGACTGCTATGGACAACTCTGAGGGATAGGAGCTTTGCTCAGGTGAATCAACTCATGTAGAATTGGTCAAATAAATCAAAGGGGGAAAAAACAACCATTTGAAGATAATGATTAAAAAAAAGAAAAAATATACAAAAGTTTCTATGATGTGGCAAAAGGACTCCTCAGTCACTGCTTAGGTCTGTATCCCAAAGATCATAACAAAGGGAAAAGGACCCACATGTACAAAAATATTTATAGCAGTTCTTTTTATGGTAGCAAAGAAATGGAAATTGAGGAGATGCCCATCCATCGGGAAATGGCTGAAAAAGTTGTGGTACATGAATGTAGTGGAATACTATTGTTCTATAAGAAATGATGAGCAGGCAGGGTTTAGAAAAACCTGGAATGCTGAGTCAAGGGAGCAGAACCAGGAGAACACTGTACACAGTAACAGCAACGTTTGCTCGGTGATCAACTATTACCGACTTAGCTCTTCTCAGCAATACAATGATCCAAGACAATTCCAAAAGATTCATGGTGGAAAATGCTCTCCACATCCAGGGAAAGAACTGATGGAGTCTGAATGCAGGTTGAAGCATACTCTTTCCATTTTTTTTTTTTTGGTTTTGTGGGTTTTTTCCTTTTGTTCTGTTTCTTCTTTCACAATATGACTAATGTGGAAATATGTTTTACATTATTACAGATGTACAACCTGTATCAGATGGCTTGCTGTCTTGGGGAGGGAGGACGGAAGGGAGGGTAGGAGAAAAACTTGGAACGCAAAATCTTTCAAAAACAAATGTGGAAAATGTGGAAAAAATACTAAAATACTAAAAAACAATAGTCCTCAGATAAAAATTTATATTTCTGAACTCATATATTTTTAAATGAAAAAGTTTGATAAATTGATCCTACAATTTAAAAAAAACTAACAAATAAATTAATACTCCAAGAACAAACACAAAAATGTTAATATCCAGAGGAAAAATCAATTAAATAAACAGAAAGAGCACTGATAAGCAAAACCGAGTGCTTTAAAAAATAACAAAATCAGTAAGCCATTAGCTAATTTGATTCAAAAATAGATCAGAAAATCAAATTGCCCCAAAATATAAAAGTAAACAAGGAAAATTCACAATGAAAAGAAAGAAAATAAATGGAATTATCAGAAACTATTACACACAATTATATGCTATGAAAACTGAGAATTTAAAAGAAATGAATGACTATCCACATAGATATTAAACACTCAGATTAAGAAAATAAGAAGCTGTGATCCTAAGTAATCCAATCTCCAAAACAGAAATCTGGTAAGCCATAAAAGAATTACTAAAAGAGAAAATAACACTCTAACCTAGATGATTTCCATTTTAATCCTATAAAATATTTTAAGAATAATTAATATGTATGTTATTTACATTGTTCTCAATAATTAAGAAAGAAGGTATTCCATCAAATTCCTTTTCAGAGATCTGTATAGTCCTCATGTCCAAACTGTGAAGGAATGAAGCAGAAAAAGAAAACTATAGATTAATAGCACTAATTAATACTGATGTAAACATTTTAAATAAAAGTTTGACAAAGAGACTACAACTACATATCCTCAAAATTATTCATTATGACCAAGTTGTGCTTATACAAGGGAAGGTTGAACATCAAATAATTAATATAATCAATCATACATTCTTAATAACAACTATTTCAGTAAATGCAAAAAAATTTTTGGACAAATTGGAACAATCCTCCTCCTACCTTAAATCAAATCTCCAGAGACTATGCCCAGTAGGAGCTATGACAATCAGTTCTAAAACAAATGATAATAAAATGATTTAAATTTATTTAAATTAATATACAGATTTAGTATAGTACTAATCAAAATATCAAGAAATTGCTTTGTGGAATTATTTATTAATCAACAAATATTTATTAAGCACCTACTATGTGCCAATGATCTAAAGATACAAAGACAAAAAATGAAATTACTGCTCACAAGGAGCTCACATTTTAAAAGTGGAGGCAAGAACATATGAAAACCTATACAGCATAAATATGAATGTAATGAGAGGCTGGTGCACATGCAGACCCCATCAGCTTTCTAAGAAAGGCATCCCCATACGGAGGACTATAGGGAGTTGCTTCCTGAAGAAGTATGGTGACACATAAGGAAAGTGCTTTGGAGAAACTGGAACATGTATAGACATTCTATAGCAGGTTCCAGTTGACTGGTCACAGGCATGGGAGAAACTTTTTTCCATTGACTGTGTAGCAAGAACTGTAAATCTGAGGCAGCTTCAGCCTAACTTTGCTGCATTTACATCTGGAGGAATAAGATGACTTCTTCACTCATAGTATCTGATGAGAGATCATATTAGAAGGGGAGGATCATTAGGTCTCTTCCCCTCTGAGTTCATATGATCCCTGAGGAATGGGGCTTCCTTGGTCTTTTCCTTTATTCTTTCCTGTTTTAGAGGCAGAAGGCAGGAAATGGAGTCTCTGATGTGAGGAGTTCCAAGACTGGGAGAAGAAGCCATAGGAATCTGGGATTTGGAATCTAGGACAGGTTTTGCAGCCAGTGCCCCAGGAGAAAGAATCTTTGGGGGTGACCTTTGGGGTCCCATCTTGCTTGAAGGAATCGATTCATCTGGCAGCAATGCTTCCTTTGGACATGAATATGGTAGGATCAACGCTGTGTAAGATCTGAGCTAGATCTCGAGCCTAATCTCCCTCAGAGACCGAGGATGGAACAAGGGAGACCAAACCCTGAGGAACTTGTCCATTCAATTTTGCTACATCTTTGAATATGCCTTTGTAAAGGCTACTCAGTTTTAAGTGGTTAGATGGAACTAGGGTACTAGTCACTGGCCCCCTAACAAATGAAGGAAACTTGGCTGTTGAAGGCTCTACCTGATGGCCAAGGAAAGAGACTGCCCCCAAACCTCTCAGGGTACTGTGCATTCCAAGCACCTGGGATGGCCTGGGCAAAGCCATGCAGTTGGCATATGGAGGTGTCATCTGTGAGGGACAGAGAGAAGGGCAGCTTTACTGGAATGCAGAGTTCAGCATGTCTAAGGAGGTTGGAAATGTAGGTTTGAGGCCAGATTGAATACGACTTTAAATGTGGCCTAAAGAGAAGAGCTTATATTTTATTGATTGAGTAGGGGAATCTTGTGGTCAGGTCTACATTTAAGGAAAATTACTTTGGCAGATGTGTATAGAATGGATCAGCATGGTGGTGGGAGAGGGGTGAGTTATACTCGAGTCAGGAAAATCAAGTAAGGTGATGTTGCAATAGTTCAGGTACAATAGTACATTGTTGATGGAGCTATGAATTGGTCCAATAACTCTAAATAAATTTAGAACTATGCCCAGAAAGTTACCAAAATGTGCATACCTTTTGACCTAGTTATACCACTAGTGGGCCTGAAGAAATCAAATAAAAAGGGATATTAAAGGTAAACAAATTATAGGTAAAGAAATATTTATAGTCATTCCCTTCGTGGCAGCCTCAGATTGAAAACTAAGGAGAGGGGGTTGAAGAACTATTGAAGAATGGATAAACAAATTGTGGTATGTAGACATGTTACTATGCCTTAAGAAATTATGAAATGGTGCTTCAGCGGCACATATACTAAAACTAGATCAATACGGAGAAGATTAGCATGGTCTCTGAGCAAGAAAGACACTCAAATTTGTTCCATATTTTTTTAAAAAAAGAAAGAAATCATGAGATGCACGATTTCAGAGGAAACTGAGAAGACCTTTATGAACAGATGATATCAAAGGGAGAAGTAGAACAATTTATACAGTGATATGATAATATTATGGAGAAAAATAATTCTGAAAGACTTTAGATATCTGATCAGTGCAATGATTAGCCACAAGAATCAAGATAAAATATGATGTTCATCTCCGACAAAGAAGTAATGAACTTAAAATGCAGAATTTTTGGACACAGCTAAAATGAAAATTTATTTTACTGGGCTATGTAGATATGTATCAGAGAATTTGTTTTTCTGATTTTAAAAAGTGTTCAATGGCAGGGAGGGGAAAGGAGGAACAGATTAAGAGAGAAAGAAAGAAAGGAAGGAAGAAAGAAAGGAAGGAAGGAAGGAAGGAAGGAAGGAAGGAAGAAAATATTTTTTAAAATAATCCAGGTGAGAGGTGATAGAGTCCTGAATTAAGAAAGTAGCTAGGTGAATGGAGCAAAGGGGTTGGATGTAACAGATAAGTGAAAGTAGAAATAGTAAAATTTGGCCACTGATTTGATATTTAGAGTGAGGGAGAATGAGGAATCCAGCAGATTATGAATGTGGGAGATTGGAATGATGGTGGTGCCTTTGAAAGAAATCAGAAGTTTGGAAGAAGGGAAAGTTTAGGGGAAAAGTCGATGAGTTCAGTACTGGCAAAATAATAACAAAATTCATTTAGAGAAAGGAAAGTTCAAGAATTTCAGAGGAAAAATGAAAAAAAATTATAAATTAAGGGAGCCTAGCATTAACATTTCAAGTTACAAAACAGCAATCAACCCATCTATTCGGTACTGGTTTAAAAAAAATACTAGAAAATTAGACAAGTGGAACAGTGTAAACAGTGTAATAAGCAAGATCTAGAAACAAACACAATAGTTTGGCATTCAATAAATCCCCAAATAAATATTATAGAAGGAAGAGCTCCCTACTCAGTAGGAACTGCTGGGAAAACTGGAAAGGAACATGGCAAAAATCAGGTTTTGACCAACACCTTACACAACTCAGCAGAATGAGCTCCAATATGAAGCACAATCGTTAAAAATTTAGAAGAAAAACTATAGCTCTTTTTAAAACTATAAGTGCAGAAAAGTCTTTCAAAAATAGTCATTTCTTTTTTAATAGTTATTTTATTTTTCAAGTAACAGCTGTTTTATTCGTCAGTGTCTCTCCCTCCTACTATCCTTCCCTTCATTGGAAGTTTTTTAAAAAAGCAAACAAACTACAAAACAAACCCTTTGATACCCACCTACATAGCCCAGCAAAACAAATTCCCATATTAATCATGACCAAAAATGTATGTTACCTTCTGAATTTTGAGTTCATCACATTTCTATCAGGACATGTTTGTCTCCATTAAGTATGTTTTATCTTCACTCTTCTGGACTTATTGATCAGAGCTCAGTCTTTTAGAGTCGTTTTTCCTTAATAATGTCACTATTATATAAATTGTTCTAGTTCTCCCCGTTTTGATTTGCATCAGTTCATACAATTCTTCTCAGTTTCTTCTGAAATCATGTATTTGGTCATTTCTTAAGATGTACTAATAATCCATTATATTAACATACCATAATTTGTTTAACCATTCCTCAACAGGAGGAAGGACATGCCCTTAGATTTTTTTAGAGTGTAAGCCAAGTAGTGGTTATGTGAAAGGTTATGTGAAGGAATTCGGTAACTATCTAGGCAAGTTCTAAGTTGTTTTCTAACATGCTGGAAAAATATTCCAGTGTTTTTGCTTCCCCACAATCTCTCTGAAATTTGTCATTTTTGATAGTCTGACAGGTATGACAAGGAACCTCAAAACTGCTTTATTGCACGACTAATTATTATTGATTTAGCACATTTTTGTCACCATTGTTCATAGTTTGGATTGCTTTCTTTGAAAATAGCTGTTCACAGTCTCTGACTATTGGGGTTTTATTCTTCTAAATTCTTATGTATTTTAGAAATGATACCTTTATCAGAGAAATTTTGTTGCAAAGATTTTTTTTCCCATTTATCTGTTGGTACAAAATATTTTAACTTCATATAATCAAAATTGATTGTTTTATGTTATATGGTATTCCCTGTTACTTGGTTAGTCATGATTTAATCCAGTTTTCCCAGCAGTTTTTGTCAAATATTTAGAGAATTTTGCTGGCAAAATATCCCACAATTGTCAAATTGATTTCTCTCCCACACTTTATTGTGTTCTGCTTCTCTCTCTCTCTCTCTCTCTCTCTCTCTCTCTCTCTCTCTCTCTCTCTCTCGTTGAGTAATGAAATACCTAAATCAACAATGCATTGGTTAACCACCTTTATCTTACATAGGCAGGAGGTGGTTAGTGGTGTTACCATGTGGAGGCAGTTCCCTAGGGACCTCCCTCCTCCCAGTGCCTCTCTTGCCCTGCTTCTTTCTCCCTCTCCCTCTTTTACAACTTCAGCTGCTCACTTTCTTTAGTTTTGAGGAGTGGGTCTTATTACTAGTCCTTTGATTGAGGGAAATTCCCCAGGCACCAAATAGGAGGATAATATTGAATATACACATATATATTAATATTTATATACGTTACATTTACTTCAATGGGTTTATGTTGTTTTCTCCAATAGAACATGAATTCCTTGAGGGCACAGACTGTTTCATTTTTGTCTTTGTATCCCTAGCACCTAGCACAGCACCTGACGCATTTATTGTTGTTGTCTGACTTTCCATGACACCATTTGGGATTTTCTTGGCAAAGATACTGGAGTGGTTTGTCATTTTCTTCTCCAGTTCATTGTACAGATTAGGAAATTGAGGCAAACAAGGTTAAAAGACTTGCCCAGGGTCACATAGCCTAGTAAGTCTCTAAGGCCATATTCAGGCCCAGAGCTCTATCCACTGCTCCACCCAGTTGCTCTATCTGGCACACAGTAGGTGCTTAATAAAGACTTGTTGACTGACTGATTGTCATCTGGTGTCCACTGCTAAATATCTTTTCTTTAGGCCTTTGGGGATCTGGAATAAACTCAACTGGTACAAATCAAAGGGGCAGCTCATAGCTTTGTCATTGTTCACTCCCCTAACATAGTGAACTGTGTCTGGGCTCTACAACAATATGTCAGGATGCCAGACACCTGTGAGAACCCTCCATTCACCACAATTAAGACATAAGTGGGAAAAGACCCAGGAGTCTCTACACTGTGGGACCTGCAGCTGCACTCTTCCTCCCAACCTCAACTGGCCTCTTTGCCAACGCTTTGCTTACCTCTCACTCTCACCACATGTACTACTCACTGCCATGTATATATACCGGTAAAATCAATGACTCCAGTAAATATCTGTAACTACAACTGCTAATAGAAGTGTTAGAAAAATAAGTCTTTCAGGGAACTCAACTGTTCCTGGTATGGCTGGGGAGTCTACATTGTGCATAGGCAGCCCAAAGTGCTTGTCCTCCAGATAACCATTCTCTCTACTATACTGACCTAGACAGTCAATGACAGTGCAGTCTGTCTTTGAGGAGTGGTGGCCCAATGACCAGGACTGGAGTTCAGTCAAGACTCCAATATCTGGAAGGAAAGGGAAGAGACCAAGGCCTTTTGGCAGTCCTGAAGGAACTGAAGTCCTAGACAGGGAACTTAAAAATGGCGAGATGAAAGAGGAACCCACGTTCTAGCTCTGGAGTACAAAGCAATTGCTTGGCCTTGAGAAATAAGACAAAATCTCCAGTTATTTAAGCTGGAGTACAAGGTAAGAGAAGGACCAGCCTTGATGGTGAGTCTCCTAACCCAAAATGCTGGTATTTTTGTATTCCCCTACTTGGGGGCTGAATTTGACCCTGAGGCAGGGCTGAGTCTGAGGTCTCAGGGAAAGCAGTAATGGAGGGGCAGACAAGTTGTTCTGTCTTCTGCTGCTATTCAAGTAGATAGTTGTTTTTTTTTCTTGGAATTGTGTAATGATCTGACAGTTCCTCCCACTTGCAGTTCCATCTTCTTCCAGTCCAGCCTTCATATCATTGCACAGTCATCTTCCACACACAGAGTTCTGATTGCACTGCTCCCTTTCTCAAGCCCTTCTGAGAACACCTATTGCCTACCAAATCAATGCTAGCCTCCTTGTCTTGGCATTCATATCTCTCTCTGATCTGGTGCCAGCTTTTCTCACACTATTCCTGCCCATGCTTCCTATACTCTGCCAAATTAGACTACTCACTGTCTTCTGAAGCCTCTTACTTCCATGACTGTGCTCACATAATTGCCCGAAACGTCATCTCCTTAAAGATTTTCATGATTTATCCTCTTCTCCATCTCATGGTCAACAATGATCTACGTTTATGACGTTCTCTTTTAACATTATCCAAAATATGTAAGTTCCTTGAAGGTAGATGGCTTTTCCTATTAATTTAAATATCTTTCCCCTTTCTTCTCCTCTTCTTCCTCACACAATATGCCTGACACAATTCCTCACACACTAAAAGCACTTAAAATGATTTTAGTTGAATCCAACTGAGCTAATTTAAATGGAATGGAATTGAACAAATGCTATAGGGGATATCTCACACAAGCCAAGGCAGGAACTCTAGGGAAAAACCTAGGAATAATGCTAAGGGTAGGAACCCTTCTTTAACCCTTTTCCTTGTCATCTGGTGTCCCCTGTCCCAAAGGGTTGCAGTTATGGTTATTCTGTCATTTCTGACCCCATTTGGGGTTTTCATGGTAAAGATATTTTAGTGGTTTGCCATTTCCTCTTCCAGCTCATTTTACAGATGAGGAAACTGAGGCAAACAGACTTAAGTAACTTACCCAGGGTCACACACCTAGTAAAGTGGTTGAGGCCAGATTTGAACTCAGGAAGATAAGTCTTCATGATTCCAAGCCCAGTGTTCTATCCACTGCACAACCTAGCTGCTCCCTCTCAAAGGAAGCTACATGTCACAGAAAAATGTAAATTCAATTCCTTGCTCTTTCATTTATTATTTTGGAGAATTTTCTTTCCCCCTGGGTTTCTGTTCTCCTGTTCTAACCTGGGGTGCAAGGGATGTGAAAAGTTTTTTAAGAGGATATAGAGAATATCTTGCAAATAACTATATTATTTTATTGAAATATTCTAAAAGTGTTAATGAAAAAATTATATATTGGAGAACAACAAGGAAGTGACAAGAAGGAAAGGAAGTAAGTATTTAAATAGTATTATAAGTATTATGTGCCAGGGATTTCACAAATATTGTGTCATTGGATCCTCACAACAACCTTCAGGTAAGGGGCCACTGTTATTACCATTTTATAGTTGAGGAAACTGAGGCAGTGATTAAACGTCTTGCCCAACCTCACATAAAGAACTAGAGCTTGGGGCCTGAGTCTTTCTGTCTTCAAGCCCCAGCATTCCATCTACTTTGCTTGTTACCAGCTGCCTATGGAGGATACCTGGGAGCAAACGGTAAGAAAGAAAAAGATTGTAACAGTGAATCAGAAAATTTGAAGAAAAAAAAGTGGAAGCAATAATACCTACTGACCAAAAGCAAATGAAAGAGGTTTGTACATAAGATCCTTACCATGTTAAACTAGAAAAAAAAAACAGCAAAATGAGCCATTAAAGAAAATTAATCAATCTTTGCAATAACCAGAAATTAAATTTATTTACAATGAAGTTAATGAAAGTTTTATGTGCTTACGTAGCACCATATTCCATTATTACTAAATATGCTCACAAGGTTTGAATTCTCTTTATAGCAATTTATTTCTGTGAATCAAGATTCTCAGTCCTATTGAAATAGCCTGCCATAAGCCTCTCCCTGCTCCAGCCCTTCTTACACTCATTTCTCAAAAGGGCAGCTCTGACCACGCCACCCAGGTCCTACTCAATAAACTCCAGGGATTCCCTATCACTTCCTGGATCAACAATAAAATCCTCTGTTTGGTATTCAAAGCTCTTCATAATCTACTCTCCCTCCCCACCTATTACCTGTTCTGTCTTCTTACACTTTACACCCCACATGTACTCTCTGAGCTTAGAGACACTGGCCTCTTTACTGTTCTTGAATGTGACACTCTATCTCCTGACTGGGCATTTTCCTTGTGCACCATGCCTAGAATGCTCTCTCTCTTCATCTCTATCTCCTGGCCTCCTTCCAATCCTAGCTAAAATCCCACCTTCTAAGAGAAACCTTTCCTGATTTCCCCTTAATCCTAGTATCTTCCCTCTGTTGGCTATCTGTCTGTCTGTCTATCTATCTATCTGTCCATCTATCTATCTATCCATCCATCCATCTATCATCCATCTGTTATGTGTGTGTGTACATATATATATATATATATATGTATATATATATATATATATATATATATATATATATCTTGTTTGTTATTATTTACGATTTATCCTGCACATACACGTATATGTATATATATTTTTATAGAGAGACAAATAAGATCTATTTTGTTTGTCTATTGATGTTTCCAATTTGTCTTGCTGGTTAGACTCTGAGCTCCTTAAGGAGTTTTGCATTTCTTTGAATTCCTAGCACTTAGCCCATATCTGGCCTTTAGTAGGTGCTTAGTAAATGCTTATTGACTGACTGACTATTCTCAATCAAATCCAAAGCAAGAAGCAAATTGGAGATTGAACATTATATATACTGGTATCACTTTCAAAAACTATATAGTAGGAATAAAACTGTTGGTTGATAACAAGCAGAATCAGAGACCTCATTAATTAATTTGACCATGTTCTGACAAACATTGAAAAATTTTATGGGTACTAAAAATATTGTTACATAGCTAATAAAGTTTCTCTCTAAAACATTCATTGATGTTTTTATTTTGATTCTTAGGTGCATATGTGTGGTAAGCCCTAGAATATTTCATATTGGAAGGTTTACTGAGAGCCAAGAGGTACAAAAACTGAAAAGGGTTGGGAACTTTTGTTCTATAAAATAAGGGAGCTGATACAATGGAATGCTGTAAAAAAAAATGTTGTGAAGCAGATGGGTTCTGAGAAACCTAGGAAGACGTGTATAAACTGATGCAGCAAAGTAAGTGGAACTAGGGGAATAATTTATGAAATAACAACATTTTAAAGACAAATGCAACTTATCTCTGATCAGTGCCATGACCAACTGTGATTTCTGAGCACTGACAGGCAAGCATGATATCTTCCTTCTGACAGAGAAGTGATGGATTCAGGATGCAATGTGAAATACATTTTTGGACATAGACAACATTGAAACTTGTTTTGTTTTATGACCCTGCATATTTGACACAAGAGCTTTGTTTATTCTTTTTATTTTAAATTGAGGGGAAGGAAGGAAAAAAATACATGTTTATTTGTGAAAATTAAAATAATTTAAAAAATAACAAAATAAAAATTTAAAAATAATTTAATTTAAATTTTAAATGCAGAAATTGAACTAAATGTGATCCCTTCCAGTTCTATATGCCATTGACTTTTGATGTTGCACATAATTCCAGGAGGGAATGTTCATCATGGAAGAAATTGACCATTTGGACATATTGATGGGTTGATCAGGGAGGCATCCCTACCCAGTGTAGAAGACATTTCTTTATGGTTCCCAGGCACAGTATTAGGAAAAAGGTAGAGATAGATTAGAGGGAGGGGCTAGCCAAGTCCTGGGAAATTTCTCTGTCTTTGAGCAGCTTAGTTGCAGCTGGGTCTGTGGTGCGGAAGGCAGTTTTGTGGGCACCCATGGCATGCTAGCCCTGCCTCCCACCTTCTGGGGAGCTACAGCTGCAGTATCTTTACCTCTCAAGCTGGGCCATGGCAAAGTCCCGGCTGCTGCTTCTCCTGACTCTGGGGATGTCAGCTCTTCCCACAGGTGAGTCCCTCTCTCCCTGCTTGGCCTAGCCTGCTTTTCCCCATCTTTCTGCCTTCCCCTCTGGCCTGATGCACTTAAGCATGGGTTGGTTAGATGGGGATAGGAAATGAGGTAACTGAAATCCTCCTCTGAGGTTCCTTTCAGGAATCCTATAGGTCCTATTCCTTCCCACTCTGTCTCTTTTCCATCCTACTTTAGGCACCATGCCTTGGGGAGGCTCCCAGGCTCTTAGTCCTGAATGCCAAAGGCAAACAGGAGAGTAGGGAGATTTTCAATCCATCCTGGAGTCAGTTTGTCATCTCCATCAATGACAGATTGATTGCCTATTGCCTCTAAAAGAAAAACCATATTCTTAGCCTGGCTTTCAAGACCTTCTATAATCTGGCTTCATCCTAAACTTTCTGGCTTCATTTCACTTTTCTCCTTTTGATGCTCTATGATTCCAGCCAAATTGGACTACTAACTGTTCCTGATGCTCCTCCGTGCCTGGTGGGTATTCCCTCCTCATCCCACTCTGCTCTCTGGGAGTTAAAAGTCCAGTTGGTGTGTCAGAACATATATACATAAAACAAGAAAACAATAGAGACAGAGGCCAATTGAGTTAGAGATGGTATGTTTTAGATCCAAATGTAAAAGGAGGGCAGCAAAATAAATAAAGCTCTGGACTGGTAGACGGGAGGACCTGAGTTCAAATCCAGCTTTAGACACTTACTAGCTGTGCAACTAAGGCTTTATGGAAGAGATTGGAGGTCAATTTAGCCCTGAATGGACAACTGGATAGATAATGAGAAGGACTCTGGCCTTCTATGTATCTGAAAGACCATAGACTCTTCAATGCAAATGAGGGTTAGGGTCTTCTTCATCCAGGAGTATGGGTTCATGAGAGGGAATGCTAAAACTGGAAGGAATCTTAGAATATAGAATGTCAGAGCACAGAATATAGACTATTAAGACTAGAAGGGTCCTTAGAACATGGAATGTTAGAGCCCAGAACATCAGAGCTGAAAGGGACCTTAGAATTTGCAATGTCAGAGCACAAGACATTGAATGCCAGAGTAGGGAAGAACCTTAGAGATTACAAAGCCCAACTCCCTAAATTTAATAACAATAGTTAGCATTCATATTGAGTTTTAAGGTTTGCTCAGTGCTTGATTTTATTTGATTTTCACAAGGCTGCTTTTATTATTATTGCCCCCTCTTATTACTAAGACTGAGAGAAGTTAAATGATTTGCCCAGGGTCACACAGCTAGTAAGTCTCTGAAGTAGGATTTGAACTCAGGTCTTCCAAGGCAATGCCACCTTACACATGTTTATCCTTCTCCAGGTGTGTGTACTGCTCCATTCCCATCCATGGCTCCTCCACTCACCATACTGGTAGATGGAAAACAGAAGACACTAGTGATCTGCATGGTTTTTGATGTCTCTCCTTCATTTGTGGATGGCTCCATTTGGTTCTCATCTGGCAACGGTACCACCTTGGATGCCTTCACTTATGGCCCCTCGCCAGCTGGGGATGGCACTTGGAGCAGCCTGGCACAGCTTTCCCTCCCTGCTGAGGAGTTGGCTTCCTGGGAACCTCTGGTCTGCCACACAGGGCCAGGCTGGCAGGATCCAGGCCCACGTACCCATCCTCTTCAGCTATCTGGTAGGGGTGTAAAGGAACAGCAATATTCCCCAAGACTAGCCTCTGCATGAAGACAAGGAGGTGCCCTAATGTAGCTTAGAGTTTAAGCATTTTCTGGTTCCTTATCTCCTGGTACTTGCCCTCCCTTCACCCTAGTCTTCCAAAAAAGCGAGATAGAGGAAGGAGAACTCCACTGTCTGGGAAAGCTCTAGACTTCATTTTGGATTAATTAGTTAGGATTTCCAAGCTGGTTCTATCCTAGATTAACCAAAATTAACTCACAATTTGACCTGAAGTCAGTTTTCTTTCCTGAACCTAAGATGCCTCATCTAGTAAAGTAGAAATAATAGATGCATTAGATGACATGTGAAAGTATTTGGGGGGGGGAGTTAAAAACATAAAGTATTTTTGTGGGTACAAGAGAAGTCAAAGAAAAATCTTGAGAGAAAAGAAAAATGAGCAAGTGAATACTCACTCATTCATAGGGGGAATTTTGCCTTCCACAAATGTTTGTTATGCTTCGGGTATCTCATCTGTGACATGGGAATTATAATAACTATTCATAAGAACCTTTGGAGACTCATAGGGTTCATGGCTAGAAAGGACCTTGGAGGCCATTTTATCTATCTAGCTTCCTCTTCCCATATCACAAATAAGGGAACTGGGACATAGAAAGGTTAAATAATTCATCTAAGGTCCCATGAGCTATATATGGAAGAACAAGGATTTAAACCCAAGTTTTCCAATTATAAATCCAAGGTACTTTCTACTGTCCTATGCTGCTGATATAAAGAAACATAGCAAAATCTGTGTTCTTGAAAAACTTGCAGTCTAGCTGAATGCAATGAGGTTCCCAAAAAATCAACCTTTTTAATTTGGTTTTGGCAGGTAAATCCATGGGAGAGAAGTGCCATCGGGAGCCAAGCACTGGTGAGTGATAGGGGGATAATGAGAGTTTGGTGGCCAGGATGCCTGTTTCCTGTTGAAACCAAAAAGCTTTGGGTGGTGGTAATCAACCTTGACCTTTTATGAATCCTCATCAGAGTCAGGCTTAGATTATGCTGACTAACTAGGTAACCGTGGGGCAAAGCAATGACCCCATCTGGGTTGCTTCAGTTGGTCCATCTATACACAGCATCCCCAAAGGACTACTCTCCCAATCTGACTTGAGGGTTGGATATCCAGAGGTTGACTACTAACAACTTCAAGTTTCAAAAGGAGTAATCTGTAGGGCCACCTTACTATAAATATAGCTCACAAATCTCAACCTTCATGCTTCCCATTAATAGGCACCCAGCAGAAACAATTAGCTCTTAGCAGAGGCTTTTATTCAGATTGAATAGTGAAACAGTACCTACGCATCATTTCCCATACAGATCTGGAGTACATTCTCCTTCAACCACACACAGCATCCTTGGAAAGAGTGAACTCAATCTTAGAGTACAGAGGTATTGAGCCACACTTGGAGGAAAAATAACTTGAAATTCATGACACTGCAGGGCCTGGAAGTCCCTTGTCTCTGTAATTTATAGAGTCCTCAGGCTGAGAGTTCCCAAGATCCGATCTTCTCTATAGCAAGCTCTGTTCTCTGCTGCTAAGGAACCCCTTCCTTGAAGCTGTTTCTTCCCTCTATATTCACATCTGTCTGCAATGTGCATCTTAAATGTACTTCATATTCTCCCAAACCATCCAACACTTGACCTGCTGGATAAGTCATGGACAAATCACTGTTACATGCCATGACTATGGGGAGAAGAGGAGGAAAGAGGACAGAGACCTCTATAAAACAGTCTCTTTATTGAAAGCCTAATTGAGCCTTGACTCCCCGGGAACTGAAGCTTTTTTCTTTAGCTATTAAAAATCCTGCTCATTCAATAAACTTTGTCCCTTTACTTCACTCAAAGAAATATATTCCCATATCCCAAAGTGATCATAGTGCAGATACTTCTTTACATCTGGTTGTTATTGCATTCTTAAAATAATATTAATTAATGATATTAATTAATGAATGATATTAATTAATAATATTACTTGTTATTACATTCTGGGCTTTATGAGTTAGGGGCTGAATCAAAAATCATCTCCCTTACATGTAAAATCTGTCTCATTGCATTGATTAGAGTTCCTAAGTCTTTCAAAGTCTTTGTTTTTCAATCCTTTTTCAGTTGTGTCCAACTCCTTGTGACCCCATTTGGGGTTTCCTTGGCAAAGATACTTGGCCATTTCCTTCTCCAGCTCACTTTATAGATGAGGAGCCAAGACAAACAGGGTTAACTGACTTGTCCAGAGTCGCACAGCTAGTAAATGTCTGAGACTGGATTTGAACTCAGGTCTTCCTTACTCTATCCACTGCACCACCTAGCTTCTTGCCTTTACAATGTTATTATTAAAGTTGCTATTCTCCTAGTTTTGCTCATTTCACTCTGCATCAATTTGAACAACTTCACAGTTTCTCTGAAACTTTCACTTTCATCATTAATTGCAGTATAATAATTTTCCATTACCTCCAACCATGTCCCAATATACGGGCACTTCATTCATTTCTGGTTTTTGCCATCACAAAAAAAGAGTGCTACAAATATTTTTGTACATTTGGGTCCTTTCCCTCTTTCTCTGATCTTAGTATCGGTATTTCTGGGTCAAGAGATATTCAAAGTTTAGTCATTTGAGAAGCATATTTCCTGTTTTGTCCTGAGCATCTCTTGACTTTCTTGTTTTTTTCCACCAGAACCACACAGCCTCTCCCAGACACTGATGCTAGGGGCCATTCGGCTCATCCTCTTCAAACTGCTTATATTTGATGTGCTGATGACCTGCAGCCACCTCCGGGCTCTGGGGATCACAGTTACCAATGGCACTGACCTTGGGATCCAACCTAGGGGGTCAAGTGTCTAACTCCTGGGACTGAGAGTCAACATGTAGAAATTTCTTCCCTACTGCCTCTACCATGTGAAGATGTTGCTGAACTTTGGCCAAACAAGGAAAGAATTTTGAGTCCATTAGAGGGAGGCCAACAGATGGGAATCCTACCTACATAACTGCTTCATTTTTACCTTACAGGAATACAAGTGGTCTGATGATATTGTTCTCCATAGTTGGAACAATCTCCATTTCCAGCCACCAAACTAATCACTCCTCTCTTTTAAAGTCCTATTCAGGATCAATATCTTCCATGACGTACAAGAGGTATCAAATGTTTATCTCTACATTCAGTTTTGTAAATGTATTCACTTCCTCTCCTGGGAAATCTACTCTGCAGCTTCTCATGCTTGAGAAGTCTACATGCCCCATCAGACTTCAGGTTCTCTGAGGCCAGGGCCCAAGTCTCTTTCATCATACTAGGAGTACTACTAGAGCTTCAACTCTTAAGGAGTCCCCAGCCTGGAATAAATACACAGACACAGACAGATGCATATAAGTCACGCACGAAAAATCAAGAGATTAACTTAATACATAATGGAATGTAGCATCTCTTGGGAACTGTCGAAGTGTAGGAGTGGGACCAGGAGAGACACCTGCTAGTCAGAAAAAACCCAAAATATCCAGCATGCCCTGACCTAGTGACTGAACGGGTTGAGACAGTGTCTTAAAAGTTATTTTCTCTCCCATCTTAAGGGGTAGGGGAGCAGAAGCCTTGGAAAGGTAAGATGTGAGAAAAGTTCGAGGATGAGAGTCTGGCAAGGAGTAAGCTGGAGTCCCAAGCTGCCAGACTATCTCATTAAAGCCACTACCACCCTTATCTGGACCCAGAGTCCTGCTGGGACATTCAAGCAGAACTGCTTCTCTTAAGCATCATAGCATCAGAGTGGTAACAGTCCAGGAGGAAGAAGAAGACGCTTTAACACTGACACAATGGGGAATGTGACTGGGGCTGAGCAGAAGTCACAAAGAACAGACACAAAGTGCCCTGCCTACTGTGCTGCTAAGACAGAACTGATGATTTCTACTCTCCTTTTTCACTTTCTCAGTCTCTCAAGGGAGAGACTAGCTTGCTTCCTAATTTACTCTTCAAGACTTTGTATTACTTCCTATTTTACTATTGGTTTGAAAAGAAACTCGTTTCTCCGAGATAATAAATTCACTGAATTATTGGTTTTTGTGTCTATGTCCTTGGGGTAAATGAAGTCCAGAGGGTGGCACTGGATGGTGAGATACACAGGGAAAGAGATAGACTTCTCATGACTAGAAATTCCCTGACAAAACTGAGGAGACAGAGTGAATGGAAGAGATATTTATATTTTTATAGTTTTCCAAAAACAGAGAATCCAGACCAATATCTAATACATATGAGTCAGCAGTCCTGGTGGGAGGGATTATATAATTTATCTGGAACAGCCCTTCTGGAGGCTGTAACCACAGGCACTTCATTCCCGTTTTTCTTTCTGTACAAATTTGAAAGCCAAACCATTCCCCTAGTAGCAGAGTTGAAGGTCTTGACTAGAGAGAAAATTGTACTTGAGAGAAGATCCTGGTCCTGGGAAAGTACAGCACCACCCAAACCATGGTGAGGAGGGGCCAGCCCAAAGGGAATAACTAGCACTGCTCACCAGACAAGCACTTTCTACCCAGTCCCATCATGTAGACAAACAAAAGACTCATATTTTGCTTCTGTACTAACAGAGACTTGATGAGTTCATATTAGAAGATTTTTGCCAAATTACATAGGGAGGGAATATGCTGTACTTCTCTTCTCAGGAGTGAAAAGAATTGGACCTTGGTTCAAACTCTTATGCTACTACTTACTTCCTATCTAACCTTGGTCAAATCCCTGAGCCTTTGGGCCTTGAATCCTTCATCGGTATTTTTTTAAAAAAGGATTGGGTTAGATGGCCTCCAAAGTCCCTTCAAGTTCTAAATCTATCATCCTATGTTTTCTGTAAAGACTATTTAGAAGAGGAGAGATTTCCTAAGCTGCTGGAATGAAAGGAAGAATGTGAAATAAGAGAATCAGAACAGATACAGAAGATATTTTTAAGAGCTGGTCTCTCTGACTGGTAGATCAGATCTCTAAGGTCCCATCCTCTGGAGTTTTATGTTTTATGACTTAGCTTGTATAAGGCAGAGGTGAGGTGAAAATAAAGATAAAGGAAAGAGTCTAGAGGAATACTTTTGGGAAAAGATATAGTCAGAGAAAGGGGCTAGTGAATAAGGAATCCCTGAGAGCTCAGTGTCTCCCTTTGTAAAATGATATTGGACTAGATGGCTCTGGGAAGGGAAAGGGAAAAAGACAGCAGGAAGGAATGCTAGAACAAAGGAACAGAGAATCCCCCTAGAAATTTTAGATGAGCGTGGTACTGAGCCAAAGCCTTGTGTAGACTTGATGGGAAGTTTGTGAAGGAAGCTGATTGGGGAATGAGGTCATCCCATATACAGTTGTGCTTGGCTTTGGGAAGTCTCAACGCAATACACCAGAATAAGTTGACTATTCAGTTTATAAAGATTATTCATATTACCAAGGAGAATTATTTATTATGAACTATTGTTATAATTATGAATTATTATTCACATTATCAAAAACATTATTGTGATGGTCCAGGGTGATCCTAGGGCCTCTAAGTTAATGATTAAACAGTTAAGTTTAAAGTTAACCTTAAAGCCACAAGTCTGGAAATTACCTTTCATTAAAGAGTATCCAAATCATAGACTTAAAGCTGAAAGGCCTGAGAGGTCAAATAGTCTCCCTCTTTTTTCAGATGAGGAAACTGAGGCCCGGAAAAGATTGAAGTGCTTGTCCAGGGTTACACAGAGAGGCACAGAACTATGATGGTATTTTGGTCCCCTTGATTGATAATCTAGCCCTTTTTCCAATGTGTTGAGCTATCTCACCAATCTGGGTGAATGTAACTATTCTCTCAAGGCAGAATGTAAGACTACTGGGGTGAGAATAGGGACAAAGGGAGAGAAATAGGGAGGAATATAACTTGACTTGAAAAAATTCCCCTTAGAAGAATCAGGGGAACATTGTACAGAAAAACAGCAGTGTTGTAACGATGACCAACTGTGAAAGACTTAGCTGTTCTGATCAATGTAATGATCCATAACAATTCCAAAGGACTCATGATGAAAAATGCCATCCACCTCCAGAGAGAGAAGTGACCAAGTCTGAGTGCAGACTGAAGCGTATTTTATTTTACTCTATTTTTCTTGCTTTTTTATTTTCCTTTTCCTTTTTCACAACATGGCTACTGTGGAAATATGTTTTGCATGACTTCATATGGATAATGGGTATCATATCTCTTTCCCCAATGGGTAGGGAAGGAACAAAAAGTAGGGTGAGAATTCAGAACTAAAAAATCTTTTTTTAAAATTAACAAAAGGAGAAAATTCCTCTTACATACAATAACCTTGGAAACTCAGTTCCTTCCTAATGTGAGCCACGGTTAAAAAGCAAAAGCCCTCAGCCCTCCCTGTCCCGACAATCATCAACATCATGAACATCCTGATAGGATGGTAGGGTTTATAACCACTCTGAGGATAGAGAACGTAAGAATCATTTTACAAAGGAGGAAACTGAGACAAAGAGAGGTGAAGTGAATTGCCCCAAAATCCTACAGGTAGTAAGTAGAAGAGCCAGTATTTGAACTTAACTCTCCAAACTCCCGTTCCAATACTCTTCCCATACAAAACCTCTCCCCATGTCTAGGGAGAATATGAAGCTCATTGTTACCAAAAAGACCAGATAACCTGAAAAAGGGATCTGGGTATTCAGCTCCACATCAGAGAGTAGGAGGGAGAATTGGAAAGGGATCTTGCAGTTGGATCATTGAGTTCTCTTAGTAACAAGAAGTGATAGTTAAAATTTGGAGAAGTTCCTATTCTCCTTGTGAAGGGTCTGCTAGCAGAAAAGGGATTAAAAGCTACCTTTCACCACAAGAAGTGTCATTCTTTTTTCCTTTTCTTTTTTTAAATTTGTTTTTTTCTCAATTATATGTAAAAAAAAAATTTTTAGCTTTTTTTTTTGCATTTTGAGTTCTTATGCCTAAAAAATGGTAAAGCTGTGCATATTCAACAATACCACTTGAAGTTCTGTATCACAAAGAGACCAAAAGGAAAAGGGGCTATTTATGCAAAAATATTTATAGCAGCTCTTTTTTGTGGTAGCTAAGAATGGAAATTGAGAAGATGCCTATCAATTGGGGAATGGCTAAGCAGATTATGGTTATGATTGTACTGGAATATTATTACACTATGAGAAATGACAAGCAGGATGATCTCAGAAAAACCTGGAAAGACTTACATGAACTGATGCTAAGTGGAGTGAGCAGAACCAGGAGAACATTGTACACAGTAACAGCAACATTGTATAATGTACAACTGTGAACAGCTTGGCAATTCTCAGAAATACAATGATCCAAGACAATCCCAAAGGACTCATGATGAAAAATGCTATCTGCCTCCAAAGAGACAACTGACTTGTCTGAATACAGACTAAAGCATACTGTTTCCACTCTTGCCTTCTCTCTTTCTTCCTTCTTCCTTCCTTCTTGAGTCTTCTTGTACAAAATAACTAATGTGGAAATATTTTACATGACTGAACATGTATGACCAATATCAGATTGCTTACTGTCTCAGGGGAGGGGGGAAGGAAAGGAAGGAGAGATAGAATTTGGAACTCAAAACTTTTTAAAAAATATTTCCATATTAGTCATACTGTGAAAGAAGAATCAGAAAAAAAACAGGGGTGGACCCTGAGAAAGGAAAAATAGTGCAAAAGTATTCTTTGATTTGCATTCGGACTCCATAATTCTTTCTCTGGATGTGGGTAGCATTTTCCATCATAAGTCTTTTGGAACTGTCTTGGATTGTTGTGTTGCTGAGAAGCACCAGGTCTATCAAAGCTGATCATCAAACCATGTTGCTGTTACTGTGTACAATGCTCACTCCACTTAGCATCAGTTCATGTAAGTCTTTCCAAGTTTTTTTGAAATCTGCCTGCTCATCATTTCTTTAAGCACAATAGTATTCCATTACATTCATATAACACAACTTGTTCAGCCATTCCCCAATTGATGGACATCCCCTCAATTTCCAATTCTTTGCCACCATAAAACAAGCTGCTGTATTTTTGTACATGTGGGTCCTTTTCCCATTTTTATGATCTCGTTGGGATACAGACTTAGTAGTAGTATTACTGGGTCAAAAGGGTATGCACAGTTTTATAACCCTTTGGGGATAGTTCCAAATTGCACTCCAGAATGGTTGGATGGATCAGGTCACTACTCCACCAATAATGCATTAGTGGGATTCAAAACTTTTTAAAAAAATGTTAAAAATTGTTTTCACATGTAATTGGGGGAAAATAAAATATTTATAAAAATTTTAATTAGTTCTAAATTTTCTCCCTTCCTCCTCCTTTCCCATCCTTGAGAAGGCAAGCAATTTGATATCAATTATACATGCGCAGTCATGTAAAACCTATTTTCATATTAGTCACATTACAAAAGAAAACACAGACCATAAAAAAGAAAAATTAAGAAAGTTTTTTAGAGTATGTTTCAATCTGCATGCATATTCCATCAGTTCTTCCTCTGGAGGTAGAAGGGTCATTCTTATGACATTAGTGGTAATGACAGCTCCTATTTATAGAAAACCTTATGGTTTGCAAAGCAGGTTACATCATAACCTCATTTGATTTTCGCAACAAGCATCTGAGATAAATGCTAATCATAGCTATTCTTTGGCTTCATTAGCATCATTTATTCATTCATTCAACAAGCACCCATAGAATACCATTTTTTTTCCTTTTAAAATGTTTTGTTGATCTTTTTAATCTATTGATCTGATTATCTTTTATTTAGTATGCTTCTCACTTACCAATGACTTCTTTTCACCATTACCCCATAAGACCCCTCCTTGTAACAGAGTCTCAGTCATGTTTCACTTCCCTTTTCCTCTCCAGCCATTTCCTCCCCCACTTCCTTGCTGACAACCTCAACCTGAGTATCATCCCCCTTACTCCTCCAGTTCTGAAACTATATACTATGATCGAATTATATCAAATCAGTCTATTCTCCAGATGCCCTACTCATCATCTACATAATTTTCTGGACCAAGATGACTCCTTGGTCACCACTCCCTGACTGGTGGTGTTTTCCTCCTTAAGAATGTAAGCTTCTTTGCTTTCATTTTTATAACACCTGTGGATAGATACAAAGAATATTAAGGAAGAGTCTTAAGAAGCTCATATTCTAAAGAAATGAGCTTTAAAGGGAGCAAGAGCAATTTGGTTTTGCCAGGAGGAAAATTATGATTTCGTATCTGTATAGCATTTGCTATACAGTGTAAAATATGTGTGAACATAAAAGATATGCATGTCCATATGGGCTGTCTAAATACATAGACACAGCTCAAGGGTGGCATGGATAATTATCTTTAGAATCTGGTCCACCCTTCTCAAAGGGAGACTACAATTTCTGCTTTGAGGAAAATAGGAAAAGAGTTATAACTGGGCATTTCTTCCTTCTTTCACCTATCTTTAAGAGAAATATCAGACTTTAAATTAAATCTATGTCTTCTCAAATATCGGTAGTATAGGGTCATGAGTCTGGCTCAGAAGAAAAGCTGCTTTTCTGCTTGTACTTACATGGGGATGGTTGACCTTACACTCCCCAGCTTAGCTCTTTCTCATCAAATGCTGATTATATAAAAGACCATCACAAATAGCAAATAAAGCCATATGTGCAAGCAAACAGAAAATAGAAATCAGACTTATATAAATCAGACCTTACCAAAGAATGTACAAGAGTAAATGAGCTTTTTAGCTGGGAGCAAAATGAGATCTCAGCTCAAACCAAAAGAGAAGGCCCAATCTCACCCAAGGAGGTCCATTCTAGCAGTTTATACAGAGGCAAACTAGATATCAGAGATATGTTGAAGAACCAGCTTCTCTCTCTCTCTCTCTCTCTCTCTCTGTCTTTATCTCTATTTCTGTCTTTCTCTCTCTTTCTTGTCTTTCTCTCTCCCTGTCTCTCCCCACCCTCTGTCTCTCTCTTTCTGTCTCTCTCTCTCTCTGTCTCTATCTTTCTCTCCACCTCCCCTCTGTCTCTGCTAAAGACACAAATGTTTCTGTCCCAAAAAGCTCTGCCACCAACTCCCGAATGAGATTCACAGAGTTGCCTCATGCTCAGCATTTTCCTTGCCAATTTAGAATCACATGTCCCTTCTGTCTACAAAGTCACATGCAAAAAAGCCTCAGGCTTGGTTGGAAGTCTAGTTACAACCATTTGCAAGCCATGTGCACATGGCAAGGTAGTGTTGGGGCGGGTTACTAAGAAGAGCTCCACTCTTTAAATCAGAAGACTGAGTTCAGATTTCTGCTCTAACAACAGATTTCTGCTTGTGCTCAAGCTGCACAAGCCTGGACAAGTCACTCACTTTCTCAGCAATTCACTTTTCTCATGTGTAAGACAGAGATGCAAGAGACCATCTGGGGAGATTGCCTCTGTGACAGGAAGACCTAGCTTCAAGCTCTGTCTCACACACATATTGACCTGACTCTGGGTAGCTAATTTAACCCCTCAGCACCACTCAGGCAACACTCTAAGATTGATTGCAGGGAAGGTACTTTTGTAAAAGGAGTTCTTCACTGAAAGTTCCCTACATCAATGAAATCATAACTCAGGTTTTAAAAAATGAGAATCTATCACTCATTTCACAGGGTTATCAAAAGGAAATTACTTAAATCTCTGCTTAAGTGTAAGTTATAACTTTTATTTGAGATTGACACAGCAGTCAGAGGTGGGCAGGAATTCTCTGTTGGTCCAAATTTCAGTTCCACTTGCCCCCTCAAATCCCCATTGGACAAAACCCAAAGAAGATAGCAAAGAAAACCCTGGAAACTAACACAATGCCTACCTATTGGCAGAGTGACTAGACCAGTTATGGTATATGAATGAAATGAAATATTATTGTGGCATATGAAAAAATGAAATGGACGTTTTCAGAAGATCAAAAGATCCTTGTGAATTGATATATAGTGGAGTGAGAAGAACTAGGAAAACAATGTATGCAAGGATAACACACGATAAAAACAATTTTGAAAGACTTAAGAGCTCTGATGGATACAATGACAATGATTGTAGAGAATTGAAAATGAAGTATGCTACCCATCTTCTGACAGAAAAATGATGGATTCAGGGTACAGAATAAGACTTTTTGTTTTTTTACATAACCAGTATGGGAATTTTTTCTTTGTTCATATTTATTATAAAAATTTTCTATCTTTTTTAATTGTTCAGTTGGGGGGAAGAGCATGAAGGAATGAAAAGAAATGCTTATTAATCATAAACAATAAAATTAAATTGTGGGGGGAGGAAAAACACTAAAAAACAACATTCAAAACCTCATTGTGGCCTGGAATTGCACCCTTAGCATCATAAATACAGTTTAAGTCTGTAGGGTCCATCTGCAGCTGCAGTAGTTTGCCCACACAACCTTCTTCTCTCACTCTCCACCCCCCAACGCCTAGGCCCAGGCTTCTGGTTCTACAAGTAGAGGGAGACAGAAAGGTGGGCTCCCAATCACGCCCAAATGCCCCTCATCCACCACCACAATGCCTCCCCCCAACCAAGTGACTTACATTCTATCCTTAGACCAAAGTTTTATCCTGATTCCCAATTTGTGAGGCAATTTGATACAAATGAGCCCTGGATTTGGAGACAAGAGGGCTTAGGTTTAAAGATCCCCAAGGATCTTGGGATTTAATTTCTCTGGAAATCAGATTGAGGGGTTGTCTTAGGAAGAGTAAGAGTAAGGGTGTGAGCATCCTCAGCCCTTTAAAAAAAAAATCAAAAGCCTTTGGAAGTTCTCCAGGACTGGCATGGTAGGGAGATTGGAACTGATTTAGGTGATGGGAAAAAGTCTGCAGTTTACAGTCAGTCTATAGGGAGCCTGGATCGCAGCCCAAGCTGGCTGGGAAAGGGGGTTGGGGAAAGTGGGGTAGAGGCAAGTGCTGGGGGCAGAATGGGAAGTCCACACTTTGCATGTGTTCGGAACATGAGGTATCTGCTGAGCTCTGGGTGGAGGTGGCTGGGTGAATGTGGAGTTGGGTGGGAGGATGTTATAGCGCTGAAGGGAAGGGGGCAGGGTGGGAAGGGACCATCTGTTCTCCCTGGCTTCCTGCCAGATATTGGGGTCATCAGAGACATGGAGGGATCTTAGATTTAGGTCATCTGGTCTAACCCTTTATTTTTACAAATGAGAAAACTCATATCCAGAGAAACTTGCCCAAGGTCACACAGGTAGTGAGAGGCAGAGTTAGGGCTGAAAGTCAGGTCCTGTGACCTCCAAAATTAGCTCTCTTTCTATGGTGCCACACTCTTCAGATATAAGGAGAATGCTGCTAAAGCATAACACCTTCCTGTTTTATCATGTTAGCCAGTCTGAAAGGTGTGATGTGGTACCTCAGAGTTGTTTTGATTTGCGTCTCTCTAATCAATAGTGATTTAGAACATTTTTTTCATGAGTATAGATAACTTTAATTTCTTCCTCTAAAAACTCCTGTTCATATCCTTTGACCATTTATCAATTGGGGAATGACTGAATAAGTTGTGGTATATGAATGTAATGGAATACTACTGTGCTATAAGGAATGATGAACAAGAAGACTTCAGAGAGGCCTGGAAGGGCTTATATGAACTGATGCTGAGTGAAAGGAGCAGAACCAGGGGAACTTTGTACACGGCAACAACCAGAGTGTGCGAGGAATTTTTCTGGTAGACTTAGTCCTTCACGGAAATGCAAGAACCTAAAAAATTCCCAATGGACTTGAAGCAAAACTCCTTCCACATCCAGAGGAAGAACTATGGAATTGGATTGCAGAATGAAGCAGACTATTTTCTCTTGTATTATGTTTTGTTTAGTTTTATGGTTTCTCCCATTTGTTTTAATTTTTCTATGCAACATGACTAAGGTGAAAATGTATTTAATAAGAATGTATGTGTAGAACCTACATAAGATTAAACATTGTCTCAGGGTGGGAGGGAGGAGAGAGGGGAAAAAAATCTATGGGAGTGATTGTAGAGAAGTGAAAACAAATTAATTAAAAAAAGAACCAATCAAAATAAAATAAAGTATAACACCACCTTTACACTCATTTTGGATGGATGGATGAGGGATGCAGTGGAAACACCACTGTGTGCAAGGTATCATCATAGTGTTTGATTCTGGACAAGTTTCTTAACTTCTATGTGCCTCAGGCAATTCCCTGGATTAGAAACCCTCGAAATTAGGTCATCAGGGAATCCCTGAGACCCTTTCAGGGGTCCTTGAAGTAAAAACCATTTTTCTAACAACACTAAGAGGTTTTAATGTCTAATAATATGCCAAATATGAATAGATATGGCACAACAGCTCATGGTTGTTGTCATCCAGTTGTGTCTAACTCTTTGTGGCCCCATTTGGGGTTTTCTTGGTGAAGATACTGCCATTTCCTTTTCCAGCTCATTTTACAGACAAGGAAACTGAGGCAAAGAGGGTTGTGTCACACAAGGGTCACACAACAATAAGTGCTTGAGGCTGGATTTGAACTCAAGAAGATGTCTATAATTTTTAAGATTGTAAAGGGGCTATGGAAAAATGTTTTGCATGACTGTACATATATAACCTCTATAAAATTGCTTGCTTGTCTTCTCAATGAAGAGGGAATGGAGTGAGAAAGAGAACTTGGAACTCAAAGTTTTTTAAAAAATGAATGTTTAAAACTTTTGCATGTAATTGGGAAAAAAGTAAACTATTGAAAGAATGTAAAGGAGCCTGGCAACCAAAAAGTTTGAGAATGGCAATGTTAGGTCTTATCAAGTAAGCATAGACAGAGTTGTGAAGGTGGAAGGAGTTCCCACACCAGGAATTCCTTCCCCTGAAGAAATCACAGATCCTTCAAATAAGGCCAGTATCACAAGGAGTTTCCATCTTAACATGTGGGTATAACTTGTATATAAATAAATTTGATACGCAGTAGACTGCAGATTCCTCACCATTGTTAGAGCATGAAAAAGACAAAGTGAAATATAAATATGAATATCCTGATTTTACAAATGGGGACAACTAGGTGGACAGTGGATAGAGTGCTGGGTCTGTAGTCATAAAGACTCATTTTCCTGAGTTCAAATATGGCCTCAGAAACTTACTAGTTGTATGACACTGGGCAAGTCACTTCACCCTGTTTGCCTCAGTTTCCTCATCTGTAAAATGAGCTGGAGAAGGAAATGCAAACCACCCCAGTATCTTTGCCAAGGAAACCCCAAATGGAGTCACTGAGTGTCTGACATGACTGAACAACAACAAATTTTACAAATGAGGGAACTGAGATTCAGAGATCAGTGAAACAACTCATACTAATGGGAAGGGTCTCATAATGTCTTTCAAACAAATCAAAAGTTTTTTAAAAGTAATATTTTTTTAGTTCCATGTAACTTGTGTTTCAGTCTCATTTAAGAGAGTATCCTATATTCAGAGATAACATCTCCATTTTATAGCAGAAAAAATTGAAACTTAGGAAGATAAATAGGCTTATCCATGATCTTGAAGCTAGGCAGGAATGATTTTCTCCTCTGAATAGGAGTATGTCTTATTTATCTCTTATAAGTGCAAAGAACAAATATGACAGACAAATGAATGGTATGAAATCTGAGGTCCTGACAGGTGAAGTAATCCACACAAGGCCACAGAGCTAGTCAGTGGCAATTGAACTTGGAAAGGTTGAAAGCCCGGTTCTGACACTAAAACTTTGGTAAATGACTTAACCTTTTCCGGTTTCACTTTCCTCTGTAAAACAGGAGTAATAATATCTACAATACTCGAATCACAAATTTTAAAGTATTATATATGCAAGTTATTATTTTCATTAAACCAAAGAACTTCTAGATGGGGAAGACTGTGACCCAGGAGAGAGCTGGACATCTCTTTTGGAACAGGCTCCATCCCCTTGTTTCTAGGCAGTTTGGGGTGGAGGATACATTGGAATGGGTGCGGTTGGATTCCCACATCTGGCACTTACTAGAAGTACAACCACCAGTAAGTAATTATAACCTCTTTGAACTTCAATCTCCCTATTCATAAATGGAGTATACTGGTAGTCCTTATCTCATGGGGTTGTTGTGAAGTTTTTCACTTTCCCTTCTCTGCATATCATAACCTTGTGACATCATTTTCCATTCTCTCCCGCTTTTGTCATGGTAGCCCTTCTTGCCATGACCAGCTACTCTACATGTACCCTTGATCATGTCCATCCCTGCCTTCTCCAGCAGAATTCAGTCATTTTTTTTTCAATTGTGCCTAACTCTCCATGATCACATTTGGGTTTTTTTGGCAAGAATACTAGAGTGGCTTGCCATTTCCTCCTCCAACTCATTTTACAGATGAGGAAACTGAGGCAAACAGGGCTAAGTGACTTACCCTGGATCACACAGTTAGCAAGTGTTTAAGGTCAGATTTGAACTTAGAAGATGAGTCTTCATGACTCTAGGCCTGGTACTATACTCACTGCTTCACATTTAACTGCCTCTCCAGCACAATAATCTCCCTAGTCTTCAAACTCCCCCTATCTACTGATTTTTCCCTTGCTGCTTACAAATATGTTCAATCCTCTCCCATCCTTAAAACACTTTTGCTAAACCCAAACATTCCCTCTAGGTGTTATACCATATCTCTCCTCCTTTTCTCAAACTCCTAGGAAAAGCTGTCTGTACTCACTGTCTCCACTTCTCATTTCATCTCTTTTCCCCCACTCATCCATAGAATCTCCTCAAAGTTATCAGTGACTCAGGCTTACATGTACATATGTAACAATACAGATAAATTACCAAATCTTCATCCTCATCCTTGACCTCTCTGTGGCAGCTGTCATAGATCATTCTTGCCCCCTAAACACTCTTATCTGGGATCCTGTGAGTGCTTTCTCTTGGTTCTTTCCTGCCTATCTCTAGCTCCTTTGCTGGGTTATCATACATATCCTGCCTCCTAACTCTGTGTTGCCCAAGTCTCTGACTTACCCCTTCTTTCGCTATACTCTCTTACTTGGTGACTTTGTCAGCTTCAATAGGTTTATTTCTATGTGAATAACTCTCAGTTCTTGAGTCATTCAATAAATCAATAAACATTTATTGAATGTTTACTACATGACAGGCAAAGTAATCTTATGGAGAAATCTCAGGGAACTGGGGATGGGGGCGCCAACTGGTAAAGCCTCCTGTTGAAGGTAGCATTTGAGCTGAGTCACACACTGCTGTGACAATTGAAAAGTTTAGGAGACATAGTTTCTGTGTAATTAATAATTTTATTAATAATTATGTTAGCCTCTTAACAATAAAAAGGTTAGTGACACTCTGGAAAGCCAAAGATCAATCATGGTGGTGGACTCACGGTTTATATGCCCTTAGAATAATGGGAGTGCCTGAGGGTGGTAATCCACTCTGATTGGTTAAGATTAATGAGAAAATGAATAATATAATGAGAGGTGGGCTTATTACAATGAGGGTCTTGAGACACAGAGTACCCAAATCTTGGTCAAAGAGATTTGTCAATTTCCATATCATCGGTTCTGACAAAAGGGAGAATGAATTCACATTTTCCCAGGCCTGTCTGAGTAAACACAATGAGCAGGAATCCACTCATTTGCCTAAATTAAGAATTTCTTTATTGTCTTTGATTAGATCTTAGCCTGGGTAAACCTTTTAACAAGATTTCCCACACTGGTTGATTGCTGGATGAGGAAGTAGAAAAAGGGGAAAACCTTGGTCCTAATTCAGTAATTAGTTATGAAATACAAGAGAAAAACAATAATTTCTCTCACTGCCTATTAGATATTTTGAATGGGATGTTCCTCTAGCATCTCAAATTCAAAATGTCCAAAAAAGAACTCATTATCTTTTTTTCCAAAACTCACTCCTCTTATGAACTTTCTCGTTTCTCTTGAGTGCATTACTCACCTCAAGCACTTAGCACATAGCAGGAGCTTTATAAATTTATTATATTCACTGACATATATGAGGACTTAGCTTATCCTTAGGCCTCTTCAGTTAGCTTGCATCTATCTGTTTTGTATCTATCTCAGTCAGTAAAAGTAATATACACATATACAATACACACATGTGTACAGCCCGTGCATTGTCTATGTGCACACGCGTGTACAACCCGTGTATTGTCTACGTGCACACGTGTACAGCCCGTGCATTGTCTATGTGCACAGCCCGTGCATTGTCTATGTGCACACACGTGTACAGCCCGTGCATTGTCTATGTGCACACGCGTGTCTAGCCCGTGCACTATGTGCACAGCCCGTGTATCGTCTATGTGCACAGCCCGTGTATCGTCTATGTGCACATGCGTGTACAGCCCGTGCATTGTCTATGTGCACAGCCCGTGTATCGTCTATGTGCACACGCGTGTATAGCCCGTGCACTATGTGCACAGCCCGTGTATCGTCTATGTGCACAGCCCGTGTATCGTCTATGTGCACACGCGTGTACAGCCCGTGCACTGTGTGCACAGCCCGTGTATCGTCTATGTGCACACGCGTGTACAGCCCGTGCACTGTCTATGTGCACACACGTACACGTGCCCTCAAGAATATAAGTTCCTTGAGGGCGGGCCCTGATTCACTTCTATCTCCGTATCTCCAACATCCTAGCGCAGCGCCTGGCGCACAGGAGGCACTTAATAAATGCCAGCTGGTTGATTTACGATGCAAACAAAGCGCCTTTCAATCCTCTAAGTGCCCTCCAAAGGTCAGTTCTTATTACTGTTCCCACCTTCTCACCCCTCCCTAGGGGCTCGCTCCATCTTCTCCCCCCCTCCTCAAATTGCCATGACGCCATTGGTCACAGCAGCCACCGTCCGCTCTCTGATTGGCCGGAGTCGGCCCGGCCCTCCCTTCTCCATTAGTCAGTAGATGAACTCCCGTCGAAGGCCCATTGGCTGTTCCGCGCTAGGGCGCTCATTGGTTACGGGAACGAGCTGGAGGTAAGAAGACGGGAGGTGAGGGCTGCTCTGCTAAGAAGGAGGGAAGGAAGGAGAGTGAGGGGCTCGCCGTTGCCGTGGTGACGCCCGGGCACGTGTGCAGTCCCGGAAGTGGCTCCAGGAAGCGGCCGCACGGTGGGGGGGGAGGAAGTGCCGGCCCGGCCCGGCCATGGAGCGGCCGCTGCCGCCGCCGCTGCTGCCCGCGCCCCGGTCCCGGCCCCACCGCCTTCTCCTCCTCCTGCTGCTGCTGCTGCTGCTCCTGCTCCCGCCCTCCGAGCTGGGCGCCTCGGCTGAGGAGACCGATTGGGTCCGACTGCCCAGCAAGTGCGAGGGTGAGGGGGGTGGGGTCGAGAGCGGGGTGCGGGGAAAGGAATGTGAGGAGGAAGAAGCGGAGCCTGATGTAGAGGCGGGGGCGGGGCCTGAAGGGAAGGGGCGGGGTCTGCTGGTGAGGGGCGGGGCTTGGAGGAGGGGGCGGGGCAGGGCTCAGGGGAGGAGGCTGTGGGAAAGAGGGGAGGTGGTGCACTTAGTAGGCGTTTAGTTAGTGATAGTCGAATTGAATGATAAGGAGAAAATAAATGGAGAAGGGCCGAGGCAGAAAAGGGAGAAAGCACGAGTCAGGAAGGCCCGAGTTCAAGTTGTGTGCCTGACACTCGTAGCCGTGTGACTCTGGGTAAGTCATTTAACCTTTGCCTCAGTTTACTTTTCAGGAAAGTGGGGGTCATAATAGCCCCCTCCTCCCATGGTTGTTGTGAGAATCAGATGAGATAACATTTATAAAGACCTTTGCAAACCTTAAAGCACTGTATCAGTAGATGGGAGGGGGAAGGAGTGGGCTGGAGGAGTGAAGGGCAGAGCTCTAAAGAGTTTATAGTTGTTTTTAAAAAGCACTTCTGGAAAGGTAGGAGAAAAGGGGGTGGTCGTGAGGCAGCTAGGTAGCAGTGGGTAGAGCCCTTCTCAGTTACTTAAGAAGACCTGAGTTCAAATCATACCTTAGATGCTTAATAGCTGTATGACTCTGGGCAAGTCACTTAACCACTGTCTGCCTCAGTTTCCCCATCTCTAAAATAAAGATAGTAATAGCGCCTACTCCTCAGGGTTGTTGTGAGCATCAATGAGACAGTTATTGTAAAACTATTAGCACAGTGCCTGACATGCACTAAGTGCTGTATAAGTGTTAACTATCATTATTAATAATAATAGTGAAAGGGGAGGAGTTGGAAAGTTTGAAGTTGTAAAAGCTAGCTGTCTACTTTGGTATCACTTTGGTGATCAATTCTTCCAGGAAATCTTCCTGATTCTTGCAGATCCAGGCTCAAGTCCCTACACTACTGATTACTGGCCAGGTGACCCTGGCATGTTCTCTCGATTCCTGTGGGCCTCATTTTCTTCACAAATAAAATGAAGGGGTCATCCCTTTCAGCTCTAATATTCATTTGATTAATTTTTCAGCACATTCTACCATTGAGCACAGTTATCTGTGTACATATTAGGTAGTGAACACTTGGAGGGCATATTTTCATCTGCCTCGCAGTGCTGAGACCAACTCCCGGTGCACAGTAGGCATTTAGTGAAAATTTGATGAATTGAATTGAGAATTGCATTCCTACTATTTAGACATTTATTAAGTGTTTAGCACACCATGTTAAGATTGCAGAGGAGATAGAGATTCATGAGACAGTATCCCTGTCCTCAGAGATCTTGTAGGTCAGGCTCTCACTTGTTTCCTTCCCTTCCCTCATCCCAGCTCAGAGTATCTCATTTCACTTGTTTTTGTTCTCCCCTCCCCCTGACTAGGGTCATGGATCCCTCCATCTGTCCTACCTCTCTCAGTGAGGTAGGGCATTCAGTGGTTTCACTTCTTCTTCCCACTCTTTTCTGCCTTATCCTGAAACTGAGGGGCCCCAAGGACACTTTCTTTTTCTCTTCAACTCTCACTTTAGTTCATGGTCTAAGAATGAGGTCAAACAGGGAGAATCAAAGAATTTTAGAGGTAAAAGTAAATGTATAAGGAGTACAGAATCCAGAATTAGAAGACCTGGGATTAAGTGATGGGTGTGTTCTGAGAAGCAAATCAGTTTACCTCTCTGAGCCTCCGTTTCTTCTTTTGTAAAATGGAGCTAAGACAGTAACCCTGCCTACCATGAGACAGTGTATGTAAAAGTACTTTGGAAACTTTTTGCTTTACAAATAGAAGCTAAATTTAAAGTTCAACTAGTGTTTATTGTTAAGTGGATACAGAGAAAGATAGAACACACATACTGTTCTCAAAAAGTTTCAAATCTAATAGGGAGAAAGATAGGTTTACAAGTAAGGATGAAACACAGCAAGTGAGAGAAGTATAAAGAAGAGTCTAGGCAAAGACATTTGAGGAGAGAAAGGTCCTTTTAAGCAGAATTGGAGTAGGGATGACCTCTGAATTGGGCCTTGAAGGTAAGAAGAGACTTAAATATGTGGAAATAGAGGAGAGGAAGAGTCCATTCCAGGCACAGGGCATGGTGTCAAACCAAAGGTATTTGACAAAATAAATAAGAATACCATAAAACATAGGTAATGTTAATTTATAGTCTTCTAAGTCCTCAGAGATTCATTTCTATTTGAATTTGACACCACTGGTGGAAGCAGAGGCAAGGAGAGGAGAAGGGGTCCGATGGGAATTGAGGAGGAGGAGTAGCCTAGTTTGGCCAGAATATAGACTGCACAACAGGAAAGGGGGTAGTATAAGGTTGGGAGGGTAGGTTGGAGCCAGATTGTGGAGGGCCTCGAATACCAGAATGCAGAGGGTATGCTTTTATTTGGTAGATGGCATTGGTAGTTATTATCCATCCTCCTCATTTTATAGATGATTCAACGAGGGTTAGAGCTCCATGTTGACTTGGCAAATTCCAGCCCTCAGGCTTCTCCTTACTTACTATGCTACTGTTAATAATAATTTCATACTCTTATATAAGTGTTTATTGTGCCTGGCCAACAGAGCTGGGCTTCTGGCCCAGTAGCCTGAGAGAGACAGGCCTCAGCACATGGGAAGGTTGTGTGGCTGCCCAGGAAGGGGGTGGGTGGGTGGATGGCCATGAGTTTCTGGGTTCCATGCCACAGGCCTCCCCAGATCTGGCTCTGGGTGGGATCCCCAGAGGGGCTCCATAGGTGGTGAAGTTTGGCGGAGTTGAGGAGATGGCTTATGGTTGGATGGGTGGTAGAGTAGGAAGGTATTCCAAACCCCCAGGCCTTACAGAATTCACACAGAGGGCGTGGGAGAGGGGGCAGAGAAGCCAGAAAGATGATGTGCTTTCCTGGAGCGAAGGGATCAAGCTGAGGAATGTAGGAAAGTAGACAGCAGATGGCTCGGAATGGAGAACTGGGGAGGTGAGCTGTAATTTAAATTCAGACTCTCAAGGAACCAACTTATTGGGTGACATTATTCCAGAATCATATAGAGTGTCAAGGCCATTAGTTAATGCATATGATGGAAAATATCATCATATGACTTTTCAGGGCATATTATTTGTCACCTGTAAATTGGTTTTTCACCAACCTTTGCCATCAGTATTTTAATTGTAATGAGACTTAGGCTCAAGGCCATACTGTGTTAAGGAAGACATGAAGACCTGCTTAGCCTAGAACCAAATGTTAAGTCATTTTGTCCTCCTATCAACAATATATATTCCTCATTGAATACCGATTGTGTAATCATCACAGTGAAAATGACAGAAAGAAATAGAAAATAAAGGCACTTACATCCTGAGGGGAGGAGGAGACTTGAGACAGTAGCCCAGGATATATAAAAAGCAGCATGCAAGTGAAGCCAAATGAAGACAGTAATATTGATATTTAAGTGTTGAAGGGACCCACAATAATCAGAAAATTCATAAGCATTTGTTAAACTCCCACTATGTGGCAGGCAGGATACTAAGCCCTGGGGATGAAGAGAAAAAGAGGGGAAAAAGGCACAACCTCCACCCTCTTAGGAGCTTCCTTTCAAATGGTAAAAGCAGCATGTTCATCTATAGCTATGTGTAAAACAGGTACTAGGTAACCTAATGGGAAAGCAGCAGCAGCAGCCAGGAGGGTAAGAAAAGGCTTCCTACCAAAGGTGGCACTGGAGCTGAGTTCTTGAAGAAACCAGGGGTCTTAAGAGAAGGGGGTGAGGATGGGAATGCTTCTGGCACAAAAATGTTCCAGGCCCTGGAACTACCCAATGTCAGAGCATAGAAATGAGAAATGGAGGCTCTTATAAGAGGAACAGCATGAAGGCTGGTATGACTGGACCATAGAATGCATGAAGGTGAATAATGTATAATAAGGCAGGAAAGGGAGGAGGAGGTGTAGGTTGTAAAGAGCTTTAAATGCCAAACACAGTCATTTGAGCCTGGAGGTAATAGAGAGCCACAGGAGTTGATTGGGAAGGGGAGTGACATGGTCAGTTCTGTTCTTTAGGAAAATCACTTTGGTAATTGATATAATGGCAAGGTGAGAATCAATAGGTTAATCCAAAGAAAGGGTTTCCTAGAGACTGGGAATTTTGAAGAAGATACTGAATGTGGATTGAGTAGCATGTGTAAGAAGGTTGTTCTAGGCTGAGGGGATGGTGTTTACATCAAAAAGAAGGTTGGAACAGGCTTATTATGTGGGAGATAGACAACAGATGTGCCTGACTGAAGCAAGGAAATGACAAGAAATGTTAGATGGGTGCTGAAGGGACCTTGGAATATGGGTCAAAAGATGAGAATATGATGTACTCCATCTGAGAGTCTAAAAGCAGCTCCCTTTGAAAGGTCAGAGGAGTCAGCTTGTTTCCAGGAATGGGGGGAGGGAAGGGTCTCGGGTTTACCTTAGCTGGGGAGTGCCATCCATTCATCCACTTGTGCTCTACCTCTTTCTCCTAGTCTGCAAATATGTAGCCGTGGAACTGAAGTCAGCTTTTGAGGAGACGGGCAAGACCAAGGAAGTGATTGACACTGGTTATGGCATCCTAGACCAGAAAGCCTCCAGAGTCAAATATACCAAATCGTAAGTGAGCAGTAGGTACATAAACCTACCTTAATCTATTCATGGAGATCATGGGGATTGGAGTTTTCTCTCTGACCCCATCCCATCTTCCAGGAGAAAATAATGGCACGCAAGGCCACAGGATGGAAAGGAAAGAATATTGACTTAGAAATCCAGAGAGTTGAGTTTTGGTTCTGTTTCTGCCACTAACCAGTTGTTTAACCTTGAGTCAAGTGATTTCCCTTCTGTAGACCTCAGTTTCCTAATCTATAAAAGGATAGGGTTTGACTAGATGGTCTCTCTAAGGCCCCTTCTGGCTCTGGTATTCTTTGATCCCTTAGGCAGGAAAAACCTTTCCCCGTTCCTCTGGTGGCAGCTGCAGGGGCCAACTGGAAGTGGGTGGGGAGATCAGTATCCTTTGTGTTGGTGTTTCTTCAGGGATCTTCGGTTAATTGAAGTAACTGAGACCATCTGCAAGAGACTTCTGGACTATAGCTTGCATAAGGAAAGGAGTGGCAGTAACCGGTTTGCTAAGGTTGGTATCATGCCCTGAGTGACAGAGAGAGAGTGTGTGTGGGTGTGATGTAAAGTACAAAGCTTGGGAGGTCTTATTTCCTGAAGCTGGCCGCTACCTGTTCTTTATCAGTTTCTGTTTAACCCTGTCAGCTCCACCTTTCATAGACCAGGTTTGTGTTCTTCTCACTGACTGACATTAGGGATCTTGACAAGCAAGATCCCTGAAACCCTGGTGGCAGAAATGGTCAGAACTACCTATTGCCAGTGGGAGATTATGCCAGCTTCCAGATTTTTAGAGTTCTTCCAAATTGGTGAGGTCTCAAGTGAAAAAGGGAACCCTTAGGAAATAGCAGCAAGAAGTTTGGGAAATAGGGACAGCCTTTGAGTGCTAGAGAGTGAAGATAGTGTGGGAAGTCACAGCTTCTAAGCAGGGGCCCAGGAGGAAGGCTGAAGTCAAGGCTAGCAGCAAGGTAGAGGGGAAACAGATGTTGGATGTGAAAGGCCCTGTTGGTGTGACTGCTGGGGTGTTCCTGTTCAGGTGTGTGCCAGATTAGAGGCCCACAGAGGCCTCGGCAGCTTTGAGATGCTGTGATTTTGTGATCCCTGTAGCTTGACATAAAAATGTCTATTACTTTGAGCTGGTAGCTGTTTTCTGGCACCTTAAAGGCTTGAAAAGGGCAGGTGGGCAGATACCCTTATGTTTTCTTCTTCATAGGGCATGTCTGAGACTTTTGAAACACTCCACAACCTAGTCCACAAGGGGGTGAAAGTGGTGATGGACATTCCCTATGAACTGTGGAATGAGACTTCGGCTGAGGTAGCTGACCTCAAGAAGCAGGTATGTACCCAGGTTAACTCCCCCGCCTATTCTCAGTGTCATTCCTTCCTCTTCTGCAAATTTTCATGGAGGATTTTGTTTGGATTTCTCCTTTTTTTCACTTCACTGCACTTATTTGTGCATGATTCCTCTACTCCCTTTAATTTTTGTATCTCTCCAAGAACTTAGCACCATGTAATACACATAAAACCAAGTAAGTGTTGATTAAATTTGATGCCATCATGGCAAGGGAGTGCCCAGGAGATGAACTTGGTCTGTGTCCTGGGGGAAAGACAGGGCATGAATTCCTGAGTCCTCATGCCCCTTGGTGCTGTCTGTCTGTGAGGTCCTCTTCCACATCAGAACTAGGGGTCCATGCTGATTTCAAGCGTGAGCCTCCCTGGAAAATACCTTAATATGGCCCTGCCAATAGAGATTTGGTGGATTCAGTTAGAAATAGTGGTTTATAATGTCAGTATACCTTCCTGAGGCTCTTAGGTAGGCCTTAGTTTTCTTCTTTATAGAAATGAAGAAAGTGGTCTAGCTGATTTCTAAGGACCCTTCCATGTGTGACATTCTACATTCTGTATATCTGTCTCTCTGTTGGCTTCTACCTTAGTGTGATGTGCTGGTGGAGGAATTTGAGGAAGTGATTGAGGACTGGTATCGGAACCACCAGGAAGAGGACCTAACCTCCTTTCTTTGTGCCAATCATGTGTTAAAAGGGAAAGATACAAGTGAGTGTGAGCTGGATCTGAGCCTGGGTCTGAGGGTGTGGGAGACTCAGGTCAGTTACCTCTGATGGAATACCTGGGTTCGGTGAACCCTGGGAAAATCGGGGTGTGGTGGGGATCTCAAATAATAAGAGATCTTGTCCTTGATTATTTGAGGAGGCTGTGGTCCCACTTTGAAGAAGTGGCTTTGAAGAAGATTCAGAATATTTACAGAGAAAGTAGATGCCAGATAGCTTTAACTTGTGGCCCAGGCAAAGCTGTCAGGTAGTGGGCACCAGAAGTTCACCCAGATTCACCCAAGGTGAAGTCATCAGAGCTTACACGTGTGTGTGTGGCACTTTTTGTTCATCCCCCAAGTGCCTTTTACTATATCTAAGACACTGTACTAAAGATACAAAGACAAAATGAAAAACAGTTGTGGCCTTTAAAGGAGCTTATATTATTCTTTGCAAAATGCCTTTCTCACTATCCAGTAAGGTAAAGAGTGAAAATATTTTTGAAAATTAAATTTTGGTGAGGTTATTTTTCATTTATCAAGAATTCATTTTTTTCTCTATTCTGTCCCTCCTCCCATTGGGAAAACAAAACAAACAAAACCCCAGGACTCCTGTAACAAACAAGCATGGTCTAATAAAATCAGTCCCAATGTGGGTACCTTGTCTGTGTCTAAGGATGGAACACATTAGTCCCGGGCACGAGGTCGGAAGCATGATGAGTATCAGGCTTTTGAATCACGTTCTCAAATCACAATTGATCAGAATGCTTTAAGTCATGGAAGTATTGTTTTCCCCATTTTATACATAAAGAAACTGAGGCTTAGAGTAAGTAAATTGCCCAGCATCACACAGCTAGCAAACACTGGAGCTGGGATTCAAATCCACCTCTCTCCTCACTTGAGTTGCATGCTTCCTGAATGAATACAAAGCCGTCCCTTGTATCCCTGGCATGCTGCCTTTCCCAAGCCTTGGGACACTAGGCCCCAGCCAGCAGCTGATGCCCATCAGGTACTTGGAAGGTGAACTCTCCTGGTCCTTGTTGGTCACCTGAGCACTCTGTCCCTTCCCCTCTCCCTCACCAGGTTGCCTCACTGAACAATGGATCGGCAAGAAAGGGGACACAGCAGCCCTGGGAGGGAAGAAGGCCAAGAAAAAGGGGGGCAAAGGCAAGGCATCCAGCAAGAAGAGCGGCAAGCAGAGGAAGGACCCCAGAAACCTAGATGAGGACCCTCATCCTGAGGAGGACGAGGGTGTCCAGAAACCCTCCCCTCTCACACACAGCCCCACCGATGAACTGTAGAAGCCAACCGAGCACCCCAGCTGCTGTCCCGGGGGTGCAGAGGGAAGCCCCTGGCTGAGGGACACTCTGCTTTCTCTTGTGCCTCCAGCAGACAAGGATGGACTCCCCAGCTCTGGGGGTTCACTGCACCCCCTGCTGTGCCCTTGTCTCGCTGAGGACTACAGAGCCTGCCCTTCCTTTTCCTTTCCAGGCAGTCGCTTTGCCCCTGGGCTTGGAAGAAGACCTTTGTGATGGCCCCAGAGCTAAAAACTGCATTGTAAACCTTTGAGGGATGGGTCTGAGCATTGCTGAGCCCTCAGGGAGGACTCCATCCCTCATTGTCCCATGGGTGCACCCCCTCCTTCTTCCAGAAACACCTCTCTCCTGGCCCCAGCCCCACTAGGAAGGCCTCCTCACTGCAGTCCTGGTCGAGGCTGTCTTCCCCAGGGATCTAGCCGCCCCCCCCCCCCCAGCCATGTGACACCCAGTTTCTACCCCTTTCCAACTCATTTTACTGCACAATGTGCAGAGTAAAAAATATTTGGCCTTTTTACTCAGTGTCCTAACCCCCCTTTATGTGCCTCTCAACTGGCTTTCCTCTCATTCTTCTACCCATAATTCATGGGACTTGACATAAGAATGGTGCAAAGGGGAGTGAACCCTTTTTGGCTTTTATTTCCCACTTATTCTGGATAGTTTTCACAAGCTGATCTGGAAGAACAAGAGCGAAGAGGGAATCCTGAGAGTGGTGGGAAGATTGTACATGAGGGATGGGGAGGGGAAGGTAGAGAATGCTAGGAGTAGGTACAGGGGAGGAGGGCTCTGTGGCCTCATTTTAACTTAGTAGGATGGAAGCTTTCCTCCTCCATCTTCAGCTTCACATAAGCCCCTACCTGATACAACTGGGCCTTGAAAAGTGACTACAACAAGGACATTTTTAAACACCCCATTCTAGAGTAATAGTCGAAAAGACAGCTGCCTTTGTTCCCACTCGACTTCCTGGAGACCTTTCCTTTTCTGCTCTAGAATCTGGTAGTCTTCCCAACCCCCTGGCAGCAGGCTCCTTTGTTCCTTTTCTCCCTTCTGCCTGATCACCTCCACTGGATATCTTTTATGAATCTGTTCCCCCTAGTTCCTCCTCTGTGATGCCAGATTTTATGTAATGTGTTTACTGCTCCCCTCTTCAGGACTGCACCCTTCCATTGCACTTTGTTCCCTGCCCCTCCACTCCCCCCAGTTTTTTTTCTGTTCCTTTAGAACAGACTCTCCTCCTCCCCCACCCCAGCCAACACCTGCTCCTTACATGATGCCCTCTGAAGTTAGGGGAGGTGAAGGGGCCCTTTTTGTCCCTCCCCTGCTAGGCCTGAAGTCAGGACCAGGAGCTGCCAGGCCCAGGGCCTCCAACACCTGGCACTAATGGTGCAGGGCACAGTTGTTGTGGAACTGGTTTGATTTATTCTCCCACACCTTCCCGGATGAGGAATACTGAAGGACTTGCCATCGTTGCTCCCTTCTCAAATTTAGAACTGAAAATGACCTTACTTTGTCCTGTCACCATCCAGTCCAAGTTCAGACCCACTGGCCAACAAATGGGCATTACTGAGAGACCTCTGGCTATGATGGAGTGGCCTTGTGAACTCAGAAGTCCCAGCCTCTAGCCAGTCTTCCCCCTGCTCTGAGGAGTTAAGGCAGTCTTGGACTGGAGAATTTCGAGCTTCTTGTCTTCTCTGGCCTGGACATTTCCCTGTCACAGATTGTAGAAAAGCAGAACTTGGCCCTTAGAGATTATTTCTACTAGGGCCCTGCTGCCACTCCCCTAACATCCCAGGTGAGGTGGGACTCAAAGTGACCTTTTTCTAAAGTGACCAGAACTGGCCCAGTTTCCCCATGGATGTGGTTTCCCTCTTCTGGACCTCAATACCCAGGCTGACATTCAGAACAAAACTGAGTGTGAAGTAGGGAAGGGACTGAGGCTGGGCATAATGTAAGCGGGTCACATCCTTGACCCCTCAATCTGTTTCTCTTGGCAACATCCAGTAACTTTAAAAGTTTTCAGTAGAAAAGACTGTTCTATGCAAAAGTTTGAGAAAGAGAGCCCATCCTGCTATATGCAGAATTTGTTTTCATTGATTTCTTAGGCAGAGGTTTGGCCTCTTTCTGGGGTGGCAGCCAGGCTGCCCAATCCTGTGTAGTAGCAGGGAATTTGACTCCAGTATGACCCTGACCTTTCCCCTCAACAACTAGATTATCACTGTTCCTTTGGTGTTTAAGCAGCCAGGAGCCCTTCCTCCTCTCCCATGTTCGTAACATGTTCTCTGACCTCTGCACTGCCTCCCCTCCACATCCTGGGATCTTTGGAGAACCTGGTAACACAATAGTTCTGTGTGTTGCAAGCCCTGCCACCCTGCCACCAACAAACAGTTGAGCTTCATTTCCCCTGCCTACCCCCACCTAGTTCTGTATCTTCCACCCGATTTAAAAAAAAATGATGCTGAAGCCAGTTCTGCTCACTCCAAGTTCAGTGTTCTAAAGCTGATATGCTGGTTCCATGCCAACCCCTCTCCCCATTTGGAGCCCACTCACCTCTATAGACCCTACTGCCTTGGGCCAGTTCACCAGTGCTCTGGAGAAGCAGGAGCTGGTTTGCTGTGTTAGGCATACAAGAAAGTGGGCTAATTGCTTTGAATAGTAACTACCTCCAAGTATGGGGGTACATGGAGAGGAAGAGTGGTAAGATAAATTGGAGATAGGATATTATGACCTGACCTAACTCTGGTTCATTAATCCATCCATCCACCCACCCCCCCAATCCCTCATCTGTGTTCCTATTTCATGCCTGATGCCTATGTGGACAAAGACATGGTTACTCCCTGACACACACAGCTTGATCCCTTCTAGCTGAGGTCTTGGAGAGTTAACTAGTTTGCCTTTCCTCATGCCATTCTTGGTTCCCAGAATCCCAGGGTGAGTTCTGTTTCTCTTTCCCTTGGATGCCTGGGATCGAGTTGGAGGGGAGATCTCCCATATGACATGCCCCTCTCTTGCTAGCAGTTAGGGAGGAGGGGTAAAAAGAAGTAAGGCCATTCTCAGGGTCTGGGAGGTCAGGAACAGCTGGTTCCTGGCTCTGGGAGAAGACCAGATCGGGGCGTGTCCTGGATCTCACCTGCCATTGGACAGGTGAGGCAGGCAGGGCAGAAAGAGCCAGGGCAGCCTTATAAGTACTTCGGCAGGTGGCTGAGGTGCCAGGTGGAACCGAGAGGATGGTAGACAGTGTATACAGGACTCGCTCCCTGGGAGTGGCAGCTGAGGGGCTTCCGGACCAGTTTGCTGATGGGGAGGCAGCCCGAATCTGGCAGCTATACATAGGTGACACCCGAAGCCGTACAGCGGAGTACAAAGCCTGGCTCCTGGGGTTGCTGCATCAACACAGCTGCCAGCATGTCCTCGATGTGGCTTGTGGCACTGGGTAAAGCTGGGGCAAGGACAGGACAGGAGGTAGGGGTGGAGGACAGGTCAGACCAGAATGCTCCTGAAGCAGAAGGGAGCTAGGTGGAAAAAGACCTGCCCTGGCAGAAAGTCATCAGAAATTGGGTAGATCTGTAACTGGAAGATACCTCTTTGAGAATGGTAACAGGGAAAATAGAGAGGGTAGGGATGGCAAAAATGGACATGGATGTATGTGAGATAGGCATGAATTGTGAGGGTGCACATACAAGGGAAATGGGGTGAGCTGGAAGTGAGGGCATGGTGGGAAACAGACTAGGAAGGTGTTAAAGGATCTTTTTTCAAAAGTGAAATGGACTGTCTCTGGTGGTTGTGAGAAAGGAAGTCACGAGTTCTTGAAACGTTGTCTGGAATGATCACTTGTTGGAGTTGCCCTAGAGGGGAGTCATGCTTTGGCTGAGTTGAACTGGATGACTTCTGGGTTCCCTTCCAATTCTGAGGTTTTTTGATTCAGTGGGTAAAAAGTGTGTTGTGGGGGGTGGGGAATCAATGTCAGGGGTAACTCATTTACCAATGTTGGGTTCCTCCTTCCAGTCTTCCTAGTCCCGTTTCTTCCTTGACCCTCAAAAAATGTCCTTTCTATCCCTACTCTTTCTAAACTGTGCTTTGTCTCCATCACTCCTCTCTACCCTTTCCTCTCCCTCTAACTTTCTAATCCTTTCCCTCCAACCATTCTCCCCATCTTCTCTTGCTCATCTTTCCTTCCCTCTTCTCCCCCCATCCAATCCTGTCATTGCCTCCTGGGCCTGGCACAGGGTGGACTCCATCATGCTAGTGGAAGAGGGCTTCAAAGTGACCAGCGTGGACGCCAGCGACAAGATGCTCAAGTACGCCCTGAAAGAACGGTGGAACCGTCGTCACGAGGAGGCCTTTGACAAGTGGGGTATGTGGGATCTTGGCATGGGAACAGAGGGGCCAGACAGACAACCAGCATCCTCCACATACTGTCTTCTGAAGCACACTGAGCTAGGTGTTGGAGGACCTGAATTCTAGTCCTGGTTCTGCCATGACTTGCTATGTGATTTAGAACAAGTCACTTCTGTCTGGTCCTTAGTTTCTTCCTTTGTAAAATGATAGTGTGGGAATGGGCAGAATGATGGAGCAGCTAGGTGAGCGTGGTGGACTTAGTAAAGATTGGAGTTGGAATACTTCCATGGAACCTGTGACCTTGAGGCCACATATGGTCCTCCAGCCCCTCAGGTGCGGTCTTTTGACTGAATCCAGACTTCGAAGAACAAATCCCCTTCGTTAAAGGATTTGTTCTGTAAAGCCTGGATTCTGTCAAAAGGTCACACTCAAGGCCCTAGAAGGCCACGTGTGTCCTCGAGGCCGCAGGCTCCCCCTTTCTGTGCCTCACTTTCCTCCCTGTAAAATGAGAGGGTGGGACCTCACTGATGACCTCCAAGATCGCTGCCACCTCCAACCCAAATTCTGTGATCAGATGATCTAACTTTCCTTCAAGCTCTTAACACTGAGTCTTCAAGGAAGTATTTTTGGTTTCTTCTTGTTCTCTATCTTTTCTGCTCCTGATTCATGCCTTAATTTTGTAGCCTCCCTTCAGGGGCTCTTGTCTCTTAAGGACAGGGGCCTAAGGGCTTAGCATCTCTTTCCATGGTTGACCTCAAAGCCAAGCCTTCTTGAGGTGAACCACAGGGATCTGTCCCTTGTCCTTAGCCCTCCATTTTTCTCCCTCTTCATTTTCCCTGAGGTCTGGGTCTCTACAAGTTTTGCCTGTCTTCCTTGCTTTGGTGGCACGGGACGGGGTCATTCGTTTTTAATCCTCCATCTGCATTTACTTAGCTGACATTGAGACCAATCTCTCAATCCTCTTCAGCCTGTTTTCTCATTTGCCAAATGTTACTACTAATCATTGCCTTGCATGTTGTGTAAGGTTGTTACTGAAGGAGAAAACAATGGCGTGGAAAGTGCTTTGGAAACTTGAAAACGCTATTTCTAACTAGAAGGTACCTCTTTGGGAATGGGAACAGGAAAAGAGGTATTATTCTTGTCGTTAGACGAGGTAAGGACTAAAGCTGAACGGGTCAGGTCGCCTCTCATGGGGCAGAGGACAGTGAGTAGTCACAGCTATCTGCTTCCTACAGATGTGACCACCTTATAAGAACCAGTAGGGAAGGTCCTGGGGTAGAGGAAATAATGAAGGGGATGGTGATTGTTTCCCTCTGTCCATGGCAAAGCAGCTCCCTCTGACTTCTCCCAAAGGAATAGCCTTAAATAGCAGGGGGAAACATGTGGTAGGGTCTGAGGATGGGAACCAAAGGGGTGACTGTAACTGCTCTTCCAGTTCTACTGGACCCTTTCCTTGCACACTCCTTGGATGGTCCAAGGGAGCTCAGCAGCCATAACCTTTGTCCTTCAGATCCCTTCTTGCTGGCTCTACCCTACCCCTACCCTCCCTGTGAGGTCCATCTACTTTTATGTCCCTAAATTGCTTTTAGTCCTAGAGTGCACTAACGTTTAATAAGTTCTGGGAGCTTACACCCAACACCCTTTTCGGTTTAATCACAGCATTTTCTCCATCACTTTCCTAAAAGTCTAGATAATCAACAAAACTGTAAACTAAATCCATATTCCTATCATTTGCCAATTTCTGCGGTGTGTTTACACTGAAAATTTAACAGCGAGAGTACCAATACACCTATGCCTTACTCCTTTGGTGGGATCCACGTATATCCCCCTCCCCTCCCCTCCTGCCCAAAAAGGAACCCATGTGGCTGCTGGCCTCTTCAGGACTACAGGGGAATGCCTGTTGTTCAGGTTTGCTGGCCAACGTGGGATATGAAGCATTTCTGGTACCCATGGAAATGGTGGCATCCTCTACTCCTCTATTCCCTTAGTCATTGAAGAGGCCAACTGGCTGACCCTGAAAAAAGATGTGCCCCTGCCAGCAGAGGGGGGCTTTGATGCTGTTATCTGCCTAGGGAACAGTTTTGCCCACTTGCCAGACTGCAAAGGTGAGAAATGGAGCTACAGCTTTCTTTCCTAAGGTCACCTTCCCAACAGATTAGTTCCCCCTCCCAATTACTGACTGCCCCCTTGACCCTTAAGTTCTACAACCATCCCCTTCATTATATCCTCTCCCCCAAAGTTCAGGTCTACACCCATCCATGCTCCTCTTCTCCCCAGGCAGCCTTCTGCCAAAACATAATTCCCATTCCTCATTCCTGTCCTAGGCCCAAAGGGCCAGTAAGGGTGGGGCAGAGATGAGAGGAAGGAGCTGGGCTACTGAGAATCTCTTTCACCCATTGTCCTGAGCTCAGGTGACCAGAGCGAGCATAGACTGGCTCTGAAGAACATTGCAGGTATGGTGCGGCCCGGAGGCCTACTGGTTATTGACCACCGAAACTATGACCACATCCTCAGCACTGGCTGTGCCCCACCTGGCAAGAACATCTACTATAAGGTGTGGCTCGTGAGAGGGAAGGAGTGAATGGGTGTTGAGCAGCAAAAGTCGTAGAAGGTAGTAATGCAACAGGAGACAAAACAAAGAAATAAGGAGCTGGGTGGGAGGGGGGGCAGTTGATAAACATTTATTGAGTGCACCAAGCACTGATGACACAAAGGAAACGCCAGTCCTACTATCAAGGAGCTCACATTCCAATGGGGGAGACAACCTGTGAATAATTAGGTACAGACAAGACACACAGAGTAGATGGAAGGTAATCTGAGAGGAAGGCACTAGCACCTGGGGAATGAGAAAGTCGACTGGCAGGTGAGATTTGAGCTGAGTTTTGAGGGAGGCCAGGGAAGCTGAGGCTAAGGTGAAGAAGGGGCCAGCCAGTGTAGAAGTACAGGGATGGCTGAGAGTGTGTGCTATATCAAGAAGCCAGAGTCAGCAGGCTGGACTGCAGAGTTCGAGGGGGATAAGGTATAAAAAGAGTGGAAAAGTAGGAAGGAGCTGGGGTATGAAATGCTTTATATGCCAAATAGAAAATTTTCTTTTTGAGGCAATTGGGGTTCAACGACTTGCCCAGGGTCAACAGCTAGTAAGTGTACAGCTAGATTTGAATTCAGGTCCTCTGACATCCACTTCACCACCTAGCTGCCACAGAACTTTGTACCACTGGTGCTCACAGCCAGAGGGGTAACATGGTCAGAACCATACTTTTAAAAGAATCACTTTGACAGCTGAGTGGAGAGAAGAGGTAAGAAGATGAACCAGCATATTGCAATAATCCAGTCATGGATGATGTGGTCCTGGACTATGGTCATGGCTGTGTGGAAAAGGGATGTATATGAGAGATGTGCTGAAGGTGGAAATGACAAGGTGCAACAGATTGGACGTTATGGGGTAGAGTGAAGAGCTGAGAATGACATCAAGGCTATGAGCTTGGCTGACCCGGAGACTTTAAATAGAGTCCTTAAGGCTAAGAAGAGTCTAGAAAAGGGGGAGGTTTAGGGGGCAAGTTTTGTTTTAAACATGTTGTTTGAGATGCCTGTGGCACATTATGTTTCAAGATGTTCAAAAGACAGTTTGGTGATGCAGATTAAAATTATAAATTCAAATCTGCTTGTCACAATGACAGATTTGGAGCTAGGAGGGATGTCAGAGGCCATCAAATCCAACCCTTCATTTTATAGATAAGCAAATTGAGCCATAGAAAGGTGACCCTGCAGTGTCGCACAACCAGTGTTTGAATTATCTGCAGAGAAAAATTGAGCCCATGGGAGTGGTATCACCAGAAGTGATAGCAAAGAGGAGGGCCCAGGACAGTCTGGGGGACACCTGAGAGGTGGGAATGTAAAGGGCGTCAGCTGGGACTGAACATGAGGATCCTTTTGAGGGAGGCAGTAGAGTCCTAGGAAATGGAGAGAGGAAATACATAGGAAAGTGATTTCTGAGAATTTCTATAAATAGGTCAAGGCTTTTAGAAGGAAATAAGCATGAGGAGGCCTGGGGGTGGGGGGCACTGACAGCTCCTTTTTCTGCCATCCAGAGTGACCTGACTAAGGATATCACTACATCAGTGCTGACTGTGAACAACAAGGCTCACATGGTAACCCTGGATTATACTGTCCAAGTACCTGGCACTGGGCAGGATGACAGCCTTGGTTTAAGGTACTCAGGCTTCTTTTGGAGAAGGGAGAGGGTGAAGGTGGGAGCCTGGGCTCCCTGGTCCTGGACACGTTCCTCTGGTTTATCTTCCCCCAATGTTTCTAGGTAATTTTCGGGCCTAACTTGAAAGCCTGTTGAGGAATCTCCCTCCATGTCCTTTGCCCCTCTGCTCCCCAATCTGATCTCTCTCTAGCTTCTCATGCCTGTCTACACCTTTGGTCCTGTTGCAGTAAGTTCCGTCTCTCATACTATCCTCACTGCCTGGCACCCTTCACGGAACTCCTCCAGGAAGCCTTTCAGGGGCGGTGCCAGCACAGCGTCCTTGGAGACTTCAAACCTTACAAGCCTGGCCAATCCTCTTCACCCTGCTACTTTATCCATGTGCTCAAGAAGACTGGCTAAACCATGACCAAAGCACTTCATAAACCCACCAGAGTCCCTCTAATAAACAGGATTAACCTACAAGGCAAAGTCTGCAATAGAGGCTTGTGGAGTCCTTAGGAGGGGATGTGCAATGGGCCTCACTTTTGGTTTGGAGGCAAATACTACAGAATTAGTACCTTTTCTGTTTCTATGTTTGTGTGTCGACAGCCTGTGCCCTCCCCCTTGGCCACTAAGACATCTTTCAATTGCCCCCTCACCAGTCCCTCTCTGCATTCAGAGCACTCCAGAGCCTCAAAGCTCACAACAGAGAAGAGAGAGCCTTGAAGATAATCAGTGTAGGGTTGAATACTGGCATGGGACTTTGGACAGCTGCTTTTTCGAGGCCTTGGTTCCTTATCTGTAAAGTGAGGAGGCTGGACGAGATTCCTTAGATCTCTCTCAGCTCTTAATTCTGTGATTCCTATTGCCACCTCTGATCCTTGACTGGATATCATCCATTGGTCCCAATTTCCCAGGGGTCTGTGGGTCCCTGAGCTCCTGTCTCACCCCTACAAAACCAGAAGAGGGCAGTACACACTTTTCTTTTTGGCTGGAATAGTAAATAATGGACAGGGATAATGAATACCATTTCTAGCCCCAGGGCTGATTACCCAGGACTCTTCCTCCACCTTCTCCATGCCTATCTGGGCCCAGACTAAGCACAACTCTTTTAAACATTTTACTAATGTTTTAAAAAAAAAAACTATCACTGTCACTTCTCACTGACTTTTTCTCCAAAGAACTCTCAAAAGCAACAAAACACATAGGCCATATCTAAAAAGAGGTCTCACCTTACACCTAGAGTTTCTGATCAGAAACTGCCTCAGAAGTGATGATTGGTCACTCAACAGTAATGTATGGGGGCAGGATCTGAGCTCAAACTCCAAAACTGGGCAAACACTATAAAGGATGAACTTGGGACAGCAGAATTTTCTGTCAGATCCTACCACGACCCTCCTACCCAGGTCCCTGCAGCCCTGACCTCTCAGTTTAGACCTTTGGTTTGGCATTTGGTCTTCATGCCCCTTAGTGATAGTGCCCTCTTTCCACAACAAGGCGGCAGAGTTGGGCAGGGAAATTTCTCCAGGTTAGGTGGCTTGAAGAAGACTGATATGCACTGCCCACTTCAATGGGTCACTGATGTTCCAGGGCTGGTGGAGAGGGTGGGGCTAGGGATACAGTCCAAAGCGATCTTAGCAGGCTGCAAATTTGCGCTGGATGTGCTTGTAACGGAGTAGCTCCTGCTCCGAGACAGATGGCTGTAGCCGGATAGCAGCCTGGACCAAGTCTTCCATGGTAAGAAGTAGTGCTGAATTAGCTGGCTCCAGTCCTGGGGTGGGGAGGAGAAAGACAAGAAAAATCAAGTTAAGTCCCTCTTAATTACAGCTGACAGAGGAGAAGGAAAGTAGATAGGACTAGAATTTCAGCTGCCCTTGGAGCACCAGTTACAGAGGAGAGAGCTTTCCAGACTAAGGCCTAAACAGGAGCTGAAAACAGGGGAAGGCAGGTATGTCAGCTCTTCTGTTTGGAGGATGGAATGGGCAACTGCTGTTTTCTAGTTAAACAGGGCCTCCTTTTGGTCATCTTCTCATCCTCCGGACTCTGGGAACAATGGTGCCCCAGAATAGCGGCTGCAGGCTCTTTGTTCCACACCTAGTGTCTCCCTCCTGTTTTCTGCCCTTGAAGTCTCCCACGGCCATTGGTGCCTACTGAGGCTCATGGGTGGGACTCTGAGGCTGTGGTTTGGCCCACCTGGTGGGATTCGCCCTTAATCCCAATGAGCCTAGGGGTGGGGAAGATTCTGTCCTCACCATCTTCAATGTCCTGGATCCTTCGCTTAAGTGCTGCTGTCATTGCATCCGTACAGAGGGAGTACAAATCAGCACCGGTCAGCTGGGCTGGGCATCGGTCCAGGACGCTCATCAGGTTCACAGAGGGCTCAAGCTTGAACCTGGAATGGGGAGTTAGAGGGTGGTAGTGAGGGGATGGTGATGGTTATGGTGTTTTGGAAAGCATTCTTTTTCTGGAATTAACCCTTAGCTCTCCAAGGGACATCACTGACCAGCATTAAAACAGTACAGTAGAAATTCAAACCCAGGTCTTCAATGCCAAATCTGGAGCACTTTCCATTACACTAGTACTAAAGTGGCTCACCCAGGCTCTAAACATAACCACCCCACATCCCCTGGGCTATACCTTCGGGTGATGGCACTTAGAATCCGAAGCTGGGAAGCCCGATCTTCACTTGGCCCCACAAACACCAGCTTGTCAAACCTTCAGAGAGAGCAATGGTCAGGGAAGGGTATTCAGTTAGTAAACCCTTGGAGCCCAACCAAACAGGTGCTATATTCCCCAACTCCACGGGCCAGGCCTGAGCTCCTGGGAGGTTAGTGGGCTACAGGCATTGCCCACTGGGGTAAGTCTGGCCCTGAGAGGAAGTGCAGAACAAGATGATCACGGGAAATGAGGAGCTAATTGGAGATCAGGTTTCGCAGAGAGAGAGATGGTTAAGGGGTGGGACAAACCTGCCTGGCCGCAGCAGTGCACCATCTAGGAGATCAGGCCTGTTGGTAGCTCCAATTACAAACACTTCTTGGCTGCTGTGAAGGCCATCAAGCTCAGCCAGGAGCTGGGAGACCACCCTGTATGGGTTAAAGGTAGAACATGAGAGGGGTGAGAGCCAAGAGCAGAGAGTAAGTCAGTCCACAACCCTTTCCTGTGCCCTTTCCATATCCTCAGATCTCGTCCAAGGAGGCTCTCCTCATCTCCAGCCCTTTTAGGCATCTCTTGAGCCCTTTCCTTGATCTTCGATGTGATCTGCAGGCCACAGTCTCTCTAATTTCTTCATTATATTACTTTTGTAAGAACCCAATGGAAGAAAGACCCCTGCTCTTAAACTCTGACCACTGATGGTCCCAGAACTTGACAGTGTGACATCCCTCATCCTTCTGAAGCTCCTGGAGCGGGTGTGTTCTGCTACCCCATCCTCAAGTCAGTTTCACTCCTGGTGCAGCGTCACCCACCTGTCCATGACACCACCAGAGTCCCCGCTTCTCCCCCGACTTGGAGCCAAAGAATCCAACTCATCAAAAAAAATGATACATGGGGCAGCAGCTCGAGCCCTGGAGAACACTGGAAAAGAGGAAATGGGGATGAGGAGGGAAGGCAACAGGCTAGAAAACTGGGAGCACCAAGCCTGAAGAGGAGGCTCAGTGGGGATGGGCCTGGAGCTTAACCACTCACTGAACCTGCCTTATTTGGCAGACTAAGAACTTGAAGATCAGCGAGGAAGTGACTTGTCTAAAGTCACACAGCCAATCAGTGGCAGAGCTAGTCCTTGAATTCAGTGCTTCATCATATTGCCCTTTAACTGATCCTTGAAGAAAGGGACAAGGAAGGAGCAGTCTGGGCAGGAAGAGAGAGAACAGGGTGGGAGGTTAGGACTCACCTTCTCTAATGTTCTCCTCACTTTGGCCCACATACATATTGATGAGTTCAGGACCTTTCACACTGGGAAGAAGGATGAACGTGAGCATACGGCTTCCCCAAGATCTCCTTGGCCCCCACCCATTCGAGTCCCCAGTCTACAGGCCCCCCTTCTCCTCCACATCAAGTCTACTGTCCCTTGTTCCTACCTGAGGAAGGTGAGGCTACATTCAGTGGCTACAGCCTTTGCCAGGAGGGTCTTTCCAGTGCCTGGAGGTCCATACAGCAAAAGGCCTGAGCGCCGCAGCCCCATGTCCAGCAGCTCAGGGTGTTCCAGAGGAAGCTGAATCGTTTCCAGAATCTCCCTCTTCACGTCCTGCAAGCCCCCCACATCTTGCCACGACACTGCTGGGATCTACAGGATGGATGTCAGGGGGTTAGAGGCATTTTGACTGAGCATAAAAGACAGAACTAATTTCTTCCTACAATAAAGTCTGGAAAACCTACCTTGGGAGCCCCAATGGCCTGAGAGTGAGCCATCTGTAGTTGTTCCAGTGCCACCCCAAAGTCTTCTGCCAGTATGGGAAAGCCAGCAGTACACAATTCCCCCTCATCTTCCTCACTCAAGCTGCCAGCAGCCATCACACTGAACAAGGAAATAGTGACAGAGAGAAAAGGTATAATTCAGGACTCCTAGGGCTTTGGGCATCTCTCTCTCTTCAGTGTCTTGGGCCCTGCCCCGATCCCCCTTAACTTTCCTCCTCCTCCTTCCCAAACTCCCTTTGCCCCTCACCCTGTCTGGATCCTGGCACAGGCTGCTCGGCTGCTATAGGCCAACAGGGCACAGAGATCACCCAGCACAAAGCCCTGGGAAAGATATGATGAGAACAAGGGCAAGAGAGCCATGGGAGACAGGTGGAATGTCTTGCCTCTACCTCCCTACCCCCACTTCCAGATGCTCTGTGAAGGAGATGAATAAGTACATTTTTCTTGGCTCCAGTTGCCATGGGGAGTAGCAGTTCCAGAGCTTCTTATCTGGATCTGCCTCAACGTGGAATAGGCTGTCCCAGAATACCCCGACAATCACTCACTGAGGATGTTGTCTTGGCTTCTCTATGACTGGGCCTAGCTGAGCTTTGAGCTCCTTTGCAATTCAGAGATTTTGTGCCTTGATATCCATCCATGCCCTGAGAGTTTTCTAATTTCAGGTCAGAAGCAAGTACCATCTCATATATGGGATTATGGGACTGAATGCCTTACCAAGGAAGCTGTGGGGTCCTGTGCCCCTTAACTTCTAACCCTCCTTCCCCGGTACTCACTGCACTCCTTCTTGCCAGCTGGGCTAGATTCACTTCCTGGCCCAAAGGGAGGCGGGCAGTTAGTGCCTGCAGGATGCTGAGTCGGTGCTCCTCTGACAGCATGGGGACTTCCAGCTCATGAGGAAATGCAATCTGCACATCAGGGGGCACATTCTGGGGGCAGCTTGTTGTAGCCACAACCAGCAGAGGTAAAGAACTATGGAATGAGAGAAGCAGAAGCTAGAGCATCTGAGCTCAGGACAGAACTGAGTATTCTAAACATTGCTTCTAATATAAAGGAGGAGTGGGGTGGAACTAGGGAAGGGTATGCGAAGACCCCCAGGTTGGACTGTGCTGAGAACATTTTGGGAGTACCCTGGTTCCAGCCCACCCCAAACAGACTGAGGATTCCCCAAAGTGGTGACAGTCTTCCTCTTCCTCTGGATATCCCTAAAACAGTTAGCATGTGACTAAGTCCACTGCACAATGGGCACTAATACACAGTGTCAATGAATAGGACTGTAGCCAAACAGCAGTGAGGCAGATGAGTGTATTGATGCGGAAGGGGTAGGGTGAGAATACTCTTAGCCCCTTAGCCTAGTCCCCAGAGCTCAGTCCCATGTTCCCAAGGTGGATCTGAGGGGATACCTGATGAGGGGATCCTTATTCAGAAGAAGATGTCGAAACACAGCTACCACATGGGCATCCTCGCCCAGCCCATCCCGTTCCCAGCCCAGGAGTTCCACACCTCTCAGCAGCAGGACAGATGGGCGGCAAAGCTGAGCCCGGGAGAAAGTGGCCCGAAGCTTGCTCTCCACTGCTGCACTAGTGTCTGCACACAGCCTTGAGCAATCTGCCTATAAGCAAAGGATGACCCACAGTGAAGAGTAAGACTGCCTTAGGGACTCTTTCAGGCACTTGTTGCATTTTTCGAATACACGCAAGAGAAAAGGCCTACTCCTCATCATTCTCCAGACCACCCCACCAAGCTGGTCAGCAAATCCTTGAAGCCTCTTTCACCTCCCTATGAGGCAAAGGGCCCGCCAGAGCAGCAGCATAGGCAGCAAGGGGCTCTACCAAAGGTCTGTGGGCACCCTCACCTTGAATAAGTGGAGCCCAAGACGGCCACAGGCAGCAGTGATGGCTGTGGTCTTCCCACTGCCCGGTGGCCCCCGCAGGAGGACACTGCCGGTCCCTGTCAACAAAGAACCCCTGCAACCAGAAAAAGCTCAATTTGGTCTCTGTCTGTCCTATGCTTTCTCAAACTTTTCCCTTTGAACATGTACAAGGCAGTCTCCTTCAAAAGGGTAACAGAAAGAGTCCCTGTGCCTGAGAGGCAATTTTCTCATTTGCCTCTTTCCAGAAGGAAGGCCAAGGGGCTCATCCCCCCAGACTTGTGCTCGGTCAGCTTCAGGAGGGCTTGCTGAAGCCTTTCCCCCCTGGCCACCTGAGGCATTCTGGTCAATGTGCATCATCCTTGCACCACATCTTTCAGTCATATCTGACTCTTTGTGACCACTTCTGGGGTTTTCTTTGTAAAGATACCAGAGTGGTTGTCATTTCCTTCTCCAGATGAGGAAATGGAGGCAAACAGGATTAAATGACTTGCTCAGGGTCACACAGCTATTAAGTGTCTGAGGCCAGATCTGAACTCAGAGAAATGAGTCTTCCTGCCTCCAGGCCCTGCACCTTATCCAGTGTACCACCTAGCTGCCCTACCATATTCTTGACCCTCCCATAGCTCCAACTCAAAGTCATCCTTCACCTAAGGTCCAAAGCCTCTCTCTCTTACCCAGGATGGAGTCGTGGCCTCAGGATGTCACAGAGTTGTATCACTAAAGTCTCCAGTCCTGGAGGGGACAGGCTGTTCCAGAGACCTTGTCCCTCTGAAGGGAGCCATGGGACAAAACTCAGAGTAGAACCCACCTGCACGGTAGTAAGAGAGGGGCCTCAGGTATAGCAGACTCTGTCTCAGCCTCCCCACTCTACCCTTCCTCCCCAAAGGCCTCACCAGGTACAAGGATGTGTGGCTTGTATCAGCCAGATATGCAGTGGTTGGTTCCTCTGGGGCCTCCCCCACAGTTGTCTTCACTTTGAAGAAGAGAAAAGGCCACCTGTAGAATGAAGGCAGAGCATACTCCAAGTTTGTACCTGAATGCTGTATACCAGAAAGAGAAAAACAAATGATACTAACCCTATTTTTCAGATAGGAAAAACTAAATCTAGATTAGTTGTGACTAGCCAGTAGACAAGAACTCACATTTCCTGGCCTTCAATTCAAATTTCAAATTAGTCTGACCATACAGCTCTGGCTTACAGATCCCCATAGTTCTCAGGCTATAATGTCCAATTCCTGTTAGTCATGGGAGGCAAAAATGGTCCCAGAAGACTATGAGGGAAGGGAGGAGTGAGGTTAGCATTTCATGTTAGGAGGAGGCCCACTTCATACTCCACTGTGCTTATAGTAAAAGACTGGAACATAAAACAGACTCTATATTCTTTTTCTAATTATTACTCCTAAGCTGAATTCTGGTGCAGGATTTTTAATTTGGCATCCTGGCTATTCTAATATATCTTGTATCTTGACATTGAAAGGGAAAATAACGGAAATATGCCTGTATAATCCATGAAGATTACAAGTTTATAAGACTATCTTAGACAGAGCATACCCTGGATGACCTAATTAGGTGAAAAGGCAAACAAATCAGGATACGGCTGGAATACAAGTGAGGTGTGTTACAGATCAGGTGAGTGAGAGAGATGGGGAGAAAAGCTTGTGGGTAGCCTCAGTTCGCAGAGCTCCACACTGGGAGACCAGAGCTTCCTAAGACTATCCTTAAAGAAGACATATGAGTCATTCATCCCTACTTATCCTAAGGTTAAAATGGGCCTTCATCCCACTCCCTCTCCATTACAGTCTCTTAAGGCGAGGGGTAAACTTCTCTTTCCCAAACTGAACCCAGCATCTCAGAGAAGAGAGGTGAATTGGTTAGGCCTCTTAACAGCTGAGGTCCAGAAACAGACCTGACATAGGAGTCACAGTTTCTAAGGCTCAATTTTACATTTAAGAGTCTGTAGCATTCTTGTGGAAAGCCTATTAATGGTTGTTTATTCAAGTTAAGATGTATAGTGCTTGTTAGCTGTTCCCCAGACTTGGCATTCCAACTCTAGTGCCACGTGTATTTTAAACTGGCATGTCTACAAGAAAACTCATCTTTCCCTCTCCAATCCATCCCTCTTCTGCACTCCCTTATTTCTCTCTTATTATAAATACATTATTATAAAGAGCTAACATTTACATAGCAAGTCATTTGATATTCACAAAACTCAGTGCAAAGTTGATGCTATCGTTATTCCCACTTACAGATGAAAAGACTGAGAATGGCAGAAGTTAAATGACTTGTCTCATAGCGAGTTAAAATAAATAGGTGAGGCAGGATTTAAAATTCAGGTCTTCTGGACTCCAAATCCAATACTTTATCCACTTTACCACTTAGCTGTCTCATACAAACCCCACTCTAGTTCACTTTGCAACTGGACATAAAAGGTTTCTAATTGGTATCCAAGCCTCAAGTCTCTCCCCACTCCGATCCACCTTTCACATGGTGGCCAAAGTGATTCTCCTCAAGTGTACGACACTTCCTTGCTAAGTTTCACAAGCACTCGAGCACATCTAGCGAATATAAATTTCTCTGCTTGGCATTTAAAGCCCTTCACAATCTGACCCCAACCTACCTTTCCGGCTTTACTGTATGCCATTCCCCTCCTTGAACTCTAGGCTCCTGCCACACTGGCCTTCTTGCTGTTCCTCCATTTTCCATTTCTGTACCTTACATCAGCCACCCCAATGCCTGGAATGAACTCCCTTCTTATCACTGGTCTTCCTCAAGACTCAGCTGTGCCAGCCTGCATCTGAATGAAGCTTTTCCTTACCTCCCCAGGTGCTCATGGTGCTCCACTCCCATCCTCTCCCAAGGCAAGCTTGGAAAAGCACCCACTGCTTCATTTTTTTCTATCTCCAGCACCTAGCCCAGTGCCTGGTATATAGCAAGCAACTAATAAATGCTTACTGACTGAATGCTCCTCCTCACTGCCACTCTTCTAAAAGGCTTAACTCAGCTGTGACCACCCAGAAGAACTTTCCTGATCTTTGTAGTTGCTCGTGCTTTCTCCCTCAAATTATCTTGTTTCAGTCATCTATGTATATTTCCTAACTGCCTCCTAAATGGTTTTCTTGCCTCAAACCTCTGTCCTGTCCAAACCACCACCCATATAGCTACCAAAACAATATTCCTAAAGCATAGGTCTGATGAAGGCCTGTTACCTCTACAAATATACTCCATCCTGGTATTTAAAGCCCTTTGATCTACCTCAGCTTCAACCTACCTTTTTCAGGCTTATCAAGCATTACTTCCTTAGTTCAACCATACTGGCCTTCCTGCTGTACCTCACATGACATACTGTCTGTCTCACATGCCTCTTCAACTCTTAGAATTCCTAGCTTTCTTCAAAGCTCATCTCAAGAACCACCTCTTAAACGAATGAAGTCTTTCCTGACCCCTAGCTGCTAGTGCCTCATCCTTGAAATGATCGTCTTTATTTTTAATAGATTTATATGCAAACACTTTGTGTCACATACATCCCTGCCCCACCCAACGAAGTATAAGCCTCTTGGGGGCAAGGTTTCACTTCTGTCTCTGGAACTTCAGCACCTGGCATATAGCATGCACTTAATGCTTGTTGATAGACATCACATACTCAAGTAGAATGTACTTCTTAAGGGAAGGGTCTATTTTCATCTTTGACTTTGGATCCTACTGCCTAGTACAGTGTCTTATACATGATAGATGCAAAACAAGTGCTTGTTGGATAAATGGTCAGTAGCTGAGAGGGACTTATTTTCACACGTCTCTTTTTTTTAATTCCCAAAGGCTAGTCTTACAAAGGACAAGGCTGTAGTATGGTTAGAAAAGCCACTGAAAGGTAGTTTCTACAGTGGAGAAAAAATGCACAAGAGGCTGACCAAGAAGCCAGACATGGACAAGGTCCTTCCAATACTGTGAGGTCTCTGTCTCTCTCTCTCTCCTACAGTCATTCCCCAAGGTCAGTGTGGAAAACTATTGTCAGAGCACTTGACACAGATGGGCTTGACACAGGTAACTGCTAAGTGTAAACACACTAACAAACAACCCAAGTAGAGAACAAAGGCCAGGGCTGAAGTCACTGCCAGGACCTTTCTGGAACAGGACACTGGCCTGAATGTCAATGCACCAGACTCTTAGTCTTGACATCCTGAGTGGCCTTGGATAAATAACCTCTCTAGGAAGAGTGAAGCGAGCTTCACCTTCCATGTGGCTGGTCTAAAGCCTAAGAGTTCTACCAGACCTGGTTGTGCCACATAGCTCCAAATCTTTCTGCCTTTGAAAAAGCATTTTAACTCTGTTATAAACATACTACTCAATAAACACTTACTGAATACTTACAATGGACAAAACAAGGCATGGGACTGGGGCCTGTACTCTTAACACAGAGGAGGGATGAATGGCTGGGGAGAAACCACAAAGTCTCCTTTTAGCCAAGAGCCCAAACCACACTCAAGCTTGGTACTGCTTTTACCTGATGAGACCTGGGGCAATGCTAATTCATCCAGTCATAATCACACAATCAGGAGGGGAAGACTCAGGCTGATGCCTAACTTTCTATTGTAAAGAGTAGATAAATGGAGAAAAGACATTCCCTCAGTAGCAAGTATCATTTCTTATGGAGAATGGACCCAAGGAACAGCATGTGTTCTCTTTCCTATCTAAACAGATTCCAACTTTTGGGTTATCTTGTGTCATATATATGTAAAGAAGAGGCAACAACAGGAAGACACATTGGGTCAACGATGAGAAAACAATGGAGTTTAGAATAGAAACCTCAGTCCCAGGTTGAGAAAAGGCATGAATGGCTAGACTTTCAAGTAATTCTTAATGTTTTAGCCCAACAACAGACACCATACCACCCAAACTTGAGGGCAAAAATATTACAGCCTTGATAGGGGCTTCTCAAGGTTTAGGATAGAGCTGCAAACCTGAACAGTTTCTCTGGGTTTCTTTCCAAGACGTCTGCTTGTCCAACTGTTGGTACACACAGAATATCCCCTTCCTGGACTACCCTGTAACACAAAAGAAGTCCCAGTGAGATCATAACTGGAAGTTGGTGACATGGTAAACTATCTTTTGGGGGCAAATTGTCCACCCAGAGATCAATTTAATACAAATGAACTGAAGGGAGATGAAACTCTTGGAAGGTGGAAAAAATGGAAAAGAAAGTAATATGAGTTTTCCAGAGATAAGAGATGCAGTGGGTTTCTTGTGAAGTCCCCAATCTCCTGCATGACAGATAAGCTCTCTCTTTCATTACCTCCCCAGCATCCCAAATGGGATCTCCCACCCCAATACTTCCTAAAATACAACTTCAATAATCACATGGACATACGTAGGTCCGGAGTTCAGGAAAGAAGGGGAACAGGTCTGATACAAAGTGCCAGGCTCTGTTTCTACAAAAGGTAAACATCTTTTTGTTTAGGCTAAGGAGCTGACCTGGGGGTCTCAAAGTGCTGATAAAGAGCCTGGTCATAGGTGCCACTGGCGCTGTAGTGGGGGGAGGACACAATTTCAATGTGCAGCTCTCTGGCAAATGGAGGCCCAGACAGCACTGAGCAGCTTCCTCTGTTCTCAGGACTCTTGAATCCTTCTGAGTATCTCTATTAGAGAAACAATCAACATTTTATGGCCTTCCCTTTACATGGTGACTAGGCTACACCCTCCTTGCCAGGAGAGCTTATTGTTTAAATATTATTTGCATAACCAGAGGTATATAACATCTCCGAGCCTCAGTTTTTTCATCTGTAAAATGGAACTAGTATCTACAGTACCCTAGCTCACCAACATGGGAGGCTCAAATGAAATAATATGTGCAAAACACTTTATACCTTAAAGTGCATATATAGATGAATTATTCCCGTTATTTTTCACCTCTCTCCACTAATTCAGATTTGAACACAACCAGAAAGATGGGGGGATATGAGACCTGGGAATCAACCCCCTTCAAGACTATCATCCTTAGACTGATGCCTCCAGGAACAGAAATCCTTCCTGATGTACCTACAGAAGCAGTATCTTTCTCCTCTTGGAATACAGTATTATTCTGATTCATCACTTCAGTTTTTAAAATGTCCGTAGTTATGACCATGACTCTGAAAATCCCTCTGATGTGCTAAGTAGTTCTGAGCTAGTAGAAGTATCAGATCTCAATAGATAATTGGGATGTATTTAGTTTCCATTTCAACAACACTAGTAGTCCATGTGATTGGCCTGAGAAGGAACTCAAGGTTCAGTGTATTCATGATAATGGCAAAGAGACAAGATCTCAGGGAGATTGTTGGAGCTCAGCAGAATGATTAGCATGAGAACTACATGTACTGTATACTCTCCTCCCTTCAATTCCTTCCTCTGCCCATCTAAAAGACATCGAGTAATCCCTAAAACACAAGATCACAGATTAAGAGACTGGAGTGACCTTAGAGATCAGTCCAATTCCATCATTTTACAGAGAAGGAAACTGAGGCATAAAGAAAAATAAGTATTAGGAAACCCGATTGGGATTCAAAGAACAGAAAACTCAGTTCTAGAGCCAGAAGAGGCATGAAGGCCTAGGCATTCAAGTAACTTTTAATGCATGATTTCAAAAACAAAGACACCATACCACACAAACTCCAAACCGGTGACTCTTTGTACTGAGCCACTTCTGACCTCTAGGACCAATTACTTTCTGGGACATACAGAGGGATACTTAATTATATTTCATCTTGCAGAATCAATCTATTTTGAGACAGCCATCTCAATAATGCAATAAGCTATGGAACTCCTAAAAGCAGTAACCTTTGCAGCTCCGCAGATAATATTAAACACACTGCAAGTGAGGCTTCTGGATATTATTCATATATGACAACTGTAACAGGAATTTCCAACTTCCACTCCAAGAGCTCCCACGTTCAGGATGTATATGTGTGTGTGTGTACGTATGAATGTTTTCTGTTGATATATAAATTCTTCACATCTTAACAGCTTACTAAAACAGTAATCTCATCATATAGAAACGGAAACCAAAGCCAAGAAGCTGGCTCAAGGAGCTCCAGGGGTCTTGTTTCCCAACAGTAAAGGTCAAATCTGAGCTGGGGAGAAAGGACCTCCTGGTCCTTACCTGAATGCTGAGCTCCCCGATTTCCAGGGGTTCACAGGAGAGATTGAAAGCCAGATTGGCAGGCACCAGGGCCATCCCGTCGGCGAGGGGCTCCCCCAGCTCCGAGGACCCGGGTCCCAGCTTCTCGGGGAGATTCCAGCGAGGGTCCTGGACTTGCATCTTGGCCAGGTGAGGTCGGGGGGTCGGCGCCCCTTCCCTGATCGGGCTTACCCACACCCACTCTCCCTGGAAGAGGCCGAGGCCCCGCAGGCAGCTCCTGCTGACCCCCAGAGCCTCGCCAGCCCCGCCCAGGATGCCCCGCAGCCGCCTGGGCACGCTCGGGGCCGCGAAGGAGGACACCACGGGAGGGGCCGGCAGCGGGGGGCGGCTGTCCCCGGGCAGGGGCCCCCCCTTGGCGGCCCGTCCCCGGAGCTCGGTCACCGACAGCCGCGTGCCGGGGCCCAGCAGCCCTTGCAGCGCCGGCCGCGTCTCCAGCACCCGGGGGCCGAGCGCGGGCAGCGCTTCTCCGCGCCGCACGAGCACCGGCCCGGCTCGCGGACCGGTCCCGGAGCCCGAGCCCGGCGCGGCGCCCAGCAAGGCCCAGCCCAGCGCCGGAGGCCGTCGCACCGGCCGGGCCCGCACTCGCGCGCCGGACCCCAGCGCCAGGAGCCGCAGCAGCGTCCGGCTCACCAGCAGCTCCGGGGGGCCGGGCTCGGGCTCGGGCTCCGGCCCGGGCCCCTCGCCGGGGCCCTCCAGCGCGGCCACCAGCAGCGCCGGCCCCGTCGGCCCCGCCCCCGCCGGCCTCAGCGCCAGCACCAGGCCCGCCGGCCCCGCCGCCGGCCACGGCCCCCCAGGCGGCAGCAGCACCGCCAGCGGAGGAGCCTCGGCCGGGAAGGGCTCCAGGGCTCGCAGCACGGCCAGCGCCATGAGGACGGCGACTGTAGCGGAGGCAGCGGGAGCGCCGCGGCCCCTTCCGGGGCCCGCAAGACGAACACAAAGCAGCGACAGCCGCGGCGGAGCGTCCGCTGGGCCGCTTCCGGCCTCCGCACTACTGTCGGTCGGGGCAGGAGGAGGAGGAACCGGGGAAAACGGAGCGGAAACTTCTGCGCAGACTCCAAAAGGTGGAGGCGGGCCAGTGCGTCGTGGCTGCGGGCTCGCCAGCCGTAACCATGGTAACTAGGGCTGCCTGGCCTTCTGCGTCTGCGCGGGTGCTACAGGCCTACGGTCTTCGCACGCCGTGGGTCCCTCCAAGTGGGGCGGTGAGAAGCTGCGGGCGAGGCCTGCGGGCGAGGCCTGCGGGCGAGGCCTGCGGGCGAGGCCTGCGGGCGAGGCCTGCGGGCGAGGCCTGCGGGCGAGGCCTGCGGGCGCTGCTGGCTTCCCGCCTCCCCCGTAGCCCCATTTCTCTTTGCCACGCTCTCCCCGGGATCCTTCCGCTTTGGTGCCCGCCCCGATGTGTCCTTGATGACTGTGCTGGCTCATCTAATACACTGCCCTGCATTCTGCTAGGAAGAGGGACAGCACGCAAGCCCAAGTGCCTGCGGGATAAAGCATTTATTAAGCCCTGGTTCTGCGCCGAGCGCTGGGGACACAGACGGATACGCGGAACAGCTCCTGCCCTCAAGGAGCTCCAGACAACACGCGGGGAGCGTGTCAGCTGGAAGTCCCGTGGAAAGCACGTGGGTTATGTGCACTGATAAAATTCTATCAATGTTTGAATAAACGAGAGCTTTCTCTTGGGGGTCTTCAGCAGCTGTGGCCCCAGCACCTGCAGGAACAGGCTGCTGCTCCGCAGGGGCACTGGGCTGGGAGCGTTGCTGCTGGTCCAGGACTTGGGCCAGCTCTATCCGGGGCTGAGGGTGGTCAAAGGGGTGCTGGTGCTTTGATTTGTCTGGTACATACTCCCTCCGTTCTCTCCCTTAAGGTGCTTTGCTGCTTGAGGGAGGCTGACTTGCCTACTCCGTGTGTGGCAGTGGGTGGGGATAGCTGGCCCCTTCCCCACAAGGGTTGTCTTCCCAGTAGAAGCAGGAGCAGTGGTCTGGAAGGTGCTGTGACTCCCAGGGCCTCCGTGAGATTGTTAGTGGAAGTTGGTTAGTAGTTTTTACTAGTGGTGATGAGGAAGGTTGGACCACTCCCCAAATAATTTCTTCCTTCAGTAATGGCCAGGGGGACCAAACTGGAAAGAAGTCTAAAGGTTGGGCGTAGGGGGCATTGCTTTTCCCCAGGCTCTTGGGCTCAGGGTTCTGAGTCATCTCCTTCAAGGTCTGATGGGAAATCTAAGTTTCTTGAAGGAAGTGTATTTGTTTTTGTGTTTATCTTTTCAGCACCTCCACAGTCCCAAATATATACTCAAAATACTCAAGTGGATTTCTCTCTTTTTTTTTTGTTCCTTCTTTTTCATGGCTTTTTACTTTGGTTCTAGTTCTTCTTTACAACATGATTAATGTGGAAATGTGTTTAATATGATTGTACATGTATGGCCTATATCAGATTGCATGCCATCTTGGGGAGGTGGGAAGGGGAAGGAGGGAGAGAAAAGGTAAAACTCAAAATCTTATAAAAGTGAATGTTGAAAACTAAAACTAAATAAATATTTATTTATTTTAAAAAATACTCAAATGGATTTCTTGTTTCATGATACTGATGGTCCCTGAATGGACAAATCAATCATTGAGTATTTATTAAAAGTCTATTACGTGCCAAGATCTGTGCTAGCTATTAGGCACTGAGAATACAAAGGCAAAAATTAAATACTATAATGCTTGCTCTTAAAGAGTAACAATCCAAACCTCAATCCATTCTTTCTCTGTTCAGTTCCTGCCCATGTTCTCTCATAAATTTGTCCTGGGAGTCTACTCAGCCTTCTTAGATTTCTTCTGACCTCAGGAGAATGCCAATAGAGCATTTGAGCCGTCCACTGGATTATGCACCTGTTGTCTCCCTTTCTTGTCATGGCATTTCGGCCCATTTGCTTCTTTGCTCGTACATTTCTCTGATGACATCTTTTACTCTATGTCTTCCAAGTTCCCTTTTGTTAACTGTTGTACCCAGCTCGCACCCACTGTGTACCTCTCCATTCCCTTTTGTGTGAGATTCATTTTAAATTCTTTGGATGCTTTTTTCTTTGGATGACTCATATCTGTACAAAAGCACCAGTAGTCTATTGCTATTAACAAGATGGAACTTTATTTCTGGGAGAAATTTGGAGTTATTTAAAGATATCTCATTTCCATTGTATATATCTTGTATGTATATAGTTGTTATCTTATTGTGTCCCCTTTTTAGAATATGAGCACCTTGAATGAAGGGACCAGATTTTAGCCTTTCTTTGTATCTAGAGCACCTACTGAAATGCCTGGCATATACTGAGCACTTAATAAAGACTCATTGACTAATTGACACTTTTTTGAGACATGCCACATAGCCATATTGCTGACCTGAACTATAGATATTAGTACTGGGGAGGCCAGAGATGCTTTTAAACTTTGATGCATCTAGGACAGGATTGCGAGCATCATTCCCTTCATGAGTACAGATTACCACTCCTCTTGGCCATCTCACCTTGTATAATTATTGCCCATGTTTTTCTGTAGATGATTATAAAAATAACTCACGTGTATAGTGCACCTTAAGGTTCACAAAGTACTTTCCCCACAACCACCCTATGAGGTAAGAGAATACAGGTATTATAATGCTCCTTTTTCAGATGAGTAAACAGGTGCAAATACAAAATACACACACATTTATATCCAGTGACACTGACCTTCTGGATGTTCTATAAACAAGATACCCCTTTCTCTCAGCTCCAGGCATTCTCTCTGGTTGTTCCCCATGCCTGCAATATTCTCTTTTCTCCACTCAACTCCTGACCTCCCTGGCTTCCTTTAAGTCCCAACTAAAATCCTACCTCCTACAGGAAGTCTTCTCCAACCCCTCTTAATTCCAGTGCTTTCCCTTGGTTAATTATTTCATACTTATCCTGTATGTAGCTTGCTTTGTATATATTTATTTGCATGTTGTCTCCCCCATTAGATTCTAAGCTCCTGTCAGGGACTATCTTTTACCTCTTTTTGTATTTTCAAGGCTTAATACAGTGCATGGAACATAGTAGGTGTTTAATAAATGTTTATTGAATTGAAATGAATTCAATTTGGGGCATTGGGGAGGAGGACAGAAGAGAACAGGAATTTATTAAAAACTTACCACATGCTAGATATTGTACTAAGTGCTTTGCAAATGTTATCTTCTTTGATAGTTCACAACTCTGGGGTGTAATTGTTGTTATTTTTAGGGTATTAGAGCCCAGGAAACATGAACCCAGTCCTTTCTGATTGGGCTTCCAGGGCTTTCCCCAACATACTACATTGCCTCTTGCATATCTTCCAAAGATCCATCCAAGGCAGTAGAGGCCACCTTCAGTTTCTTTTACTATTTCACCAGTCCCAGTGAGCAATTAGAGTATACATCTGCTCTCATCTGCTCTCCTTCCATTTTTCCAGCTTACCTCTTTTTCTGATCATATTGAGTCTTGGTGATGTCTGGGTGCCACTTCTGGGAGGCAAATTATTACTGGTAACACACTGCAACATAGACTGTTAGTGAGGCAGCTAGATGACTCAGTGGATAAAGCACTGGACCCAGAATCAGGAAGACCTGAGTTCAAGTTCAGCCTCAGACTCAAACTAGGCTGAGTGATCCCTGGCAAGTCACTTAACCTCTGCTTGCTTTAATCCACTGGAGAAGAAAATGACAAACCTCTCTAATATCTTTGTGAAGGAAGTCCCATACGAAATCACAGAGAGGACTGAAAACAATAAACAGTAGGCTGTTCACATCGGTTATGTGTCTTTCCATTGCCCTTTGAGTCTTCTACAATTTGGATTCTTCTGGGATCATGGTGTTGTTTCCAGGGCTTCATGATGGGGACGGGAGGGGAAAGAAGTTATGGAAGGAATTAAAGTAACTGGCATATAACAGGAGTATATGTGCATTTTATAAGTGCCTGTTCTGTGGGGTAACCATTAGCTAAACAGATAGGATTGCCCCAATAGCTTGATGCCTTTATATATCTCTCAATTGAGTATGTTCCACCAAACTCACCCACCCCCATTCCTATCCCCCAATCCCCTGCTTGCCATATACTCCCATGAGGCTGCCTGTGGGTATTCTTGGGGGTGGTGGGGAAGAGGTGGTGGAAGAAGGCAGTAGCACATCCCCCTTCCTTCACCATCTACTCCACAATCCCTTACCCTCTATCCTAGCAGCAGCTTCCCTGTCACATTCCCCTTGGGGCATCAGAGAATCGTGCAGAAGCATGAAGGAGGGGGCAGAGGCTTCAAGCACAGTCATTGAGATGTCATCCTGTTTCTCATTAAGTGTGCCTCTAGAGAGATTCTTCCCTTGCCTCCACCCCCAACACCACAGAACACTGAAATTCCCTGGAAACACTAGGCTCCCAGTTATTAATAATGCATCTCCACTCAACTTGGATACTTTGGGTGGAAAGGGTCTTCTGCAGAGTGGGCACTCAAAAAGTAGCTGATTAATGGAGAGATCTATGATACATCGATGATAATTTTGTTTCTTTTCCTTTCCCCCTCTTTGAGAAGAGTTGTAGACTCATTGATCTAGAGAGCTTAAAGGTTACTCCGTCCAATCCCCCTATTTTTTAGATAAGGAAATTGAGGCCTGAAGAGCTTAAGTGACTTGTCTAAGATCACACAGGTAGTGTTATTATTCAATTACTCATTTTTTGTGACCCCATTTGGGGTTTTCTTGGCAAAGATATTGGAGTGGTTTGCCATTTACTTCTCCAGTTCATTTTACAGTTGAAGAGACTGAGGAAAATAGTTAAAGATTGACTCAACAGTTAAGAGTTAAGAGCTCAGGGTTAAGTGACTTGCTTAGTAAGTGTCTGAGGCCAGATTTGAACTCATGAAAATGAGTCTTCCTGATTCCATGCCAGACACTCTATCTGCTATGCCACCTAGCTGCCCTTCATAAGATAGTAAGTAGCCTAATAATTAGCCTCCAAAGGAAAAGATTGTATAGTATGCTGTTGTGTGTTTGTCCTTCGTTCTCTAAGAGGACCATGACATCAGGATGATGACATGACTTGAAGTTGACTTTGATCTGAATGAGGGAGGTCTGTGCAAGGTCACCAGCCTCACTTCTCCAGAGCCATCTGGGTCTAATGGCCTGATATTCATCAGGATGACTGGAGATGGCCCAGGATGCAACGGGAGACCCTGGCCCTTTCAGGTTAAGGTCTTATCACATTCTCACTTTGAGTGAGATACACCCATTCAATGAATGCACTTCTTTAAGTAGTTACTCAAGGGATAGCCCCTTTAATAAAAAAAAAAAAAAATCAAACTGGGAGGTGAAGAACTTCAAGGTTCCTGGGTAAAAGAGAAACAATGACTATTTAGTTATTATATCCACTCTGTGCTAGGTGGGTGGGGACTTGTCCAGTCTATGAGCTCCAGAGTGAATTGGGTTTAAGGCTTGATCTTTGAGCCACAAATGTAGCCAGTAAACCCAGAGGAAAAAGAGTGTAGAGTATACCTGGGTAGAACGCCGGAGGAGGTAGAGAGGAGGAGAGGAGCTGCTACTCACAGGTTGTGTTTGACCTTTGTGAGGGACAGGTGTGCAAGGTCACCAACCTCACTAATAATAGCATGCTATGGTAGGGATGAATGTACCAGCAGAGACAGACCCCCCAAATGTGTCACATAGTAGGGCTCTTCTGCCCAGAAAATGTGTCATTCTTGAGAGCTAGTATTTCTGACCCCTGCCAGCTTGATTTTTTCCTCTCGCTCTTCTGCATTTCCATGACCTGATGCCAAGGATTATTTTAGGAATATGATTTCATTCAAACTTGGTGTCCCCTTCAAAGACTGAAATCAACTGTGATTAGTAGTATGCTACCCTGTTTGAAACATTTGCCTACTTTCAATAATAATAACAGTTCATGCTTAAATAGGATTATATATATATATATATATATATATGTATGTATATACACTCATATATATGTATGCATGTATGTGTGTGTATGTATACATATATGTATATGTATACACCTGGACAGATAGGCTGACTACGTAGCAAGAAAGAGGAATAATAGATGGGCAGACCAAGTACTGCAGTGGTATCTCTGATAGTTAGAGAGACAGAGAAAGAGACACATACTCAGAGACAGAGAAAGAGAGAAACAGAGACAGAGAGACACAGAGAGAAAGAAGAGGACTCTGGCACATTGGATAGATTCTCTGTAGATGATTTATGGATGACTATGGACCAGTATCACATGGAATGAGGTGTGGCTAGGTTATTGAACTGTATCCTTGGAAAGAGTACCAAATCAATCCTGAATCCATTTAAGAATTTATAGTTTACAATGTTCTTTACACTCATTATCTCATCTGATTCTTACAGTTCTCTATGAAGCAGTCAAGTCAATAAGTACTGGTCTCTTTACTGTTCCTCACAGATGACACTCCCATCTTCTGACTCCAGCCATTTTCACTGGCATATAGTCAATAAGCACTTTAAAGCACCTACTATGTTCTAAGTCCTGTGCTAAATGAGGAGATTCACAGAAAGGCAAAAAACAGTACCTGCTCTCTAGGAGCTCACAATCAGTGCTGGAGACAATATGCAAACAATTCTGTAAGAACAAGATATATACAAGCTAAACTGGAGATAATCTCAGAGGGAGGGCACTAACATTTAGGGGCATTCTTGCAGAACATGGGGCTGAGATTTGAAAGAAGCTAGGAGGTAAGAAGAGAGGGAATTACAGGTGTGGGAGAAGGTCGGTGAAAAAGGCCCCAAGTAGGGGATATGGGACATCTACAGTAAGGAACAGAGGGAGACCTGAATCATCCTATCTTTGAGTATGTGGAGGAGGGAATAATGTGTAACAAGACTGAAAAGGTAGAAACAGGCGAGGTTAGGAAGGGCTTTGAAAGCCAAACAGAGGACTATTTGATCCTGGAGGCAATAGGGAACTACAGGAGTTTATTGAGAGGGGTGGGATGTGACATGGTTTAGACCTGTGTGCTACAGGAAAATCAGTTTGACATCTCAGGTGAGAGATGAGTGAAGCATGGAGAAGACCAGACAGAAAGCTATTGCAAGAGTGCAGGGATTCATCCAGGCGCTGCAAGTTTTATCTTTCCCATTTTGCAGTAGCTGTGGCTTGGAGAGGGTAGGTGACTTGTTCAAGGTCACAAGGCACCAGCAGAAGATACTGGATCATGTGTAGGATTCAAACCCAGGTCTTTTGACTTTGCGCTACGCTTCCTTCGTCCGGGTTTTCTTTCCTCCCAAAGCAGGAAAGGGGAATGAAGCTACAGTGGACACAGGAATGTAGCAGCCTCTAGAAATACAGGTAAGGGCCCCAAGCAGGCAAAACTGCAGGGGCCCAGGACAGTGCAGAAGCCGCGCAGGGCCAAGCTTTGATTTCCTTATTATCCCCGCCTCCCGCTCCAAGCTCCACCTCCTTTGGGGGCGGGACCTCCAGATTGGGCCAATCCTAGGAGCGGACTCTGGCGGTTTGTACTCTTCCCTTCCAATAAGGAAAAAAAAAGAACCCCTTCGGCAGCAAAGGCCAATCACGGCAGGGGAAATACGGTTGTTAGGCAGGTTTGGGGGATCTGGGGCCAATGGCAGGCGCGGGCATCGCTCGGCCGGGGCTCAAAGCGCAGGCAGCGGCGGCGGTGGCGGCGGCGGCGGCGGTGGCGAGAGGCCGGAGCGGGCCCAGCGCAGCCGAGCGGAGCCGGAGCGAGATCCCGGGGGCCGGGCCGGGTCAGGCCAGGCCGAGATGCCCTATAAACTGAAGAAGGAGAAGGTGAGCGGGCCCGGCTTTCCTGGCCCCCGCCCTAGGGCCTGCGCGGGGAAATAGGGAGGGGCCCGAGTCAGGCCCCGGGACAGCTCCGGACCGACCCTCCGGGCCGGGCCGCGAGAGCCCTCGCGCGCCCTCTGCCCCGAGCCCGGGACGGGCCCCTGCACGCTTCCTCAGCCTCTCCCCGGGGCGGTCCCGTCCTTCTACGCCACCCTCACCCCCAGCACATACACACACACCCCGACAGCCCACACCCCTCTGCTCTGTGCCCCCCAAAGCGATAGCCCCTCCCCTCTGCACCCCCAGGATGGCCCCTTGCCTCCTTTCTGGCTTCCATGTCTCCCCCCAAAACATGCACGCTGTAGGACAGCTTCTCTGCACAGCTCCCTCGAAATACCCGTAACCCAGACGCCCCTTTTTCTTATTCTCAGGCTGTGCCTCCCTTTTCCTCCTCCAAACATACACCCCAACAGTCTCTCCCACCTCTTCTCTCTATCCCATGATCGCCTTCTTCTATGTGAGACTTCCCTGCAACATACACACGTACCCCAGGATAGCCCCTTCCCTCTGTCTTTGGGTCACCCCCTTCTTTTGCCTTTGTTTCATACCCTCCTTTATTTCAGGTCCCTCCTCCCTTAAAATAGTGCCTTCCCTCTAATCCAGATCCACCTTACTCCTTTATTTGACTCCTTACTCTGTCTTACACATAGCAGGACATTCCCTTCCCTGTCATCTGGAGTTACCCCTTCTTTTTATCCCAGACACACACACACACACACACACACACACACACACACACACCCACACACACACACACACACACACACACACACACACACACACCCTCCCTCCCCATCCCCTTCCCTTTAACTTACACACAACCCAAGACAGCCCCTTCCCTTAACCAAGGCAACCCTGCTCCCTTTATTTCTCCCTCGAGAAGATTCCCCTCTCTTCCCTTTGAACCCAGGACAGTTCCCCACCTGGCCATGCCCTTCCCCCTGGCCCCATTCCCAATATCTTTCACATACTTAGGATGCCCCTTTTCTTTTTAACTTTCTTACTTCCCTACTCCTAAACTTGTCATAACTCCCTCTTGCCCCTCCTTGATGCCTTGGGATAATGTTCTCTCTCCCCCTCTTTTCCCCTTTCTCCTTCATTGCCTCCCTCCCTCTCCTCTGTCTTCTTCCTCTCTTACCATAGCCAGGAAGAGTATCTTCTCCCATATCAGGGCAACTCTCCTTTTAATATGGATAGCTCCATTTTTCTTTATAGTGGTGGTAGTTTTCCTCCCTTTTCTTAAATTCTGTTTCTCTTCTCCAGCTTTGGGGAGCACTTTCTTGACCTTAACCCTGGAAAATCTGAGATCTCAGTCTACTGGCCAAATAGTTTGGCTACCAATAGCTCTCTCCCTGCCCCCCTCAAAACACCAAGAGTAAAACAAGAAATACATTAAAGTACCCACGTCTTTGCCTAAAAGTAGGATGTTGCCTGATTCTACTCAAATGTGGTTAGGGAAGGTTTTACCATCCTCTTATTTGTCTCCTCATATTCTTGTTTCCCTTTTCAGTATTCATATAGACAGATCTTTCTTCCCCTGTCCCTTTTCCCTCTGTTATTTTTTTTCTTGAACATGTTGAGATTCTGACCCAGAAATAGGGTTACTTTGGGTTATAAAATTACATGTAGTATGTTACAATACCAACTTCATCTCCAATCCATTTGACTTTGCCCTCTTACTAGCTGGGTCTATGAGGGACTAAGTCTGTCCTTTTGAATTTTAATCTCTCCACCTTAACCTGTTGTACACCAGATAATTTATTCTAGGTTATCAGTACAACCTATCAGAATCTTGCTGTAAAGATAGAAGAGTATGAGGGTTTTGGCAGTGTTTTAATATTTCCTGATTCTTCGCTAGCCTCTGGGCTATATAAGATATATGCCTGACCTAGTCTTTGCCCTTGGGGAACTGATATTGCTAAAATAATCTACACTGCACCATTTGAGTGATCTCTACACTGGACTCACCAGTAGGAGGTGTCCGCCCTCCCTAACTCCTAATCTGATGGAGAAGATAGTCCCTAGCCTTAAGTAGTCCCTAATCTGATGGGGAAGATAGGACATAATATAAAATCCAGAAGACTGAAGCTGAGAAAATGTTTGTGAAGTACAGTAAAGCCGTGGGCCTAAGTGCAGGAATAGAAAGTGATGTTACAGGGATTTGAATATAATGCTAGATTTAGATATAATGCCATCCCCCTTTGAATAGTTTGAGCTTTTTGGTTTAGCTTTTGAGTTTTCTATTTCACTTGCCATTTCTTTAACTCTGAGGTAGATCTCCTTGGGTGGCGTAACTGAGATTAGCAAGGGGAAAATCTTTGTAAAATCTTCCTGGCCAGGGAAATCATCTCTTGGGGGGAACCAAGCCCTCCTGATTGCTAATGTTCCAAACTGACTGAACCTCTTACTTCACTGGATCCCTGGGTGTGGCTTCTTCTCTCCAGCTGGCTCCTCCCAGTTGGATGACTACATGTAGGAGAGTGTATGCAGGGACCCCTCCAAACTCCAGCTCTGCTATGCTATGAAGCTACCTATTGACAGGGTGAAAGTGTAATCACTGTGGTTGGCTTGGCCAGCCAGAAGCAGGAGAGCGAGGGAGCCCAGGTGGAGCTTATTGCTGGCAGCCTCTGCCTTTGCTCCTGCTTGTCCCTGCCCTCAGAATGCCCTCGTCATCCTCCCCTTTTCTTTGAAGCCTTCCCCACCTCCTCCAGCCCACACTGATTGATCTTTCCCTTCTCTGAACTGGTAGAACACTTAGGACCATGCAGATTTTAGCATTCACGAGTTTAGTTATTCATAAGCCCTAGTTTTGTCTTCTTAGCTGGATTATAAGCACCTGAAAAGGAGGCAGTCATGTCTTTTACTACTTCTGTATCCCTCATAGTATCTAGGTGTAAGGGAGGTGAATACTTGCAATTAATATGAGAGGCAACATAATATGGAAAGAGCTCTGGATTAGGAGTCAGAGGACCTGAGTTTGAAACCCTTATCTGGTGCTTTTGAGCTGTGTGACCTCAGAGAAGTCCGTTTCCCTCAGTTTTCTCTTCAGTAAAATGAGGATGTTATGCCAGATGATCTCTAAGGCACCTTCCAGCTCTAAATACTATGATCTTGTGACTACAGGCCGCATAGCCCAGATTACCCATTAGATACTGACCAGCCAGACCATTCTTCCCCCAGAGGCTGCTAACTGTTATTCTTTCTTTTACAGGAGCCTCCCAAGTCGGCTAAAGGGACTGCCAAGCCTAACAGTGGGGGGAAAGATGGTACAGGGGAAGGCACTGAGGAGGTAATGTGTGTCGTTGCTTTACTTGTATAGGTCCTAATTTCTGAACCCCAGCACACGGAAAAGGGTGTGAGCCACAGAGTGCTTGGGTGTAGACTCCATATGAATGCTAGAAGATGTGTAGGCAGAGGAAAGGAATGGAGTTAAGTCCCTCGTGTTGAGAGGAAATTGGAAAAGTTCATCCAAGAACAGCCAAGGCAAGCCTTTGCCATCTCTGAGATGGTTTGGCAATTCTCCTTTCAAACATCACTCCCCAAAACTTGGTAACGTTTGCCTTTATCTCCCAACTCTTATGAGTTACATGCTTCCTTTTGATTATAAGAGATGAGGATGATGACTAGTAAAAAGAAAAAAAAAATACATGGAGAAATTAGATGAGAAGAAGGGTGACCCTCACAGCTTTGGGTTGTGAGAGGAGGGCACATTGGGAATAGATTGTATTTCTTCCAAGGCTGCTCTCCATCTATCTTTGCTTACCATCCAATGGATGTCCCTGAGTGGCAGTAAGGATCAGAGTTCAATATTGTGTAGCAATCAAGGACACTAAAGCAATAAAAGAGAGGAATAGAGGGCAGGGTTAGCGGTGGAAGAATGAAAAGGAAATGCTCAGAATAATGTCAGTCAGTCAGAAAGCATTTATTAGATACTTAAATTGTGCCAAGCATAGGAGATACAAAGAAAGGCAAAAACACAGTCCCTTTCCTCGGGGAGTTCATATTCTGATGAGGGGGAGAAAAACATACAAAAATTGTTCATATAGAATATATATGGTGGAAGTGGTATCTGAAAGAGAATGCAGCAGCCATGGGGGATGGAAAGGCACTGGGAAGAGCCTCTTCTCTTTGGGAATCCAGGAGGAGGAGGTGAAGGGGGAGATGGGGTGGGGGACAGCTGGTGAAAAAGCAATGAGGGACACAAAGAAGGATGCTGTCACTGGGTCCTGGAGTTTGTGGAGGAGAATCAAGAAGAAGATTGTAAAGGTGGGAAGCGCCAGGTTGTGAAGGGTTTTTAAAAGCCAAACAGAAGATGTATAGTTAATCCTCTGGGAAGTAACGAAGAGCCCTGGAATTGATTGAGGTGGAGGGGAAGAGGGACGGGCTTGGACCTGCACTTTAGGAAAATCACTTTGGCTGCTGAAAGGAGGATGGATTGGAGTGACGAGAGACTTGAAATAGGGAGACCCACTAGGATGCATCTTGTGCCAGAGTGGCAACAGAGGGGAGGAGAAGGGAATGTGTATGTATAGGAGCTGTTGGGAAGGTGGAAATGCTAAGCCTTGGCAGCAGCCTGGAGATTTGGGATGAGTGCGAGTGAGGAGGAGGAGAGGATGACCGCCTAGGTGGTGAGCCTGGGTGACGAAGAGGATAGATGTGCCCTTGACTCATACGGGAGTTCAGAAGGAGGGAAGTTTAGGGGGAAAGATAATGTGTGTTAATCAAAGAGCTGGGTAATGTGCTCCAACTTCAGTGGAGGATCTTCATGGGAATACACAGCTTAACTAACTCTACTGTGGGGTTGAAGATCCCGATTGTCAAAGTGCTATACTTTTTCCCTTTTGCATATTAGTCTCTCCAAAGAGTCAGGTGGGAAAAAAGATGATGTAAAAACAGTTCTTATTTCTAGGGTTGTCATATCTTGTCAGTTTGATGGACTAGGTAAAAGTTTGAGTTTATCTGGGGATTTGAATTATTCAGATTGCTTTTGACTTCTGTTATCTCTGGTGATAATGGAAAATTGACTGTATTTGTATTGCCCTGTGTGTTCTTGTGTTGAAAGTCAGAATCAATAAGTTTGACTCTCTTCGTTATACAGATGGGGAAATTGGGGCCTTGGAAAGAAAGATGAGTGACTTGTCCAAGATTACACAGTGAGTAGGAAGTCAAGTTTAGACCCTTATTGACAGTAGTGACATTGGAGGGAAAAAGAACCTTCCAGGAGACAGAGATCTAGAACTCAGCAAGATTGGTAGTTGGGTCTGATGTTCAAGGCATTGTGAGAGACTTAGGAACAAGACGCAAAGTGGGAGAAACTAGGAATAAGATTGGTTTTTCCACACCCCTCTTTGGCATGTTAGTTACAAGGTAATAGGTTGCTTCCTTACCCTCGAATAAGACGTAGTCACAGACCATGCTTGAAGAGCAGCAGGTGATCAGCCAAAAGGCCAGAGGGGTAAGAAGGGAAGGTAGGAGAAAACAGAGTTGTCCTAGTGGCTGGAGGCCCCGTTAGGGGTAGAGACTCCTCATTAGACATTAGTCTACCCACTAGCTTCCACACTACCCCTGTTCTCCAAGACAGACCTGACCCATAGGGCTTTTAAGGCCAAACCTGAACTGCCTCAGGACCTGCCAGAACCCAGACTTTTTTGACTGAGCCTAGATCATGATCAGCTGAAGGTGACCTGCACTTGGGTATGTGGGGATATTAACAGGAGGGAAAGGGGAACATGTTTCCTTGTTTCTTTTGAATCCTGAGCCTTTTCCAGATACCAGCAGAGCCTGTTTGAGGGGACCTTGTGTATGGGGAGAGAAGTGTGTGTTAAAGGGAAAGAGGCCCTTTCAGCTTTATTAACAACCAGCAGCTGGTTTATACTGTGAAGGAGGGGTTCTTGAATCATAAATCTGACAGAAGGACTCTTAAGAAGAGATCAGCTTCCCAGCCCTGTGCTTCCAGGGAAGACCACGCCTAATCCAACCCACACAGATGAGAATCTCCCATTTTTTAAAAGATCTCCAGGGAGGAAAATTCCACCTCCACTCCTGAGTGTCACTCAGGCCAGCATCTCATAATCCTTGTCATTAAGAACTTCCTGATGTCTTACTTGGAATTTTTAGTGGAAAGCTTATGGGATCGGGAGGCAGGAGATCTGAACTGGGCTCCAGATCAGCATTGATCTAGGTTACTGAACCAAGATAATTTCTAAGATCCCTCCCAATGTAAATCTGTAAATCTGTTAATTCTAAAATTCTCAGGACTCTGTCTGCAAAGCCCATCTATAATTTGAGGAGCAAAGGCTTGAAAAGCTTCAGTGCCAACTTAGTAGATAATGATTGCTGAGTCCCTTAGATTTGGTTCCATCCAAGCTTCTTCTACATTGGTCAGTATCATTCATTGATAATTTGCTCAGTGCAGAATCCTATTTTGAAGTTTGGCAGAGAAAGACAACAGAGGAAGAAGAACATTCCTCCTTTATAGGAGCTTCCACTCTGATAGAGGAGACTGAGTCTCTCCCATTTAGGGACCTCAGGTCTAATGGAGGGGAAGGACACACACAGGCACATGACATCACATATGTAGACACACATGTACACATAGTGGAGGAAAGGGAGGCATGCACACCTTAGGAGAATACATTCTTCATACTTAGGCATAGGAACTGGACCTGTGGTTTCTTTGGTGTAAGAAAATACCTTCTCCAATACATGTTAGCACCTTCTCTGTAACTTATAACCTTAGAAAGTTGACCAGAGCCCTGATAGGTTTAACAGTCACACAGCCAGGATGGTTCAGAGTTAGAACTTGAAACTGGGTCTTTCTGGCCAGCTTTCTACCTGCTTTGCTACAATGCCTTTCCATGATTCTGGTTTTATGGCACAGAGCCAGTCTTGCTCCTTGGGGAGCCCCAACCTTCCCATACAAAGAAAACAGTGGATAGGGTCAGGGTGTCAGTAGAGGAGATACTTTCTATTAGCTGAGGGTGTTTGGGAAGAGGAAATAGACTGTGCTAAGGCTCAGAAGTAGGAGAGGAAATAGACATGGTGATGGAGTGGGTGGGGATCAGATTTGCTGGGTCACTTTTGTTCAGTCTCCGTTGTGCTCTGGTTACAGCCCCAATGCCAAAATAAACATGTACCTAGAGAGTGAATTGGAGCGGAAGCTGGTTCTGGAGAACTTGGCCAGGGGAAGCTAAGGGAATCTCCTGCAACTGCTAGTGGGTTTAAGTAGTATTTGTTACCATTTTGTTATTATGGAAAAAGCAGCGGACTTGGAGCCAGATATCCTGGGTTTAGATTCTAGCTTTCAAACTGACTAGCCATCTAACTAAACTTAATCTCTGAGTTGTTTAACCACTCTGAGTCTCGCATTTCTGATCTGCAAAGTGGGAATAACGCTACTTATATTGTCTATCAAACAGGGATGTTAGGAGAAAAATGCTTTGTAGACTTTAGAGCTCTAGTCAGTTGTAAGTTATGATGATGAAGTCTACGAAAGCTTTCAGAGTTTCTATTTCCCATATGCCAGACTGCTTCACCTCCAGGCTGTGTAGCCACCCTGAGCCTCAGAGTCATGGAGCTGTAGAGCGGTCTCATCTCTCAGCAGAAACTGCTCTCTCCAGAGTTACTCGTCATCCCTTCATCGCCAAATCTAATGACCTGTTTTCACTCCTTATCCTTCCTGACCTCTGTGCAGACTGACTTTATCAATCATCCTCTTCCACTGTGCTGTCTTCTTCTTGGCTTTTCATGGCATTCTTTCTCTCAGTTCTCTTCCTACCTATCTGACCACTCTTCTCCATTGCTTTTCCCTGACTCTTCATCTAGGTCATGCCTCCAAATTGTAGGCGCTCCACAGGGTTCTGTCCTAGACCCTTTTCTCTTCTCTTTCTATATTATTTCACTTAGTGATCTCATCTGTTCTCATAGATTAAATTATCATCTCTTTCTGTTGATGATTCTCTATGTTCCTTATCCAACCCTAACCTCTCTGCTGACCTTAAGTCAGCATCCCATTCCATCCCCAACTACTTATGGGACATCTCAGCCTGGATGTCCCATAGACATCTTAAACTCAGTGTGTCCAAAATTGAACTCATTATCTTGGTCCACAGATCTTCTCTTCTTAACTTCCCTGTTATATTTGAGGGTACCACCATTTCTCTCAGTCATCTAGGCTCACAACCTAGTTGCTATTCTTGACGCCTCACAATCCCCTCCCCCAATATCCAATCTAGTCCTAAGACCTGATGTTCCTACCTTCAAATCATTTCTAGTAGACTATTCTGTTCTGACGTTACCCCTGTCTTGCAGTTTGGTCTCCCTGCTTCTGTTCTCTCCTCTTTCCAGTCCATTCTCCAATCAGCTGCCTAAGTGACCTTTCTAAAATGCAGGTCTAACCCTATCAACTCTTCCCCTCTCCCCACTTAATCAACTCCAGTGGTCCCCTATCAAATAGAACTAAAATCTAAAGTCAAATATAAAATCTTCTGTTTAGTGTTCAAAGTTCTTCATAACCTGCTTTCCAGTGTCCCCGGCCACCCTCCACTTCTCACCCTCAGTCTTTTTAGTTTTCTCACATTTTACAGCTAGTGATACTGGCCTTCTAGCTGATTCGTGAGCCAGACACTCCCATCTTCTGACTCTGGGCATTTTCACTGGCTGTCCCCTATGCATGGAATGTTTCCTTCCTCATCTTTGCCTTCAGGGTTTCCTGGTTTCCTTAAAGTCTCAGATAAAATACTATGGTCTCCAGGAAACCTTTCCCAATCCTCCATCATTCTAGTGCCTTTCTTCCTCTTTTGATTATCTCTAGTTTATCCTGTATATAGCTTGTTTGTACCTAGTTGTTTATATATTATTTCCCCCATTAGACTGTAAGCCCTTTGTTTTTCTTGGTATATCTATCACTTAGCACCATACCTGGGACATAATAAGTGCTAACTGACTGACTGCTTTTAAGGTCCATTAAGGATTTTAACAATGAGTTAGTCCAGCCATTTCATAGGGATACTGGTATTTTACTTCCTAACCTTCCAAAGGAAATTGTTTCTTCCTTGGATTTTATACTAGCACTCAGTATAAGACTTCATTCTTGGCAGAGATTTTCTGATAATATGGGTAGCTGACCCATGAAAAGTAGAAGAGGATTTGCAACTCCCCAAGATGATGTATCCCATTGGCTCTCCATTCCTCTAGATGATTAGTAGGTCCAGGTAGCAGTTCCCTTGAGTTCTTTCAGTTCTTTCTCTCTCTCTTTCTTTGGTTTTTAAGCCAAATTAATTTTTTTTCAGTTAATTAAAGACCCTCCTTTTCCCCTTCCCACCTCTCCCAACTCTTATTGGAAAAAGAAAGAAAATAAACCCTGTGTAACACATTATGTATAATCCAGCAAAATGAATTCCTTCATTGGCCATGCCCAAAAAACATATGTTGCAATATGTAGCCTGACTCTGTCACCTCTTGGCCAGGAGAGTAGCATTTTTCATCATGAGTCCTTCAAGATTGTGGTTGGTTATTGTGTTGATCAGAGATCCCAAGTTTTTCACAGTTGGGCTCCTGTAGCCTATCAGCATGAATACTTTCTCATCTGTGCTTTGCTTTTCTTTCTATTTAATGTCTTAACCTGGTCAAGGTAGGAATAATACTTAACCTTTAATGAAAGAGGAAGTGAAAGAGTTGGTCCTCTTCTGATGGTGGTAGAGGCCCTTAACAGAAGCCCAGTGAGACCTCAGCAGCCTCTTATATAGTGAGGAGCAATACAGAAAGCAGCTGGGGGTCCTGTTCCACAATCCAAGGAAGTGTAAGGTATAGTAGAAAGAACTCTGGCTTTGGAGTCAGAGGACCTGAGTTCAAATCCCAGTTCTACTTACTGTGACCTGAAGCAAGTCACTTCATATTTCTAGACTTCAACTTTCTCATCTATAAAACTAAGGATGTTAGACTAAATAAAGTACCTTTCAGCTCTAAATTTATGGTCCTATAATACTTCTCTTCTGTATAGTAAGGTCCTGTGATGGTGTGGAGCAGTGTTATGAGACTCAAATAGACAGGAATATCAAAACCCACGAATTAACATTATCAACATTGTATTGTATTTTTATTTATGTTGTTAAACATTTCCCAATGACACTTTAATTTGATTAGGCTCACTTTGCTTTGAAGGATTACAGTGATGTATGACAGGGCTTTTTCTTTTATGATTCTTGTAGTCTTATCTGTTTAGCACATAAAAAAGTTAAATATTGATAAAAGTAGTATATGATCTGTCACAAGTCTGTCTTTGATTGATAAAGAAATGATATAAATGCTGTGAAATTAGAGGAAGGAGTGATTACTGAGAGCTGGAGTGGTTTAGAAAGGGGTTGTGGAGATGCTTGATTTGCCAAGTACCTTAAAGGTTGGCTAAGGTTTGGATAGGCCTAGTGCTTTTCCAGATCCTCATTTCCTCTTTGTCTCTCTCTTTCTCTCTTCACTGAGAGCATCCAACCTCATTCCTACATTGCTGCCATTGGTTCAGGGTGAGGAGTTCGGCACTTTCAGAAAGTAATCATGTTGTCTGCTCCATGGAATTCCAGCCTAAGCATATTTGACTAGGACATGGCTGTTCTCTCAGGCATAGAAACTAAGGCCTGGGCCAGGGTGGGTTTTGGTCCTAGTCCATAGAACGCCTGGAATGAAGGTTAAGCTTTGGCCATTTTGCCTTTTGCTCTATTCCCTTCTGCCTCTTCTTACTCTTAAGTGCTTTATTTTCCACAGGCAAAAAGGGGAATTCCAGGCTCTAAAGCAATCTGGTCTTCCATAACTAAAAGCAGATTATGGATATATAAAAGCAATACATGTCAAACTTAGTGTGTACTGTCTATTTCCATCTCACTTTCAGCCTTTTCCATAGTCATCTGAACCTGAGGGTCTCCTCCTGTAGGGAGGGCTAAAGAATTATTGGACTGAACTGGACTTCCAGCCTGCTCTTAAGTGAATCTAGCTTTTGGTCTCCTTTCTTATTTCTTGACTCACATTTGTCAAAAATTCAATTTTGTAAAAATCCGTAAATAAAGAGATGAAATTTTTGCTTCCGTCTCCAGTTCTATACCCCAAGTATGTTCATCCATTCTGCTACTTACTATCCTCCCTATAGAGTGAAAAGAAGCTGGGCATTTGGGATATGGACTTGGGTGGGATTTGGAAGAAGAAGACAAGGATGACATCACAGAGATCTGGAGTTTGCAAAGTCTCTGCCTTTTCCAGGCCTGTTTCAGATTCTAGCTAATGTATAGTTAAAGAGTACCCTCTGCTCCATCTTCTCTTCTGCCACGTGGAATGGGCAAAGAGAAGTAGTAGGGTGTTTACCAAGGAAAACTAGTTGACTGTGTTCCTATAACCACATCCATGTTTCTGAACTAGTTTTTCTGTGGGAACTGGCTGCTCAAAAATGTGTCTTCTAGGTCTGAGAATGAGACACTTAGTTCTTTGGACTGTTGATTTGCCTTGCTTTTCCACTGCTATGTTCTACAGCTCTAGCTTCGACTTCTTTGGATGAAATTGTCCCCTACTTGGGGCTGAAGGAATTTGAGCTTTGACTGAGATCCAGAAGCCCTATTAATGTAGGATCATTGTATTGGCAGTAGGATTTGTAGCACCAAGGCAGAAAGATGATAGGACTAGGGCCTCAGGGTGATGGCAGGTAGTTCTAGCAGGATATAGGGAGCATGATCTTAGGGCCAGAGTGAATAGAACCAGAGGCCTTGGATTTTGATTACATTGGGCTTTCATCAATGACCTCTTTCTCTAGGTCCAGCCTCAGCCACCACCCCAGCCACAGTCACAGCCACAGCCACAGTCACAGCCTCAGGCACCATCATCCAACAAGCGCCCAAGCAACAGTACCCCACCCCCTACACAACTCAGCAAAATCAAGTATTCAGGGGGGCCCCAGATTGTCAAGAAGGAGCGGCGGCAGAGCTCTTCCCGACTAAACCTCAGCAAGAACCGTGAACTGCAGAAACTCCCTGCCTTGAAAGGTGAGCAGGCATACCAGGTGGTCATGAATAGAGCTTACCCAGTGTCAGGTGACATTGGGCATGGAGCACTGCCAGGGGTGAGGGTAGATATTGAAGGCTGCCTGTGGGGAATCCAATCAGGAATGTAGCTAGAGGAAGAAAGCCCACCAGCCCTCTGATGCGGTGGACCTTGCCACTGTCTGGGGCTTGTTGCAGATTCTCCATCTCCGGAGCGAGAGGAGCTCTTCATCCAGAAACTACGTCAGTGCTGTGTACTCTTTGACTTTGTGGCTGACCCCCTGAGTGACCTCAAGTTTAAGGAAGTGAAGCGGGCAGGGCTCAATGAAATGGTAGAATACATCACACACAGCAGAGATGTGGTCACCGAAGCTATTTACCCGGAGGCTGTTATCATGGTGAGGACTAAGGGATGGTTGGGTGGTAACCCAGGCATGGGGAGCAGGCCCTCCTTTGACTGCTCTGACCTAGGCTCTGCCCCTCAGTTTTCAGTGAACTTATTTCGGACGCTGCCACCATCATCCAACCCCACAGGGGCTGAATTTGATCCTGAAGAGGATGAGCCCACCCTAGAAGCTGCCTGGCCTCATCTCCAGGTAAGTAGGCTTGAGGAGAAAGGGGGAAGCTGTGGTTCATATACAGGGGCAGTGTGGAAAGTTCTCTGCTGATCCTTGAAGGTACTCATGGAGCTCTCAATTCCTTCCCTTCACAGCTGGTTTATGAGTTTTTCTTACGTTTCCTGGAGTCTCCTGATTTTCAGCCAAATGTGGCCAAGAAGTACATTGACCAGAAGTTTGTTCTTGCTGTGAGTTCCCAGAATCACTGTTTCTTTCTTACTTTGTTTCTCTTGAACTCCATGAACTAGAGCCTTGTACCTTCACCCCAACATCTCTAGTTGTTCTTGTGTCTTTATACTAAACATGTTGAATGTTCACTATTCTTTGAACAAGATACGATGGAGGGGGTTAAAAACATTTAATTCCTGATTGAAGGGCCCTTACCATGTAATGGTACACATGGACAAATAATAGCTCACATTACAATGCACACAGGTACATACACATAAAGACACTGTGCCCAGATAGCAGCCCTAGGTTAAAGGTCATATGGAAATCCTGTTTGACTAGTCAGAGGTGCTTAGTCCGGGTCCCCATGTAGGGGCTTATTACTTCCTTGGGATTCCCTGCATGGGGGGCCTTCTTGTGAGCTCTCTCTGGCTGATTAGGACTTTACCCCATTCATTTTCCCTAATTTTCTCTAGCTCCTGGACCTGTTTGACAGTGAGGACCCCCGAGAGAGGGACTTTCTCAAGACCATCCTGCATCGCATTTATGGCAAATTCCTGGGCCTTCGTGCTTACATCCGCAGGCAAATCAATCACATTTTCTACAGGTAAAGCTAGAAGCATAGCAGCATAGAAAACTCTGGGGCCATCGAAGGCTAAATGGGGTTGCTGCAGCTTTCATACAGATAAAGTAGGATGATTGTTTGAAGGTTGAGGGGGAGCATGGGAACGAACCAGAGCAGGTAGAGGGGCATTGTGGGTGTGGCAGAGATGATTGTTGGTTGAGACCAAACCTGTACCTCCTTTACATCTAGGTTTATTTATGAGACAGAGCATCACAATGGAATTGCTGAACTGCTTGAGATTCTGGGAAGGTGAATGAGAAGCCCTGATACTTGCATGGGTGAACCCCAAGGGTAGGATGAGGGGAGAAGGTGGTATATTGCACTTAGACTACTCCCCCTAGAGTAATAATATCCTTTTTCCCCTACTCAGCATCATTAATGGCTTTGCCCTGCCTCTCAAAGAGGAACACAAGATGTTCCTCATCCGAGTCCTGCTTCCCCTACACAAGGTCAAGTCTCTGAGCGTCTACCACCCTCAGGTGAGCTGCCTTTCTCCTGTGGTATTGCTGTACCCATGCTAGCTAGGTCTTATATAGGAACTCAAGCTTGGAAGGAAAGGGAATTCCTACTGAGAGTATGAATTTTAGAAAGGGGGAGGCGGGTAACTGCTACCCATTCAGGGAACAAGTTTATTAGAAAGTGCCTCTCCTAGCCCTTCAAATACCCCCTTACCTCCCCCACCTTTACTTTGAGCTTTGTCTTTGGGTATTCTCCAGTTGGCCTACTGTGTGGTGCAATTCTTGGAGAAGGAGAGCAGCTTGACTGAACCGGTAAGTGATCCACAACTTTGGCTAGGCCCCTCACAACCCTATCTTCTACCCCCAACCCCAAGCCTCGCCACAATCAGGGATGAGGGAGCCAGAAATTCATTATCAGTTAATGCCACTGACTGACTCCCATGCAGAGAGTTTATTCCCTTTCCCTAAGGGCTCTTAGTTTGCTACAGACATGGCTGTTGTCCCAGAGACTTTCAGATCTGTTGATAGAGATAGAGATACAGGGGAAATAGACTAAAAAGACAGAAGTGGGAGGAGCTTGTACATCATGATGGAGACTGAGGGATGGGAGAGCTTGAAGGGCCAGGGGCAAGGGGACAAGGCAAGAAGTAAGCAGAAATTGGATTTGTTTTCACCTCCTTCCCCATAGGTGATTGTGGGGCTCCTAAAGTTCTGGCCTAAGACTCACAGCCCCAAGGAAGTGATGTTTCTGAATGAACTGGAGGAGATCCTGGATGTCATTGAGCCCTCTGAGTTCAGCAAAGTGATGGAACCGCTCTTCCGCCAGCTCGCCAAATGTGTTTCCAGCCCCCATTTCCAGGTGAGAGTTTGGAGCCCTGTGTCTGTCTGCACACCCGTTTTCTCCCAAGGGAGATGCTCAGCAATGCACACTACTCTCTCCTTCCTCTCTAGGTTGCAGAGCGTGCCCTCTATTACTGGAATAATGAGTACATCATGAGCCTGATTAGCGACAATGCTGCACGCCTCCTGCCCATCATGTTCCCAGCACTGTACAGGAACTCTAAGAGTCACTGGAACAAGTAGGGCCTAAGGCAGGGTGGGGGGCAAAGTCAGGGCCTCTAGGGTTGGGAACCTTCCACGAACATTGAGGGGTGAGGGTATACAGGTAATCACCAGCAGGTCCTGGAGCCACTCAGGAGACAGGGCATGAGCTGTTATGACAGCCCATTGCCCTAAATGTAAGAGGGAGCTGATTTGTGGCAGCCTTTAAGGCCTGATTGTTCTTTCTCATGCTATCCATGGAGTGAGGGGGCTGGACTGTGTGATCTGTAAAATCCTTTTCCAGCCTGTCACAGGATCATAGATTCTGATCATTTCATCTGATTTGGCCCTAGATGAGCATGTATCAGGGAGATAAAATTGTTAAGTCATGGGAGTAGACGTTCAGTGTCTACTGTGTTAGGTACGATGCCAGGTGCTGGTAGAGAAGTGGGAGTAGCCCTGGGAGGGCACAGGAAGTTTTGGATGTCAGTGTCTTGGCCTGCTCTCTTGGAGTACAGGACTATCCATGGGTTGATCTACAATGCCTTGAAGCTGTTCATGGAAATGAATCAGAAGCTGTTTGATGACTGCACGCAGCAGTACAAGGCTGAGAAGCAAAAGTGAGTGCCTGACCCCAGGATTTTGCCTGCTCTCTCACCCCTTTTTCCTCCACCACTTTCCAACATCCCTGGCACCTGTTCTCACCACAGGGGCAGATTCCGGCTCAAGGAACGAGAAGAGATGTGGCACAAGATCGAGGAACTTGCCCGACTCAACCCCCAGGTAAGCCTTATCCCCAAACCTCCTCCTGTAACCTGAAAGAAGGCCTAGGTATTTTTAGGGTCCCTTCTTGGGACACAGGAAGCTCTAGCCTGAGCCAATTCCAGGGCCTGACTTCTTTGCCTCTCCTCCTCAATAGTACCCCATGTTCCGAGCACCTCCCCCACTCCCCCCTGTATATTCAATGGAGACAGAGACCCCCACAACCGAGGACATCCAGCTTCTGAAGAGGACAGTGGAGACAGAAGCAGTGCAGGTAGGTAGAGAGAGAATAGCTGCCTGCCAGGTGGTTGGGGGTGGTGTGGGGATCTATCTCCTTCTGTCCAGAATCACCACTGGCAACTTCCTCATGTTGCTTTTTCTCCCTAGATGCTGAAGGATATCAAAAAGGAAAAGGTGCTGCTTCGGAGGAAATCAGAATTACCCCAGGACGTGTATACCATCAAAGCACTGGAGGCTCACAAGAGGGCTGAGGAGTTTTTGACGGCCAGCCAGGAGGCACTCTGACTTTCCTCCTCTCCCTCACCCAGGGCCACTGCCCATTTACCCCGGGACACTGCTCTGGTCCTTCAGCCCCTGCCCCCCAGCTGACCTGGGGGTAGGATGGGGTGAACACCTCCAGCTCCCTAAAAACAGAATTCTTGGGTCAAAGACTCTCACTGTGTGGCCTGGCCTCCCTGTGACTAGTGTAGACATGCCCTGGAGATGCTTGTTGCTCATAGCTGGGATGCCCCCTGCACTGACTTTTCTCCCATTCTCCAGTCTCCTAAGGTGTTTAGGGCCAACTCTGAAAATCTCCTTAAACATCCCCACCCTTTTCCATCTTCACTTGAGTTGTAGATCTCTATCCTATATCCCTTTCTCTAAGGGACCTGTAGAGATCAGCAAAAAACTGCACTCATCAAAGTTGCTCCTAGCCCCACTGAGGACCAGGATGAACAGTATCCTGGTTCTGAGCATTGGAGGCTGATGAAGCAGAGCAGGTGAAGAAAGGCTGGCCCCTAAGCACCACACTTACAGGGACCCAGACCTGCCCTACACATCTCCCAAGGGGGAAGGGGTATGCCTGTTGGAATCAGTGAGGCCTTCTAATGCACATTCCCTGACCCCTCTTGTCTGACCCTGATTGGACTAGGGAAGATTGTGGGGAAGAAAACCTACATAGACCAGGTAATAACTCCATGTGGGGTGTGAGGCCTCATAGGGACCAAAGGGTGGGAAGGGAGAATAACGTAGGGAGACATCACCATCCTTCAGCCCTCCTTTCTCTAAGCAGCGGTCCAGGGATCATAACACTAAAAGGGACCACCCTAGGCCTGCTTGAATCCTTACCTGCAAGGCCCCAGAACTGGGATGAGAGAAAAGGATAGGACCTTAAGGTTCTTCCCCAGCTTAAGCTGTCCCAACATCTATTTATTTCTTTGTACCCAAAGCCAGACCCTTACCTGCCTCTCATAGGCACCACTGGGGGATTGGGGGGGTCCCAGGGCACAGATGGCGCTGCTCTTGGCTGTGTACATAGGGTGCTTTATTCTCTGCAAAGTGTTACATGCTAAGGTGGGTTGGGCTTGGGCAGATGTCCCCATATGTACAGAATTGAATAAAGTGGATCTCTGGAAAGAAGTCCGAGTTTGCCTGTGATGTAGAAGGGAGCAGGATTTTATCCAGTTGTGTATCAGGATGGTTCTAGGTCTGGTACACGGGAAGGAATGAAATGAGGTTGTTCTCAGAGTCACTTCCATGTGGAGGTTGCCTGTCGAGCCTGGAGAGTCTTCTGTACCACATCCTCCCACTGAGCATCTGAAATCTCCTGGGCCCATGCAGGGACTCCTGGGGCCGGCAGACTTACTCCAGCCATTGTCCGTTTCACCAGCTCCACGTGTTCTGAAATCATATCCAAGTTTCAGTTGGGGGACAGGAAGGGAACCAGCCTATCATCACCTGCTTGGGGGGGTGAGGGTAGGTGGGAGGTGGCAATCTGGGGGCCTTATACTAATGAAGTTCCCTGATATCAAACCACCCTACAAAATAGATGACTCCTTTTGGTTTCAGGGCTCATTTCTGCTAATTAGAGTTTCTGATTGGAATTCTGCCCACTCCTAATTTTGGAATGACTTAGAAATCTTCATTACCCGGGTCCATGGGTATGGAACTTCTGCTGCTCAATGCTACAGCTCCCTCCTCCTCCTCCTCTTCACTCTCTACAGGGGGGTCGGGCAGGTGCAGCCCTAGGGCCTATAAAGCAGAAAGAATGGTGTTGTGAGGTCCCCTCCCTGCACATCCCTCCTGCTGGGCCGGACCCAGAACCTTCACCAACGTCACACCTGGATTCGCTCCTGAATGTCAGGGACAGCACCTTCAGCACCTTGCACCGGTGCCACCTCCCCTTCTTCCTGCTCGGGGTCCTGGTTCAGAGGCTGGTAGGAGTAGTCTGTCGGGCCTGACCCCAGGTCCTCGGTCTCTTCCTCGGGATCCTCTCCGCTCCAGTCACCTGTGCCGTCAGTGGGACCCTGCTGCTGCCCCAGGTCCTCACTCTGGTTTGGGAAGATCCGCTCAGGGCCCATCTTATCTTCCCCCAGGACCACTGCTGCCATGCAGGCCCGGGCTGGGGGGCCGTGGGGGACAGGGGCAGGAAACAGAGATTTGGACCCGTTAGGCCCACTTCTAGCTCCTCCCTCAGATTCTACACACCTATGCCCACCTCCCCTCCTCGTATACTGAAAAGCCTCCAAATTTCCCCGAGGCTCTCGGACACTCCCCACCCTCCAGAAGTGACGCAGGTGCCCCTGCTGCTCCCCCTCTTCAGGAGGGTACAGCTGACAAAGCCAGGGTCTCCACCAAAGCGGCCCCGGCCCATCCTGGGGGGCTGGAGTGGTTTCCTTCCTCTAAGGCTTTTCCTTCTCCTCGCCACCCCCGCCCCATGCGGCGTCCCTGCAGTCTCCTCGCCCGCCGCTGGCTCTCCCCATATGGTTTCCTCCTCCCTCCGGGGGCTCCCTTCCTCTGACTCCCTCATGGGGAGTTCCTCACCCCGGTCCGGGAGCTCCCCTCTCCTGGCTCCCACATACGGGACCTCCTCACCCTGCTCCTCTGGCCCCCACTTGTAGAATCCCGCCCCTCATCCCTCGGGTTTCCCCGCTTCTGAAAGAACCTGACCTGCTCCGAGCCCGCGGCCGAACCCGCACTCCAACTTCCGGGGACGGAATTGTGGGATCTAATTACACGTTGCGTCAGCCCCACCCATTTCTGACTCCCCCTCCCAATTGCTCTAGTGATTGGTGTAGCCTGGCGACCAGCTTCGGCCTGGAGAATATAGGACTACATTACCCAGATGGCTACAGGTCATCTTCCTGGATGTAACCGCAAGAAACACGGTCTCCCTCCCTTTCGCCTACTCTGGGACTACATCTCCCACGAGGCGTCGGGAACTTTGCTGGGCATTGCGCGTGCGCTATTCATTGCCCTACCGGAATTACAGAGCTCACTTGTGTTTGTCTTGTTGGGACCGGCCTGTCGGTTAGAGCGGAACCGGATTCAGCCTGCTGGGAGCTCGCGGACCTGCGGGCCCCGCCCCGGCCCGGCCTGGCAGGTAGCAGGGAGCGAGGACTGATGGGAGGAGGGTAGGGCAGAACTGGGAGGGACCTAGACGTTGGAGGGGGGAGGGGCTCTGAGTGAGGGGGAGATCGGGTGGAGGAGGGGCAGGGAGGGGTCATCGGGGTAGGCAGGGAGGGGGCCACTAAGGTCGGGGGAGGAGAGATTGGATTGGTTTGGAAGGAGCGGATTGTGAGACTAGAAAAAGCCCGGAGTGCGTCTAGGAGGGGAGGGGGAAGGGAGACCGGGAGGCTGTCTGGAAGGAAGGGAGGACAGGGCAGTGTGGAAGGAGGGAGGCCCTGAGGATTGTCGTAGCAGGGTCTGGGTAAGTGCGTGAGGGACGTAGAGAGAGATCCAGGAGGCGGTGGGAGAGGCGCCCCTCAGCCTCCGAGAGCTCGGCTTGTCCTTGTGGAAAACATCCTGAATTACCCTTTTCCTCCGGTGCTGATTGACAGGAGTTGGGTTTTTTGTTTTTTTAGTCTTTTCTTTTCCTTGGGGTCGTGAAGGGGAGGGAGTAATGATGCTGAATACGGATGATACGGATGGTTTGTGAATGGGCCCGGCGGCTTCTTCCTATGGCGGAGATAAGGAGTATATACATTTGGGGGAGGAATGTCGATGCTATTTTGGGTTATAGTGTGTTGAGACCTGGAAGAGACCCGACCTGCGGCAAGCTGGGGGAGAGTTGCTTCTCCCCCAGGCTTGTGTGTGCCCACGCCCTGGAGCAAGCGTCCCTTCTATTAAGGTCTCCTTGGGCAAGGAAGGGATGATGTGCTTGAACCCAGCTCGTTCTCTTTGGAGATTGCAGTGCCACCTGGTGGGTGACCTTCCTTTCTGTCACTGGATTCTGGGCAGTTCCTAGCGCTTTAAGTGTTTCCGCAGGTGGTGGGTGGAGAGGTTTATTTATTCATTTTTTGGGTCCACATCTCTGATTTTTATCAGTGTTAAGCCGAGGACCCTTGAAGTCATCTCATTCAATGTGTACTTGAACAAGAATTTTCTCTACAACATAGCTAACAGATGGAATTGCCAGAATGACAAATCCTTTCACTGATGCGTATACCTTTGTCTGCAGTTTATATCATCTGAAATTTGTTAGGACATTGAAGGGTTAAGTGATTTGCCCAGAATTCCCCTAGATTATATAATGTGATCCTAGATTTAGAGGGGGCAGGGACCTTGCAGGTGTTGTCGTCTCTCCCTTAGTATTTAGCAAAGGTGGGATGTAAACAAATATAAAATGGAATTTCATTTTCTTAAGAGCCAGTGTTCTTTCCGTGCTATGACTCCTCCTGTAGTACGGTTTGAAGACTTAATATATATCAGAGGCAGGACTTAAACCCAGGTCCTTCAGACTCAAAGGCTTATTATAGTCTTCCTCATACAAATATAAAGTGTTATCATTACCGTCTCCTCGTTGGTGCTTAATAGAGGCTTGTTTATTGAATCACATTGAATTACCTACTTCCTTTGTTTGGTAGGATGTCTGAAGGACTTCAATGTACATGCCCACGTCTAATTCTTAACCACCCAAAGGCTATCTTTACTTTTCCTATTTACCAGACTCCTTTGTATGGGCCCAGTTGGGGGAAGGGTGACAGCAGTTATTTTCTGCCCCTCAGACAACATGGCTTGGCAAAAGCCCGTCCCTACCCCGACCCTGACAAGCTTGAGTTCCTGGTCCTGGCCAGGTTCCAGGTACATCTGTCAGGGGAACTCCTTGTGCCCATGGGGAGTCCCAGGTAGCTCCAATTACAGAACTTGGTAGGAGTGGGCTATCTCTGCCAACCTGCCCCTGGTTATACTGAAGTTTCCTGAGTCTGAGCACATTGTGTCCTCTGAGGTGCAACCAGGACAAGGACCCTGGAGAAGGAGATGCCCTACCCATTCCAAGGGCCTGCAGCTTTTTTTCCTGGAAGTGCCCATGCCAGACTGTAGTGGGTTGTCTAGGCTGGCTATGTTATTAATAGCCCTGGGTATTTTAGTATCCCTTTCCCCACCTTAGAGAGTGCCCAGGATTCGTAAGAACTTTTGGCATTAAGAAGCTCAGCAGCAGAGGCAATAGGACATGTTTTTTATCTTGTCTGCAGAGTCAGTCTAGGAGCTTTTCCCCATCTGGGGACAGTGTATGGGATCCCTGGATCCCCAGATGTCCTGAACCTTTGGTCACTGCATTCCACGCCAATAAAGAATTAGGTCAGGGTTGCCCCAGGCTGTTGGGGAATGGGGTTAGGATCAACTTTGACCTCTGTAGCTCCCCTGAGGTGGGGGTAGTCACCTGAAGTATGACTGATCTTTCCAAAGAAGGATGGAGTGGGAGGGGTGCTAGAATGATAATTGCAAGCCAGAGGTAGTCAAAGCATTGTCACTCTGAGCAGAGCATAGCACTGAGGACAGAAGTTTTGTCTAAAGGGCTTTTACCTGTGCTTGCATAGGTAGTAGAGACACCGGGGTAGGCTGACCGTGCTGTGCGGGCATGTGTCGATAGCCACATCGGAGGGGAATGTTACGGTGGACAGTGCACCTGGAGGGCGGGCCCCGCAGGGTGAATCACGCAGCAGTGGCTGTGGGGCACCGGGTGTATTCATTTGGAGGATACTGCTCTGGAGAAGACTATGAAACATTACGCCAGATTGACGTGCATGTCTTCAATGCAGGTGAGTTAGGATTACACTGGGTGCTGGGGAAAGGGTAGAAAATAGGAAGATGGAAAAGACTGAGACATCAGTCTAGAAGGAGGGGGAAGAATACTAGATCCACAGGTAGATGGGAAACTTGGGGGAGACCAGGAGGGTCCACAGTCTGAATGGGGCTGTGCTTGCAGTGTCTCTGCGTTGGACAAAGCTGCCCCCAATGCGGTCCAGTGGACAGGCTGGGGAAGTGCCCTACATGCGTTATGGACATTCAGCCGTCCTCATTGATGACATTGTCTATCTGTGGGGTGGACGCAACGATACAGAAGGAGCCTGCAATGTGCTCTACGGCTTTGATATCAGTGAGTATTGACTTCTTGGGGGATGGGGAGACCAGGGTAGAATATTGGGGGCAGGTTCAGGAATCAGCCCTCAGGGAGCAAGCCAGTAGTGATAAATATTGACCATTTAGACCCTGACATTCACTGCTCTTCTTTAGATACTCACAAGTGGTTCACACCCAAGGTATCTGGGACAGTGCCTGGGGCCCGAGATGGACATTCAGCCTGTGTCCTGGGCAAGAACATGTATGTCTTCGGGGGCTATGAGCAGCTGGTAAGTCCATCAAGGAAAATAGAGGAGGTTGAAGAATATGTGGAGAAGGAAATGGAATTAATGACTTTTGCTTGATTGCTAAACTTTAATGTTAATAGGGAATAACCTTCTCATTTCCATTCTTCCTCTGTGCTCTCCCTCTCTCCCCAAATTTCCTTTCCTTGGTTTAGGCTGACTGCTTTTCCAATGATATACACAAGCTGGATACCAGCAGCATGACATGGACCCTCATCTCTGCGAAGGTCTGTACCTTTCTTATTTCTGTGTAGATTTTTCCATTTCTCGCTGAATGAATCATGCAGTAAAAGGGACCAACTGTATTCCTTAAAGCCCTTACGTTACTCCAGACTTTACCAAATCCCTTTGTCACCTATGCTTGGTTCCCATTTTCCTCCTAATGGCGGACTTGAGAACCATAATGGTTAGGAGAATAAGGGAATAAAACCTTTGACTTGGGAGTGACTGAGAAAGAGAGCAGAATTGTTTATCTTCTAAGTTGGGGTGGGAGGGATAGTCACTTTATTTCTTAAATATTCATTTCAGTTCTACTGATTTCTTGCCTCCCTCTGTCCCTCCTTCCAGGGCACTCCTGCACGATGGCGGGACTTTCACTCGGCTACAATGTTAGGCAGCCGCATGTATGTTTTTGGGGGTCGAGCTGACCGATTTGGACCCTTTCACTCCAATAATGAGATCTACTGTAACCGAATACGTATCTTTGACACGAGGGCTGAGGCCTGGTTGGAATGTCCACCTACCCCACTGTTGCCTGAGGGCCGAAGAAGTCACTCTGCCTGTGAGTATCTCCCCCCACCCCAAATTCCTTTCCTAAACCACTCTCTCCTTAACGTTCCTTTCCATTTTCAGTTGGGTACAATGGGGAGCTGTACATATTTGGTGGCTACAATGCGAGGCTAAATCGGCATTTTCATGATCTTTGGAAGTTCAACCCAGGTAAAGGAGGTCTAGAATGTTGGAGTGGGTGGATTCATAGTATCAGACTATAGGGATGTTCAGGGTCAAGCAGGGTGAAAAGAGTGGCTCTGAGGTAGTTGGCAGTCACTGAGGGACTATCTGGAATAAGCAGGGGATTGAATTTGGTGTTTGTCACAATTTCTCAGTGTCCTTCTCTTGGAAGAAGATTGAGCCTAAGGGAAAGGGGCCATGCCCCCGCCGGCGCCAGTGCTGTTGCATCGTGGGAGACAAGATTGTCCTCTTTGGGGGCACTAGGTCAGGAGGAGGGGGGATGGGGAAGGGACTCTTGGGATCAGGGAGGGACATGAAGCCAAAACACTTGCTTAGAGGGGTTTTGGTGGGATGTACCTCCCCTTAAGATTTTCCTTGATTCCTGTAGTCCTTCTCCTGAGGAAGGCCTAGGAGATGAGTTTGACCTCATGGACCACTCCGACCTACACATTCTAGACTTTAGTAAGTGTTTCCCCTCCCAAAACTGTTTTACCAAAAGGGGCTCATTCCTCAGGCAAGAAAATCAGGGCTGCTCTCCTTCCTAAGCCCCTGCCCTTCTTTCTACCACAGGTCCCAGCCTGAAGACCTTGTGCAAACTGGCTGTGATTCAGTATAACCTGGACCAGACCTGTTTGCCCCATGACATCAGGTACAATAGAGAGGAAGAGAGGGCAGAAATACATGCTCCTTCTGTAATGCGTTTTATCAAACCCTGACCCACCCATGTAGTGGTGTCTTAGATACGGTGGAGTTGGTGAGTGTAGGTGCAAGCACATCTCTACTTAGCCAGTTTACTGATAGTCTTAAGGGGAAAATGCATCAGGTGCATGCTGGCAGAACACAAGTTGGGCCTTTAGAGGCACCAAGGAAGTAAGTGAACTTTACAACTCCAGGGTAATCATAAGCTAGATAAATTGTTCTTTGCTTCCTTCTTGATTGCTTACATCAGATTCATGAGTGCACTTTTCCCCAGGTGCCCAGACATTTGAATGTATAAACATAAGCAGGACACCAGTACAGATGTGGAGGTGGGGAAAGTGGGCTGTGTAGGGTTTAGTAATAGGTGGAGTTGAATTGCTGTTAAGCCTAGGTCTCTGTGGAGGAGGGAAGGTATAAATTGTTAATCTTTAGGAACTTTGAGGGATTGGGTTTGGGGTAAGAGAATCTGTTTCTTGTTCCGTGTACCTTTCCCCATCTTCTTGCCCTCTTTCTTACCATTTTGACTTTTGCAGGTGGGAGCTGACTGCCATGACCACCAACAGCAACATCAGCCGCCCCATCGCATCATCCCACGGGTAGGAGGGAGCCTTCCTGGCCTTCCCTACTGGTCCTGCTGCTGTCCTCACCACCCCTTCCCACCATTGCGAGCCTGCCACCGTGGGCCCTGGACTTTGTTCCCCTGCAGCTGGAGGTGCTGGACTAGGGATTTCTGTGCTGTGGACTTCTGGAAGGGCAGCTGGGGGAGTTCTGGGCCCTCCCTTACCCCTTCCCTCTGGGGCTCAGCCCCTCTCCCTTCGGTGCTTTCCCTATCCATCTCTTCTTTCCCTCTGAGTGTTCCTTAGTATATCTGCCCTCTGTTTGAGGCATCCACATATTTTATGGGCTTTGAGGGAGGGAAGGTGAGGAAGCATCAGGATCTAAGCATAGCTTCACTGCCTCCTCCACCTTCAGGAGAAACCCTAAGCCCCACCCCCTCAACCCTGTCTGAGCCATGAGTGGTGTCTGGGAGCTAAGAGGTGTAGAGCCGTTGAAGTCAAGTCCTCTTGTGATTCACCCTCTTTGGGGACAGGGGTATCCATCAAGTGATCGCTTCCTCCCCTCATTCCTGACCCACTTACCCCCTCCAGGTTGTTACTGTTCCCTGAAAACCAGCCAGTGCGGATTTTATAAAAATGTGTACAAACCCAAAGCAGTGTTGTCTGTTTGTGGGGCACATGGACAGTCCTTCTGGAGGGTGGAAGGATGAAATGGAGGTGGTGGGTTTGATGCCCCCCCCAAAAAAGGGAGAGCAACAATCTGGGGAGAAGCCACCGCCTTTTGGAAGGGAGGGGAACTGAGACCAGAACTGGACCGTCAGCTCATCAGACTAGAGCCAATCTGTCACCAAAGTCAGTCTTAATTATAAGTGCCTACAGTGCACTAGATGTGGATATAAATAAAAAAATGAGGCAGTCTCTGCCTTCAGGGAGCTTACCTTCTAGTGGGGGGATACAACATTCACTAATAAGTAAGTGCAAGATCTATAAAAAATAAAAAGTAATTTCCAGGGGACAGGGCTCCAACAACTGGGAATACTGGTTAAGACCCCTGGGAGAAAGTAGCACTTGAATGGATCTTTGAAGGGAACTAGGGGTTTGGGGATGGGGAAGGGGAAGTGGTATAGCATTCTAGGTATAAAGGACAGACTTTGTGCAAAGACAGGGAGATGGAATAAATCACGTTTGGGAAATGGCAAATAGGCCAATTTTGATGAGAGGTAGAATATGTGAGAGAGAGTTAACATGTAATCAGCCTGAGAAAGCAAACTGCGGCTACATTGCCAAGGGCTTTAAATGCCAAAAAAGAAATTTGTATTCTAAAGGTAATAGGGAGCCACATAACGCTTGCTGAGTAAGGGGATGACATGGTCTTCAGGAATGTCATTTTAGTAGCTCTGGGGAAAGCTGGCTTGGGAGATGCAGGGAGACCAATTAGGCTGATGTATTAAGCTAGGAGAGAAATGAGGGTCTGAATTAGGCTGGTGGGCCTGGGAGTGAAGGAAAGGGGATGGAAGAGGTATGGAGGTAAACTGAGTAAGACTAGGTAACTGACTGGATACATAGGGGCTGGGAGAAAGTGAGGACTCAGGGATGATCCTGAGGCTCTGGTCTTAGCTCATCAGAAGGATGGTGATACCCCTGACAAGGAAGTTGGGTGGGATGTTTTTAGGGGGAAAGATGACAAATTTGGTTTTCAATGTTTGATGGGGGTCTATGGGTCATTTGGGTAGGAATGAGCTGTCCTGCAGGTATCTGCAGATGTGGAACTGGAGCTGAGAGAGAAAATGAAGGAATATGTTGTTTGGAGGAATCATCTGCACAGAGATACACGTTGAACCCATGATAGCTGATGAAATTGCTAAAAAAAGAGTGAGGGGGCAAGTCATGGATGATGATCCTGCAAAGAAAACTGAAAAAGATTGAGTTGATAGAAGCAGGAGAGCAGCCTAGTGCCATGAAAGCCTAGGAAGAAAGTAGCCAGGAGGAAGAGGAGGAGATGGCCTTGGAGTGTCAAAGCCTCTGGGAGGTAATGTGTAAGGACTAAGAAAAGGCCACTGGATTTTGACATAAGGTCCTTTGGAGAGCACCATTTTGGTTGAGTGGTAGGAAGAGAAGAGAAGATTGCAAGGGGTGGAGGAATGGAGATGAGAATAAATAGTATTTTCTAAGGATGTGGTTGCCAAAAAAGGATAAGATGGTAGTTTGAAATAGAATCAAGTGAAGGTTTTTTAAAGTTAAGGAAGAGAAGAGAACAAATATTAAGTGCCTACTACTTTTACAAATATCTCATTTGATCCTCATAACAACCCTGGGAGGGAGGTGCTATTACTATACCCATCTTACATACAGTGGAAGAAATTGTAGGCAGAAGTTAAGTGATGTGTCAAGGTCACTCAGTGACTGGGGATGGATTTGAATTCAAGTCTTCCTGACGCCAGGCCTGGTGCTCTCAGTTCACTGTGCCATAAGGAAAAAGTGGCTAAGAAGAGATTGAAAATTAGGGATTGGACTGTTGGAAGTGATTGTTGAAAGCTGAAAACAATTAAAAAAAATTATAGGGTATGTTATAGATGACCCTGGACCAATAACGTCCCAAATTTCAGAAAAATGAAATATAATGGATTTTTTACAACACATTAGCAATAATCCAGAATGAAGCATTAAAGGGATGATATCTGAGCACTTAAAAGAGGAAACATTGGTGACTATGTCAGCAAATATTCATCAAAGATAAGCCATGACGGAATAAACTCAATTCATTTTAAAAAAAAAGGAAAATTAGGGATTGGAAGCAGATGCTCACAAAGGGGACTGGATCAGGTTGAAGGGCTGGCGGTGGAGAGAATGGGGGACTGGCAGAGGACTTGAAAGGTATTGGGGAGCCCTCCACAGGGGGCCTCCGTTTTTCCAGTGAAGCTGCAGGTGAGGCCTCTGGCGAACAGGAAATGGGGCGGGGCCAGGGATGCGAGGGTCGGACTAGACGGAATCACTGAGGAGCACAGGTTCGGGGGCCATGGGTAACAGAAATTTGTAGGGGACCCAGTCACGCTGACTGCGTGTAATTTCCTCCGGCTGTGTCTGGCAGCTCGAAAGTAGGAGCAGGAAAGGTGAAGGAAGACAAGGGCCCCAAGTGTGGGGTGCAGAGAAGGAAAAGGGGCAACAGCACGGGCCGGAAGGGCTGAGTGCTCGCAGAGCTGAGCCGGGGGACAGGCCCACGTGGCCAAACACGTGACCCACCCTCTCACCTACCCGCGTACGGCCGCCGCGGCAGGGGGACCGGCACACGGCCAGGAACCTCCCCTCCTCTTTACTCTCGCCGACCTATTTGGGTCAAAGGGTCGTCCACGCCCCGGTACCGAGCCAGCGCCAGCACCTCCAACTCCAGCTTAGACTCCGCCCGACACCGCGACGCGCCCCGCCCCATAGGACGGCGGAGCCGAGTCAACTTCCGGCCGACGCTTCCTTCTGGTTGTAGTCCGGGGGCGCCGCCGGAAGGGGCGGCGCTCCGCCGGAAGGGGCGGCGCTCCGCCGGAAGGGGCGGGCTCCGCCGGCCTCCGCGGAAGTAGCGCAGACCCGGGCTGGAGATGCCGAAGGCTGGGAAGGTTCGCGGTTCGGAGGTTCGAGTCTCCCACACCGGCCAGCCTCGACCTCGGGAGCTCGATGGCGGCCAGGCCGAGGCCGGTGAGTCCGGAGACGCAGAACGAGGAGCCTGGACTCTCGGGCTGGGGGCTGGGGTGTGAACGAAGGGGAAGCGGAGCCCGGGCGGGCCCAGGTCGCACCCCCAGCGACCCGCTCGCCCGTCTGCCGCTGCTTTCAGATCTGGCCTCCATGTCCTTTGAGGAGCTGTTGGAGCTTCAGAGCCGGGTGGGGACCAAGATGTACCGACAGCTGGTGACGGGCACTCGACCTGAGGATCATTCCCGGAGGGCAGCTCCCACTCGTGATCGGGGGCCGACCGACAAGCAGAGGTGCGGGGGGCGGGGCAGGCAGTCGGCTCCCAGCCTGCCTCTCCAGTGAGCCTTGACCCCCCAGGGCAGCAGGGTGGGTTGGGAAGATGTTGAGTGGTTTTATCTGGTCTTCTTCTAATTCTTCCTTCTTCCTTTCTGCCTCCCTCAGGCCCGTGGAAATGTCTTCGAAGACTCGAGTGCCGTTTTTGAGACAAGTTGTCCCTGTCAGAAAGAAGGTGGGGTCCCTTGGCCCCATCTGAGTGGAATCGGGCTCCACCGGGATAAGACTCCCGCAGGCTCTTTGGCTTGGTCAGAAAGAGGAGAGGGCTGGTTCTGTTTCTCATTCATTAGTACAGCTCGTTGACTAACAGGCAGTGTGTGTGGAGGGGAGTTTCTACCGCTTCTTTTACTTGTGCTGCACTTCTCATGTCCATTCCCTTCTGTCTGGTAATACCCATTGCTACAGATCCTTACTGCCACCTGCCTGGCCTGTTAATAGTTTCCCAGTAGGTCTTTCTTGCCTCCACTTCCTGTTTCTCTGATTCAGGCTTTATGTCGATACCAGACTTAACATCTTCCTTATGGAAGAATCCATTCATCTTAGAAATTTTTAGTGGTTCTCTTCTGTCCCACTGAGTAAAAAGTCCAGATTCCTTTGCCTGCCATTCAGTGCTCTTGATAAGCTGGCCATCATATTACTCCTCTTGATGCACAAAACACCAGAACTGGATCCCTGAGCCTCCAGCTACACTATGCTTTCTTACCTTCATGCCTTTGTCCATGGTATTCTCTGTGCTTAAAATACCCTCCTTTTATTCTGACCCATCCTTTAGAACAGGGTTCTTAACCTGGAATCTGTGAACTTGATCTTAAAATATTTCGAAAACTGCGTTTCAAAATAATGATTTCCTTTCTAGTCATAAGCCTTTCATGCATTTAAAAACATTGTTCTAAGAAGGGGTCCGTAGGATTCACTCGCCTGCCAGAAGGGTCCATGACACCAGAAAGGTCACAAGGTCTGACTTTAGAGTTTGATCTCGAAGTCCACTTCCATCCAAGAAACCTTTCCTGACACATAATCTACCATTTCCCCTCTCCTTTAATCAGCTTTCACCCTTGTACCTCAAATACAATCTCTGAAGTGTTTACCACATAATTTTGTGCTTTAGTGTCTGTGTTTGTGTTTTATCCCCCTACCTCCCAGCCCATCTATAGACTTTAACTTAATAGTAAGAGACTTTAAAGACTTTTTTCTAAACTTTGTATTTCCCTTAGTGCTGTGTAGAAAGTAGCCACTTAATGGACAAATGGCAGTTTTCTACAGGTTGTTTGGGCAAGGTGGAAGGAAAAGGCTGATTTTGCTTCTTTTGATATGCTTCACAGGTGGCCCGGGACCCTCGCTTTGATGATTTGTCAGGGCAGTACAATCCTGAAGTATTTGAAAAGACTTACAGATTTCTGAATGAATATCGTGCAAAGGAGAAGGAGGTGCGAACAAGGACTGTGCTTTGAGAGTAGGGTAGACATGAGTTTGGATGTATAGGTAAGAGGTATACTGGTAGGTCTGGTTATGCCTAACCCTGGTCTCAACCCTACAGCTGGTGGCAAAACATCTGAAGAAAAGCAAGCCAGGAGAAGAACAGGAAAAGCTGAAGCAATTACTCCATCGAATGGTGAGTAGTAGAAGACATTCAGACATATCCTCTGGATGACCCCTCTCCCTTCTGAAGACACATAGACTTTCACTACTCTTCCTCCCAGGATCAACAGGAGGCGGCTCAGCAGGAGCAGAAGCGGCAACGAGAGCAGCGCCTGGCCCTGAAAAAGGAACAGAGAGCCCAGGCCCAGCAAGGCCATCGGCCATACTTCTTGAAGAAATGTGAGTGGAGGAAATAGCCTCTCGGGTGTTAGTGTGGCTGTTGCGTAATCAAGTAGGCCATGTTTATTGGTGAAAGCCCATTGGAGATGATGGTGAAAGACTCGTGTATGAGGAACAAACTGTTAGTAGGGGGTATAGGTTTTATCCGAAGCAGGGCCCAAGAGGAGAGCATGAAGGAAAAGGCTTTCTGATAGAGAATGGTAGGAAGGACCCACATGATCAGAAAGAGTTAGGAATGGGCTAGGTCAGCACATCCCATTGGACTTCTGATATTCACTGGTGTAGATAAAAAGTGGCCTGGGAGATCTGATCACAGCTCACACTTTTTCCCTGATTTTTTCCTTATATTAGCTGAACAGAGGCAGTTGGCGCTAGCTGAGAAATATAAGAAGCTAAAGCGAAGCCAGAAGTTGGAGAGTTTCTTGAGCAAAAAGAGGCGCCGAAATGCTGGAAAAGACCGAAGGCGGCTGCCCCTGGGCAAGGACTAAAGGGTGTAGTTCTGCCCCTTCATCACTAGGGCAGTGCTGCTGGAGACAGTCCTGGAGTGAGCTTAGTGTTTTGTGGTTCTGCTTCTCTATCCTTGGTTGCATACCTCAGGCCCTGGGGCATGGCAACAGTGGAAGAATCTGATCAGCCACAGTGCTGTTGTTGTTAAACTGGGGTCTCTGGGTTATCATTGAGGCCAAAGGAAGACAGGAAAATACTTGAGACTGATTGACTTAGTTTGGCTGCATATGGATTCCTCAGATCAAACCTGGCTCCCTCCTCCCTCAGGGAAGGAAATGCCTTCTCAGGGGGCAACTTTGATATAGAAGGGAGAACTGTTATGAAAGGTTTAAGTCTGTGAGTACCTGGAGGCCATACCCTGCTTCCTGGGCCAGGCTTAAGAGAAGGCTCATGAACTCTGTTCCTGCACTTGGTGCTAGGGTATTGTAAACACTTCTATAAATGTTTGATTGCATCTTTTGTCTTGTTTCTTATCAAGTTTTTAAGGGTGAGGGGAATAAGAGGCGTCCATGCAGTTATTTGAGCCTTACAGGGGTAACGTATACCACATGGGAATGAGTAGGTAATAAAGGGGAAGATGATGGAGCCCTTTCAGAAAAGGTTTGTGAGCCCACGTAGGTGGTTGCCAGTATGAGAAGCGTCCTGGGGTACTAGGCAGGGATTTATTTATTCTGTTTCCAGTAGTCTCTTCCGCCCAGAGGAAGTCTCTGCATGCCAAGAATGCTTTGGTCACCTATAATCCTTCCTCCAGCTGTTCCTCTATCCCCCCTTTCAGCCCCCAGAGTAGAGACAGCAAAGGCCTCCTGGGCCTCAGTTGTAGCTTTATTGCGCTAAGTCTGACACTTGTGGCCCTCAGTCTGCATCAGACTGTTTTGATTTGGACATCATACTCACAAAGACCGTCTCAAGCCCCTGCAGGGAATATTGTTTAAAGCCATAGACCTGTAGACTAGGTCTTGCCCCACAGTTCCAATTTATAGGTGCAAGTTGAAGGTGAAAGGACTCAGGCAGGTTGTGCTGGTGAAAGTGGTAGCTTAGGAGGGTAGTCCATGTCCATCCCATCTCCCTGTGCAAGCAGGCAAGTCATGCTGGCCTCACAGCCTGAGTGGAGCCTGGAAGGCCAGGGTCATTGGGAATCTGGGGTGATAGTGAGCCAGACAGCCACTGTTTTCGGTACTGTAGAAACATGCAGAGCTTGAGGGCCAAGGCCAGCAGGTTCTTTCCTAGAAAGATGCTGGAGACATAGGTGTCACGGAAGAGAAGGAGATGAGTGGCTCGGATGAGACTTGTGGCTAGGTTCACCGTGAGCAGGCTGAGGAGAGGATAGAGTACCATGCGATGTGGCAAGGGCTGGGCACGTTGAAGGCTGAGCTCGCCCAGGGCTGCACATGGTAGCAACAGCAGCAGTGCGTAGCAATAGAAGAATGTGACACCCTCTGCCCAGAATGGCAGTACCCTTTGAGGTGGCTCCCATAGCCCTGCCTGTACATCTAAAACATCCAGCAAGTCCACCACCACCCATAGCAAGTGGCTCCGGAGTTCTTCACGCCATTGGAAGGTTGACAGAATCTCAGGGGCCTTTGGAGACCCCAGCAGGGCAAACAGTCCGGGCACACTGAGTGCTAGCACCAAGGTGAAGGCCTGGCGGGCAGGTGGGTCAGGGCAGTGACCCTCAGCCCGGCAGCTCCGATAAATGAAGTAGACCTTCATCTCCAACACAAAGATGTAGAGAAACCAGAGTAACATGGTGCAGCCCCGCCGGGTGGTATGGGCTTCGGCCCCAGCACCAGCCACCACAGGGCGAAGTACCAAGAGCAGACAGATGTTGCCTGCAGAAAGCAACAGCCCCAGGCCCAGCCACCAACCTCCTGGGCTCTGCCCCATAAGATAACCATCAGCCAGCAGCATGCTCCCTGAAATGAGGGCCACTACCAGCCATGTGGGGCACGAAGATACCATCCTGCCAAGCCCCTTGTGCCCACCCACAGCTGGGCATTTCTTCAGACCCTTTGCCCACTGCTCTGCCTCTAGGTCCCATTCCCCTTTCTTTCCCCCTGCCTCGGATCTTTGGTGCTGAGTCTTTCCTCCCACTCTAAGGGTGTCCTTCCCCTATGCCCTGCCTGTGCCAGGGTCTTCCTCCTCCACCCTGGGCCCACGCATACCCACTCTCCTATCCCTAGGGGCTGTCATCGGTCCCCAGCTCCCTTCTCACCCCTCCCCCAGTCACCTCTCCGGGCATCCTGCGGCTGCTGCTGGGTGCTTCGTGCAGGACAGAGGGCCCGGGTCTCTCCCCTTTTTCCAATTGCTTCCCCCCAGTAGCAGTAGCTCAGAACCCTATCCCGCGGCCCCGCCCCGGCGTGGGCTCATCCCCGGCCTGGGCGAGCCGGTCTGGGCTGCAGTGCGGGCGGGACCAGAGCCGAGGCCAGTCGGCAGAGCGGAGCCGAAGAAAGCGCAGAGCGGGCCTGAACCCGGCCGAGCGCCAGTGGGAGCCGAGAGGGGCGGGGCCGGGGTGGGCAGGGCTTGTGGGCGTGGCCGGAGGGGGCTGCCCAGATGAGGCGAGCGCTGAGGCCGGCAGGCTCTGGTCCCTAGGGTGATGGCAGTTTCCCTTGCTAGGGGGCTTTGAGGCAGAGCGCGCTTTGCTCACCACCCCACCGCGAGGTAGAGCGCATCTGTAATCTCCATTTTACAGCTGAGAAAAGCCAGGCCAAGGGACACAATGACGCGACTTGCCCAGAGTCGCACGGTTATTAAGGATCTCTACGTAGGCCGAGACTCCGGCTCAGGGCTCTCCTGACTCCCGGTCCCTCTCAATGTGCCTACAAGTTGTTGGGCATCTAAATTGCCTTGAGATCTTTCCCTAACCAGTACCCCTCCCACAGTGCCTGGGACACCGAGGGCTTCAGCTGCACCACAGACACCCCAGACAGCCTCATTCCTCCTGCTGTTTCCGCTTGGTGTTGTAAACTCCCATCTTCCCCTCCCAAGCCTCCCCCTACAGCATATGCCATGAGCAGTCCTAGATCTATGACCACAGAAATCACCCCAGCTGCCAGAACTATCGGAAGGTGGAAAAAGTCCGAGTAGGAGGAGAGGGGCTGGGGGTTGTTCGGGTTCGAATCTCCAGAGTGTGGAAGGTAGAGGGTGGGGCGGGTCCTAAGGGAACCAGGTTGGGGGGTACAAGGGGAGGCCCCTCTGGCTGTGGGGCTGCATATGCCAGGATCTGGGGCCGGTCCTCCTGCCTTCGAACATAGCCCTGGCCCAGGAGATGGAGGATGCAGGAGAGGACATCAGCCCCGCTACAGCCATTCTCTCCACCCGTGCTGTTGTCCAGGCCCCTGGGTGAAGACTGGCCCTTCTGCCAGGCCTCTAGCACCTTGGGACGCACAGAAAGGTCACTGTCACCCAAACCGAATTCTCCCTCTGACTTCCCCCTCAGGACAAGAAAACTCAGATGGGAGCTCTGCAGTTGCCCCCAGATCTACCGGTATGCTTTCCTCTCAGTGGCCTCTTCATTATGGAGTTGGGTATACAGATACTGCCTCCTCATAACTATTCCCCAGGGACCCCCTCCCTCACCAACTTCCACGGACCCCTTCCCCCATACCAGACAGACAAGCTGATCAATGTGCAGGCCCTTCTCCCCACGGGCCTTGAGGATTCGGACAAGGAGGCAACTCAGCACGTTCCTCTTCCTCTCCAAGATTCGGCACTCATCCTTCTCCACACTCAGGTATGTCTGGGCGGGGAGCAGCCACAGGGCCTCCCCCGCAGGTTCCTTCTCCATTTTCCGAAGCCGCAGCACACCTGAGATACACCCACCCACCCCAGCCCACACACATATACAGACTTCTCTGACACATGCGACCAGGATATAGAACACATCTTTCCCTAGGATCAGTGGTGGTAAGATCTAGAATCTCCTCCCCTTTCCTTCTCCTCCCCTTCTACGATTCCCGGTCCTACTGAGGATTCTTGTCCTGAATGCAGGCAGGAAGATCTCAAAACCTCTATTACCTACCCCCAGGTGGAAGACCCTGGTCTTCCTGGAGGGTCAGGGGGCCAAGACTTGAAGTGAGGGGCTTTAGTGCCTGCATCAAAAGCTCTGAGGAGAGGTCTGAGGTCTGCAACAGAGTCTCCAAGGCCACCTCCTGGAGAAAGGAATAAGAATCAGGGAGAAGTTGGGCTTTTAGGGGCCACCTAGCACTGACCTGATTGATGAATATCTCCTGACAAGCAGTCTGGGCCTCCTGGAGGATTGGTAGTGACAGGGGCAGAGGACAAAAATGAAAAGGACATTGAGTATAGAAAACAAGAAAACAGGAGCATTCCCCAATTGATGAGAATTGTTGGAGGGGATGTGGACAAACTGGGACAGTAAGAGAGTGTTAGAGTTGTGAACTGATCCAACCATTTTGGAGAGCAACCTGGAATTGTGCCCAAAGAATTATAAAATTGTGTACCTGCCCTTTTACCCAAAAATACCATTATTACGTCTGTTTCTCAAGGTGATCAGGGAAAAAAGAAAAGATCCTTTAAAGCTCTTTTTGTAGTGGCAAAGAACTGGAAATTGAGGGGATGCCCATCAATTGGGGAATGAATGGCTGAACAAGTTGTGGTTTATGATTGTGATGTAGTATTACTATGCTGTAACAAATGATGAGCATGCTGATTTTAGAAAAACATGGGAAGGCTTGCATGAAATAATGCGAAGTGAAATGAGCAGAACCAGGAGAACGTTGTATATGGTAACAGCAACATTGTTCAAAGAGTGACAGTGAATGACTAAGCTATTCTGAATAATGTGAATATTCAAATCAAGGTACAAAGGACTTCTAAAGTAAAATGCTATCTAATCTGTGGAAATATGTATCGTATGTTCTACATACATATCTCTATCAAATAGGGACCTTTTCTAATATGAGCTTGGGAGGGGGGAGACATCTTGGAACTCAAAAATGTAACAAAAAAAAAATAAAACTTGAAAAATCAAAGATAGAAGCAAAGATGAGAATAAGGAGACAGACGGGGAAGGAGAGGTACCTCCACTTGGTTGAAATGCAGAAGAAGCCACATCTGCAAAGTGGAGACATGAAGAATCTGAGATCCAAACAACAGTTCAGCCCGACCCAACCACGACCACTGCAGTAGGCGCTGCGGCCCCAAGACTGGCCAATTTTGACCTAGTGGGTAGGACGAGAAGGAGCATCTATGAAGCAATCCCTCCCCCTCCATTCTGTACATAGAATCATAGATTTGAAGCTAAAAGGCATCTCAGAGGTCTTTTAGTTCAAGCCCATTTTATAGATGAGGAAACTGAGGCCCAGAAAGATTAACTGATTTGCTCTGGGCCACACAGGTAATAAATAGCAGAGTCTGGATATGAATCCAGATCCTCTGGCTCCAAGTATAGGAATCTTTCTATAGTATCAGTGGTCTACGGTTCTTTCTTTGTGCTTGTCTCTCAATCAGTCAATATTTGTTGATAATTCAATGTATTTGCAATATTGTTATTTTGAAACTTCCAACAGTGCAAATTAAAACCTATCCATGTCTACTCATCCTATGGGATCCTCATTCCTGTCTTCCTGAAAATCTGTCCTAAGCATGACTAGTGACCGAAGTTCTTAATGTAATAGCAGTAATAGTAGCTGATATTTTATATAGGGCTCTAAAGTTTATGAAGAACCTTTTAATCTCACAGCCCTCATAACAACCTTATGAGATAAGTAACTACAGTTATTTACAGAAGAGTTAAAACAAGGCATAGAAACATCTATGTTAATAACTTGCCCATAGTCATCCAGCTAGTGTCTGTCAGTCAAAGGTGGGATTTGAATCTATATCTCTTCTAACTCCCAAATCTAACACTTATCTGCACCATTAACAGTCTTAGCCGACTATGAGTCTTGCACTCTGCTTGATGCTTCTGGGGAAACCATAAAACTAAGGACAGGAACCCTCCCTTCATTCTTCAAATCTCACAGGTTGCTGATGGGCAAGGGGCAGATCAGACCGAGGGAGCCATTTCTCCTGAGTCCCACTCACCACCCACGCACATCCAGTTAGAATCTTCTCATCTCTTAACCTTCTTTTTAAAGTCACCTATCCCTTTACTCCCTCCTAGATAAATGGCAAGCCCCAAGAGACAGGGCCTGTTCTGCTCAACTCTCTTCATGGACCTCAGCCCCTCTGGTCCTGCAGCTTTGGGACAGAGATGGTTACTCTCACCCTGTGAATGATCAGGGAGTTGCAACCTACAATCCTCTCCCAGTAAAAAGGCAGACTACTGGACCTCAACAGTGTCTGGGGCACTGTGGCCTTCCTTCAGCCCTGCAGTTGAACGCTCCAATATGAATTATCTCTCAGTTAGAATGTAATCTCCTTGAGAGCAGGGATTATCTTGCTTATAGTACTCTATACATAGCAGACACTTAATAAGTCCTTTCCCATTATCTTTTATTCATTCAAGCCATCATCTCTGCTTTCAGTCCTACTAGGAAGATGAAATTCATCAGACTGGGAACTATTCAAGAACAGGAACTGTGTTTCCAGGATTGAGTTTGGGAATCCCTGAGGGCAGAGCAGGAACCAAAAATTTTTACACAGCCTGCAAGGTTTGAAAATTTTCCCCTTGGTGGGTAACCTTCAAACCTGTTTAATTCTGATATGTCAAGTAGGATCAAAGTCTCTGGCATTAAAAAATATTTAAATTAAAGTGAGCAAACAAAAAATATTCCTTATTGCATGACCCTAGGTATCCCTCCTACCATTATCCCTGGTTTTGCCTGAAATTGAGGGGATGCCCATCAATTGGGGAATGAATGACTGAACAAGTTGTGGTTTATGATTGTGATGGAGTATTACTGTGCTGTAACAAATGATGAGCATGCTGATTTTAGAAAAACATGGGAGGTCTTGAATGAAATAATGTGAAGTGAAATGAGCAGAACCAGGAGAACGTTGTATACTGTAACAGCAATATTGTTCAAAGAGTGACAGAGAATGACTAAGCTATTCTGAGAACGGTGAGGATTGCATATCTTTCATCAGAGAGGAAGTTCTCCCTGAGAATGAGTACCATGTCTTGTCTTTATCCAGGGTCCAGTAGAGGAGTCTGTCCTTATGCTTAGGAGACATCCTACAATGCAAAAGGCACTAGACTGGGAGGAAGGATACCTGGGTTCTGGTTCTGGCTCTTCTGTGACTACTTGTGAGATCTTGGGTCAGTTACTTCCCCTTGTGGGCCTTGGCTTTCTCAATGTAAAATGAGGAAGTTGGACAAAATGATCCCTGTGGTTGTGCCTGGCTCTACCAGAGGAAAAGCAGGTGAGAGGTGCCATACTTCTCTAGTACAATGATGTGCGCCATCTGGTGGACATTGCTGAACCTTTTGTCTCCCTTTCTGTTGAGTCATTTCAGGAGTTTTCTTGGCAAAGATACTAGAGTGGTTTGCCATTTCCTTCTCCAGCTCATTTTATAGATGAGGAAACTGAGGTAAATAGGGTGAAGTGACTTGCTCTGGGTCACGCAACTAGTATGTGTCTGAAACTGTATTTGAATTCAGGAAGATGAGCCTTGCCGACTGTAGACCCAGTGCACTATCCACTGCTTGCCTTGAGTATAACAAGAGATCAGATCATGTAGATTTAAAGCTGGAGTGAACTTCATAGGCCATCTAGGCCAGCCCTCTCATTTTACATATCTGAAAACTGAAGCCCAAAGAGAGAGGAAGTGATTGATCCAAGGTCCTACAAGCAGTCAGTCATAGAAAGGCCAGGTACCTTTTGATGGCCCAGATGAACCCTGAGTTAAGTGATTTGACCAAGTTCATTCAAGTAGTAATTCTTGGAGGCAGAACCTGAACCCAGGTCTTCTGATGCCAAAGCTAGTGCTCTTTCCATTGTATCAGTGGTGATCAGTTTCATCTCCACCTCTCCCATCCTTCCCATCACCCTGACTCCTACTTCAAGTACCAAGTTCCAGTTAATGACTCTTCTCTGGAAACTCTTCCCCTTACTTTTCTTCTTTTACTCTTAGACCTGGAGTCCTCTCTGCCATAGATAGCCCACCCCTCCTACACTATATACCCACTTCCCAGCTGTGCACCCCATCCTCTTACTCCGACTGTAGAAGTTGGAAAATCGGCTGAGGCTAGTGCTGAGAGCCGGGGGGAGGTACTTGTTGGGCTCATGGAGATAGCAGAGGGGGGACACGGGCCAGCAGCGGGGAGACAGGACCAGCACGGACACTTCAGGAGCTGGCTCCTTAGGCAACTGCTCCTCCACTAGCTGTGGAGGCAAATGGCTTTGAGGGACCTCCTTCATTCAAGTCAGTCCAGTAACAAATACTTAATAAAATCTTACTATGTGTAAGGCAAGGGGCCAGGTGGTCTGAGGAATACAAACGTGAGTACCACAAGCCTTCTTCTACCCAGGGAAGGGCTTCCCCAGTTCCACAGCTTTTCTGTTCTCCCATTCCTATATCCCCTGTTTTTCACTACCTCCTGGGGCTTGGCTTCCAGCCTCTCTCTATCACCTTACCTCTATCAAATATCATCCTAGAGATGAGTCTCTAGCCCCTGGCCCTCACCTCCTCCTGGGGAAGGGCCTCTGGTCTCTTTTTCTCATCTCACCACCTCCCAGGGATAGGTCCCTGGCCCGTGGCCCTCACCTCCTCCTGGGGAAGGGCATCTGGTCTCTTTCTCTCATCTCACCACCTCCCAGGGATGGGTCACTGGCTCCTGTTCCTTACTGCCTCCTGGGGCTAGGCCTCTAATCTCTCCATCCTCTGCCCTAGGGATGGGTCCCTGGCCCCTGGCCCTTACCTCCTCCTGGTGCTGGGGCTTCAGCCCCTGCCTCTTGCCTCACCTCCACCTGGGAATGGGCCTCCAGGCCTTGCTCCTCATTCTCTTCCTGTTCCAGGAGTTGCTGGTCAATCTGCTCAAGCTGGAAGAGGTGGTACTGGTGCTGCAGCTCCTCTGATGTGCTCAGGCTGCTCAGCATCTGCTGGGGCAGTCGGTTGGGGAAGCAGAGCCCAATCTGCTCCAGCACGGCCCGCTCCAGCCAGCTCGGGCCCAGGCTTAGGAGGCGGTCTGCCAGATAGTACCTGCAGCGCACGTAGCCCAGGCCTTACTGAGGACGGACTCAGAGCCAGCCTTCTCTTGGGACCTTGGGCTCCCCTTCTCTGCTGCTGATGGGGCTCTTCCTTCCCTCAAGTCTGAAGGGCACACCCTAGAGGCCCGGCTCAG
>CM053770.1:324455239-324614223 GCA_028658325.1 Potorous gilbertii
GGGGGGGCGTACGTGGGGGGAGGACACGGCGTGAGGGGGAGGGCCAGGGCGGGGTGACCGTTGGTACGGGGAGTGGACTCCTGGGGCCGCGCGGCTTGGGGCAGCGGGGGAGGGTTCGAAGTGGAAGGGGATGGAGAGAGACAGGGGACCCCCACCCCGTGCGCACGCTCCTCTCACCTCCCGCCGCCCCGCGCGCCCCCTTTTGCCGGCTCCGACTAGACGGTCCCGCCGGACCCGGCCGCCTCAGTCAACGGGTACCCTCACTTCCGGGTCCTCTACTGCACCTGCGCTCACTGTCCGGCCTCTACGGAAGCCAGGCAGAAGGCCTCGGAGGGGAGAAGGGTAGGTAGCGCCGAAGCGGAGGCGGAGAGCTGTGCGCGTGCGCAGAGCCCTCCTCCGGATAGGGCGGGGCCTAGCCTTTGCCGACTTCTACCGGGCTGGTGCGGCAGCTCCAGCGCCGGGCCGCTCGCGGCTGGGGAGCGATGACGTCACGGGGGCCAGGCGCGGGGCGCTTTTCCCAAGGTGGCCCAGGGGGCAGGAGCGGCCTGCGGGGAACTTGGGCTGAACTCCTTCCCCGATCCTCTATCTGAGCCTTTATCCAACTTTACTTCCATGTCCCTATTTCTGAGCCCTTATCCACGCTCTCGTTTCTTATTTTTTTTCTTCTAAATCAATATTTTTAAATTTTTAGGAATTTTTTAAATTTAAATTATTTTTTAAATTTTCAACAATTATTTAAAACTTGAGAATATTTCATCTTAAAAAATATACATTTGAATTAAATTTTTTGTTTTCTGCCGTGTCCCCATTACCTTTACCCAACCTGACGCATTAAGACCTCCCTCTCCTGTCAAACGGTTGAATGAAACAAAGTAGCACGTTAACCAAATCTGAAACAGTCCAGCTTCCTTTCATTCTAACGGAGAAGACAGTACATGTGGGGGAAGGGTGGCCAGGAAGGAGTGCTTCGGTCTGGGAAGATGACAGGGATGCTAAGTGAGGCCACAAGAGAGTATCTTGACACATTCCATCCAGGACCGATGCCAGAGTTAATTCGATTATGGTTCATGATTCCAGAACCAGAAGGGAATGGGGGAAGAAGGCAATGGTGCTTTCTTGAAATAGCATTCCAGGTTTCCAGGACAGAATATTTTCCAAGATATGGTCTCTGTTGTTGGCAACATATTTATTCATCCATCCATTCATTCATTTGGAAATCTGCAACATTGTTTTTAATTGGCAGCTTCAGAATAGTTCTAAATGTAATAACTTTCCCCCAAAAAATATCAGTACAGTGTAAAGCACTTTCTTATTATATACACATTTTCTTTTCATGATGAATTACATCAATATTTTGCATCGATCTTAATGCAAAAATCCTGGAACAGAGAAATTGTATGCACTGAAACAGGATGACCAATACCAATTAGCTGCTTAAAACTTCAGCAGAGAGATGTCTAACCCCTTAACAAAATTTTTCTGTTTGTTAAAAGTCAACGCTCAAGAATTTTAACTTAGTTGTAGCAAATTTGGCAACATATTTCCGAGAGGCACCACAGTGTGGTGGATAGAGGGCCACTTTGGAGTCCGTAAGGCATCGCCATCGTCTTTGGAGTAGAATACAAAAGCCTCTGTTGGGTACGAGACCATATGCAAATCTGGATCCAGCCTATTTTCCAGGTTTACATTACTCTCTCCTTCACAAACTACAATCCAAACTGTCCTTCTTGGCATTCCACATGTATGGTATTTCACTTCCCCTCCATGGTCCTTTGCACAGGCTATACCATCTACCTAAAACAGACTCTCCTTTCTCACCTTCCTGTCTTAGAATCCCTGGCTCAAGTGACACTTCCCGTGGGAGGCATTTTAAGATCCTACTGGGAATGCTCTTCTCTCCCCTTCGTTACTGTGTGTTTTGAATATGTACGAATGTTTGGTATAGATCTTGTTTGTTTCCATATACATGTGCCCACCTAGAATGTTCCTTAAGGACTTTTTCATTTTTGTCTTTCTACTAGCACAGTACCTGATACTTAGCTGTTGTTCATTCTTCATTTTTGAAGAGGACCGATGACGTTACAGATGATGTCTTGACTTGCTGGTGAATTGGATTTGAGTAAGAAAGACAGAGTTGTACAAAGTAGGTAAACTCTTATCCATTAGCAGGACAGAAGTCAGGATCACTGGCGATGGCCCTGGTATGCAATGGATGATTTTGGTGTTATTGATGTTTGACCAGACTCTGAGTACTTCATAATGTTTGCTTCAACTGCTTTCATGGCCTTTGGAACAAAGTGTTCCAACAAATTCATGATGCCTGTTTGGCACAGTGGATATAGCTGAAGCAAGATTCATCTTCATGAGTTCAGATCTGGTCTCAGATACTTATTTAGCATACTTCGATACTTAGTGACCTTGGGCAAGTCACTTAACCCTGTTTGCCTTAGTTTCCTCATCTGTCAAATGAACTGGAGAAGAAAATGACAAACACTCCAGTGGTTTGTCAAGAAAACCCCAAATGGGATCACAAAGAGTTGGACAGGACTGAACAACAACTGGTCCTGCCTGTCTCACATTAAACTCCGGTGAAAGACAATGCTTTGAAAAACCTGGAAGCCAGATGTTTAGTTGGAATTACTGCTACCTGGTATATAGTATGCATTGTTGATTGACCGGGTTCAAATTGTGTCTCTGACAAAAACCGGCTGTGTGAGTGGTCAGGTCATTTAATGAGGCAGCTAAATTGTGCAGTGGATAGATAGAGTGCTGGGCTTGGAGTCAGGAAGACCCAAGTTCAAATCTGACCTCAAATGCTTACTGTGTGACCTTGAATAAGTCACTTCACCTATTTGTCTCAGTTTTGCCATTTGTAAGATGGGGGAACAGCATCTACCTCCCAGGATTGTTGCAAGGATCAAATGAGATTTATAAAACACTTAGCATGGTACTGGAATACAGTAGACACCATGCTTCTCTTCCCTTTGTGTTTCAGTGCTCTGGGTAACTCTCTAAGGCTGTAAATGCTGGTTTGCATTGATGAGGAGAGTTCCCACATAGGTTAAATCACAGGTCCAGACCTTGAGGTTCCAGTACGCTGGCAGGGAGGTGGAGGGAGGGGAGGGGTGAAGAACTCATCTTCACTGGTTTGGCTTCATTTCTGACCCTTTATCTGCATTCACTTCCTGAACCCTATGTCTTCTGAGTCCTCATCCATTCTCAATTACCCTAAACAGCAGTCTGAATACTACAATCTCCAAAGAACTGGGAGACCAGAGAGGCAATGAAAAGATACATATTGGGTCCAGTTAGGCTGCAACATGTTACCAGAGATGACTTCAGTGCAAAAAAAAAAAGTGGTGTAAAAATGTTACCCGATATCTTTAATCAGTTTGGGGTGATCATTACTGTACTTGTTCAGTCATTTCAGTTGTGACCCCATTTGGGGTCTTCTTGGCAAAGATAAGAGAGTGGTTTGCCATTTCCTTCTCTAATTCATTTTGAAGATGAGGCAAGTGAGGCAAACAGGGTTAAATGACTTGCCCAGGGACACACAAACTCAAATCTTGGGAATTTGGAAAGAGTTTGTATTGTCTAGGTCCGGAGGAAGTGACTTTGATGTAATGTTTTCTCTAGTATGACCATCAGAGAGATAGTTGGAAAAGGAACATATATGTTTTTGTTTTCCTGGGTATTTTATATCCTGTGGCAAAGTTTAGTATATCCCCGAGTCGCAGGAGGTTGGATTTCTAGCAAGGGATAAGTCTTTGATGATAAGTGCTTTCTGAAACAATCCAGCCTGCCTCTCCTTGGGCCAGAACCCTTACAGCACCATATAAACATTGGCTATTACTGTCATCAGTGATGTAATCTGAGTTTTTCCGGAAAGACCTTATCATCAAAGACCCAGCCCTAGACCAAATACTTATAATGTAGTTTCTTTGGTTATCTCTTTTTATTTTTTGAATGTTTGCTTTGTAAGATAGCATGGTGGTTAACTTCTGCTTTTTTGGTTTCATTTGGAAATTTTTTTTCATCCTTTCAGTTTTATTTTGTATATGTCTTGGTTTTTAAATGTATTTCCAATAAGAAATAAATAAAAGGTTTTGCTTTCTTAAAAAAAAAATGTTATCAGAACATATAAGACCAGGAAGGTGAGCTAGTATTGTAGTGAGAATAAGGGACAGCTCACATGCTGTTCCCGTATCTCTAAATATTTAGAGAGTTGTAAGGTCTCTCACATCTGAAGCACATCTTCCATGGGACAAGTATCACAAGATAGGAAGATATGGCTGTGTTGCAATCTACATTTCATCTTGGATCCTTTGAAACATTCTGAGATGCTCTTTCATTGGGTCTTAGAAATGTTAGAGTCCTCTCCAACACTTACTTGCCTCCAAATGCTACTTCCGAATCTATCCTCTTAAATTTTCTACTCCCTCCTCCTACTTCAGGGGAGTATAAAAGATGACAATAGACATTTATATAATGCCTACTATGCACTAGGCTCTGTGCTAAACACTTTTTACAAATATTCTCTCACTTGATCCTTACATCTACTCTGAGTGGTAGGTGCCATTCCCCTCATTTTAATGGAAGAAACAGGCAGTTATGTTAACTTAACCAGGGTCAAATACTATCTTTAAGATCAAATGTAAACTCAGATCCTCTGTCCACTGTACCACCACCTCCCTGAACCCAGGAAATCTACACTGACCTCAATTCCAGACACTGACCCCTAAAAATTTCTTCCAGAGGAGTAACAAGTGATACATGAGGGATTCCCTCAGTATTGGAGCCTTTTTTTTTTTTTTGCCAACAAAACAAACTTAATACGGGGAAATTATGACCAAGCTTGGCCACAGAAACAAGAATTTACTGTCCTTCTTCCCTTCTTTGCAGAGGTGAGGGACTATGAATATGGAAGACTATTTATGTCATACCTGGCTGATGTGGTTTGATTCGTATTGTCTTTTTCTCATCTGCTTTTTTTATTGTTACACTGGATGTCTTTATGGGAATTGGAGGAATATACTGGGAAATGGGCCTATAAAAAGAAAGGATATTAATTTTTAAAAGGAAAAAAACAGAACCAACCCCTTGTACTTAGCACCTCTCATATGAAAGGTCTGGTGTGTGGCTTTCCTGTAGGAAAAAAAGAACCAAGACCCCAGATTCTGTGCACAAAATGATACATTTATTGAAAGAGTATTTTTTTTTTAATACAAAAGAAAGCTCTGTACATAGGACTGTGATCATGTCCATGAATTCCTGGGTCAGCATCCCAGGGATGTAGAAACCACTGACACTCAAACACGCCCCACACGCTCACCACACATACACACACCCACACACCCACACATTCACACACCCAGAGCCGCCAGAGGAGGGGGAACGCTAAGGGTCACCACACAAGAAATGCCATCTCATCCCTGAAGCACACATGTTCTTACAAGGCTGCGCTCACATAAACGTTATAAGCACTTAACCTGATCTCACTGGATCTTGCCTTCTTTGGGGAGATGATGGGAATAAAGCTCTCTTCCCAAGGATAGGCAAGGTGGGTCCTAAGAGGACATGGCTGCGATTCAGAGAAGAGAGGCTGGGCACATTACAGACCTGAGTCCCTAACTCCCCCAATCCCTGACTCTGAGAGGCATTCCTAGTCCCAGACACCAGCCGTGACCCATCCTTGCAACCCATCCTGTATTACCCATCTGCCCCACCAACCAAGTTTTGTGGGAAATCCCAGGGTGGTGGCTCCCACTCCAGCACCCCAGATTTGGGAAAGACAGCAGGGAGAAAGCAGGGCTCTTTAGTTTTGTTGGCAAATCAATCCCCTTGAGATCTGGGCTGTGAGCAGAGACTCTGCATCCCACCACCAAGCTGTCAAGGCAGGGTTATTTCTCACTGAATTAATGCAGTCAAGAAAGGGTTAAATAAAAAAACCCCAACCCAACTGCCATTCCTCTTCTGGAAAATCAAATGCTCAGAATACAGGTAATGGAGGGGAGCAGGTTCACTGGGTGCAAAACCCTCTGCTAATGCTGGCCTACCCTGCACATCCGCCTAATGGGGGATAGGGGGGTGGGGCACGGCCCCTGTAAGAAATACATAAATACTGAGGTTACACTTAGAAAAATAAAGTCATTTTCTTCAAGGCTTTTTGTCTTAATTTTAAAAAGTTACAGTAGCTGCTCACTCCCTGGGAGAGCTGCCCTTCTCTGGCTCCCCGGTACTGCATCGATCTCTTGAGCTGCTCCCAACTCTACTAGTCAGTCCTAGTCCCCACCACCTCATCGCCATCCCCACCACTGCTCACTGCAACTTGACCCAGGCAGCTGGGGGTCTGATGGAATGCATGGCTGCACCTCCCATGCACATGGAACAAAATCCAGGGCCTCTGCAAGAGTGCAGTTGGACCAGGTCCCCACAGACCCTAATCCTATAGCTGGACTTCCTACTCTGCTCCCTAGAAGGTCTCACTAAACATCAAAGGGCAGACTAGGCCCAGAGCTGGTGGTAACCCTCCCCAATCTTTGGAGGCATGGACCATGAGGGTCCTTCTCCAACTTCTTCCTGGCATACACACAGGATCTGTTAGGATCCCAGAACATCCTTTACCCTTCCACAATGGTGGGATCCAAGAGCCCACAGGATGGCTCTACCTCCTATAGCCCAACCAGTACTGGGGAGGCCAATAGTATCTCCCCAGGGAAGAGGGTGGGAGGAAAAGGAGGAGGAAAAAGGGAAGGAGGGTAAAATGTGGTGGTGGGATGAGAAAAACGCCATAAAAAAAAGTTAAATATTTTAAAAATATATATTTATAGATTTGTTTTCACTTGTCTCCTCTCAAATAAAAGGTTCAAAATTAAACCTTAAGTAAAGCAGCAGGGGGGTAAGTGGGGATGGAAGGGGATCCAGGCCATTCTCTCCATCCCAGAAGCCACTGCGACACCAGTGGCAAGGGACAGGGGGCAGTGTGCCCACCAGCCATGGACATTTGCCCCGTGCATAGGCCCAACTGCTAGGGAGCTAATGGGATAGAGGGGGTGGGAACATGGTTCCCCAGCAACACAATTGGCTCTGAGGGAAGGTGGTCTCTCACCCAGCCTATGGTAGACATAGCGCTAACCCATGAACAGCAAAGGAGGCTGAGGGCAGACCCTCCAAGCTGTTTCCTTAGGAGAAGGATGCAGTACACCCTAGTGACCACAGATCCCACAGAGGGAAGGAGGGGGCACGGTCCCATTGGGCATAGCTAATACTCGTGGCAAACATCGAGCCAAGCTGGGGAGGGGGGAAGCAAGGCAGCCCCACGGTAAACAGAAATGAGAGGTGGAACCAGGATGGGAGAGAGGGAGAAAAGGGTGGAGGGCAGGCAAGTCCATTTCTTTGGCTGGAGTGAGAGGGCGAAGTCCTGTGCCACCCCTCTCTCCTTCCTGCCTCCCTCCTGCGGCCTGTCAACGTGTGTGTAAAGAAAACGTGAAAAGGCAACAATAAATAAGTGAGGCCGTCCATCCATCAGTCCAGGGTTGGCAGGGCTACTCATTCACTCTTGGTGCTGTGCGTTGTTGTGTCCAGGTTCACTACCTGTAGTTCTGTCAAATTGCTGCTGCTGCCCGCCTGCTGCCCAATCACTGCCATCTGTAGGAAGTGGAGGAAGAGGAAGGGGAGAAGGGAAGGGGAGGCAGAGGAGTCAGGCTTAGATGCTTCAAACTGTTGGGCAGAGCAGGTAAAAGAATCAGTGGGAAAAGTCCTTATTCTTGCTCCAATGCCAAGGTAGTAGGAGACAGTAAGGGTGTAATAGGAAGAACTTAATTCTTGGACTGAAGAGGCAGACGCCTTGCATTTGATTTCTAGTTCTGACCCTTAATGTCTGTGTATCTTTTCTGAACCCATTTCCTCATGTGTAAAACACCAATAGTACCTATCCTTTGTGCAGATTACCTCCTAGACCGATGTAAAGACAGCAGAGAATGGAAGCAGTGTGGGAGACACAAGCCAGGAAGACCATCCACTTCTAACACTGACTGGCGGCCCTGAACAAATCACTTAACCCCTTATTGTGTGTTACTAAGAGTATACTAGATGCAGAGTAGCTACTGATCTGAAATGGCACATGGTGGTTCTTCATTTGGAATTCCCTACACCCATCGACTCTCAGGTCTGACCTAAAAAAGCCCCTTCCTTCCTCCTCCCACCAACAAAAACAAAAAAGTGTTCAACAAATGTGAACAACTATAATGTAGCAGGACTGGGGAAAGGTACCCCACCCACCTACCTGATGTAGCTGGACGGCAGATACTGGGATCTGCACAGTTCCTGAGGGTGCAGTCAGGAACACCTGGGGGACTCCACCTACACCAGAAAACCACAGGGTTGAAGTCAAAGGTCATAACATATGAGCCTCTGGGGCAGGGTAGCAGTTAGTGAACGGAATGAGCCAGCCACCCAGTGACTGTGGTCAGTACCTCCTTTCAGGGAAAGGGAAAAAACCCTTGTGATTAGTCTTCTCTTTCTCCCCCATAAGACAACTCACCTTGCTCCTGGACCTGTCCGTGGGAAACCTGCATGGCGGAAGGTGCCTGGGAGAAGGCGTTGAGCACGGTGAGGCTGCCGTCGGCCAGCCCTGGGGTGGGGGCGTACATCACTGCGTGGGAGCTGGGGTACATCATGTGACCACCCACGGTAGTGGGCACTGATGAAGTCATAATGGTGGCGGGCAGTGTCACTGGTGAGCACAGACAATCAAGTGTCATAGGAATCTGGCTAAGATAAGGCAGTCTGCCTCTACCCCCTTTGCCCCCCAAGCTCTTCCAGTCTATCTCCATATATGCTTCCAGGCAGGAAGGGACCTCCAACTGTGGAGTTGGAAAAGGAAAAAGAGAACAGACATTTCCAGCCCAGAAATCCAGAGACAAGTACCACCTTTGTCCAACTTCATGATAATGCCTTAACCAGCCTCCTCTCCTCATGATTGTTCTTTACCCAAGTACATCAATACTTAAATCTTATCCAGAAAGTATATTTTAAATTCTAAAATAATCAACACAAATTTTATCACCATTTTCAAGTTTGCTATTCAGCCATCTGCTCAAGGGCCTGTTTTAAGACTATGAACCACCCCCATTCCCCCAAGTAGGAGTCACACCTGTTTAAACTGATTCCATACAATGAAGAATCTCAATCAACCTCTCTGGAGTTAGAAGGCCTTGCTACTTGTTCTCATTCCTCACCCCGTAAATATGCAGCTGTTGAGCTTATCTCTTAAATCAAGGAGAATTATAATACATTTCATGTTACTCTTGAAGTAACTGGAGGTATGCCCAAAAAGCTTTCTTTCCCATCAACTGCCAGCTGAAATTCTACCTAGCCTTCAAGGCCCAGCTGTACGCCTGCAAAGCCTCTTGATCATGCCCTGACCCAACCACAAGACATGTACCTTATAGGATTCTCTATCGGCTTCACATACTACACTTGGTGTATCTGTGTATGGCTCATTTCTTGACTAGATCCAAAGTTTGAAAACAGGAATGTGCCTTCTTTAATTTCATTATCTTCCTCACCATAGAACAGTCTTGGATGAGCATATGAAAGGTGCTTGATACAATGGGGTTCAACTAAACAGAGGCACTTCAGGGATTAAAGTCTCTGGCAAAGCACCATACAGAAATGGATGCTGGTCACTGACAAGCTGTACAATGTCATGGGAGTCACTCCCACTTTCTCTCCTTGTTTTCCTAGACCTTGTTTTCCTCCTCTGTAAAATGAGAGGACTCAACTACTTGTCCTCTGCTGTCCTGTACTGTTTTATGATTCTTTCTCCCTAAAAACTAGTCTAGGTCTAGTCTGCTCCGACACTGAACAAGAGGAAGTTTTAAAAACCTTCTTCATCCTTGTCTTGTCCCCTTACAAAAGGAAGGACAGCCCAATTTCCCCACCACAGACCTCAGTTGTAAGGACAGTCACAAGAACTCCCCCCCATAAGCAAAGGCTCTAGCAGGGCCCCATCTCTATTCCTTGGGAGAAGGGGGCAGCAGGGATCTGAGCCGTACCTGTCCCACTGGAGGAGGTTTGCGTGAGGTCTGTGCTGCTGTCACTAGAGGGAGACGTCTGCTGAGGGGCCTGGTGAACTTGAATGGCCTGGACTGGAACCTGCTGGGCCACTGCCCCCCCTGTCAGAAACAGAGACCCTACTCATGGTTTATCCCGGCTAGGAAGCAACCCCTAGCCACCACTGGACTCCCAGAGCACACTCAACTTCTGGGGTCTGACACATAATTCCTTCCTCACCTTCTGTTCTCCCCCTAACCCTTGGATTCTAGCGCTGCCTTTCTGATAGTGTGATAAATGTGTTCCTATTACACACAGACACACACCCTCTTCTGCTCATCGAGGAAAGCTTCCATCAACCTTGTAGAACTTGGCATTCCAAGCCTTTCATAATCAGATAACACCTGGACCTCTTTCCTTTTTTTTCCCAGCACATTACTTCTCAACACAGCCAGCACACTTGCTGTTCCCTGCTTTCCCTCCTTGGAGCTTTGCTCAGTGTTCCCTGTACATCTCCTTTCCTCTGATCCCTAACTGGGAAACTACCTTTATCCTTCAGACCTCGACAGCCCTTTCTCATTGTGTACCTCTCTAACATAGCTAGCATGACTAATTGGTGTAATTATCTGGGTGGATTTCCTATGCCCCTACCAGACTGTAAAAGCTCCCTAAGGGCAGAAGCCACATCTTATCTACTTATTCCTTCTTAATCTACATTTCCCCAGCACCTTGTACAGAGTTCTGCACCCAGTAGGCACTCAGTGATTGGTGAACTGAAAACAGCTCTAACCACAAGAAGCCTCATTTGGAGCAGCTGGGGCTCTGTCTTCCCCCTGGGATTCTGCCTCTGCTCCTAGACCTCTCTGCTCCCTCCTTCGTCCCCTCAGGGAGCCCTGTCTTTTTGCACCCTTCAGCCCTTGTAGCTAGCTGTCCATGCGGCCAGAGGCCCCCACCCAGGACAAAGCTAGATTATTAAGAATATATGCTCTGCCTCTCAGCACAGGTGGGGAAGGAGAAGACTGCCTGCTATCCCTGCTGCTGCAGGGCCTGGATGACTAGACAAGGCAAGCAAGGGAGGCTGTAACTGACTGAACAAGATGATAGGGGCTCTGTCACAGAGGGGAGTGTCTGCCAATGAGATATGAGAGGTTTTGATCAGGCCCAGCTCTTGTTCCTATCTGATCCCCTTCTTTCTCACTTCCTACTATGTAATAGGTCTCCTGGTGCCAAGCTCACTCCCAGGGCTGGCATGTTCTTTAGGGCACCAAGCAGAAAGTGGGAAGTTAGAAAAATCCAACAATTCTGCTCCTCTCAACACTCACCAGGCATGAGGGTGAAGCTGGTAGGCAGCTGCATGAGGCCTCCGGAGGAGACAGGGCCACTGCCTGTACTCTTCAGCACAGTCCCATTGGCACTGCTGACGGCACTGGGGCTGACGCTAGCAGAGACAGGCGCCAGGTAGTTGGTGATTGGGAAGGAGGGGCCGCTGCTGACTTGCATCGTGGTAGAGGTGCTGGGCGCCGTCTGGATGGTAGAAGTTGTACCCGGCAGGTTGGTGACTGTAAACGCTGGCTTCAGCGTATCCTACAGCCAGGGCAAGGATGGGGCTGTGAGCCTAGATCAGATGATCCTCCTACCCATCATGACCTGTCACTGAAACATGACCCCCAATATCCCAGAGCATTAGGTCCCCAAGCAGCAATGCTTAGTTAAAAAGGACAATGGCTTTGGACCTCAGTAGGCCTATTCATAAAATGAGTTCGAACTAGTAATCTCTAAGGTCCCTTTCCAAGTTCTGAAGTTGCCAAATTCTAAAACAAAGGTCTGAATGATAGTAATAGCTAGCATGTATACAAAACTTTAAGGTTTGCAAAGTCGTCTACAAAGACTTTATCTCGTTTGATTCTCACAACAGCTTCAGGAGATAAAGGTGCTAGCAGTATTCTCATTTTATAGAGGAGGAAAGGGAGACAAAAAGAGATGCCCCCACCCCACCTTTGTCCCCAGGAGAAAAGGAGTCCTACTCCAAGTACCACCAAAGACCTCCACTGGCAGGGACAGTGAGGAAAGGGTAGTGCAGTCTGAGCGGCTGTTTCCCCTTCCACCAAAATAATTCCTGACCTTCCTGCCACTCACTTCCAACACACATGTGCTGGAGGAAAAATACCCCAATTGTAGATACAGATAGGGTACAGGCCAGTTTCTTCTATCCTTGAGGGAATACAAGGCTTGCAGTGGAGGGGGGGAGAGAAGAGGAGAAAGGGATCCTGACTCTGTCCTGACCTCAAGAGGTAGAAGTGACAGACAAGTCCCAAGATCTGTAGGATGGACTGCAGACCAGGCTGTATGTAGCTGCCTGGATTGGTGGAGGTGTTGCTAAGAGAGTTGGAGGGCTTGGCGGAAAACCACAAGAGGGCGGAACTGCTCATGACTAAGGGAAGAACTTAGTCCAGCCCATTCCCCCAAATGGGGGGAAGGGAGGGAAAAAGGAGGGAGGGGTGGGACAGGGGGTAACCCAGACGCTGGCCAGTGAATGGCCCCACCCCATTATGCTTGATGACATGCTTGGCAGGGCAGGCTAGATAGGTAGTCAGTCTCCTGCTAAGCCAGCCAGGCATGAGGTATGCTGGGTTCCCAGGATGATCCTGGGACCTGTGTATGCTGGCCTCCTAACCCACACAGTCGGGCAGGATTCAGCTACACCCCCACCCCCACCCCCAGTGGGGAGACAGCTGGCTGGAGGAATGCAAGGGCCCCTGCCAGGCAGGCAGCCGGGTGGGCGGGAGGAGGCTCATGTGGAGCCGGAGCATGCCTTATATGGGCACGGAGGCCACCCGCTTATCAGGGGGCTGGGCTCCAGCTCAGACGGTGGGAATTGGGCACCTGTCCTCCAGGCTGGGGGGAACACCGGCCCAGACCCAAACGACATTACGATATCTCTTTTTTCCTACCCTCCCTTTCCCCTTCAAGAGGTACCCCACCACGTGCACACCTTGGTTTCACCACTGCTGTCAGACTCAGACACCTGGTAGGTGAGGTCTGTCTCTTCAAAGCCTGTGGCACTCATTCGCTGATCTGTGGTGGGGTCGGAGCGTGGTGGTGAGTCTGGCGAGTTAAGGCAAGTCTGGATCAGTGCCTTGCCAGTCTCACTGGTGATCATGGGCTGCAGTTTTCGAGTGGCAAAGGTGTATACATGTCCTGTTTCACTGGCCACAAGTAGCAATACCTGTGTTCCTGTCAGTGTAGATAGCTCATAGGCCTGGAGGTGAAGGAAGAAGTAAGTGGGTCAGCAAGGGGGTGGAACACCCCTATAAGATCCTCAAAAATCTCAACCCCATATTCCTCTGAGGTACAGTGGAATGGATTATATAATGACCCAGGCCTTGACACTCCATGCTGTCCTGAGTTTCTATGAGATTTCTCAGAACATTAGAAGTTGAGCTGGGAGGGCAGCACATTTAAAACATACAGACCCTTCCCCATGATATTTTTTAGCTAAGTACCCCCCAATCATCTTCAAGGCAATATGAGCATTCCCCTAGCTAGTTATAATTTCCAGGTCCCTCTTGATGACCCTACAGTCAACCACAGGGGAGGAGGAGCTCAGTTCAGCTGTCCTCCTATCCACTTGGGCAGAATCAAGGACCAAGCACAGCTGCTGGGAGGCTTAGGGCACGCATTCATACACCACACACGCACACGCACTCCATCCTTTAAGTCCCCAATTTTCTGAAAGGCAAGCAGGGCACTAGGAAGAAACATGTGTCTGGGATTTCCACAAACAGCTGAAGTCACCTTCCTGTCCAACACGAGCCTGAGATCCATGCTAGGTCTCATGCCCTTTCTCACCCTTGGCAGAACTTTGAATGCCATCACCTTTCCTTTGGTTCCTGAATCCTCAGCTTTTTTAGAGGTTAGTATCAGTATTTATATCAATATAAAGAATGTCCAAAGCTGAAGAGATCTTGGAAATAATCTAAATCTCATTTTAGAGAGGAAGAATGCCAGGGCCCAGAGAGAGGAAGTGATTTGCCTGAAGTGGTCATCCCACTAAGTTCATGAAAGAATTAGGTCTATAATATGGGTTTCTGGACTCCCTGTCTGGTGCTCTATCTCTGCTGGACACCAAACTGCCTCTGGGCAATGCTCGGCTTACTCTCCCTGTCTGGCCTCTGTGCACAACCACCACGATAATCTTCTCAATTCAGGAACCTTTCACAAATTATAGCCTGTTTCCATGCACCTTTATTTTGGTCAGAGGTGAGACTTTTACTTTAGAGGATCACCCTTATCGATCACTCTGCTTGGGCCAAGAGTTGGAGTCCGTAGAGGAGCCAGCTCCACAGCTATCTACATTCTAGATCAGACCTCTCACATGATTGAGGGGTGGGCAGCTCCCCTCCCCCCATGCCACCCCCAAGAGTTCCAAGACCAACAGGACAATTCCTTGTTTCTACATTGGGCAGGTACAGGGATAGCACTTCCAAGGCTCTGACAACTGGTTCTTCAAACACCTATTCCTCTCTAACCGGAAGGCAATCTCCTCAATCTCAATTAACAATTTAGACTCCTCCTCCTACCACCCCCTTTTACCATGCCGGAAAGCTTAGGAAACTCAGGCCTCTTCCACAAAAGAGAGCGTAAAACTGTCTCTAGGGGAACTGGGATTTGGATGTTAGGTCCATTACTGAACTTTTCCTCAAAACCCTATGCACATTCCCACTTACTCTGGAAAACCGGACTCCTCCTTTCTTCTTAAGATCTCGGGGGTTGGTTTCCTTTCCCCTCCCCCTGAGCTTCTTTACTTCCCCTCACAATGCTCATTGATCTGTTTTGTGTCAGCCCTCATAACTACCTGAGCTTGGACTCATCCTCATCCTGGTCATTATCTCCACCAAATATACATCTATATCAATAGATATCTGGATACATCTAAAAATATAGACAGATCTACCTTTACATCTACATATAGAGTACTCTATAGCTATGTGTATATATGGGTATAGATCTATCAGCATAGCTTCGTATCTCTATATCATAGCTATAGATTTGAAGTACAATTAATATAGATAACTACAGATCTTGGTAGGTAGACTTCCCCGTCTCTCCCCTCCCCTTCTATGGGACTCAGTCCGTGTCTCCAGGAGCTCAGCGGGGCCTTCGCTTCCTTCCTTGCCCCCTTTTCCAGGCTGACCATCTCATTCTGACAAGGTAGGTGGCCCATTGTTGCGCTGTCCTCCCCATCTGTCCACACACCTTTCCACCTCTCCTCCTCCCTTCTGCATGCACACTGTACTCACACCTGCCCCACCATGCCCCGAGCCTTGTTACTCAGCCCTTCCTGGCAGCCTCTGACTCGTCCTGTTACTATCTCCGCTCTCTCTCCCTCCATCCCAAACATCTCCATGGCCCACGATTCCTCCCCCCTCCCTCCCCCCTTATTACTCACTGCCTCCCACTGCCACACTCCTGGTCCCTCTCGGGCGTGGGACACCTTCCTCCTCTGCCCCGTCCCCCTGCCCTCCCCAGCGGGGCCTCCCCGACACCCCAGCCCAGGTCGCACGCCGGGCTCCCGCACCACCTTCCATTCATCACCTGGGTCCTCCTCCTCCTCGTCCCGGACGCCCCCCGTCCCGGTTTCCGTGCCGGGTCGTCCGGCCGGACCCCCCGCGTCGTTACCTTCTTCATGATGCCCGTCTTCCTCTTGCTGAAGGTCGTGTAGCGCCGCAGCTTGTTGTCGATGAACTCCATCTTGATCTTCACGCGGCCGCGGGTCTTCTTGCCCGGCTTGGCCCCGCTCACCGCGCCGCTCACGGGGCCGTAGCCCCCCGCCGCCGCTGCCGCCACGGCCGCCGCCGCCGCCTCGGACCCTCCGACCACCACGCCGAGTTCCATGTCGCTCAGGCCGCGCTTGAGGCCACGCCGCTCGGCTCCCAGCTCCTCCTCGTCCCCGGACTCGGAGTCGCCCTCGCTGCCGCTGTACAGGGTCCCCGTGGCCGCTGCTGCCGCCGCCGCCGCCGCTGCAGCCGCCGCCGCCTCCCGCTCCAGGCGGCCGGGCCCCAGCCCCGCGCCGTTCCCGGGGCCGCGGCCCCCGTTAGCCCCGCGAGTCCCGCCGCCCGGCCGCCCCGTCGGGGCCCGGACCAGGCCGCCCCCCAGGGCCGAGCCCCGGCCCAGCGCCGCCGCGGCCCCAGCCTGGCTCGGTAACATGGCGCTCAGTACGGGCGGGCTGGCGTCCGGACGGGCGGGCAATCAGCGCGGGGCCGGGACTGCTGCTGCCGCCGCCGCCGCCATCGGCCTCCGCTCCCCGCCCCGACTCGGCTCCTGCTGCTGCGGAAGGCTGCTGCTCCTGCCGCCGCCGCCGCTGCCGCGAGCCCGGGCCCCCTTGCACGGCCCGCTCCGGGCCCTCACGCTCCTGCCCCGGTGGCCCGGGTTGCCCCAGGCCGCGTGCAGCGCCCCCTGTCCGAGAGCTCGGGCGGCGCGCCCCGCGGCCGTCAACGTGCCCCCGGGGGCTGGGGCTAAGGCAGCAGCTGCTGGCGGCAGCGGCGGCGGCGGCGGGCGGGCGGGCGGAGGGGGCCGGGACCACGCGCTGTCGGCGGAGGGATCCCCCGACCCTTCCCCCCATATAAAGAGATACAATGTTTCCTTTTATGGCGAGGCCGCTCCTTATATGGTGAGCCCCAGCGCCCCCGCCCTATTGGTCGGCGGTTCCGGCACCTCCGTCTCCCATTGGCCCACCTCAAGGGGGGGGGCTGTTCATTTGCATTGGCATACCAGGCCAGCTGCTGTCATTCTAGCGTCAGGCCGAGGCGCGGAGTCCGGAGGCTCCAGCGTCTCTTAAAGAGACAGGAGCTTGGAGCGAGAATGGTCTCCGCCCTCTCCGGACGGTGGGGGTTGAGAGAACCCAAGGATGGGGTGGAAGGGGCGGAGGGAAACCCGGGAGATGAAGCGGCTTAGAGCGCCCATCCCGCGGAGGGAGGAAAGGAAATTGGAACCCACAAGGGGCACAACAGGCAGGAATGGGGGGGCCCGGGCTGGATCGGTGAGAAGACTGAGAAAGGGGCCAAGTTTACTTAAAGAGGCACGCTTCTGGAGGTCGGTGGGGGGTACAGAAGAGGGGGGCTGTGCGCTGGCCTTGACCCCGAACATTCCTCCCCACTCTTCCTCTTAATTAGGTCTACAGTTTAAAGGGGTCAGCTCCTTGGTCTTCATCCATCATCTCCCACCTTGGGGGTAAGGGCAAGGAAGACCTCTGGAAGAATGACATCAGGAAGAAAAGGGGCTCCTGAGTGTTTGGAGCTGTAGGACAACCAAAGAGGTCACCGTCCAGCTCTCTCCCTTTACAAACGAGTTTAAGTAGCTTGCCCCGTCACACTGCTCGCGTCTGAGATCTTGACTCCTTTTTGGGGGCAGGGGGGAAACCGCAGCTTCCACTTACAAGATGAGACTAGAAGTTTGAGTCCTTGCAGTCATGTGTGGTGCACAGCGGGACAAAGGCACGGACCAAACATCGGGCGGAGGGGATTTTTGAAAGGAGGGAGAATAAAAAAGTCCACATTAGGATCAACTCTCTACTTTTCTCTAGGAAAAAGGAAAGCTCAGAAGAATGGGATCTATGGGAGCTAGAACTGGGAGACTCTGAAGAGCCTTTAGAGCCCTTGGGCTCCCTCTCCCTCCTTTTACAGAGGACAGGGAAGGCACATGATAGGAAGTAGCTGTGTAGTGTCCTAAGTAGTGTGAGGAGCAACTAGCTAGGATTCAGATCTTCCTCTTTGGTGCTGTATTTCAGTGGACACTGCTGCAGCGGAGGGCTGTTTCACTCACTGTTATGTATCTCTCTAGCACCTAGCAATTAATAATATTGGCTGATCGATAGATGAACATGGACATGTTTATCAAGCCCCACAATACCAATGCAAGAATTAATAATCCCTACATCCCTTCCCAAGCTTGAATCACCTTAGGAAAATGTAAAATACAAACGTATAATATTCTATGACACGTGAAAAAAATCTGTGATTTCATCAGCAGAGTCTCAAACTAAGTTAACTTACTAGATAAAAATCCTAGCAAGTTTCTGGAAGTGAGGAAAGATTTCTGCTCAACTTTTTGGCTATGAAAATTAAGTAAAAAACTGGTAAGAGGAGGCATCTCTAAGGAGGCATACCTCTAAGGGGGTATTTAGGAATATGTGGGACTAGAGAGATACATTTATGACTTTGCAACAAGAAAGCCAAAATGTTACTCATGTCTGGCCCAAGCCACAATCCCAGGCGTTCCTCCAGTTACATCTCAATTCTCTCACTCAATTCAGTAATTGTTGAAAAAGCCCTGGATTTGAGACTCAGAAAACCTTAAGTTACAGCCTCTGAACACCAGCTTCCTGATTTGTAATATGGGGATAATAAAGCAAAACCGAGTAAAGTTCTTTAAAGCTTGTGTACATGTAAGCTATTACCCTCATTTGTCTGATGTTTTAACCCTTTTTCTAGAAAGATCAAGGTCATACTTGGGATTCTCAGCTTTAACCTAGGAAATGAAAGAATGTGACACTTCCCTGTTCTACCCTCTTTTCCTCCTCTTTAGTTAGTGAGGTTTTGGACCAAGAGTAGGATTATCTCCACTGGATCACAGAACTAAAGCCAAGAAGGGACCTCAGAGGCCATCTGATCTCTGTGCCCTACCCCATTTTACAGATGGAGAAATGAGGCACAGAGGTGTTAATGGCTTACCCAAGGTGGTCACAAAAGGTATATATAGCATGGTAAAATTTGAACTCAGGTTCTCTGATACCTGCATTTAGTGTTCTTTTCACTACACTATAGTGGTGGCATCTATTAACACATATGTGTATATATGTACACATGTATGTATACACACACGTATATGGGTATTTTTACACACACACACACACGGCTTAATCATGACCAAATTTCATTCCAGTTTCCCTGGAATAGATCATAACAAGAACTTTTAGCTGAAGCCCCCACATTCCTTCCCTGGAGCTTCTCATATCCTTGAGATAATATGTGGTTAAACACTTCTCTGAAGTAGTGGCATAGTGGCCACAAGGTTTTTTTCTCATTTCTTTCCTAGAGTGCTTTGAAAACACAAGATTTAACACTTCCAGAGTCACAGAATTAAAATCTAGGTTCTAGATTTAGACTTTAGTCCAATTTCGTTATTTTACAGATGAAGAAACTTAAGAGGGGAAAAGTGGTTTGTCTGAATCATTAAAAAGAAGCCTCAGAATCTGAATCCAGGTTGAGTCCAAATCCAGTGACCTTTCCACTGACCCAAACTGAGATTTCATGCAACACTATAGTTATTCTATACACCTCATCAACTCTTTTCCATGTCATCCTATAAATTCTCCACAGGGAGTCCACTCAATGAGCTACTGGCCCTTCCTCTAAGACCTCAGCATTTTGTAAGTACTGGGTCTATCTCTTATCTGTTGTTATGCTTTACTTGGCTACTGGTTCATTTAATTTTTCTTATGCCACTTTTTTTCAATAGGAAGCATAGAGTAAATATGCTTGTAAGTTTATTTATACCTACTCCTACATCTCTTTACTTCCTATTTTTGATTATTTAAAAGAAACCTGGTGCATTCCATGATTCAGAGCTATATAATATCACAAGAATAATTTTTAAGGGATGAATTTTATCTTGGGGTTTTTTTTTAGTTTTTGTTTCAACAACTTAAAACAACTACACAGTTTCTTAAATGCAATCTCCCCTGGAAGTTTTTGAGTTAGGCCCAGCCCAGTGAGTCCAATCAAGCAATGTCTGTTCATGATAATGGGCAAAATGGCTGTCCTGGGCTTGACAAATAGAGGACTTGAAAAACCTGACAGTGTGCATCGTATATAAATTTTATGAGCAATTTATTCATCCGCTTCTTTTTTCGTATGTGAACTTTTAGAGGTTTAAACTGGAGTGGTTCTAAATTTCCTTTAGGAGGCAACTGTCTTTCCATACTTGAAGCATTAGTACAGTGTTCCTCTGCAGACATTTAGGGGACTTCATTATGAGTCTGGTGAAGCCTGTGGATCCTTCTCAGAAGAATGGACTTAAATGCATAAAATGGAATACAGAAGATTACAAGGGAAATCAAATTTTATTAAAATAAGGGACCTGAGTCTATGGACCCCCAGTTAAGAAGTTGTAATCTACAGGGGTCCTTCCATTTGGACTCATGGAGAAACAGAAAAAAGAGGGGAGGAGGAAGGGGGGGAGGAGGAAGAAGAAAGAGGAGAGAGGAAAATAGGGAGGGAGAGAAAAAGAGAGAGAGAGAGAGAGCAAATGCACTAGCCAGCCCACAAGGAAGCTAATGCAGTCTTGGCATTCAGGAAATAAGAGCCTGAACGTCTGTTCCACTTTACTATACCTATGTCAGGCCACATCTGGAGTATATTCAGTTCTGGGTACTATGTAATATATTTAAGAAGAATATTGGGAAACTTGAGCATGCCCAGGGTAGATGGTGATACAGGCCTCAGAGATCATGTCATATTAAGATGAAGGATCTGTAGTTGAGATGTTTAGTCAGATATGAGAAACATTTATCTAAACAAACAAATAAATGAAAGCCTCTATTATGTGCAAAGATACAAGCAGGAAAGTTAAGACAGTCCCTATTCTTGAGGAGCTCCCATTCTGATGGTGGAGATAACATGGAAGGATTCAGCTGCAAGTCTGATAAAGTCCCATGGTCCTCAGGAAAAAGAAAACACAACTCAAAGACAATAATGATAGCTGTCTTCAAAGAATACCTGTCTTGCTAAAGAGAGGTTGGCAGCTGACATCTCTGTTGACCTGAGAGGACAGAAGTTGCAAGGAAAAAAACCTTTGACTTAATGTAAAATATCGCTTAAAAATCCAGCAACATAACCAAAGTAGAATAGCTGCCTTACGGTTTAGGGATGTGGGGGGTGTGGTCTAGAATGGATTCCCTCCTCTCACTTGAAATTTGCAAAGGCTGGATGACCACTCAATGGGTACATGTGGAAGGGAATTCTTTTCCACGCATGGGTTGGACTAGAGAGCCACCAAGGTCCTGTCCAACTCTGACAATCTGTGATGCTGGGGTTTAGTTCCAACTCTTTATGTTACAGATGAGGAAACAGGCTGAGAGTAGAAGTGGTCTATTCAAAAATCTCATTCAAGATCATTCAGGTGGATTCGGTGGCTTTTGTTGTATCATCTCCAGTCCCAGGCTTGTAGATATTCAATGTGACTAGTCATGTCAAAAATGCAATCCACTAGGTTCCTGGGGACTGCATACAAGAAAGTGGAGAGAGTGAAGGATATAAATCCATTCCTGACACTGGGAAAAAAAAACCCTGATCCCCAATATCCTATGGAAACAAAAGCTGGGAGGGGTCAGAGGAAACGAGGAATGGGAGCCAGAATCCCAGAAAGAGGAGATCAGCAGCCTTATAAACTAGGGAAAGGGAAAGCTACTAGGAATATTACTTTCACATGTGGAAAACACTATTACCATGAACCCACAAATGAACACAATTGGAAAAAGGGGGCATAGGTGCCACAAATTTCTAAGGGCACTTTCTGCCACAGTGTTCCACTGGTGAAGCAGCATGAACTCTCTTCTCTCTTACATCTTTTTGCCGTCTACTTTTTCTTCCTCTTAGCTGCCAAACTTTCCCTTCCTACTCTTCATACTCAAGGCTAAAGAGGTACACTGATTCTTCCTTTCATGAGATAGTGTGTTAGAAAACAGAGGTGTTGCCTCTCCCTGTAAGCACTTCATATGTACCTATTCAAATTATTGTCTCTCACATTAGAAAATAAGCTCCTTGAGGACAAGGGGCTGTTTTCACTATTCTGTGTGTCCCCAGTGTTTGGCATATTAAAGCTTAATAAAAATGAAATGCTTCCTGACTGATGACTAGGGTGTACCAGTCCACAATGGATCTTGGAACTCTGGATTATCCTTCAGAGAAGTCAATTAGGAGAAGAGTCTGGTTTCAGAATCATGTCAGAGGATGACAGAAGGGGAGAGACTTTAAGATCAACATGGCCTTCAATACGTCAGCTCTAAGTCCATGATCATCCGTGATGCCATGTGTATGATTGCTAGGAAAGATGACTGTTGGATATGGGACCTTAGAGGTTTTCTACCTAATCATCACCAACCTGAAATAAACCCATTTTACAAATGAGGAAGCTGAGGTCTAGGTCAAATGATTGTCCAAGATCACAGAGCAAAGATGTCAGTGCAGAACCTTTGCTTCCAGCCTTCTTTTCCACTGCAATACTTGTGTTCTCAAATGAGCTCATGTCATTTCCCACATCAGAACTCTTAACCCTATCCCCAAGAAATCATAATAATGTGAGACCCCAAGAAAAGGTCTCACATGTACACAAATATTTATAGCAGCACTCTGTGGTGGCCAAAAACTGGAAATCAAGGGGATGCCCATCATTGGGAGTGGCTGAGTAAATTATAGTATATGAATGTAATGGAATACTATTGCACTATAAGAAATGATGAATGGAAAGACTTCAGAGAGACCTGGAAAGACTTATATGATCTACAGCTGAGCCAAAGAAGGACAACCAAGAGAACTCTGTACACAGCAACAATCACAGTGTGCAAGGATTTTTTCTGGTAGACTTAGAACTTCATTGCAATGCAAGGACTTAAAAATTTCCCCATGATCTTTTAAGGCAAAATGCCTTCCATATCCAGAGAAAGAACTATGGAACTCAATCACAGAATGTAGCAGATCATTTTCTTTTGTATTACACTTTGGTTTGTTATACGATTTCTCCCATTAATTTTAATCCTTCTATACAACATAACTATGGTGAAAATGTATTTAATAGGAATATATGTGTAGAACCTATATAAAATTGTATGCCATCTCAGGGAGGGAGGGGAGAAGGAAAAAAATCTACTATGGTAGTGATTGTAGAACACTGAAAATAAAGAAAAAAAAAATAACTCTTAACCCTAACCTCCACAAACTCCTTCATACCAATAATCATTTACCCAAAGCACTTTCCTCACCACATGCCGTGTAAAGTTACTTTGGTGATTTGTATTACAAAGGAGGAAATAAATCAGGTTAAGTGACTAGTACTCATTATTCTCAGCCATTAAATAAATATTAGTAAGGTTTGACTAAGTGCATAGTGATTTCTTCCACTACTCTACACTCATACCTGGCTCCTAAGTGAGGCAGGTTAGGGAGCATGCCATTGACTGTCCTACAATCCCCTACTTAGAAAAAGATTACATTTCCTTTCTGGGGAAATGGAATGTAAATTCCTTTTTTGGGGGGAAGAGGGGGCAGAAATCACAGCACAGTCTTTATTATCAAAATCTTGCATATTCAGAGTTAAAAAAGATAAAGCAATCTGCTTTTTAAGTCCTTTGAGGACTTTGCTTTGAAGGTCCTAAAGTTCTCCAGCTAGAGCTAGAATGGAAGCTCAGAAACTACCGAATTTAACCCCTTCATTTCACTGATAAGGAGGTTTAAAAATGACTTGAACCCCAAGTTACACAGGCAGTGTCACTGAGGGCATCTGAAAGTGGTCTTGCCAGAGCCAGTCTAATTTCTTCCACTCTGTGTATGTACAATGTCCAACCCTTTCATTATATAGGTGACAAGACTGTCCCCAAAACTTGCTTTGGCAGGTAATAAAAAATAGATGGTCCTTGGACTCCAAAATCCAGTGCTCTGGGAAGTGGTCCAGATAGATTTTTACCACCAAAAAAAAAAATAAATAAAGGATGCCTACTCATTCCAAACTTTGTATGGAGCTATAACATGATGGGCAAATCAAAAAGCATTTTTTATGAAACACCTGTTATATTCTAGGCACTGGACATAAAAAGGCAAAAATATAATCATTTTGTTCTTAAGAGGCTTCTGTTAGAGTCTTGGTTTACATTCTATCAAGGAGGTAGCCTACTAAAGTACTTGACTGTAAGGTTAAGGAATGTATCATCCTACACTGTTTTGTGATCATCAAGTCAATATTATAGTAACTAGATGCCTTGCTCAAGAACATCACCAGATATAGCAAAGCCAGGACATTAAGGTACCTCTAGGTCTCCCCACTAGTTAGCTCTTCCCATCACACCATATTGTCTCAATGGATGCTCATCTAAGTTCAATGCATCAGTATCAGCACTGGAAGGGCTCTTGGAAACCATCTATATAGTGCAACAGATCCCCTAAGAATCTTGTCCATCCCCAACAAACTGGCCATCATTTCATCTTCACTATGAATCCTCCAATGAAGGGAAACTTATCACCTCTCAGAATAGCCCATTTAACTTTAGACAATTCAATTATTAAGAAACTTTCCCTGACATCAAGTCTAAATCTATCTGAAACTTCCATCACTGCAGCTTAGTTTTGCCCTCTGAGGTTAAGCAGGATGAATTTAATCCCTCTCCACAGAGCAGCCCTTTACATTTTTGAAGACAATTAACTTACCTCCAAGTTAAACCATCCGTTAAGCAAACTCTGAGATAGCATAATATATGGTATGGAAAAGCACTCTGTAAACCTTGAAATCCTATATAAATGTCAGTTATTACCCACTGCAGGGAATATGAAAATGAATTATTCCCTATAAACTCTAATATAAAGCTCCATGTATTACCTCAAGTATAAAACACAAATTCTTCAACCTGGTATCTTCATACTTAAGTCTCTGGAGCTAACTAGTTTGACTTTACGCACTGGCCCCTACGTTTTCCTCCCCTTAGCTAATTACCATTTGGTTCTTGCTGTTTCCTCAATCCTGGATCACTCTCACCATCTTTTTTCTTTACTTGTACACTTTAAACTCTGACTTGAGGAAGTCACACCACCTATTTGACTGGGGACATTACAAATTCAGGTTATCTAATCACAACTGAGCCATCATTGCTGCAAGACAAAATTTCCAATATTCCTTGACTGACTCTGTCCCACTCACTACGGATGCTCTTCTAAAATGTTTCTCCATGCTGTTCTCCATCTCACTTTTTCCTCTTCAGATTGTTGTCACCTCTTTACTAAGAAAATAGAAGCCATCTGTCATTTACCTTCAACTTCCGCTTCACCGCATCCTCTTTCATATTCCCACATTGGAGGAGGTGGCCTTTCTCCTTACTAAATAGTGCCATTGATTCTATTATCTTTTGTTTTTTTCCATGAACTTGCTCTATCTCTCTCTCTCAGCTTCAATCTTTCCTTGACTCAACTCTTAGATCTACCCATACTTTCCCCTGGCTCTGCCATCCCCTCAAGTTATCATCTGATATATCTCTACAATTTTTCAACCAAACTCTTGGAAAGAAACATCTGTATCCGATGTCTCCAAATCCCTCCTCACCTGTTCACTTCTTAATCTCTTGCAATTTGGCTCCTAACCCATATTGTCACTTTACTGCTGCTGCTCCAAGTTTATCAGTGATGTCTAATCTGAGAAATCACACAATTACAGAATCTGAGAGGTGGAAAGAACTTCGCTAGTAATCCAGCCCAACTCATGTATGAAAAAGCATAGCCTTTTCTCAGTCTTCAGCTTGACTTCTCCACAGCTATTGATAATAATGAACACACCTTCCTCATCTACACTCTCAATTTCCTGCATTTCCATGACATAGTTCTCTCCTGATTCTGGTACTACCTCTCTGACCACTCCTCCTCAGTCACTCTTGTAGAAACAATGTGCCTCACCCCCCACCCCATCACAAGTATTTTCCAGGGCCACCTCTTTTCTCTGTATATACTCTTAGAAAGAGCTCATAAGCTCCAATGGGTTGAATTGTCATCTCTACACAGATGACTCTCAAATATGTTTATCTTTAACTTAAATTTATCCTAAATTCTATTCGGAAATAGAAAGCAATGACTTTGCCACCTCAACATTCACCCAAAATCCCTCATTGCTGTTGGAGACATCACCATTCTCCCAGTCAGCTGTGTAAAGCCTTGTGATTTCACAAACACCTCCTCTAACTATATCTAACTCCCATCACATGACCACCATCTTCAGACCCTTATCTTCTCTTGCCTAGACAAGCAGAACACCTGTTTGTCAACTCTGCTTCCAGAGTCTCTCTTCTCCAACCCATCCATACAGCTGCCAAAATAATCTTCTTAAAGTACAAGTCTGACCATTTCATTTTTCTGCTCAAAAACTGTTAGTGAGTTCCCTTAATCTATGGCTCAGCACAATCTGACTCCCATAACTGTAAAAACTTCCTAGGAAGTAGATTTATCCGAGTAGAGTGGACTGAAATGGGTTTCCCTCTCATTAGAGATCTTTAAACAAAGGCTCTCTGATACTTTTGGGGTCTATCTTAAGAGGTAATTTTTGTTTGAGTCCATGAGTTAGAGTAGAAGACCACAGATTCCTTCCAACTCTGAGATCCTGCAATTCTGTAAGGATTGCTCTTTGGGCCGCAGTAAAGCCAAGGACTTGAAGGAATTCCAGGGAGGTCATTTCTAATAGGCAGTCAAAAAATGTGAATTTAGAATTTCATCAGAGGTCAGGGGTGAAGTCATTGCCTGCACGGTTGGAGCTTTTGGTGTCAAGGAGATTGTCAAAAGAAAAAGAGAGGACAAACCTGGGCAGGTCCATATAAGGGTTGTGGGCAATGAATGGGTCAGAAGTACCAGGGAGAGGAACTCATCCTTTTAACAGAGCAACATCTAGAATGGGCTGAGGGAAGGGGCCATAGAGATGACATTTGTTTTTTAGGAAATAGAGGGTAGTCAGCAATGTTGATGCTACAAAAGTCCAGGAAGATGAATACTGAATAAAGGTTTCAATTATAAGAGGTAAATTCAGTGACTAAGAGATCCCAGGTGACTGGAGAGAGAGCAGTTTTAATGTTGAAGATAGATGCCAGGTTATAGAAGTTGGAGAATGAATGGATAGTGATGAAGAAGACCTGAGAATACTTGAAGACTGACCTTTCTAGAAATCTGTCACTGAAAGGGATAGGAAAGAATGGGAGCAGATTAAAGGGGAAGGTTTTTATTTGTTTGTTTTTAAAAGATAAAGGAGACCTGATCAAGGTTTAAAGAGTGAAGTTAAAAATCAAAGCAAGCTGAGATGACTGAGTGGCAAAACCATCATTGCTTCTGATCAATTATTACTGAAATCTAATTGACCTCCAAGGGTCTGGCCTTCCCCCAGTGTACATCATCACTTCACAGACAAATCCAACCGCAGTCTTACTTTGGATCCTACTTCTTGTGTCCTATATCCCACACACCCACACAGCCACTGACCAAATCTGGGTAATGAGGGGTGGGACAGCCAGAAACCAGAGTCAGTGGTCAAGATGACCCCTAAGGAGCAGGGAAGGGGAATGGGAGCTAAAGCTTTTATCCATAGCCTCTGTCCATGAGTCCCATCCTTCCTAAGCCCTTCATTCTTCCTGGCTCCAAGTCTTAGCTGAAAGGGCGAGGTACAGGAGCCTGGAGCTGGGCTAGCACCAGCAGTCACTTTCTTCAGATTTCTTTGTATGGCTGTATAAATCTGGCACCAGTTTTCATGCATTAAAACTGAAATCAACCATAGAGCATGGAACTGTATCAGAACCCCACCAGACTCCATGAGAGTCACAGTGAGGGAGGGCATGAAGATAGGGGGCAGTATGAACTAGGGGTGGGATTGAGGAGAACAGGTCATGAGCCTTAGAAGAAAGCTACAAAAAGGGCTTCTTTATTGAGAGCAGCGAGTTAAAAACCCCATCCCTATGGCAGGCCGGGGTAGGGGTGGCCCGGCCCTCCCCACCCCTCCAGACCCTCCCCTCCCTCCCTCCCCCCACAAACCCCACCTGAAGTTAAGTACAAAACTCGCCCACGGTGCATACAAAAGGGGCAGTAAATATAGTGTCAAAAGCTCCTGAAAATCTCCTTCATCTGCCAGGCACTTAGTAAGGGGAAAGGAGAGAGGGAAGGCAGAGCAGAGGGTAACAGGAGTAGGCCAGGCACAAAGACCAGACCCATAGGGCATTCAAGGCAGGTACACACTCAGGAATGACCCCTTCCAAATCCTGATGCAATCCCCATGTGTCTCACTCACTCGAGCACTTGAAGACTCCTAGACTGTCATCAGACCCAAGTCCAGCCCCGATGCTTAGTCTTGGCACCTTAGAAAAAGTCCCAGGACCTGACCTGGCCTGACCTCCGGGGAAATAGGCAGGTTAAGTGGTAGGCCAAGAGCACAGAGAAGGCCTATGCTGCTCATTAGTGTTACCTGAGGTGCCAATGCTGCTCCTGGTAAGGGCAAGGGCAAGATGCCCAGCCCCCACGTCCCAGTGACCCAGCCAATACAAGGGTCAAAGGAGCAGATGCAAGGGACTGAGTTGAGGGAGAAGGGGAGGAAAGCCCAGGCTCTGCCCAGACTCAGGTCTACCTGTCCATGCCAGGTCAAGGAGCCCGAGAGCAGAAGGGAAGAGGGAACTTGTGCCCAATCTGCTAATAGGTCATATTCTAACAGTCCATGGGAGCAGCTGGCACTCCCTGTTGGGCTTCCCCCCATCCCTTGCCCATCCTGGGACACAGCCTGTCCCGGGACTCCCTCCTCACGGCTTTCCATCAGCAGAGCTCTCTCCGAGAACATTAGCGATCTCACTGAAAGATGGCCGATCTTTGGGGCTGGGAGCCCAGCAGCGCTGCATCAGTCGGTACAACTTGGAAGGACAACCTTCGGGCTGCTGGAGCCGTGCCTTTCCACCTTGTAGATCTGCAGAGAAAAGGGATGAATCCTCAGCTCAGTCCTTCCAACCTAGTCTCTTCCCTGTCCCAGAACCCCATAAGCACAGGGTTCAAAACCTGTGCACTCACTACTCCCTCCCTGTGGGGCCTACAGAGTCCCCTGACAAAGTCAGGAGAGAGCCACGAACCCAAGGGGCCCAGAAAGGTTAGGACAAGTTACCAAAGTAGGCATAGAGAGCAGAGTATTGCCTCTCTCCCCCTACCCTATCTCCTAACTTCATTTCCCTGTCAAATCATAGATCTGGAAGGAATCTTGGAGGTCATGACCTTCTCATGTTGTTACATGAGGAAACTGAGGCAAATAGTGGTTGACTTGCCCAGGGTTACACAGCTAGTAAATGTCTGAGGTGACATTGGAACCCTGATCTTCTAAGTCCAATGTCCTCTCCACTGCACTTCTGGGTAGAGACCCCTACCTGCCAGCACCTCATCATTAGCCTGCCCACCATGGGGCATCTCGCCGTGGGTAAACACCTCCCACATCAGCACACCGAAGGCCCAGACATCTGACTTTGTAGAGAAGTCACCCTCCAGGACAGCTTCTGGGGGCATCCAGCGCAGTGGGATCCAGGCTTGACGAAAGTGGTAATATTCACTGGGGAACACAAAGGTAAGTCTTTAACAGATGATCTGGGACTCAGATTCAGTCTCCAGGACAGCCCCCTGATGTGTGAAGGACCCCAGAAACTTCATAACCTCCTGAGAACTAATTTTTTCTCACTGTGAGTGACATCAGAGAGGCTTACAGGATTAAATGAAAAGAGTTTGTTTGTTTGAAAAGACTGTGGGACTCCCCATAACATAAAAACAGACCATGAGCTTTTCAAATGCATATGTGTAGTGTTCCAGGCCCCAGATACCCCTTCATCCCATAATCCCTGATAGTAACACCTCTACCAAAACAAGGATGGGCTAGTGCCACTTTGAGGAGTTACTGAAGGAAACTGGGCTCTGCTCTCAAAAAACGCAAAAGTTGATTTACTATTCCATAATCTATATTTGGCTATGAGGCTGGTTGAGAGAATCTCTTGATAAGGTCCCTTATTTGCAATCTCTGTGACCCTAAGCTGGGCTTTATGGAACGAATGAGACTGTAAAGGGAGAACGAAGAGAGAAGAGAGTTGAGCACCAATACATGAAAATGCTCTGTCACCTACAGGGAGAGTACAAGTAGGGACTCCTTTTCTCTGGGCCTTCTTTTTGGAATTCTCCATATTCAAAATCCTCTTCCCCCACCCCTACCTACACCCCTACAGTTTAATGTTTCTATGACTGTTATCCATGCTTCTGGATGTTTGGGAGGGAACAAATGGGTAAGGATAGGAAAGGTCACATTTAGGAGGGGTGCAGTATCCTCCCAATAGCAGTACCTATTATAGACATCCTTGCTGAGGCCCAGTGAGGACACCTTCACTTGTCTCTGGGCACTGATAAGGCAGTTTCGGGCAGCCAGGTCCTTGTGCACAAACCTACTGTTGGAGAGATGCTCCATACCCAAGGCTACCTGGGTACAGAGGGACACCTGCCAGGGAGAAAAACGAGGTGGGGGGAAGGTTGGTCAGAGAAGATGAAAGTAGGGAGCTAATGGTAACAAGCTTCATTCAGAGGTAGACAAAGGAGAAAATCATTTGAAATGAGAGGACCAAGGTTCAAATCCCACATTGCTACATGCCACTTGTGTGACCTTGGGCAAGTGCTCAGCCTAAGATCCTAGGACAGCGTTTAACATACAAAATGCTGATAACACAAACTGACGTTTCTATATTGCAACAGCCTGCTGGTTGGTCTTGCTGCATCAAATCTCTCCGTTATTCAGCTGTTAAATTGAACTTTCTAAAGTACAGGTCTGACTATGTCACATTCCCATTCAATAAACTCAAAAACTCAAGTGGCTCCCAGTGATCTTCAGGATCAGATAGAACACCTTCTGTTGGGCATTTTAAAAAAATGATTTATTTTAAACATTCATTTAAAAAATTTGAGTTCTGAATTATCTCTCCCACCCATTATGAAGGCAAGAAATGTGATATCAATTATATATGTGAAGTCATGCAAAACATTTCCATATTAGCTACGGTGCAAAAGAAAGGAAAGAAAAATAAGAGAAAAAATATGTTCCAATTTGCATTCAGACTCTCAATTTTTTCTCTGGAGGTGAATAGTATTTTTCCCTTTTTAAAATATTAATTAATTCATTAAGTTTTAGTTTTTAACATTCACTTTTATAAGATTTTGAGTTCCACATTTTCCCCCTACCCTTTCCCTCCCTTCCCCAAGACAGCATGCAATTTGATATAGGCTATATATGTACAATTATATTAAACATATTTCCACATTAGTCATGTTGTGAAAGAAGAATCAGAACAAAAGGGGAAAACCATGAGAAAGAAAAACAAAGGAATGCTTCAATCTGCATTCAGACTCCATAGTTCTTTCTCTGGATATGGATAGCATTTTTCCTCATGAGTCCGTTGGAACTGTCTTAGATCACCATATTGCTGTGAATAGCTAAGTCATTCACAGTTGATCATGGTACAATGTTACTGTTACTATTTATAATTTCCTGGTTCTGCTCACTTCAGTTTGCATCAGTTCAAATAAGTCTTCCTAGTCATTTCTGAAAGTACCCTGCTCATCATTGCTTATACTATAGCACAACAGTATTTCTAGTCACAATCGTATACCAAAGCTAGTTCAGCCATTCCCCAATTGATGGCCATCTCCTCAATTTCAAATTCTTTGCCACTACAAAAATTGCTGCTGTAAATATTTTTGTATATATAGGTCCTTTTTCTTTGATCTCTTTAGATACAGACCTAGTGGTGGTAATGCAGAGTCAAAGGGTATGCACAGTTTTATAGCCCTTTGGGCATAGTTCCAAATTGCTCTTCAAAATATTTGGACCAGTTCACAACTCCTCCAACAATACATTAGTGTCCCAATTTTTCCACATCCCCTCCAACATTTGTCATATTAGCTAAAATGTTCCTCACACTGCTGTTCCTCATATCGGGACCCTCCCATCTCTCCAAACTGTGCATTTTCATGGGCTGTCCCCATATCTGGAACTCTCTTCATCATCCCTGTGTCTGCTGAATTCCTAGCTTTCTTCAGATCCTAGCTAAAAATCCAAGAAACCTTTCCCAGTACTCCTTTATACTAGTGTCTTCCCTCTAAGATTATCTTTCCATTGTATCCTGTCATCATTTTGTTGATACAAAGTTGTTTCCACTTGCCCCCCTCACTGGACCATAAACTTCTTGAGGACAGGGACTGTTCTTTGACCTTTCTTTGTTTTCCTAGCATAGTGCCTGGCACATAGTAGGGGTTTACTAAATGCTTATTACAATAACTTACTATAATGCCATAAATTTATAAGGCACCTCCCCTAACAACAATCTTGGGAGAGAGAAAAAGTATTACTATCCTTCACTTTATAGATGAAGAAACTGAGGCTCAGAAAAATTAAATGATTTGTCCAAAGGCATATTTTATGATAAGCTTCAGAGTCAGGATTTGAAACTAATTTGTTTAATTTCAAATCTTCCCATATGATTTTGACCTAAGTGTTGAGAGACGGGAAGAAGTCTTAACAACGCTCAGTATCATCATGTAACTATGTAGCAAAGCAGATAGAGTGGTGATGGACCTGGTGATAGACTTGAATTCAAACCCTTCCTCAGAGGCTTACTAGCTGTCACCCTGGACAAGTCACTTAACTATTCTATCTTAGTTTCCTCACCCATCTCGTAGGGCTATTGTAGGGATAAAATGAGATGATATTTGTAAACTATTTTGCAAACCCTTAAGTGCTATATAAATGTAAATTAGCAAGAGACTTATGTCTGCATCCTAGGGACCAGCGTAGGCCCATTACCAGGAGGTTAGCAACCGGGTAATGAATGTTTTGGTCACAGTATTCCATCTGCTTAGTTCTTTATGATTTTCAAGGTATATCTATATTCATCATTTTTTTTGAACCTCAAGGTAAGTGCTGTTAAGTCTTATTTTTTATAGATGAAGTAAAATGGAAGCACAGAGAGGTTGGTAGCTTGCCTAAGGCTGCACAGTTGGTTACTGGTAGATCTTGGGGCTAGAGCCCTTATCGCCTGACCCCACTACATACATTCTGGGGATATAAAAGACAGATTTTAGTCACTGGGGGAAAAATAATAGTGTAGGGAAGGGGAATGCCCAGCACTGGGGAGTAATTATTACTGGTCCTGGGGCAAATAAAATGACTGTAATTACGATGTCCCAAAACATGCTATTTATTGCTTGCTAGGCCTGTGGGTGTAGATGTGGATGCTATTAAAAGAGGCCTCCAAATGAACATCAGTATCACTAATTCTGAGCCACTTCAATAGCCAAAGAGGTCAAGCTGCCTCCAAGTTACGTACAAATTGCTAAGGCAGGGAGAAAACAGACTCACATTACTGGGAGAGCTGCCATTCCAAGACAACCACTTTTCTTGGATGTATTCTATACCAGAATTACTGCAGCCTTGACTGGCCTGTGGCCTATACCATCCGCAGACAGGTATGGTCTACACTGGCCAGAGACTTGCTAAAGATTATCATTTGTACAAAAAGGCACCTGAACATTACCATTAGCAAGGGGGAAAAATCCACTTCTAGGCAGGGATGGGTATGCTACACTTTCTGGGTAACAGAAAACTTCAGTAAATACCAGCACTTGATGTGAATATTCAAAAAGCACTCCCCACATTTGGCACTCCTGCCAAGGGTGTTCAAACTAACAGCTGATGGGATATGTGTTGATATTTGTTACAGGAGTTTTGTTTTTTCATTTTTTCCCCAATGGAGGTGGAACAAAATGAAAAAATAAATGCCTATTAATTGCATTAATTGACTAAAAGCCTTCAAGTCATCTGATTCCTTTATCTACCAACTCCCTAAAACTAATCATCTGCCACCTGCCTCTAAAACATCTCTCCAATCCATTCCTTTCTCCTCTCATACCAGAACCACCTCAGTCCAGGTCCTCATTAATTCTTGCTTGGACTATTAAAATAGACTATGATCTACTTGCCTCTGGTGTCTTCTCCTCTGTCCAATCTCATCTCTCCTCTCTTTCATATCAAGGATTTATTTCCTCTCCCTCTCACTCCCCCCATCACATCTCCCATGTGTATACATACATAAATATACACACATAGCATCTTGAGTGAATCACCTCTATTTCAAGAGACAGGTGGCACATGTCATCACTGGTCCCCTAGAATATTCATTGATTAGAGTCCTTCAATGGTGCTTGTCTTTATAATGTTGCTGCTATTGCATAAATTGTTCTCTGGTTCTGCTCACTTCACTTTGCATCAGTTCATATAAATCTTCCCAGGTTTCCCTGAAACCATCCCTTTCGTTTTTTTATGCCACAATAATATCCCCATTACCTTCACATACTCTAATTTGTCTCCCATTTCACAAACCTCTTAGCTTCCAATTCTTTGGCACCATAAAAAGAGCTGCTATAAATGTTTTTATACATATGGGTCCATTTCTTCTTTTTTTGATCTCTTTTAAATCTAGCAGCAGTAATGCTCTCCCAATCATTCTTCACAAGAAAGTCAGAATAATCTGCCTATTGATTTGACCATGTTGCTACTTAATAACTGAAAATCCTTCAATGGCTCCCTATTGCTCACAGGATAAAATACATACTCCTCAGTCTTGTGTTCAAGGGCCTCCACATTCTGGCTTTAACCTAGCATCACTTTGTAGCATCACTGCACACTATGATCACTTCATGAACTTCTGTTCCAGTTAAACTGAACTATTCCTTACAGCTCACCCCCACATTCTTTTCTTGCCACCGCCAGGAAACAACTGATGCTCTATGACTGGATCACATGTCTACCTGTTGAAAGTTTTCTCTCCACTTTCAAAGCTCAAGTCTTCTTAATTCATCCCACTTTTTAAGAAATTTAAACCTCAACTATGTGCAATACATCGTGGTATATCCAAAGCTACAGGATTTATTCTCAAGGAGCTTATAATCAAATGGATGAAGGGATACACAAGGAGCCATGAGTAAAATGAAATATATGAAAGAGAGAGATCCAGGCAAAGTATTATGAGGCATCTGAGGTCAAGATCATCTTTTAGAGGGGGGTGGGATGCATGGTGTTTTTGAGAATGGGAACATACAGCTTAGGCATGGAGAAGGGGAGGTAGGTAAAAGGATCGTTCCTAAATGGGGAATGATATAAGCAATTACCCAAAGGGAAGGATGAGGATGAGATAAATGAAGGCTAGTCAGCCATGGCTGAAACAGACTCCATAAAATAGGACTAGACAGACAGATGGATTGTGACCAGACTGTAAAGGGCCTTGAATGCCACAGTTAAGAGTTTTATGCTTTATTTTTTTCTTCTCTTTTTAAAAAATCATTTCATTTGTTTTCAGTGTTCTACAACCACTTCCATATATCTAGTTTTATGCTTTATTCAAGAAGCACTTAAGAGTCACTGAAAGTTTTAGAGACAAGTTATACTTGGCCGTGGATAGGACGTGCTGGCCATCAGCAAGGTTAACTAAAAAAAAAGTACAGAAGAGTAACTGGAGAAGGGATAGACTGGATGTAGAAAGACCAGTTAGAGGTTGGTTAATTAGAATCATCACAGAATTATAAACCCAGAGCTGAAAGAAAGCTCAGAGCACATCTAGTCTGACTTCCTCATTTTACAGATGAGGAGACTGAAGGTTAGAGAGGTTAAATGACTTGGCTACAGTCACAGAGGTACCGAAAGAGGTAAGATTTGAACTCAAATCCTTTGACTTCAAAGTCAGTGCTCTTTCCACTGTCTCTCAATTCAGCAACTTAATTCAAATAGCATTAAGTGCCCAGTATATGTGAAGTACCATGTTAGATGTGGAGAATAAAAGGGCCAAAATGTTCCAGTCCTTACCCTCAGAGAGCTTATAGTGGGCGAAGAAAACATGTACTGAGTATTTCCAGGTGTCAATGAGAAGGGTTTAAGTGCCAAGAATGGTAGAGGCTTTGTAATATGAGATGGATTGCTGAATTTAGGGAATAGCTTACCAGTCCTGTTTGGCTAGTATGTAGAGTGGGGAAAAAGGGAGTGATACCAAATGAGCCTGTAAAGGAAACAGAATAGAACTAGACCATGGAAGGTCTTAAATCAGTCTTAGAAGTCTAAATTTTATCCTAATAGGAACAGGAAAATTACTCAAAAAATTCTGAGCAGGAAAGTGACAATGATTGTCAATCCTACATGTTAGGAGGGTATTTGGCAGCTGTTTCAAGGATGAGCTGGAGGGAAGATACTGGGAATGAAGGAATGGATTATCAGGGTATTACAATAGTCCAGGAGGAAAGGACCTGAGTTAGGGCGGTACCCATGCGTACAGAGAGAAAGAACGGAGGTGAGAGATATTTGGAGGGAAATGTAGACAAGACTTGGTAAGTGGGGAGATAAAGAAGAAGGAACAGGCAAGGATAACCATAAGGTTTCTAACCTAGGAGAGTGGAAAGATGGCAGTGATTTGAGTAGAACTGGGAAGTTTGGAGAAGAGGCAGTTTGGAGAGGAGAAAGATAACTGTATTTTGGATGGGGGACAAACAGGAGGAGACTTCAGCAGGCAGTTAATGGGGGTGTAGGACTGGAAGTTTAGGAGAGAAACTCATGAAGGTAACAAAAATATTAAGCAGCTACTATATACTGTGGGCACCATCCTAAGCACTTTACAAATATTATCTTACTTCATTCTCAGAACGAGGTTGGGAGGCAACTGTTATCATCATCATCCCCATTTTGCAGTTGAGGAAACTGAGGCAAACAGAGGTTAAATGACTTGCCCAGTATCACACAATAAGTATCTGAGGCTAGATTTGATCTCAGGTCGTCCTGACTCCTGGTTTAGCACTCTATCCAGTGCATGAAAATGGATTGCTGTTTTTAATCTGTATAGATATATATCTGTATAACAGAGGCCATAGAAGCTGAAGAGATTATCAAAAGAGAATGTAGAAAAAGAAAAGAGATCTTTGGATGGAGCCTCAGGAGACGCACACAGAGGCTGAGGAGAGATTAGAGAAATAGAAGACAAGAAAGAAAATGGCATCCAGGGGGTTGGTGAAAAGGTCAAAAGCTGCAGGGATTTCAATTAGAATAAGGACTAAGAGAAGATCCATTATGTTTGCTGTTGTTAAAGTTGTTTTTCAGTTGTGTCTGACTGTCCATGACCCGCTTTGGGGTTTTCTTGGCAAGATACTGCAGTGATTTGCTATTGCCTTCTCCAGTTCATTATAGAGATGACAAAACTGAGACAAACAGGGTTAAATGATTTGCCCAAGGTTACCCAGCTAGTAAGTATCTGAGGCCAGATTTGAACTAAGGCAGATGAGTCTTCCTGAGTCCAGCACCTGTACTCCTAGGTACCAGGTGGTCATTAAGTTCAGCAGTTAAGAAACCAAGAGAGCAGTGAAGTCAGTATGATGGAGAAATGGCAGGGACTCAACTGAGCTGTCTCAAATTCCTCTCAAAACAATAATCCCTTAAATAATGCCTTAAATAAATAATACCTTAAAATTAATTCTGGAACAAGAGAATCCACAAAAGGAAGGGATAAAGCAATTTTTCAGCCCAAGATAATTTAGGTCAGCGAGAAAGGTCTTGAATATGGGTGAGAGTGAAGCATAGTCCAGAGCAGGCAATACCCCAGCATGACGGCAGCAGGCCTTGGGGGCAACTGAACCAGCAGCAGCAGTTTCTGGAGTTCAATTCACAGATAGTCAGGGGTCAGACAACTGGTCAGGAAATTACAGTGTTCCTGTTGCTGGCACTGGGTACAAATCTTGGTTACATTGCCCATACACAGATCTGAGTCACAGTCCCAGGTGAGGAGAAGAAGCACAAGGACACCAGAGCTTGCATTGGACTGGGGACCCTGGTTACAGTTCCAGGATGGAAAAGAGTGCTCGTGGTCACTCACAACCAGAATACAGTCCAGAAGAATAGTAAACAGACCTCTCCTTATACCATAAGACTTTGGGTGAGCAAAAAACTTATAGACGCTCCCCTTCCAGAATTAGCTCTGAAAACAGCTGCACAAAAACCCTGAAGTTTGGGACAATGCCATTTCCACCACAAGAGCAGAGCTCAACTTTTAACATAAGGTTAAAAGTCAAGAAATAGGATGGGAAAATGAGTAAACAACAAAAGAACTTGACAACAAAAAATACACAAACTCATAAGACAACAAAATCAAAACCACTACATTCAAAGTTTAAAGAAAAATGTGAACTGGTCTCAGGTATGAAAAGTAGTCCGGGAAGAGCTCAAAAAGGATTTTTTAAAAATCAAGAGAGGTAGAGGAAAAATTGGGAAAAGACATGAGAGTGATGCAAAAAAATCATGGAAAAAAAGAATCAACATTTTGGCAAAGGAGGCACCAAGAAGTACTGAAAAAAAAATACCTTAAAAAAACAGAATAGGACAAATGATAAAAGAGGCACAAAAATCCAATGAAGAGAAGAACTCCTTAAAAAGCAAAATTGGCCAAATGGAAAAAGATGTACATAAATTCACTAAAGAAAAGAATTCCATTATTAAAAAGCAGAATCAGTCAAACGGAAAAGGAGGTATAAAACTCATTGAAGAAAAAAATCAGAATTGGGCACATGGAAGCTAACAACTTTATAAGACATCAAAAAACAATAAAACAAAATCAAAAGAATGAAAAAATAGAAGAAAGCATAAAAGATCTCACTGGAAAAACAACTGACCTGGAAAACAGATCTAGGAGTGATCATTTAAGAATTACTGGACTACCCAAAAGCCATGATGGAGAAAAAGACCCTAGACATCATCTTTCAAGAAACTGTGAAGGAAAATTGCCCTGATATTTTAGAATCAGAGGACAAAATAGAAATTGAAAGAATCCATCAATGACCTCCTGAAAGAGATCCCAAAATGAAAACTCCCATGAGCATTACGGCCAAATTCCAGAGCTCCCAGGTCAAGGAGAAAATACTGCAGGCAACCAGAAAGAAACAATTCAAATATCATAGAGTCAGTCAGGATCACACAAGACTTAGCATCTTAAAGAATCAGAGGGCTTGGAATATATTACAAAGGGCAAAAGACTGAGGATTATAATCAGAAATCACCCACCTAGTGAAACTAATCCTTCAGGGGAAAAAATGAGCACTCAGTGAAATAGAGGGCTTTCAGGCATTCTTGCTGAAAAGACCAGAACTGAACAGAAAGCACGACTTTTAAAGAGAAGACTCAAAAGAAGCATGAAAAGGTAAACTGGAAAGAGAAAGCATAAGGGATTCGATAAAGTTAAGCTGCTTCAATTTCTACATGAGAGTTAGATGATAATTATAACTCTAAGAACTTAATCATTATTAAGACAGTTAGAAGGAGTATGTATAGAGGGCGCAGATGAGATAAAGATGATGGGGTGATATATAAAAAAGTAAAATTAATGGGTAAGAATGAGCGACGTACTGGGAGAAAGGCAAAAGGGAGAGACAGAATGGGGTACCTTTTCTCACATGAAAGAGTTGAGAAAGAACTTTTACAAAGGAGGAAAAGATTGGGGAGAGCTCTTGAACCTTATTCTCATCAAAACTGGCTCAAAGAGGGAATACTACAGCCACTCAGTTGAGTATATAAATCCATCTTACCCTACCTGGAAAGTAGGAAGAAAACGGGATAAGAGAAAGGAGGGGCAGGTGTGTTGACAGAGGAGAGAGAAGATTGGGGGAGAACAGTAGTCAGAAGCAAAATACTTTTGAGGATGGACAAGGTAAAAGGAGAGAAAGTTGGATAAATGGGGGAAAGAGGATGGAGGGAAAGGGTTATAAATGTGAAATCTGATAAAAGGGTCATTTCTCAAATATGCAAAGAACCAAGTCAAATTTATAAAAATAAGAGCCATTCCCTGATTAATCAAAAAATAATCAGAAGATATGAACAGACAGTCTTCAGATGAAGTAATCAAAGCTATCTATGATAGAATAAAAAAATGCTCTCAATCACTATAGATTAGAGAAATGTAAATTAAAACAACTCTAAGATACCATCTCACGCTGACCAGACTGGCCAATATCACAGAATAGGAAAATGTCAAATTTTGGAGGTCATGTGGGAAAACTGACATGGTAATGCACAGTTCGTAGAGTTGTGAACTGATTCAACAATTCTGGAAAGCAATTTGGATCTATGCCTAAAGGGTTATATAACTATACATACTCTTTTGATCCAATAATAGCCACTATTAAGTCTACTGAAAAGAGATCACAGGAAAAGGAACAGGACCTATATGGACAAAAAATATTCATAGCAGCTCTTTTTGTGATGGAAAAGAACTGGAAATTGAAGGGATGCCCCATCAATTGAGCAATGGCTGAATAAATTATGATACTGGATTATGATGAAATAGAAAGAGAAATGACAAGCAGTGTGCTTCAGAAAAACCTGGAAAGACTTACATAAACTGATGCAAAGTGAAATGAGCAGAACCAGGAGAAGACTGCACACAATAATGGCAATACTGTATAACGCTCAATTGTGAATGACTTAGCTATTCTCAGTAACATGACAATCTAAGACAATTCTGAAAGACCGATGATGAAAAATCCTATCTATCTACAAAGAAAGAATTGATAGAAATCTGACTACAGATAGAAACAATTTTTTAACGTTTTTGTTTTTGGATTGTGCTTTCTTTCACACCATGACTCTATGGAAATATATTTTGCATGACTGTACATGTATAACCTATATCAAACTGCTTGCCTTCTTAATTAGGGGGGAGAGAAAAGAAGTAGAGAATTTGGAACTCAATATTTTAAAAAATTAATGTTAAAAACAGATGTAATTAGAAAAAAGAATCAAATACTGAAAAAGAAGAAGAAAGTAATAATATATCCTCTGAGAGAGAAAAAAGAGTTACTTCGGAGAGATGAGCAACGGAGTTGGAAAAGAGATTTTAAAGAGAGCCTTGAGAAATGAGTGGAAGGTGAGGAAGTCAAGGCATTTAACACAGATGACTTTTCTGAAGGGTTATGTATAAAAGGGGGAATAAATTTAAAACAATAGCTTCAAAGAGCAGCAGCAAGGTCAAGTAAAGTTTTCTGTTTGTTTTTTTATAGGGTAGGGGAAACCTGGAAATTTTTTCAGATGGGGGGACAGAGCACAGAGAAGGGAAATGATTGACAGAACAAGTTGTGAAGTTGACAGAAGGGGATGGAATCAAAGGTTAAGAAGGAAGGAGTTTGAATTACAGAGAATAAGGCTACTTCTTTTGAGAAGAGTGGAAAGGTGAGGATAGTGACATCAGAGACAAAGAAGAGAGCTTACTTACACAAGGTGGCCTCAGCCCTCTCCATAAAATAGAAGTTACATTTCTCTACTGCAAAAAGAGAAAGACATGGAGATTTGAAGAGAAAAAAGGGTTTGAAACACTACTGTGAGAAGTAGGATAAAAGTTATTCATGAATGACTGCATGATCACTGTGCAGCATAAATTTGTGTGTTGGGGGGCTGTCAGCCAGATTTCATAATTTCCTCTGGCAACAACTGACAGCTCAGGAGTGGAGTGGAGGAATCGGATAGCTGTATTAGCCAAGGTTGAAGGTTAGTGGGGAATAAATGGCAAAAGGTCAAAGGGCAAGAGATTCAAGGATGGTGGAAAGAACATCACTGAAATGGCAGACCATAAGGTCAAGAAGAAGCAAAGTGAGGCTAGAACAGGACTGATGACTCCATACAATTCTTTCCTTATTTCCCAAATTTAAGTGGAACTGCTCTCCCCTTCATTCTCTTATGCTACTGTACTTGACCGCTTCGAATTATTTAGTCATATATTTTAAGTTGGAAAACTTCTTGTTCATGTCTTTTTCTACTGATACTCTTTTGCTGTTGCTGTTCAGATATTTCAGTCATGTCTGATTCTTCTTGGCTCCACTTGGGGCTTTCTTGCAAAGATTCTAGAGTGGTTTGCCATTTCTTTCTCCAAATGAATTTACAGATGTGGAAACCGAATAAAAGAGGGTTAAGTGACTTGTCCAGGGTCACATAGCTAGTATCTTGAGACCAGAATTGAACTCAGGAAGATGAGTCTTCCTGACTCTAGGCCTGGCAACACTATCTAGCTGTTCCAAATAAATGGAGTATAGATTTAAAGTTGTTAGGGATCTTAGGAGTCCATCCAGTTCAATCCTCTAATTTTACAGATAAGTTTGTCAATAAACATTTATTAAGTGCTTACTCTGGACCTCACACTGTGCTAAGATCCGAGCATGCAAAGAATAAGGACCTGAGGCCAAGGGATGATCAAGGTCACGGCTAATAAGTGGCTGAGGTAGGACTTGAGCCCAGGTCTTCCAACTCCTGAGTCAGGTAGATTCTATTGTGCTGCCTCTTGGCTACATAAGACCAAGTACATGCAGAGGAGGTCCACAGCAAGGGCAGCACAATTATGAGAAATCAATTTTCCAGGTAATGGAAGAGGAGAAAATGACAAAAGTTTGGAAAATATCTTGGACCTTATTATTGCCAAATAAGAACATTACAAAATTATCAATAACCACTGAGGTATATAGCACCTAGGCACACTGGGCTTAGAATGAAGACGACTCATCTTCATCAATTAAAATCCAGCCCCAGAGACTTACTAATCATGTGACCCTGGGCAAGTCACTTAACCCTCTTTGCCTCAGTTTCCTCATCTATAAAAAAAGCTGGAGAAAGAAATGGCAAAGCACTCTAGTACCTTTGCCAAGAAAATCCAAATGGGGTCATGAAGAGTCAGACATGACTGAAATAACTAAGAGCAACAACATGAAGGTATATGGCTACTTTTTCTTATCTACACAATTTTTATAAAAGTCATCTACTAACCTCCGTGGAAGAGGAGAGTGTACTTGGAAGACAGGAGAGGAAAACAGGAAGACTTTTGCAAATGACCTTCAACAGCAGATCACATCATCACTGTTACACAAATGACTAAAAGGTATTGATAAGATAAGCTGTTAAACTGTAGTTGTTTGTGGTTTTAAAAAATAGCATCTGATTGGTTAGGTCAGGGGTAAAAACCAAACTTAGCTTAAAGGCCATACAAAAACAGGTGGCTGAGTGGATGTGGCCAATTGAAGTTTGATGACCTCTGGATTAAAGCAAAAATACTGGCCAAGACACTGCCCTCCAACAGGTGGCAACAACACATAGTGTCAAAATCATACAAGACTCCTTGAAAGATGTACCAGATCTAACTTTGTTCAATGATGTGTTTGTGAAGTACAAAATGGGGAAATGGAGACACATGCTTGTCTCTGCTGACGTCATAAAGGATATCCAGTACAGTGTCCAAATAAAAGAAGGATTCTTTATACAGGGTGTTGTTTTCTAATGTTCCTGCTTATAGAAAGCATTGCGACGATTACACAAAGCTCTGGCACATTACAGAGTCTCCAACAGAAGACCCGTAATCACTCAAAAAAGTTCAGGCTGAGGAAAAAAAATAAATGGAAGAAGAATGTATACTATCCAGATGAAGATGTGTGGGTCATTGGACAAGCAACTGAACTGGTCCATTAGCACATATACATTAGATAAACCTGGCAAAAGGAAAATGAGCTAGGACAACAACATGTATTAGGTAGGTAAATATTTGTTGGAAAGATGAAAGTGTACTGTATACACAGCCCTGCTACGTGTTCCAAAGGGAAAAGGATGGAAGCATATTGATTTAATGATCTGGATTACAGGGGTTATTGTAAAGTGATCAAGAAACCCAAAGAGAAACATCAGAAAAGTTCCTTTTATCCAGCCAATCGTACAAGGCAACATCCAAGAGCTTTCAAGCTGGCAGAGGGGTGCCACCAGGAAAAACAGCATTAAGTCATGTAAATGGGGTCAGAGAAATGAGATTTAAACTGAAAGTTCTTAACTAGGGTTGATGGATCCTTAGATTTCAGAAAGATTCAACACTGAATGGGGGTGGGGGGGTGGATTACATCGCTTTACTGGCTTCTTATTGAAGTTTAACATTTCCTTTAATTACGTATGAAGGCAACTCTGGAGCTCATAGGCTGGACAACAGGTCCCCACCCACCTAGCAGAGTGAATGTAAAAACTAAATAGTAACTGTTTCTCTTTTAGGAACCCTGAGAGTCTTCCCTTCTCAAGTTTGATTTTTTTTTTTTATTAAAGGGGCCATCCATCCCTTGAGTAACTTAAAGAAGCCTATTCATTGAATGGGTGTATCTCACTCAAAGTGAGAAATCTATGATAAGACCTTAGTCTGAAAGGGCCAGGGTCTCGCATTGCATCCTGGGCCATCTCCAGTCATTCTGATGAATATCAGGTCACTGGACCCAGGTGGCTCAGGAGGAAAAAGTGAGGCTGGTGACCTTGCACAGCCCTCCTTCACTCAAATCAAAGGCAACTGCAAGTCATGTCATCATCTTGATGTCATGGTCCTCTTTGAAAATGAAGGACAAACACAACAATGTAGACAACAAAGAGTATACCATTAGTCTTCATCCAACTGCCACAGGAACCCTTGATACCAAAAATGTTAAGCACCCTGATAGAGGAAAACTTAAACCATATGGCTCAATAAACTCCAAATGGATCTATCACCTCAATTATAAGAAGACTGGACAAGTAGAGAAGAAGATACCCTTAATCACTACAAATCAGAGAAGAGTCCACAAGTAAACAAGGGATAGAGAAGATTATAAGAGAGAAAATGAACAATTTTGATTACATAAAATTGAAAGGCCTTTGCACAAAAAAAACCAATGTAGCTAAAATTAGAAGGGAAAGGGGTTAAGTGGGGGGAAAAAAGTCTTTGCAGGAAATACCTCTGATAACAGTCTGATTATGTGCACATACACACAGATTAATCCAAATGTATAAGAATAAAAGTCATTCCCCAATATATCGTCAAAGAATATGAACAGGCAGTTCTTAAAGACAAACTACCAACAACCATAAAAGAAGAAAAGCAAATCAAAACAATTCTGAAGTTCCACTTCCTAACTCAATGCTGAAGTTCTACCTCAAAAATGACATAAAAGAAAAACAGTTGTTGGAGTTGATATGGGAGGACACTAATGTAATGCTGATGGTAAATGTGCATTTATTGTGCATAGCTATTTAATGTATCCATTCAGAGTTTATCAAGGTATGGAAATTAAATTGGAACTATATATCTCCTCCCACTCCCCAAATCTAAACAAAACTCTGCACACCTTTTGACTCAGTGAGAGTACTATCAAGTATATATCCCAAAAAGATAAGGCAAGGATCCATATATACAAAAATATTCACAGCAGCACTTACTGCTGTAGTAAGGAACTGGGAACTAAAGGAGTATCCACCAGCTGATTCTACAAACAAATTACTGTATATCATTGTAATGGAATATTATTAGATCTTAAGAAATAATGAAAGAATAGATTCAGAGAAACCTGTGAAGACCTGTATGGATACAGAATGAGGTGAGCAGTAGCAGAAAAATTTATACAGTGACAAAAGCATTGTAAAGAGAAACAACTTCAAAATATTTAAGAACTCTGATTAATACAATTAACAACCAGGCCACCAAAGAAATGAAAGGTGCTTCTCACCTCCTGACAAGGGACTGATGGATTCATGGTGTAGAGTGAGACATACAGTTTTAGATATGGCTGATAAAAGTGTGGGTTTGTTTTACTTGACTATGTAAACTTGCTTCAGTTTTTTTGGAAAGAGGTTAGGAAGACAAAAAATTAAAGAAGACAGAGGGTATAGTGATAGTTATGCCAAAGGTAAGTAAATCAATGGGTTATTTGAAAACAAGATCAAAGGGCAACACAAACATGTAGGACAGCTTTGGGGCTAATATACTGAATTTAGCATATACTTTAGAAAAGTTGGACATGATGAAAATTAGCTGTATGTCACAAACAGTCCTCTTTTTCTGTTCTTTGTATATGGAAAGGTTTGTGTTTGTCAATTACAGAGCAAAAAATAAAAGATTTAATTCTCAAAAGAAGAGTGTCATTATGAAACATGTCAGATAAGGTGGCTGAATAGACTGGTTTTATTTAAATACTTTTCCACTGTTACAAAGAATGGTTCAATGGAATGGAAATCAGGTGAAATAATGACTAAGTTGTAAAAAAAAAAAAAAAAAAAGGCAGCAATAAAACTTGAAAAAAATTCCACACAATCCATCCTCTTCTTTCCAGTGTCTCTCAGGTGTTCTTGAATGTGATAAGAGACGGAGATCTGAGGAAACACTTATCAATTAGGCCAATTCTGCCTTAGGCGTTAAAACCCCAGGACACCAACCCTTCTTGACAAGTAATCTGCAAGCCACAAAGTCTTTTGTAATCTCCCTTTCCCTGCCAGCTCTCTGCTGGTCTGGCTAACAAGGTAGAGAGAACTCTGGTCTGGCAGAAGGCAGGCAATGTGGTGGGGGGGGCGGGGAGGGTGAGAAGAGGAAATGAAGAGGGCACCAGATTTAGCACAGTGATAACGCTTAAGTGAGGCAGGGAGTTTTGGGGTCACAAGCAATGGGAAAGAGTTTAATAGAGCTCTGGTAGGTAACCTGTAGAAACAAACGGATTAAGGGCTTCCTGAAACTGCTGGGCAAGAAGCCATCTGAAGGCCTGTAGGATTAACACTGAAAACCTAACATAGAAACCTCATCTAAGAACTTATTTAGTTCCCTGTGGGCAGAAAGTAGACTCACCCCTTCCTTTCCATTTCTGCTTACCTAGTTCCTCATTCAAGTTCTAATTAACCCATTATGACACCACTGAGACCTTTAAATTCCAGCTTTTAGTTTCTTGGCCTATTGAGCTTCACTACCTAATATGCTCTGCAAAACATAGATAGATATAGTAATATAGATATGTAGAGAGATATAGAGATAGAAACAGTTCTAGACATACATGTTATACTAGGTATTATGATTATTTTTTGCCGTTCAAAAAGACCTTTAAAACTTACCTTTCCACTATGCCCAAAGGGCTATAAAACTGCGGATACCCTTTGATCCAGCAGTGCCACTTCTAGGTCTATATCTCAAAGAGATCATAAAAAAGGGGAAAGGGACCCACATATACAAAAATATTCATAGCAGTTCTTTTTGTGGTGGCAAATAATTGGAAATTGAGGGGCTGCCCATCAATTGGGGAAGGGCTAAACAAGTTGTGGTATATGAATGTAATGAAATAATATTGTGCAATAAAAAATTTCATATTTCAGAAAAATCTGGAAAGAATCACATGAGCTAATGCTGAGTGAAGTGATTGTACACAGTAAGAGCAACACTGTGTGATGATCAGCTATGATAAGTTTGCCTCTTCTCAGCAATATGATGATCCAAGACAATTCCAAAAGACTCGTGATGGAAAATACTGTCCACACCCAAAGAAAGAACTATGGAGTCTGAATGCGGATCGAAGAATTCTGTTTTCACTTTTTTTCTTTCTCATGGTTTTTTCCCTTTCATTATGATTCTTCTTTCACAACATGACAAATCTGGAAATATGCTTAATATGATCATACATGTATAATCTATATCTGATTGCTTACCATCTTGGGGAGAAGGGAGGGGAGGAAAGGAGAAACAATCTGGAACTCTAAATCTTATAAAAATGAATGATGAAAACTATTTTTACATGTAATAGGAAAAAATAAAATATTATTGAATGGGAAAAAATTTTAAAATAAAAACAATTTTAGAAGCACAAAAAAACCCACTGCCTTATTTTTCCATTGTCCATTCCTAAAACTAACTCATGCTAGCGTCAATATCTGACAGTGCCTAAATGAACTGTTTCTCAAACTGGTTCCACCAAACTCAGGCATTCTAGTTCTATAAAATTTTCAATGTTAGTATATTTTTCCTCCTCTAAAATATTAGACATGAAATTATATTACATACATTTGTGGTCTGAAATACCTCTATTTTGCTCCAAAAGTTACTTAATTCCATCCTTACCCCTGTCTTTATACTTGGCAAGTATTCCACATCTCCAGACCCACTGGACCAGAATGTATGGTTCATCAAAATTTTTCAAGCTTCATTATTCCGAGGACAAATTAGATCAGTTGATTAGTTTGACTGGGAACTGTCTAACTGTGCAGGCTTACCTGCTAGCCTTATTCACATTATTAATAGGGGCCCCCTGGAGATAGATCTTAGCCCCAAAGAATGAATCCTTGCTGGAAAAATTTCAAGCACTGTGGTTAAACAGTTGGGGAGGTACTCTTAGGAAGGTATTCTCTTAGTACATAATGAGACACTTTTCCTCTCAAATCACACCACAGAAGCAAATGATCCTACTTACACCCCAAGCTTCCGCCAGGAAAATGAACCTTGACATTCTTATCCTTTGCTCTAGCTCTTTTCCTTTAGAATTCAGGTCAGAAAGGTCTCTTTCCACAGGAAATCCACAGTGAGTCAAATCTACTGACAGTCTTACTGGACATGTACATTCCAAGTGTCTCTCATTTATACCTACCAAGTAATCCCTTCCTTCAAATGCTGCTCTGTTGTCTCTTCATGGCCTGATCAGGCCCCTGAGTTCTTAAAGGCCAGGCTGATGGAGTACAAGCTTTGGCAGTTCTTATACCAAATTGGAAAGGGTTTGGAGGATGGACACAGAGACAAACCATGTAAGTGTCTTTCAAGGTCCAGACTAGCTAAGCTCATGGAGGCACATAATAGGATCAAATGGTTTTAGAGTTAAGCAGCCTCAGAAACCATCTAATCCAACTTTCATTTTACCCATGAAGAAACTGAATCCCAGAGAAGTTAATTAAATTAAATTAATTATCCATTAAGTGGATAATTTTGAGTACAATAAATTAAAGGTTTTGTACAAATAAAACAAATATTGCCAAGATCAGAAGTAGAAAACCAGAGAGAAAATTTTACAGATAACTTTCTCAGCAAAAGTCTCATATCTCAAATATATAAAGAACTCTGTCAAATCTCTAAGAATTCAAGTCATTCCCCGATTGATAAATAGGCAGTTTTCCAATGAAGAAATCCAAACAATTTATAGTCTCATGAAAAAATGCTCTAAATCACTATTGATTAGAGAAATGCAAATTAAAACAACTTTCAGATATCATTTCATCCCCACCAGACTGGCTAAAATAAGGGGAAAGTGGGAAATGTTGGAGGGGATGTGGAAAAACTAAGACACTAATTTATCGTTGGCAGAATTATGAACTGATCCACCAACTGATCCATTTTGTAGAGCAATATGGAATTACCCCCAAAGAGTTATTAAACCGCTTATACCCTTTGATCCATCAATACCATTACTAGGTCTGTTTCCAAAGATGATTAGGAAAAAAGGAAAAGAACCTATATATTCTAAAATGTTTATAACAGCTCTCTTTGTGATGGTAAAGAAGTGGATATTGCAGGGATGCCCATCCACTGAGAAATGGCTGAATAAGTTGGGGTTTGTGATTGTGATTGAATACTGCTGTGCTGTAAGAAATACTGAGAAGATGGGGGCGGGGGGAGCAGGAAGAGTTAAAAAGCACATCTACCATACCCAGACATCCCTGGTTCTATTGATCTTACCACTCTCCCCAATAAGCCTCCAATCCTCGTAGAACATTTGCTTTCCCCTCTCCATCCCCCTCACCTTCTGTTTGGTGCTGAGGGGCTGTGGCTTCAACTTCTCATCCTTGCTCTTGGAGATCCTCAGGAACTGTTTCAGGTCCCCCTAAGGGAAAAACAGAGACAATAAAAGATACACCAGGGCTTCCACAGCCCCACAGCAATAGACTCAAATCAGAGAACCATGTATGCACCAGACATCTACCTGTTCTGCTTAGAAATACTGAAGGGCATGAAACTCCCCTAGGGAAAAGGACAGCACTGAAGGATATAGACTGGGAGCCAGGTTGGCCCTATGATGTCACAGGGATGAGGTTCCTTTACCAGGAGCTCCCTCTACAATGTAGGTCAGCACCTTCTCTGCATCTTGGAACCTTAGAGATTTGCTTGCAGCAGCAGTGTCAAATTCAAATAGGAAATGGGGGCCACAATAAGGTTCTCTGAGGGCATATGTTGACTTAGAAAACCACATATTAATAACATAATCTGTGTTTTATTGTATTTTTCTTATTTTACCTATTTCCCAATTACATTTTAATGTGGTTCTGGCCTGACGGGAGTGTTACAGGCTATATAGCTGACATCTCTTAACTCACTTGCTGGAGGTCATACAGACTGGACCAGGGACAGGACTTAAATCCTGGACCCAAAGCAAGCTTTCTATCCACTCTATCATGCTGTCTCTCAAGGGAATAGAAAGAAAAAGGACATTAAAGGATATAGAAGTAGAAGGAACTATATTCATTATCTTTGATTCAAGCCTCAACCATCAAATTGGCTTGATATAAGGGGAAGCCAATCGCAGAAAAAATGTTGCATAAATCCGTGCCCAAGACAGCTAGGAATAAGGGTCACATTTTAGAAACAACAACAGCTAGCATTTACATACTGCTTTATGGTTTGCAAAGCACTCTATGGATATGATCTCATTTGATGTGATTCATACAACAACTCTATGAAGTAGATGCTATTATACCCATTTTACAGATGGGAAAACTGAAGGCTCGGAAAGATAAGGTCACATAGTTTGTGAGGGACTAAGGCTTCGAGCTCAGATCTTCCTGACTACAAGTCCAAGTTAATAAAAATATTGCTATTATTAGCCATTGTTGTAATACAGTGGAAGAATCGACAAGTCTTGGGCAAAGAAGAGAGGATTATCAATGGTGATAGACAATTGGAAGACAATAGTAAACTGTGTTTTGACAGTGGTGTTGGGACACCTTGATGAAGTCCTGGCCTTGGGCTGTAGCAGTATGAGACAGAGATACACCGAGCATGTCAAATGCAAGAATTTGTTTTGTTTGACATATCCATTACAAAGGGTTTTCTTTTTCTTTTTAAGTGCGAAGAAACAGATTTTTATTCATTGAATAAAATAAAATAATAAAATAATAAAAAATGAGGGGGCCTAGAGAAAAACCCAAACGGTGGCTACAAAGTAGTTGAATAAATAAAGAATGAGCAGGAAGGGATGTAGAACTGTGAGCTGTTCATAGAGAGCATTTGGTGTTTTGGGGTTTTTTTAAAATAATATTTTGATAGCTGTATTTCAACATATTTGGTTTACTTTGTAATCCTGTAGATTTTATATTGTGCATTTAAATTTTGTGCAGGAGTCCATAGGTCTCAGCAGACTGCCAGAGGGATCCATGACACAAAAAGAGGCTAGGAACCCCCAATGTCAGAAAAAAAACCAGGAGGTCCCAAGTGAATCCTGGATAACAATAGAATAGCAAAGAAACACGAGGGCCCAGCAACGGAGAAGAGAATTCTCCACATGAGCCTCCTTTCAGATTTGGCCAAAGTGTCCTCACCTGGTACCTGCTGCCCCCCTCAATCTCATCCCTGAGTCCAAGGTCCCCATCCCAGCAGCATACCAGGTCCACATACTCCAGGATCATGTAGTGGGGCTCAACCTCCCGGCAGAGGCCTAACAGCCGCACTAGGTTGGCGTGGCTCAACTTGCCAAACATCTCAAACTCTCGCCGGAAGTTCAGTTGTAGCTGTTCATCCCGGCTCTGAAGGCTCTTCACCAGCACCAGCGTCTCGGCTACCCCATCTTCCAGGCCTTGGGCCTTTGCCAAGAATACATCCCCAAACTCGCTCTTCCCTATGGGCAAAGTGCCAGGTCAGCCTCAACCTTCCCCAGGGTGGTAACACTGGATATCCCATATCTCCAGCATACCCCTAGGAGAACATGGCTCCTCCTCCTCCCATCCCACCCTGAGTACTAAAATAGCTCTGCTGATCTGGGGAAGGACTTTTAGGTACAGGACTAGGGGAAAAGGCTGGTGACAGCAGGAAGACTATAGGATCCTAGGTTTAAAGTTGGAAGGGACTTTAGAGGCCATGAAATTCAAACCCCTCATTTTAGAGATGAGGAAACTGAGGCCCCCTTTAAAGAGGGAAGTGATATTTGCCCAGGATGACATAGCCAGTGAGTGTCTAAGGCAGATTCTGAATGCGACTTCTCCTGACTCCACGTCTAAGGTCCTATCTGCTCTACCACACCTAATACCAGGAGTACAGCTAGTCCAAGACAACAAACCCAGTGTGGTGATAGACTGCAGGCTGGCACGGGGAAAATGCATCTTATCACTGGTACTGTGCCGCTTGTTGGCAGCTGAAGAGCCAGAGCTCAGGTTGGTCAGAGCTACTTCTTCTCGGATTTCTGCCGTGGGCTGCCCATTCTGCACAGGTCCACCTGCAGAGAAAGGGAGTGAACTGAGATTCAAGACCCCAGAAAGCTCATTCCACTTCCTTCTTTTTCCTGTTTCAAACAATAGTCAACACCAACTAAGTTCAACCTACTGTTCTCCATATGACTGGGTCTGCTGGCCAACATTCATGTGCCATTCAGGGGCTCATAAAATGCACCATGTTTATATGGAAGTGGTGAAACCACAGGTCAGATTACATTATTTGATACTCAACCTTCTAGAGAGAAATACCAATTATAAACCTTATTAGCCAACAAGGTGGATGTCAATGACTCCTCTTAACACCAATGTCACAAAAAGGGTTCAGGGAGATTGAAGAGGGTCCACCAGTTGATGGATGCCACAGACACTGGCTACCAAGGGAAATGGAAACCAAGAATTTGCCTAACCGATCACAGTGAGTGGTAAACAGAGAGATATGTAACTAATTACATTCTACTCTCAGAGAGTTCTCAGGTGATGAAGAAATTACACACTCAGGATTCCCCATGGTTTGCCAGAACAAAATTCTTCTCTGAAGCCTTGCTCTATGGATTGATGACTGTTTAGTGAAGACCATTACTTCAGGAAAAGCCCAGGTATTATGCTCTACTTTGCTCCAGACTTTCTCATTTCCCCCACAGCTTGGCTAGTCACCTTCTCCCCTCTCTACTTCCCCGATCCAGTTCTGGAATCCTGAACCATGATCAAATACATTCTACTGTTGTTCTTGGATGGAGTGTTTCAATCTAATGCCTGATGGTTCCAATCACCTTTCCTCTAACTTTCTGGACCTAAGGGCCCCTCTCTAGCCACCATTCTCCCTTGTACACAGTTAGTGCTTAATAAATGTTTTTTCATATAGTCATTCACTCATTTCTATGCTCAGGGAGTTCCTGGATCTATGACAATAACCAAGCTCTCAGGGAGTATCTAGTCCTATTATAAAGATATAATCCCTACTCTCAGAGAGTTTCCATTCCTATAGAGAGGGCACAGTCCCTATTCTCAGAGAGTTTCAACTCTATGGAGCAAGAACACATCACAGATTCCCTGCCCTCAGAAAGTTTACAATCCTATAAAGAAGATTTAGTCTCTGCCCCCAGGGAGGTCCCAGTCCCATGAGAAACACAGAATTTCTCTCCTCAGGGAGATTCTATTTCTGTATGCAATACACATATATCTGCTTTTTGAGAGCTCCAAGCCTGATGAGGGAAGACAAGTATGTACAACAAAAGCACAGACTTATAATATCATCATGCATAGATGATCACATAAGAATGTAGGAAGTGACCACAAAAAAAGATAACAAGACCCAAGTAAAGCAGGTCTGGGAAGTTCTGTATCAACGCTGTTTTGCGTTCAGGGCCTAGGGAACTGATCAGGTCATGACTCTCAGAGAGGAGGGGGAATCATCTCCTCCTTAGGTGCCCCTAGTCTGAGAGCTGGGCAGGCTCTACTGCCTTCTCCTTCCTTACCCCATGGGGGCGCCCAACCCCCACACACCCTGCACCCTCCCACCCAAATACCCACCCAATCACTGCTGTCCAGTGGGCCCCTAGGCTCACCATTGAGGCACTCCATCTCAGGTTCCTCGCCCTCTGGCTGTTTCTGAAGTCTTTTGGCCTTGCAACGCTTTTTACAGTAGAACATGAGGCCCAGCACAGCAATAATATAGGCCACTGCAGCACCCACAGACAGCCCAATGGTCTGAATCATCTTATATGGTGGGGGGCTGCCAAGACCCTCTGAGGTATCCAGCACTGGCTTATCTGAAAGGGCAGAAATAGGTGGCCAGTTGAAGGTTGCCCAGGAATGCAGGGGTTTTTCATTTTTGGTGTCATGGGCCCCTTTGGCAATCTGGGGCAGCCATTCTCATTCTATGGATCCATTCTCAGAATAATTGTTCTAAATATATAGGAAACCAATTCTGTTGAAATAGTTTTCAAAATATCTCTTTTTCCAAGTGCCAAGATCCCAAGATAAGGATCCCGCTATATAGAATATTCATGGCCCTGTGATTCTTACCAAAACTTTTTGCCCATCACCAACACCAACCAATCCCTATCATCCTTTTACCACTCCAGAGCTGTGGCCTCATGTTCCCACATGAGCTGATGCCCTCTATCAATTCAACAGAACAGACATTTATTAGGCATGTATGATGTGTTTATGATGGGGCCTGCCCCAGAGGACCTTACATTCTATTCAGCATCCCATCCTTGGTGTCTACGTGATATTGTCTTCATCTCTGAGACCCCCCCAGTCTGCCATAACCCCACTCCATACCCACAACATGGAGTGAAGCCTCTGTGTGTTTGATATTACAGCTATTGCCAGCGATGCAGGTGTAGCGGCCTGAATCCTCAGAGGTGACATCGTGGATGACTAGGGAGCCATTGGAGAAGATATGCATCCTGTGGGAAGAAAAATCCCAGAACCATTTAAGCCATGCTTATTGGCCACTCATCTCTCACTCTTACTCCCAAGATCCTGGGAACTAACAGTCAGGCCTGGGGCCAGGGAAGAAGGTAGGGAATGGATGTAGACGCTACCTGGGTCCAAGCTGAGCAGGATCCAGGATTCGATCCTTGCCCTTCCACTGGATGAGGGGGTCAGGGTCACCTTGGGCCTCACACTGCAGCATAGCTGTGTGGCCCTGATAGACAGTTGTACGCTCAGGCTCTCGTTTGAAAGTGATGAAAACTGCATGGGGGAAATGGCAGGGTTTAGAGCACTGGAGGGATGGGTGGGAGCCTGTGCTGGACAGACTTGTTTGTTCATACATCAGAGATCCTCCCTTCACAAGCCAACTCTCACCACCCCCCTCCCATCTCAGTCCTTGGGCATCTACCTGCCACAGTGAGCTGCACGTGGGCACTGATCTGGCCTTGAGGCTCATTAGAGGCAATGCAGGTATAGTTGCCGGCATCACTCCTGGTCACTCTGGAGAAGTGCAGGGTTCCTGCATTGTCTGTCACGCTGTCTGGGAGGCTGCTCCCATCTAGGAAAAGGGAATGAGAAGTTGATGGGCTGGGATGGGAAGTCATCAGACTCACTTGAAGCCACACTCATAGGGAAGAGTAGATATTTATGTCTGAGAGATGGTGTGATAACATGGAAAGGGCACATTATATTTAATGTCAGAGGACCTGGGGTCAATTTTTGACTCTAACTTAATATTTATGTGACTTTGGGTAAGTCAATTCCCCTATTCCTTTCTCTTTTTTTTTTCTCACTTTAAAATTTTTTTAAAATTTTATGCTTTTTCTATTACATGTAAAACAATTTTTAACATTTGTTTTTAAAATACTGAGGTCCAAATTTTCTTCCTCTCTCTCCTCCCTCCCCCCTTCTTGAGAAGACAAGTAATTTGCTGTGTGTAGTCATGTAAAACATATGTCCATATTAGCCATGCTGCAAAAGAAAACAGATAAAAAATTAAGAAAACAAAAGCATGCTTTGATCTGCATTCAGACTCCATCAATTCTTTCTCTGGAAGTGGAGAATATTTTTCATTATAAGTCCTTTGAATTATCTTGGATCACTGTTTTGCTGAGAATAGCTGTCATTCACTGTTGATCATCATGTTGTTACTGTGCACAATGCTCCCCTGGTTCTGCTCATTTTACTTTGCATCAGTTTATGTAAGTCTTTCCAGGGTGATGCAGCTGCCTCCAAGACCTGCTGCTGACTTACCAGGCCACTGAACTCCAGTTCAGACCACCACCCAGGCGAGACTGATCTTTCCTGCTTACCTCCTAAATTGGCATGGGCTGAAAAATTGTTTCACCCTGACCTTTTGTTGATTCTGCTGCTTCAGAACTCAATTTGAGGAATTATTTTAATGTATTTTGGAGGGGAATTTGGGAGAGTTCATGTGGATTCCTCGTTCTACTCTGACATCTTGGCTCTACCTCTACGCAATTCTCTACATCAATTTTCCTCCACTTATGCAATGAAGGGAGGAAGGTACATTTTCTCAACTCCTCTCTAGTTTGGCTATGATAATTGCACGTATTTGGTTTTGTTTAATTCTTTGTATTAACATTGTCATCATTATGTGTGCATGCGTGCGTGCGTGTGTGCATATCTATTTCTTTATCTGTGAAATGAACGGGTTGGAGACTCTAAGGTCCTCCTTCTAAAATCCCCTTTGGGGGTTGAGGCTTGCAAACTAATTTACATACATTACCTTACCTGATCCTCAGAGCAACCCTGTAAGGTAGGCTACTATTACCATCCATCATCCTGAGATTCAGAAACATGAAATGATTTATCTAGGGTCACACAGCTAATAAGTGTTTTGAGGTGTTACTGGAACTTCGGACTTCCTCTCTCCAAATTTATTACCACACAAGAGCTCTCATAAGAAGTCTTCCACTCACCTGAGGCCCAGGTTTACCCCCCAGGAAAGGGGTGACAATGTCCACTTTCTGCTGACCCATCATGGTCAAAAAGGCATCCAATGCTTCCCCTATAGTCTACAAAATTAAATCCAAACTCCCAACTCTGGGAGAGGAGGAGGGAGAACAGGAGGAACGGGGCTCCAGCTCCACCCATTACTTATTGGTGGGTAGCCCTGGACAAAGTAATTTAATGTCACCAAACCTCAAAGCAGGGATCCATGTCCATTCCTCATTCACAAAAGGGGAATACTATGACTTAGCTCACAGCCCTATATGGAAGATTAAAAGAAATGATCTCAGAGTCACTCCATAATCCAAACCAATCTCATTCTATAGAGGTGAACATGGAGGCTCCAAGAGCTTGAGGAGAGTTTTCCTAAGGTCACAGCTTTTTTAATCTTAGGGCAGACCCCTAAGATTAAAAATAAGCAGGCCACTAGAAGGTGCAGAGGATTTAGCCTAGGACCTGGGGTCAGGAAGACTTGAGTTCAAATCTGGCCTCAGACACTTACTAGTTATGTGACCCTGGGCAAGTCACTTCACCCTGCATGCCTCATTTTCTCATCTGTAAAATGAGCTGGAGAAGAAAATAGCAAACCCACTCTAGTATCTCTTCCAAGAAAACCCCAAATGGGGTCACAAAGAGTTGGACATGACTGAACAGCTACTGACCTCCACGATAGTACTTTCCATATGTGAAAGTAGCATCGGTAACGATGAGGAAGGCCGTTATTTTTCAAGGCCAGGAATAATCTGCACTTTTATAACTGTCTTATTCACAGTTCACCTCTAGCCCAACAGACTAAGTTCTCTCTCCACTGCCTCCAGGCCCCAACCTCACTGGAAGACAACTTTCCTCACTTGTGCAGCTTTCTGCTCCTGGAACATCCTCTTTCTTGCTCTTTGCCAATCCCAAACCTATTCATCCATGAAGGCCAAGTTTAAATCTCCCATCCTCTTGTCTTAGACCACTCTAGTCCTCAGTGATTTTTCCCCGGGCCTTAAAACTTATAGAAAAGCAGAGCAGAACAAAGAGCAAATCCAAGGAAACAAAATACCTAACAGTTACAACAATGAAAAAAAGGTTGGTCAAACTCTGGTCAAAAACAATGGTCAATGTTAGGGCCACATCCCTCCTTTCTGTTAATCATAAATCAGCGTTTTCCAGGGAATGTACTTTGTAAAGGGGTTTGTTGGGAAGTATCTGTGTACAATGTCAAAACAAAATGTATCAATAAATTAAAAAACAAACAAATACAACTTAGAGTACTTACTATCTATGGCCCACTCACTTAATGATTAATTAGAGACATCTTCTGATTTTTGTGCATTTATGTCTGCACCTTCCAGTTGGACTATAAACTTGAAAACAGTGACTATGTCTTAGTATGGTATAGGGGACAGAGAGCGCTGAATTTCGAATAAGGTCTCAGTCATGGCAAAGAATGGTTGAAGAAATGTTTATCATGGACAGAGAAGGGAAGACTCAGCTGTCTTGGATTAAGGCTATCAAGAAGAGAAGCCAGACTTGTTCCAATTGGTGCCAGAGGACAGAACTAGATGTGACTGGTAGAAATGGTAGAGGGAGAGGTTTCTGCCACGTGTAAACGAAACAAAGCAAGAAGTTTCTGAAAGGACCCTTCCCCAAGTGGAAATGGCCTTCCAAGGGAGTGGGTCCTTCCTGAGGAGGGCTAATAATGATGACAATACTTAATAACAATAAAAACAACAGCAGTTAGCATTTTTATAACTGGAAGATTTGCAAAAGCATTTTACAAATATTATTTCATTTCATGTTCACAACAACCCTAGGAGGTAAGGGCTATCATTAGCCCAGTTTTAGGGATAAGAAAACAAGATAAGCAAAGGTTAAGTGACTTGCCAAGGGTCACCGAGCTAATCTGGATTTGAACTCAGATCTTCTGGACTCCAGATCCCATGAGCACTCTATCTACTGTGCCAAGTAGCTGCGTCTAAAATCCTATCCTTTCAAGGAGAGGTATGATAAGACGCCTTGCTGGGGATGAAGTGGCTATAACTCTAAGATTATGGGTTAGATTAGATGGATTTCCGATTGTTTTTTGGGTCCTGGCTCCAATCACTTACTAATTATATGGCTGTGGGCAGATGTATCACTTTTCTCCTCCAAACCTCAGTTTCCCCATCTATAAAAGGAAGGTCCTACTCCCTGTATGACCAACCTCTCAGGTCTTAAAGTGTCCTTAAAGTGTCACATATTGGTACATTCCCTTTAATATGAGGATATTATTTCTTTATGTTTTATGCCTTGCAGCACCAAGTACAGGGTTGGGCATATCGTAAGTACACAATAAGTCTTTCCTGAGTTGTCCTCCCACACTGTAGGGCACTCACCTGCCCGCATCCATCGAATTGTGGGCTTTTCCCGGCCAGTGGCTGAACACGATACTGTAGCTTCTTTGTCAAATTCCATGCACTGCTGAGGCTGGGGAGGCGGTGTGAACTTTAATTTCTCTGTCCAAGAGGGAGAGGAGGGATGGAAGTGGACAGTGAGTTTAGGACCTAGGCCCTATACAAGCATCACATTACCATTTCGTGTGGTGGCAGTGGTGGTTCTGAATATATGAACATTAGATATAGAAACTGGGAATATTTAGCCTGGGGAAGAGATGATTTAATGGGGTGGGGCAGGTCTGTTCCTGAAGCACCAAACTAGGAGCTAGGGGTGGAAGTTACAGATAGGCAAATTAGGGCTTGATAAAAGGAAAAACTTTCCAACAATTGTAGCTGTCCGAAAATGGAAAGGGACATTTCAGAGGACAGTGAGTTCCCCAATATAGAGATCTTCACTAAGCAGAAGCAAGATAAGTCAGGGACTTTGTAGAAGGGATTCTCTGCTGCTGGTTCTCCTTCAGTTCTGGATTTTATAACCCTCTCATTCCCCCCAAATCATTGGCTTATCCTCAAGACAACCACGTCTCCCTCACCTAGGACCTGGACTCGGGCCTGGGCCTCAATGCTGCCAGCCGGGGTGCTGCTGACACAGCGGTACAAATTCCCGTCATAAACTTCCACGTTGTTGATGCGAAGAGTCCCATTCTCTGAAATCTCGAACCTTGAGTCCTATGGTACAATCCATCCCATGAAAGCCTCAGTCCACTCTTTGGTTTGTCTTTCCCCCGGGAGAGGCAGAATCACAAGTTTCAAGCTCCAAAGGCCAGAGCAGAAGACATGGAATGGTACTCTAGTCATCCCCAACCCTCCTTGGTCTAAGGACCCCAGATTTCAGACGGAAAAAAGAATCTCTCCTGGGAGGGGGATGGGGGGGATGCTATAGAGGAAGCAAGGGGAAAGGGCAGGAAGGACTAGGGAAACAGTCTCTTGGGGATGCCTGACAAATGGTTTTCTAGAGATGAGCAAGAGAAAATGTTTCTGCCTACCCACCTTGAAACCTACTCACTCTCACCTCAGAAATGAGCATCTGATTCCGGTACCAGACGACAGTGGGTTTAGGTGTAGCCTGACTCAGGCAGTGCAGGTAACCTGGCTTGCCTTCCTCTAGCTGGCTGTCCTGGGGCTTTTTCAGCCACCTGGGTAGTGCTGTAAGGGAAGACAGAAGGAGGTTACTGGGATCAAGAAGGATAAAGAGTCCAAACCTCTGGAAAATCTACCTCTCGCTAATACCAGAGAGGATGGTGACACTCAGGGACATTTACGCAGCACCTTGCATTCTATTTTAAGCACTTTATTTCATTTACAGAGGCCTCCCCAATTGGACTAAAGACTTGACAAGCAAAGACTATGTTTTAAATCTCTCTGGAGGATCAGACTCTAAAATTTCCCTTGTACGGTGCTCAACACAGTTCTGAACAACCAAAAAACATAATAAATTATTACTACTTCAAAAGACAGAGAAGTCGTTTTGATTTGGAAGGATCTGGGAAGGCTTTATAGAAGATGTCATACATGTAGAAATAGAAGGATTCTTAGCAGCCAGCCTCTAAGTTCAACCTCTCCATGTTACAAATGAGGAAACTAAGGCATAAGTTAAGAGGACATATGAGGAAGGTCTCAGAGGATGGAAGGGTCAGATTTCAAAAGGCATAAATAGGGAGAAAGCATTTCAGGCATAAGCACTGGTACATTCAAATGTTCAGAGGCAGGAAAAGTGAGGAACATGGAATAGTTCAGTTTGGCTATATATAAATATATAACAGGGGTGTAACATAACACTGAAAAGGTAAACTGGGGCCAGATGATGAAAAATCTTGCATACCAAGACTAGGAAGCTTCAGCTTTATACAGACAATGGGGAGCCACTGAAGTCTTTAGAGGAGTGACAACTGGAACAGTATTTAGGAAAATATATTTACTAGATTCCTAGGAGATGAGAGTTAAAAGTGACCATGTAAAATCATTCCCTTCCTCCCTACCCCCACCAAATCTGGCAGTAATGCACAGACTAGATTGGAGTGGGGAAAAGGCTGGGAGATGTGGGAGGAGACACTTGATTCATCCATCCCCTGCTAGCCATCATCCTATACTCCCTTTCATGGCTAAATTCCATGAGAAGGTCGTCTATAATAGATGCCTCTTCCTTCCTCTAACTCCCTTAACTCTTTGCAGTCTGGCTTTCAACCTCACCATTCAACAGAAACTGCTCTCTCCAAAGTTACCAGTGATCTCTAATTTGCCAGATCCAATGACCTCTTAATCCTCATCCTTACTAACCTCTTTTGGAGCCTCTCACACTATCAATCATCCTCTTCTTTTCTCTAGGTTTTCATGAATCTGCTCTCTCCTGGTTTGTGGCTTCTACCTGTCTTGGCTGCTCCTTTTGCTGGGTTTTCAACCAAGTCATGACTGCTAAGTTTGAGGGCCTCCCCAGACTCTGTCCTGGGCCTTCTCCCTCCGTACTATTCACTTGCTCTCATCAAACCCTGTGATCTTAATTAATATCTCTAAGAAGATGATTCTCAAACTTATCTTGCTTGGCCCTTACCCCTCTGCCAACTTCTAGTTTCACATCTTGAACTGGATATCTCAGAGATAGCTTACATTCAACATGTCCAAAACTGAACTCGTTATCTTAACCCAACAAACACTCCCTTCTTGCTAGTCTTCCTATTACTGTCGAGGGTACCACCATCCCAAGTTAGGTGTGATTCTTATCTCCTCACCCTCCCTCACTTCTCTGTAACCAATCAGTTGCCAAGTCCCATTGCTTCTACTTTTGTAACATCATTTGTATATCCCTTCTTCTCTCCTCTACCATTGCCACCAGGCCTTCGTTGCCTCACGACTGAAGTATCGCAATAATTTCTCAAATGCCTCAGGTTTTTCTCTTCACTCCAGTTCATCTTCCACTCAGCTGTCAAAATGATCTTTCTACATGGGAAGTTGTGTTTGTCCTTCATTCTTGAAGAGGGCCATGACATCAAGATGATGACATGACTTGCAGTTGACTTTGATTTGAGTGTGGGAGGTCTGACCACTGCCTATCCCTATTCAATCAACTCTACTGACTCTCTATTAACTCTAGGATCAACTATAAAATCCTGTCTAGCTTTTAGAGTCTTTCATAACCCGGCCCCTTCCTATCTTACCAGTCTTCTTATACCTCACTCCCCTCTACACATACTGTGATCCAGAGACTTCTTGCTCTTCCTCGAACAAGACACTCCACCTTCCAGCTTTGAGCATTTTCACTGTCTGTCCCCCATGCCTGGGATGTTCTCACTCCTCATCACCACCTCCTGACTCCCTTTAAGCCACACCTTCTACAAGAAGCCTTTTCCAGTCCTCCTAAATTTTAGTAGTGCCTCCCTCCTGAGACCACCCGCCAATTCTTCTTGTATAGGGCTCATTTGTACACAGTTGTTTGTATCTTGTCTCCCCCACTAGACTGGGAGCTCCTAGAGGGCAGGGGCTGTTTGGAGTCCTTTTTTGTATGGCCAGCACATACAGAATGGGTGCTAAAGCAACGATGAGTGACTAACATGCTGGTTAGTTACTGGACTGATTTGTGTCATCTACAGAATCCTGTATAAGCACTCTAGATTCCTTGAGGAAAAGGACTAACCCCACTTCAAACAATGATGATGACAGACTCTCAAAGCTGAAAAGGGAAAATGACATCATCTCTTTCTTTAAGTCTCTAGGATTGAAATCTCAATATTTGAAGGAATACCCTGTACAAGTCTATATAATTCCTTAGGTACTTTGGCAGGCCTGAAGAAAGTAAAGTCCCATATATTAAAAATAACAACAATATAATATTTGTTTATTAGTACTTACTATTTGCCAAGCATTGAGCTAAGCACTTTACAATTATTAACTCATTTGACCATATTTGACCCTAGCCTAATATGTAGGTAAATATAATAAATTATAACATTCAGATTTGATGTTTCAGGGCCTTATGAAAAATTGGCTAAGGTTATCTTAATATAGTAAAGAAAAAAAGAAACTTCAATTTTAATTGAATCTTATTCTGTTCTCTTCGAGGCTGAATTAAAACAGTACCAAGATTCTTCATCCAGTTCTTTGTGACCCCATTCAGGGTTTTCTTGGCAGAGTTACTGGAGTGGTTTGCTGGAGTCCTTCTCCAGCTCCTTTGACAAATGAGGAAACTTAAGAAAACAGGGTTAAGTGACTTGCCCAGGGTCATACAGCTAGTAAGTGTATGAGGCAAGATCTGAACTCAGGAATGAGTCTTCCTGACTCCAGGCCCAGTGATCAATCCACTGCGCCATCTAGATGCCAATCTAGATGTAGATATATATAGATATAGAGGCTAAAACAGTGCCTACCATGTAAAAGAAGCTTAATCAATGTTGATTTATGTATGGAAAGAGTGGTTAAGGAAGAGACTGTTTAAAGAAACAAAACAAAGTTTTTGTGTGCATTGAAATATTGAAATTATTTCCTTTGGAAGACTTAGGCTTTACAAATTAAAAAGGAAAAGTAAAGCCAAATGAGCGGAAATTCTGTTTTACAGAAAGGTAACATCAGGACATTAATCAGAAGTGTGCTGAATATTTTTCTTCAATAAAGAACCTTTCTGGCACAATTTATCTGTGGACTGCAGTCAAATTATTCTAAATAGAGATGGAAAATATTAAAACATTAATCCTTATCCCCCTACCCGAAGACATTATGGATTCTTTGAATAACTCAAAATAGGCAATTCTTCACAATGCATATTTATAGACCAGTCTAACCACATCACTCCCATCTTGTATTGATGCCGCTGTTGTGGGAGGGTTTTGTTTCTTGGTTTGTGCTTTTGTTTTACCCTAATTTTATCCTTATAAAATGCCATCTTTTCAGATTTATCCTTTTTTTAAAAAAGCCTGTTCAGATTTTCTAGATTCTAATTGTTATCCAAAATACTAGCTATCCCTTCCAGTTTTCTGTCATCTGCCAAGCTGATTAGTAATGTCCCTGACACGACTCCAATGACAAATCATTTTCTTCCAAAATGACATCAATCTACTAGTCAACGTTTGGATTCAGTCATTAAGTCAGTCATGAATGAACCATTGTATTATCATTTGTCTGTCAAGTTTTGTCAAATGCAGATATATAATGGTTGATTAGGGAGTTAGCCCCTCAGAACAACCTGGGTTCAAATCCTGCCTCTGGTTAAGAAGGAGAAGAAGGGGAAGTCACTTAGGCTCTTAGTGTTTCAGGCAGCTCTTAAGACTGTAAGGTTGCAGAAGAGTTACTACTTTGCAATGGTAGAGGGTGTTACCTCAAAGAGAGCTCTCTATGCTAACGAAATCCTAGGTCCAGACCTAATACAAATGATTTCCCTTATTGACCAGTAGAGTCACCTTGTTAAAAAAAAACAAAAACAAAAACAACAACAAAAAAAACTCAGTCCCTCAAACAAAGGTCTTTGGAGCAAGAGAGAGGTAAAGACTCTCCCTCCCCCTTCCCTCCTGCACTAGACTCCCTTCAAGCAGTTTCACTCACTGGCCACAGTGATGTTGATCTCCTGATGCCGCTGGCCAGCCTGGTTGGCTGCATAGCAGGTGTAAGTGCCAGCGTCACTCTCAGTTGTGTTGGCAAAAACTAGCACATAGCCCTCTTGGTAGACCTTGCCATGGTGGGGAACCCTGGTCCCAGCCCGCTCCCACCACACGCTGGGCTCTGGTACGCCCTGGGGAGCAATGCAGGCTACCCGCTCCTCTCTGCCCACTGTGAACACACGAGGCTGGAAAGGTGGCATGTCTTCAATCTCTGTGGGGAAGGAGATAATTCTATTATTTGTAAAGGATCAAGGTAGTGATGAGGAGGTATCATTATCAAGGTATCCTTCTCCATCTATTTCCCCTTTGACCCATACAATCCCCCTTCGCCTCCTGCCTGCAACTCTAATCCTGTGTCTCTGAACTTTATGTCTGAGCATGACATGAAGTCCCATCTCTTCCCCATGAAGGGGCTGGATGGTCCAGCCTCAGAACCTTGAGCTCAGGTCTATACTGACCTTCAAGGTGAAGACTGGCCTCTAGGACAACAGGTGGGCCTCTCTGGCCACGGCCCACACAGCGGTATACCCCAGCATTACGTGCTCGGACCTGAGGCAGCAGCAGAGAGCCATTGGAAAACACTATGGCCCGACGGAGATGAGGAACCCTGGGAAAGAGAGAGAAAGTTTAGTGATGGTGGGTGAGAGTCAGGCATTCAGGGGAGAACGCATACAGAACACAGCCCTGCTCATCTAGAAGGGATAAGGCTTTAGAGACAGGGGAGATGGGGAAATAAGTAAGGGAGGGAGGCTGATATGGACATTTCTCATAACTGGGGAAGAGCAGGGCCCTGGTATCTTTTACTCGCTCACCAGCCCTCCCAAAGCTCCTTGGAGGTTAAAAGGACATTATAGGGAGAAGGCTTATAGTGGTCAAGGTAAGAAATCATTCAGGGGTGCCCTGCTTCCTTTACTGTCCAAGTTCAATTAATCCATCAACCAACAAATATTTTTATTAAGTATCTACTATGTACCAGGTTTTGTGCTAGGTGCTGGGGATACAGGTACAAAAAGAAGAGTTTCTAGTCAGCCTTTGGAGAGGTCCTAATCAAAGAATCCAGATACACCTACCACCTATGCTCCCAGACAAGTCACAACCCTCCCCACCAAACTCCCAACCTTGCTCTCAAAGAATAGCTAACCTCTTATGCCTTAATATGTACAAACCACCTTCTTTCTAACTACCCTGTGAGGTGGGTAAAGCAAAATTGATTATCTCCATATTACAAATGAAGAAATATTCTCAGAGATGTAGTCTGACTTGTTCCAGATCCCAAAGCTGGTAAGTAAAGGGACTAAAGGGAAGAAGAAACATCTCAAAGATTCTTGGAGGATTTATACCATCTCAGCTGCTGGAGTGGGAGTATAAACATCTACAAATCACCAGGGTTTATTTTCTACCAGAATTCCAGGGTGCTTAAAGACCTTTAGAGGCCATCAGACTCACAGCCCTTTGCTTTCAAGCAAGGTCACTACTTAAATCATCACAGATGTAGATTTGTATTTTTCTTAAAGAGGAATTCTTTAGTGCCTCCTGGTAATGCATTTTGAAGATCTGAAAATTAGAGGGGAGAACATGGACTTGAATCCCAAGCTCTGCCACTAACTACGTGGGTGACCTTGGACAAGTCACTTCACCACTATAAGCCTCTAAATGAAAGGTCGGCTGACATGATCTGTGAGATCCTTATCGGCTCTAACTCTAGGATCTCAAATGTCCCAACTAAGATTCAAATGCAGTTGTCTCCTGGTTCCAAGTTCAGAACTTTTTCCAATGTGCCAATACTGCTCAGGGGTAGTTTTGTACTTTTGAGGGTCTGGGACAGAACAGAGCTCCACTCTGGCAAAGAGGCTAGGAAGGACTTTGGGGGATGGGGTAAGGTTACCTCCTCATTTCTGGCTGGATGGAGACTAGAACTAATAATGGCCAACATTTATATGATGCTTAAAGGTTCACAAATGCTTTAGGTAGGTTATCTCAACTGATTCTTACAACAGCCCTAGGGGTGCTATTATGACCCCTATTTTACAGATAAGGGAACTAAGTCTGAAGGAGGGTAAACAACTTGCCCAGGGGTAGGAATAGGGGTAATCATAAAGTTAGTAAGTATCAGGAGTGACATCTGAATGTAGGTCTTCTTAACTTGAAGTCTAGCACTCTATCTAAAACACTACCTATCTATTCCAACTGAGGCAGAGGCTGTGACCACCCAGCCAGTACTCAAGAGTATTTGTTTTCAGGTGAAGGATGGGCATACTTATCGTTCTGCATCCTGTTGTTACAAGGGCCCTAGGCTGTCCGATACCTCCAGTGCACCTCACCTTAAACACAGACCATTTCCAAGCATCAGCCTGTCATTCTAGGGCTTTTTCCATTGGCTAAGTCTTGCACTTCGACATCATATGCACACTGATCCTTCTGTGTGCGCTGGATGAGGAAGGAAGGAGGCAGGTCCTCCAGTCTACCTTGACAATGGGTGCTGAACCATCTGCAGGATGGATACAGAAGGCTTACCGACTACGGTTAGTGATGAGGGAGTCATCCTCAAAGAACCACTGCAGGGTAGGAGGTGGCTGGGCCGTGAACTGGCAGTGAAACATAGCATCCTCACTCTTCCCCACCACCTGGTCCTGGGGTACCACCAATGGACGTGCAAAGCTCTCATCTGGGGCAGAAGGAAAGAATAATTGCATGAGGGAGCCAGGGGACCAATCTTCCAAAGGAAGAGACTATCCGCAAGCCAAAGCCTCCCCTACCTCCCGCTAAGGTTGCCTCTCCCACGATGCCATGCTGGCCATCTCTGACCCCACCATGGACCCCAGGAATACCAGCAATGCTTAGGGTGATGTTCTGGTTGCTGCAGATGTGGCCGAAGGAATTGTGTGCACAACAGCTGTAAACGCCACTGTGCTCAGGGCTGGCACGACGCAAGGTCAAGTTTCTCTCCTTGCTGCTGACCGAGTAGTTTCCCTGACTGTCAGAGAGGGGATTCTTATCCCGAAACCACTGGTATGTTGGGCTGTGGGACAGAGGCATTCAGGAATTAGGAAAAGCTTATCCATTGTCCTACCTTGGACAATGGGATCAAGAAGGGGGCACCTTCTGAGCTAAAAGTGACTGGTCTACTTGGAGTGGCAAAGAATGAGAGAGTCCAGGATGGCAGTGATGAAGATGGCGAGAGGGCATAATGACAGGGGAAGACAACCTTTAGGCAGTACTAAGTAAAAGGATGCAAGGCCATAAGAATCTGGGGATGACCAGAAGATAAGACAAGTTGTGTTTTTTCTTCGTTAATACTATGAATACTATTACTGATGACGACAATAGTAACTGACATTTGGGGAGCTCTCTACATACCAGGCACATCATCTAATCTGATCTTTCCAACAATCCTCATAAGTTAAGTATTACAGGTAATATTTTTCCCATTTTACAGATGAAACTGAGGCTCAGATTAAATGAGCTCACAGTCCCACAAAGACTCCAAGTGAGAGAAGCACGATTAGAAATCATGTTTCTCCTGCTTCCCAGTACATTTCCCTTCTTCTCTCTCCCTTTTCTTTCTCTTCTTTCCCTTCTTCCCTCCCCCCATCCTCTCCCTCTCCCTCCCTCCCTTTCTCCCTCCCTCTCCTCTCTCTCTCACACACTCACACATACACACACACACACACACCGCACAAAAGAAAGACAATTTTGATCAAAATTTAAAAGCACAGTTTCAGAGCCCTTACCGGGGATGTCCATCAATGTGACAACGCAGAGTGACCAGTGTCTGGGGTTGGATCTCTGCCAGTGAGGCTGGATGCTTTAGAATGACAGGCCCGGTCTCAATCCCTGAAGCACAGAGACCAGATTGTGACCTGGGAGCCCAGATCAAGACTTCTAATAGTTCACAGTGGGGGATGAAGAGGGAGGAGAAAGAGGAGACAGCAGGAGAAGGGAAATTAAAGAAAAGCAAAGAAAAGAACTATGGCTTCCAGAAGCCAAAGAACATAAGACATTTCCTGCTAAGAAGTGGACAGAAAACATGGTAGAGGTGAGGCAGGTATGTGGAAGTTGTGGATTCTGAGTGTCCCCAGTAACCTGTGTCTGATGTTTTAAAAAGCTGCCTCCCACTGTCCTTCCTGTTCAGAAGGTCACTTAGCAGACAGGACAGGGAAAGGCAGATAGTAAAGTTTTAAAGGGAAAAAAAAAAGACATTTTGCAGCAAAGGGGAGAAGCCATTTGACTCTCAAATACACTGCAGCACCAGCAGAGAATTTGTTGTCCTTTGTTGTCCAAGCAGTCCTGAGCCTGGCAGTGGAGGCAGGGGGAGTAGAAGGAAAACACTCCGGGGAAGCTTCGCCCTGCACTCATTCATTCAGTCACTCACATTTGATGTTGAAGGAGGCATTGGCACTGTGGGCCTCTTCACCCGTGACATTATCCCTCGCCACACACTGAAAGGCACCCGCATCCTGCAGTCGGTCCACGGCAGCAAAGCTCAGGTTGTTTCCCTTGGTAAAACGTCGTTCTGAGTCTTGGACGGGGACCCCATTGAGCAGCCAGTGCACATGCACGTGGCCAGGGGACTCCACCTCGCAACGCAGCAGCGCCCGGCGCCCCTGTAGTGCATCCTGGGAGGAAGGTTCCTTGGTAAAGATGATGGTGGCTCTTGTCCCTGTAGCTGGGGGTGGGAACGGAAGGAGAAGGAAAAAGAGGGCGTCATGAGAGGATCACTACCCTTCTACCTAACACACTATTCTTTTCCTTATCCTGACACATATTGCTGGAGGGGAGACCTAAGCACACTGCAAGTCTTCAATTAACGTTTGAGGGTGATACAAAAATTACCTACTAAGGGCCAAGCATGAAACCAGCCCCTGCAAGAGCCTGATAAAGAGTTCTTGCCCTCAAGGAATTTACAGTCTTGGTCTGGCAAACTCTACTTGTATACACACATAAAATAGTGAAGTAATAACAAAAGGCAGGCTATGATAGTTGCCAGATGAGTGGTATAGACAAGGCTGTCAGGAGGCCAAAGTTAGGGAAGGTTACAGAATCACAGACTGAAAAAGCAGAAGGGAAATCTCAATGGCTAAGACGGTCAGGGAAGAAACATTATTTGAGTGTAGTCTTGAATGATGAGTCCAATTTTGATAAGCAAAGGAGAATCATGAGAAAGTATAAGGTATTATCTGAAAAGTGTAAGGCTAGAAAGTAGAAGTCTTGTTTGAGGGGCAGTGAACAGATAGCTCAGGCTGATTGGAGTGGAACTTGGTTAGAAAGCAAGACTGTGGAGGGTCTTAAAAACAGTCCATAGAGTATAAAGCCTTTACTCTATAAGCAATAAGGATCTAAGGACGGTTACAGAGCATCAACACGATCAAAATAATATTTAAGGGAGATTAATCAAGCAGCTAGACACAATACACAACACAAGAAGTATCATGGACAGTTAAAGTAAACACATGGAGTGAGGGAAGAGTCCATCAAGACTGTCCCAGGCCAATGGATATAATCACAAAAGACAAGGGAGAGGTAACAGAAACAATGAGGTAATTAATGTTTTGAATGCAGTGCAAAAAAAAAAAAAAAAGGGAGAGAGCTTATCTTCACCCCTCAGGAGGAGTCTTCAGAGACTACTTGATAGAATTAAGGGGTGCCTTGCCTTTGATTGGCCTCGGATTGACCATTTCCCTGGTGACCTTTAAGAAACTAAGCTTACAGATGTGGAAATAGTTGAGACTCTAAGGAGCAGGGCTCCTAGAAGCAGAGAAAAGAACTAGCAATGGAAGAATGCCTCTTTGTAGGGGGTGAAGGGAGAATGGGGGAGGGGGACTTGGGGCCAAGAGATGTCTTGCTTCTCCTGCCCACAGTGGTAAGGCATCTTGCAGAAGAGCTACCTGAAGACAATGTACCCTTAAAAGAGAGTTGAGGGGAAAGGTAGACTTCAGAAGTATGACCCTTGGCAACAGAAGAGAACTAGTTATAGATTCAAGAGAGAATTAATTATCCCTGACAGTCTAGATTTGAGCAGTAAAGAAATAGGTCTAGGGAACTCAGCTGAGCAACCTGTTCAATCTAAGCCCTTGGTTGGAGCAGCATGAGGATGCCACAAGAAGAAAGAGAGTCACAGGAGTCCTTTGGTACCAGAGGTGTGATATGCCTTGGTTACATGTGTGCTTCTCTACTTGTGTGCTCCCTGGACTCATCCAATCTTCCCACTGACACTATGAGTATTTATGGGGGAGTGTGCCCCTTGTGTTATGGGTAGTATGTTTTGTAGCTCCACTTCTACTTCCTTGCTTTAAGCCAACTATAAATACTGGCTGGATCTGAAAGGGAAGCATACTGGTGAAGGGAGACTTTTGACCTGTAGTTCTGGAGAGTATAAACCCACAGAGTTAACTTTGAAATTATGGTGTAGTCACTTCCTGGGGTCCCACCTGCAAGTGCCAGGTTGGGAGGGGAGGTAATCCCTGAAGGGTTGCTACAGGAGGAAGAAAAAGAGACCTAAAAAGTCTTAAATGAAGTTATGCAAAGCAGGAAAAGCAAAATTGGAAAAAACACATGCCCTTTTTACTTTCCTAGTGCCCCATGAGGAAGACAAACTGCTGTGGGTCTCTGAGTAGGAGATAAAAGGATGGGAACTCAGGCCCTTTCTCCCCCAGAGTAAGCATGAAGTCAGGAGTACATGGTCTGGGTCAACATAGAGTCATTGGCCTGTGTGGTACTGGTGTTATTTCTGTCTCTGTGTCTACCCTTTCCTGCCTAAAATGAAGGCAGACTGAATCTCGTGAGCTGAGAGCATTCAGGAGAAAAACCAAAGATCTGAAAGCTGGAGTCAGGCCACAGCTTGCAGTCATCCAAGCCCCAGTCCACCAGCACAGCCCTAAGAAGCAGGTGACACCCAGCCCAAAGGTGGACTGACCAGCAGCCAAGCAAGGGATCTGCTCTTTGCATTGGCTACGATACATTCACAAGTGAACTGGATGAGGCAAATGCTTTGTAGCAAATTGCTTTAAGTTTGAACTCCATCTCCACAAGGACTGAAGTGGTATAGGGTACAGTGTGCCCCTGGTTTAAGGGCATGTTTGGTATTTCTGCATTTGCTGTATCTTTTCAATGAAAATCCTTTTGTAAGAGCTAAAACAATAACCAAAAAACCTCATGTATTTAGATAACTATTTTTTTCATTGCTTTCTTAAAAAGCATCAGCAAAACTTTTATGTATGAGGGAGGGAATAAAAAAGGGAGGAAGGAAGGAAGGAAAGAGGGAGGGAGAGAGGGAAGAAGGAAGAAGAGAGAGAGAGTAAGGGAGAGAGGGAGGGAGGCAAAAAGGAAGGAAGGAAGGAAAGAGGGATGAAGGGAAAGAGGAAGGGAGGAAGGGAGAGAGGGAGAAAGGGAGAAAGGAAGGAAGGGAGGATGGAAAGAAGGGAGGGAGGAAGAAAGGAAGGAAAGAGGAAGGGAGAGTGGGAAGGCAGGGAGGAAGGAAGGAAAGATGGAGGGAGGAAAGGAAAGAGGGAGGGAGAAGAGGAAGGAAGGAAGGGAGGGACAGAGGGAGGAAAAGGAAGGGCTTTATTAAGTATCAATACTAGGTGCCAGGCACTGTGCTAAATACTTTACAAATAGGATCATCTCATTTGATCCTCACAACCTTGGGAGGTAGGTGCTATGATAAACCCCATTTTACAGCTGAGGAAACCGAGGCAGACCAAGATTAAATGACTTTCCCAGGGTCACACTGCTCGTAGAGGTCCAAATGGAATTTAAAAAGTTGATATTGCTACTATCTTGTTAATATTTACATAAATAAGAGTTTTTAATATGAATATCTCAGATTATATGATTTTAAGTTTATAGGCCTTATTTCATGTATCTGCTGACTTTACAAATTATTTCCTTCAAGAGCCTATGATTGTATCAGCACAGGTTCTCTTTTCCACTGATTCTGACAGATTACAACCTTTTCTTACCTTAGTGGACAGTCTTTGTGTGGTACTACAGCTAATAGTAATTTATCAGCTAGTGGCCAACCCTCTGAATTTTGGGGGGTATTCTTTTAATATACTATTGGCATGTACTAGAAACTGTACTTTCCAGCTTGGCAAGACGTGCTCCACTGGCGTAGCTTTTGGGAACCCTAGGCCACCCTCATACCACCCTGAGGGATCAGGACTTAGGTAGAGGAGAAAAAAAAATCAGACCTCCATATCAGAGAGGGAGACGGTATGATGGGGAACCCTAACCCAGAATTAAATGGCAGTGTCTGCCCCAACATCAGTTAGCTCTTAAGAGATGCCACCCTGACACTGGGGCAGGATAGCTAGGGTTGTCTGAAGCCCTTGCTGCTGGAAAAGGCATGCCAGGACTGCCTCCCACCCACTGTAGCAAGGAAACCTTCTGTTTGGTGCCAAGGTTGGCTTCTTAATGGAAAAGCAAAGAAGGGCCAAGAATGCCCATGTTTCTACCTGGGGCCTCCCTTCATCTCCAACTCCAATGCTACCACTCAACTCTGGCCCAGGTCCAGGATGCCACCCTGAAGAAGGGAGCCTCCAGCAGGGAAGGGCCAAGTCCTATGTTCCCCATAACAGTTTGAACAAAGGGAAAGAGAGGAGAGTGTGCCGAACAGCAACTCCAGCAGGGAGGTAGAGGGTAGGGCAGGGCAGGTGGCATGGTTACGGAAGCACAAGTAACACATGGGCCTTTGTTCCCCGGGGCCCATGTAGGTGCACTATAGACAGAAAGTCGCTAGGGCCTGGGACCATGTTAACGAGCAGCCTTCCCAACCTGGGGTTGCTGACAATGGGTGCTGGGCAGTAGGATAGGGCCTTCACCCTTATGCTCAGACCTCCAATTTAGCCAAGTCTGGGAAGGAACCCAAACAAGTTTTGCCCAACCTCTTCCCAGAGGGAGTTCTAGCTTAGTTTAATGTCTTACAAGAAAGATAGACAGACAGGACAATGCAATGTAGGGGTTTAAATTCTGCCTGGATACTTCCTAGCTATGTGGATCCTGGCCAAGTCACAATCTTTTTTGGACCTCAGTTTCCTTATCTATAAAACAAGATGCTGAACCTGACGATTCAATGATCTCTCCAAGATTCCCTTTCATAGCTGGGTTCCTCAGAAACTACAGTGGAGAATTCATCAGAAAGTTAGCTCCCATACAAGTTGAATCCTGGGTTTTCCTTAAACCTATGCATCCGATATTTAAAAGACTGAATCATGTGAATTGATGGTGTGGAATAGTGTAAAGCATGTAGAACTTGAGAAGTCAGAAGACCTGGGTTTGAATCTCAGCCCTGTTACTTACTGTATGACCTTTGGCAGGCAATTTCCCTCTCTGGGTCTCCCAGTTTCTATATTCGAGAAATGAAGTAGACAAGACTAAAGGATTTCTAAGTCTCTTCCAGTTCTAAACCTTGTGATCCCTGAGAAAAACGTACTGGGAATGTTTCCCATCCATCTGGCTGATTTTTCATTATTCTCGGCTTTCTAACTGCATCCTTCTCAGAAGACAACCCAGTTCTTCTCCTTCCCCATTTGTAGAACTTTGGGTTGGAAGAATCCCAAGGTATAACCTAGAGAATTCTGAAGAAGAATCCCACATTATAACAGAAAGAAGACCTGAGTTCCAATTCCAGTTCTGTCACTAATAGTGGGGTCTTGGGGGAAATTATTTTCTCTCTTTGAGACTCAGTACCATAAAATGAAGGGATTTAGATTAAATTATCTATTAAAATCCAGCTTCTCTCAAACATTCTATACTTAATCCAAAGATCTTATTTTATAGATGAGGAAACTATGAGGCCCAGAGAAGGAACACAACTTACTCATGGTCACACAGCCAGTTAATACGAGGTAATGACTAGAAGTCAGGATTCTTAATCCAGAGCCCTGTGACCTCATGCTGTCTCTTAGAAAAAATTAGACAGACAGATAGATAGATAGACAGACAGACAGACAGAGACAGATAGATACAATTTTGGGTTGCAAAAAACAACCTTAGATAAAGGGTTTTGAGTTCTAACTATCAACTGAGTTAGTCACTTTGATAGAGCTTATGGACTGCCATAGTGCAAATATGTGAATGACAAACACTGACAGCACTGAAATAAACTCAAGACAATAATAGGGAGCATACAAGAGAAAAAGAAGAAAGGATGGGTAAAATCAGAAGTTCCTTTCATGACAACCTTGAGGAAAATGTGGGTGCCATTTTACAAGAAACTGAAGCAAAGTATGATAGGAGGCTGATATGTCTCAACTTCAAAGACAAATTTAAATCTTGAGAATTGAATAAAGAGCATCTCAACTCCAGGTACAATGTGTTCAATTTGACCAACAACTGGTTTAAACCAGACGTATACACCAGCCCCAAAGAGATTATCTGCAATGAAGCTGAGGGAATGTTCCTAACAAGTATACTTACACAGAAAGGTAAAAAAAAAATTCACTCATCTTTATGGCAAAAAAAATAACTGCCTTATGAAACCCTGAAGGACTCCTGCTCTGATAGCCTAGGGACAGATGTGAGGGTGTTAGCCTTGAACCTGTAAAGCCCTGGCCCTGCAGAGTTACTACAAGGCCCAAGTGGCTGAGAAAGAAGAGGGATTTTAGAAACAAGGAGGAGATAAGGAACAACCCAACCCATTGGAGTAGAGGTTAAAATGTGACTGCCAGAAAAACAGTAAATGTTAGTTCAGAAGACCTGGGTTGGAGTTATAGCTAGCTAGGGGCTTTGGACAAATCACCTCACCTCTCTGTCTCAGTTTCCTCACCTGTGAAATGGAAATACTGCCATTACCTACCTCAAATGTGATGCTACGAATTAAGTGCTTTAAAAACCTTTAAGAGCTATATAAATAGGAGCTCTTGCCAGGCAGCAGCAGGCCAAGAAGCTTCATGTACCTGGTTAGAGAGCTAACAGCCCAGAGGAGAAATGGCCCTGAAGGATCCACCCTTGGCAGTAAGGACTGACAGGCTGAGCTACCACCTGCCACAGTAACCTGAACCAGGCCAAAAGCCAAGCAGCATTCCTTTGAGGGGCCGTGGCTGCCCCCTCCCTTGGACTCGGCCTGCAGCATCCCCTCCTGCACTACTGGAGGAGTGGGGGGCCTCAGGGATGACATGGAAAGCCAGAAGGACTCGATAGGGCTAGAGCATTTATATTCCCAGACCGCCACATTCAGAACCCCTTCTGCTCGCACGACAGGGCCTGGGAAACATCAAAGCTAGACCCACGGGGTCTTCTGTCCTTACGTCAGCCCACAGCAGGTCCTGGTTAGCACTTGGCTGGGGCAGATTTTAGACAGTACAAAGGCAGTCAAAGCTGTTGCCAAGACTTCTCCAAGCCCACAGCCCCCCGCTCAGACTCAGCATGACCAACCCAATCCCTTCCCCCACCACCACCCACAGGGCCAGCTAGGCAAAGGACAAATCTCAAGTTCAAGTACAAGAGGAAGGGGAAGCAAATCACTGGACAGCCCTTCAGTCACCACGTGTTAAGAAGAGTCTGTGGTGTAGCCCAATGGTCAGCCCATCATAGATGCACATCTGAGGCTATTCTGTTTGGGGGTGAAAGCAGCTGGGGGTACACCTAGGGTAAGGAATTCCCCACAAAAGTATCAGAACCCTGACATACTCCTCCAAAAAGATGAACAACCTGGAGCTATTAACAGCTTTGGATCCTATTTCTAATACTCAATAAATGTTGGATGATGATACACATCAATGATGAATTAAAAAGGTTTTCTGAGAACATGATCAGCCTCAAGGGAAATGGGGACGAGTTTCTATCTTTACGCCCTAAAATGGAAAAGAGACCACATGGGTGGAAGATTCCCACTGCTTTTTGACCTATCACCCCACAAAGAGGAGCTATGACAAGTAAAGGCTGAGAGACACCTCCTTATCAAAAGACTTCTTATACATGCCCCACCCCAAGAGAACATAGAAAGCAGCTTATGTATTGTACAGGTGAGGAGTCAAGAGACCTGGGGAATCCAAGAGGAAAGACCCTGGGAGCATGGAGGAGTTATTCAAAGGCAGAGTCTCTGATAGCTCAATAAAGATATTTTCTAAACTCTTTCACTTGCTTTCCTCTTTCTAATCCCTACTCTGCAAGCAGACACTCAATATGAAACCCTTCCCCCAACAGAAAGACAGACAGACACAATCTCTCTCTCTCTCCCTTTCTTCTTCTTCTCCACCTCCTCCTCCTCCTCCTCCTCCCAATAAACTATTTAGGGGGAGAAGATGGGCACACATCCCAGCATTCTCTATTCCTGGGGCTCTTGTAGGGAAACAGACATCTCTGGTCTGCTGCCCAATTTCCCTGTTATTCTCCAGGCTCTTTGCCTAGAAGATCCCTGTGTGTACATGTGTGTGTGTGTGTATGTGTGTGTGAGGAGGAGGAGGTGGGGGGTGGGAAGACTTTTCACAAACACAACCATTCCACTACACCTCAGTCAGGGAGCCCAGATTCTTCCCTTCCTTATGCCTCAGATTATCCCTCTGCTCTAAACCTCTTAGTGCAGGAATAGGTCCCCAGTGTAGAGAGATAGTCCCCTGGGCTTGAAGGGAACAAGCCAGACTGATTATCACTGGTCAAACTGGCTGCAGAAAAACTCTTAACAGCTTCCTACAGTTAAGCAAATATATATGACTGAAACTCAGGCGAGCAAACCACTCTCTTGAAATCTCAAGACCTAAGATCTAGGAGGAAAGAAAAAGGGGATGGTCATGAGAAGCACGGGTACCAGGCACAGGATGAATGGATCACACTTGCAAAGATCCACAAGGGCCCAGAGGCAATTCTGCCACCCCTCATTGAAGGGAGAATCAGTGTACCTATATAATAAAGCTGAGGATGTCTCCTAGAAACTGAGCTCTGGAGCTCCAAGGTGGGTAGCTCCCAAGAAGTCAAACCTCTTCCCACTTGGGGCACACGAGGTGGTAGGGTTGGAGAGAAAGCTCCTAGTCACTGAGGTGGCAGCAGAAGACCCAGACTGAGTGGTAGCATGAAGCCCTGTTTTTAGAAATATGGAAGGACCACCTCCCCAAGTGCCTAATCAATGCTTTTTCTTTTATTTATTCAATAAGCCTAGAAAGGCAGGCTGGAGCCAGATGGGGGAAGGCTTTTAAATGCCAAGCTAAGGAGTCTGTACTTCATCCCATCGTCAGTAGCAAGCACCGAAGATTCTTTAACTAGGAGTGACTCACTCTAGAAGGATTACTCTGGCAGCTGTGTGGAGGACGGATTGGAAAGGGGAGAACTTGGAAGAAAGGATGTCCACTAGAAAGCAAAAGATAAACTAGGTAAAAGGCAATGAGGACCCAAACGAGGGTAGCAATGATGTGAGTAGAAAAGCGTGGATGTGGGGGTGGAAGCAACAAGGCCCACCTGATGAGCGAATATGAGTGGGGAGGAAGAGGGAAGTCAAGTATTAACAGACTCTGAAGATAGGAAACTAGGTAACTAGAAGAACATGTAGCTCTCAAAAGAATCAGAAAATTAGGGAGAGAGGAAGGTTTGGAGTAGTGCAAGATAATGAGTTATTTTGGATAGTTTAAGACCCCTATGGCTAGGTGGCATAAGGTCTGGAGTCAGGAGGACTTGAGTTCAAATCTGGCCTCAAACACCTTCTAGCCGGGTGACTTGGGGCAAGTCACTTAACCCTGCTGGCCTCAGTTTCCTTATCTGTAAAATGAGCTGGAGAAGGAAATGGTAAACTACTCCAGTATCTCTGCCAACAAAATCCCAAATGGAGTCATGAAGAGTCAGACATGACTGAAATGACTCAACAACAACAATGCATGACGGTGGTTCAGTAGAGAGATGAGATGTGTGTGTGTGTGTATGTGTGTATGTCTGTGTGTGTGTGTGTAGATTTGAGAGTCTCCTTTGAGGAGATTGCATAGATAGGATAGCCACCCCAAGGAATACTTTCATTACTCCTATGCTAGTGCCCCACTCCCTATTCTAGGTATGTATTCCAGCACTGGCAAAGAACACACAATGGGAAGCAATCCTACACAATGAAAAGAGCGCTAGACTGAGAAAAAGGAAGCTTGAGCTCTAGTCCCAGTTACTGTGTGCTATCAGGCAAGACACCCTCCCTTCTTTGGGCTTAAGTTCAATCTTCTTTTCTGTGACAGCGTTGAACAAGATGAGCTTCCAGGCCAATCACTCAGGTTATCTATTAAGCATCAGACACTGTGTTAGGAGCTGAGGATAATCAGCTTACCCCTACCTTGGAGTTTACCTTCTATCGGAGGAAACAATATGCATAAGTAAGAACATACAAAATAAACACCAGGATAGAGAGGATGAGAGAGGAGCTGGGGAAAAAAATCAGGAAAGACTTCATGTAGGATGTGGTACCTGAGCTAAGCCTTGAAGGCTATCAGGGACTGGAAGACAGAGGTTAAGAATGGAGTGCATTATAGGCATAGGAGCCAACCTGTGTGAAGAAAAACATGGCAATGGGAGGTGGCATATCATGTGTAAAGATTATCAATAAGGCCATTTTGACTAGACTAGGAAGAGCATGAAGAGGAGTATTAGACAATAAGGCTGGAAAGATGCATTGAAGCTAATCTCAAAATGCCAAACAGAAAAGGCAGCAAAGGATTGTGGTGGTTTTTTTTCCTAGATCTAAAATTCTATGACCTCTATCTATGATAGGGTTTGGAGGGGCAGGTCTAAATCAACCTTAGCAGACACTAAGATGTTTCTCCCAAAGGTAGAATTATGCCTCCTCCCCTCCTCTGACTATACCATGATGCTAGCTGATGGTTACTCAATATCAGCAAAAGCCAAACCAGAGAAAATGTCCCCACGTCAAGCAGGGAAGATGGAGGAAAAGATCCTTGGAGTTCCAAAATAAATCCAAACCTACTCATGGCTGGTGGAACTAAGTGAAAAGAAAAAAAATCACCAAATAATTACAGGTTGTTTACAACCAGTCAAGATACCTCCTCTATTATAATTTCCTCAAGTAGAAAAAAAAATCACAATTCTGAAATAGAAAGATACTAACAGACTGGACTTCCCAATCCCCACACCCCTACAACCTAAGATACAACATCCTTCAGTATGTTCAAATACCAATTCTCAGGTTCAAATCCTGTAGGAAAAAAGGTACTCTCTAAAACAGTCCTATAGAGTCAGAGGAAGATCTATGACAATGTCCTTCACATGCCAATACTTAAGGAGGATTTATGTTAAAGTGTTAAAACAGGATTAAAAGCACTGAATTTGGAATCATAAAACCTGGGTTCGAATCCTAGCTCTGGTACTTAACATAATTTGTGCGACACTGGACAAGTCATTTCCTTTCTATGGTCATCTTTATTTCATTTGTAAAATGAGGGAGTTTTAGCTCTAAACTCAAGTCTCCTCCTATGCTCCCTACTCCAGTTTAAAGTCTCTCTCTTCCCTGAAGCCTACCCTGACCACAGGCATCTCTCCTTCCTCTGAATTCCTACAACACTTATTCATACACAGTCTTGTGACATCCCTTGTATTACTTAAGTCATATCATTGTTCAACTTTTCCTTTGTGTTGGTCTCCTGGATCTTAAGATCTAGGAGGGTGGGGACTCATGAACTGGAGGATTCTTCATTATAAAGCTCCCACAAAGCCTGGACTAGGATTGATCACACAATGGGAGCTCAATAAATACTTGCTGAATGAATTCATCTACAGTTGACCAAATGTCACTGGCTTAGGAGTCAGGACACCTGGCTTCTGTCTAGTCTGGTCTTAAGATTTTAGAAATGGGAAAGGATTTTAGCGAGCATCTTGTTGAAATCCTTCATTTTACTGATGAGGAAAGTGAACACTGGGCCTGAAGGACAGTATGTGGATGGACCCTGCCCATCCCCCATTCTCCAATCAAGTCCTAAATGTAGCCCATTGGGAAAGTGGAGACCTCCCTGTCTGTGAGTTGCTTGATATCTTCCCAAGGGAAGAGAGACAGTAAGCAGCTGTCTTGTGGAGAAGATTCACTAAAGACAAAATGACAGAGGAAAGCCCTATGTCATTACAGAGGAGCCAATAGGGCTTATGGACCAAGAGGATTGGGAATCGAGCCAATACCCCTGTTGGCATGCAGGATGGGAGCTCTGAAATATTCGAGCTAAAGAGAGAACCTTCAAAGTCCTCCCACTTTACAGAAGAGGAGACCAAGGTCTGGGCCCTTTACTGAAAGGGCTGGGTCTGGAGCCCAGGTATCCTTACTGCTGGTGCACTCCACGCTCACTCACTGGACTGCCTTCCGGGTCCAAAGAGGTCTCATTCCTATGGTACATTCAACAGAGGACAAAGCAGGCCATGCTAGCACCAGAGGGAAAACAAAGCCCCAGAAGGAATGGAAAGTGAATCAATCACTTGAGAATGAGCCCCAGAAAGGTGACACATTTTAAAAAAACAAAACCGATGCTAGATAGGGAGTAGTTAGATTGGACTAAGAGTTGGTTATTCATTTTTAAGAAAACTAAAGCTATAAGTCCTTAGGACTCTAAGAATATTTTACTAGCCCCTTTCCTGCCCACCCCAAAGGACTGTGGAGCTGTGGTAATGACAAAGAGGAAACAAGCCACTGACAAGCCCAAGGTAGAGCCTTGGAGCCCTTCTTCTGCAGGGGGGCTCTGTGATCATGCAATGCAATTTCTCTTTGGTGGCAAACATTCCACCACCCTCCAGACTATACTGTTATATACACAGCCAACAGCCCTGTCCAGCATTCCATTTGTATCCCTCCTAGTTCATCATCAATCCAAAAGCAAAGCTTGCTTTCATGAAGGATGGAAAAGGCATTGACTAAGCAGTTACAGTGTGCCGAGCACTATGCTGAGTCCCTGTTCTCAAGGAGCTCACATTCTAATTGGGGGAGACAACAAACATAAGAGGGTACAATTATGGGACACACCGTCAGGACTGGATCTCCTTAGGGTTTAACAGGAAGTCAGTGAGATCTAGGGGATCAACAGGGCACAGGCATATGGTAAGACCAACCCCCTCCTCCCACAACTGGCCTTTCCCTGTTCGTTCAAGGGATCTGACTGCCAACAGACACCCAGCAAGAGGGAAGCGGGGAGGGGGCTGAGAGGGAGCTGGAGGGACCTAGGAAGGAGTGGGTATGCAGAGTCACTGTTTAGTCAGGAGAAGAAAAAGGGAAAAAAGGGAATGAGGTGCTGGCAGGCAGACTGGGGGAAAGGGCTCCCTGCTTTACTATGTAGGGTGACTTTCCCAAAGTTTAAAGGAATCAGTTAAACCAGAAAGGGGTGGGGGTGGGGGTGGGGTGAGGAACACAACTCATGCCTCTCATGTTTTAAAAACAATAAGTAAAACATGGAAATAAAGAATTATTTCATTTTACCTTATCTTTACCTCAAGAGGGAAGACACCAAACTGTCCTACAAGTTAACAATGACACTCAACTTCAGACGGTTCTTAACAGGATAATCAAAGTACCCCCTCCTGCTCCCATACTCCTATCTACACCAAACCAAAGACATCCTCCTCTGCCTTTCCCCAGGTCCAAGAAGAACTAAGGCTAAGAGAAGACAAGACAAGGCAAAGCAAGGGGTTACATCTTGGCTTATTTCAAAGGGATGTAAAAAATGCTGTAGGGAATGAAAAGTACTCTGAAAACCACTTAAAAGCAGGAAGGAGGGAGAAATGTGAAGGAACCATCTGGCCATGTCCTGGTGACTTGAAAAGTACCAGTTAACAGACACGGAGGCCATTATGGCGTGCTTCATTTGTGGCCTTGTCAAAGCAACACAAACTGATTCTTAACATGCTTGGAAAAAGTTTGACATGATTTTTGGCAGCTCAGGCAGAGTCTGGACTGGAGAGCAGACTCCTAGCAGCTCTAGAATCCAATGACCCACAATGTGGACAATGAATAACATTCAGAAGACAGAGAGGCCCAAGAAGCCAGGCTCAGTCGATTACCCCAGAGAGCCCTCTGAAGCCCCTGGGCTCACTCAGATTCACTTACCCAAGGAATACCTGCTTTGGAAAGGAACCCTTTCCTCTGGATACTAGCCCCAGGAAGGAGTGCTCTGCTCAGGACTACATGGCAAGCCTTCTGGATGGACCCTGACTTAATAATGTGGCTTGGAAATAGAGGAGGGGATTTGGATACTGGGAAGGAAGAAAGAGCCCCTGACCGGAAGAACAGAGGCTCAAATGTAGAAGAATGGAAAAAACCCTGCCCTTGGAGATGAGGACATGGGTCATCCAGCTCTGTTATCTGGGACTCTGGGCAGATCCTCCTCTATAAAGTGAGGGGGCTAAACAAAAAGATCTCTAAGGTCTCTCTTAGTTCGAAATCTATGATCTGGAATCCAGATATGCATTTAGTCCTGACTTCCTATCTATGCGACCCAGGAAAGTTACTTTATCTCTTCGAGTGTCAGTGTCCGAGTTCTCCTGCCCTTTCCCCACATACCCAAGAGACCCAAACCAGTGATGACCTCTCAGAAGCCCTGCCAAAGAATCATTTTTGGCTAACAGCACATAACCAAATTCAAGGAAGAAAGGCCAAATGGGACAAGCTGACATGAGAGGTCCCTTCTAGAACTCACATTCTCCGTGATCCTGAAGGGGTCTCAGAAGACATCTAGCTGAACAGGACTTCCTTCTATAACATACCTGACAAGGATCACCCACTTGGGTGACAACCAACTGGACCTCAGGAACTCAGACAACAGCCACCTACTCAGGCCCCTCCTACTCACTGTTACCTTCTAAAGACTGATCTTCCCCTTCCTGGCCACTCAACCCTTAATCATTCTGGCAAGTTACAGAAGCAAAAAGCTTCAATAAGTTATACAGAGCTAAGGGGTAGGGGGGAACTGGAGGAGGCCAGAGCTGTGTTCCCAGATCAAAATCACAGACCACTGGTGCTAGAAAGATCCTTAGAAATCATTTGCTGTAGGGATTTTTAATCTTTTTTTGCATCATAGACCCTATTGACATTGTGGTGAAGTCTACGGATCCTTCTCAGAATCATGTTTTTCAATATTAAAGCACTTAGCACAATGCTTTAATATAAAGGCACATAAAAGGCAGTTAATAAATATTTATTGATTGATTGAACTGAAGGGAATGCAAAGCTTCAGTTAGAGGTTAGTGAAAAGAAAGATGTCATTTTTCTTCCCATCCAAGTTCACAGACTCCCTATCACAGTTTAAGAACTCACAATGTAGAGAATATTTCTGCTCATTTACAAGTTAAACTAGGTAGCCTAAGGAGTTTTTTTCTTTGACTCCATGAAATGTCCACTGAGGAATAGCTAGGTGTGGGCTCTGACAAGAAGCTCTGGGCCACTTATTTGACAAATAAGGAAACTGAGGTCAAAGAAGTGAAGTGAATGACCCAAGGTCACACCACCAGGGCTCTTTCTACAGTATCAACTGCCTTTCTTACCTGTTATGTAGGGAAAAAGGCAGAAGAAAAGAAGTTCAGTGAAATTCTAGGTTTTAGAGCTCTCTTGGTTCAGCTCCCTCATTTTATAGGGGCAAACCGCTACCAGAAAAGTTTAGTCATTTTCCAAGGTCGTGCAGGTTAGGACACATGAGAGGTGGGATTTTAACCTATTTAATTTAAAAAAAAAAATCTAGAACTAGCTGGCCTAAGTCTCCAGGGTTAACTCCTAACAAATCTGACTTCAGGAACCCAAGGACACCCATTCTGGGTCAAAGGAAGAGCACTGTGGCAATCACTCTCAATATCAGCCCATCTCTGGCCAGGAAAAATATGCTGCACTCTTGCCTCAGTGCCTTTCCCAAAACCTGGGAGGCTTTCCCAACTTTCAGACTTAACCTGCTTTGCTGTTCAGTTGTTTCAGCCATGTCCAGCTCTTTGTGACCTCATTTGGGGTTTTCTTGGCAAAGATACTAGAGTGGTTTGCCATTTCCTTCTTCAGCTCATTTTACAGATTGAGGAAACTAAGGCAAACAGAAGTTAAGTGACTTGCCCAGGGTCACAAAGCTACTAAGTACCTGAAGCCAGATTTGAATTTACATCTTCCTGCCTCCAGACCTAGCACTCTATACACTATCTGCCCAACTTAGCCAGTATCTAGCTCTAAATTTTGCTTTGCACTGGAGCAGTAGAAAGCATACTACATTTGAGAGTCAAAAGACACAAGTTCTATTCTCATCTCCAACATTTACCGTAGGGAGAGGTGACCATGGGTAGGTCACCCCACTTTCCTGAGCCTGTTTCCCCATCTTCAAAATAGAGATAAAACTTGGCACTACACACCTCACAGAATCCTGTAAACTATAAAAATGCTACAGTAATATGAGCTAATAGAAATTTTAAAAGATCACAGAGAGGCTCTGGGTTTTGATGGGAAAGAGTAGAGGGTGGAGAAAAACTATATATACACACACCAGGCTCAAGCTGTTCATACTGGAAAGACCCAAAATTAGAGGCATGTGGTAAATAATCACCAGAATAAGAGCAATATCTTCTCTGGGCTCATCTATTATTCACCAAGATAATTGCACCATTATTGTTGGACTTCCTGACATCTAAAAACAGATAGAGCCATTGGGACAGGAATAAGATAAGAAGACATTTCTCCACCAAACTTTTCTAGCTCTGAGCCTGAGCAGATTCCTGAGCCAGCAGTTCTAACACAAATAGCTATTTCCAGCAGTCAAAGCAAAAGCCAAAGATATGGGCATCTTTAGCTCCTCTTCTAGGTAGTCTTGGGAACTAAAAGCTCCCTGAGACCAGAGGCCATCATTTTTCTTCATATCTTTCAAAAAAAAAAATCCAGTAGTCAGCTACCTAAGAATTTCTGAGATAAGACAGAAGCCTTAACAGGTTAAGAAAAACTCAAGAGCCCAGGCCACCACCTTCCCCCCACCCCTGGCAGAAAGTACCTCTGGCCATTTTATACTTGCCATGTCTAATAAGGGCATCTGCAGTCACTAGAAGGTTGAGACAGTTAAGTTTCATACTGGAGTATCAGGTCCTAACTACAGCGGATAGAACACTGGATTAGGAGTCCAAAGGCCCAGGTTACTGTCTCAACTCTGCCACTAAACTGACATATGACCCTAGGCAGATCACTCAATTCTTTAGGCCTCAGTGTGTTTACTTGTAAAATAGAGATAATAGTACATTCTTCTACCCACCTCAAAGGGCTGCTGAGAGAATGAGATGTAATAGATATATAGAAAAACATGCTGGTAAATTAATAGTTTGCCTAGTGGGGCAGCTAGGTAGTACAGTAGATAGAGCAGCAGCCCAGGAGTCAGAAAGACCTGAGTTCAAATCCGGCCTCTGACACTTCCTAGCAGTGAAACTCTGGGCAAGTCACTTAACCCTTGATTGCCTCCAAAAAAAAAAAAAGTTATACAAGTATGGGACATTACAATTTTGATGATGATGATGCCTGACTTTATAACCCTTGAGTTCTCATTATTAAATCCTGCCACATGGGACCTATGCTCATGGTCTACATGTCAAAATGAAGGTTGTTATAAGCATCCCTTTGGTATAGAAATCCTTTGGAGATGGCAAAATGCTCAAAGTACATTACTCATTTTTCTCCAAATCAAATCTTTTCCTTCTGGGTGGTTCTCCTCCAACTAGCCCTCAGGACCTCAACATTCAGTACCCGCAAGTGCAGGGTCTCAGAAAGAATCACTTAACTTATGGTTCATGTTGGTATATGCAGCTGGGATTTCATGATCCAAGCCAGCTGTGGAGATGCTGTCAGGAAGCCCCACACAGATGTCTTCAATCTTCAAGAGTTTCACATTCCACTGCCTGGCTGTTATGCACGCTTCCTTGAAATATACTGCTTTCTTCCAAAATCTGGTCAATCCCAACCTCCACTATCTGAAAAGCTACTCCTTTAGATCCTACCTAAGTAGAATTTGTAGATGGTAGCATCCTTTAGGTCCCACTCCCCATCTTCTCTTTCTAGGGAACAGAAAACAGCATTGATGAATATGGAAGGACATTCTGGCAAAGTGGTAAGCAGAAGGCCACTACTGCTCAAGTTTTCTAATGACACAGTTTTAGGTAGTAACGCTCAAGGACCCAAATGGGGAGAGCCGGAAAGCTGGTGTTAAGACTAAGCTTTCTGAGCTCTGGGAAAGAATGAATTCAACAGGCATCACTAAGTCTTTGAGAGAGTTACTAGAATCTTCTTGCATGTTAATAGGTTTGCTCTTGGAAAAAAACATGTTTGAGATGATACTCAAGATATTGAGTGAATTTGAAAATTACGTAGCTCTGTTTACTGCCAAATGAGCTAATGTGAAAGTGCTTTGTAAACTTCAAAGAGATACACACATAAGGTATCATTATCTTCTCTTATACCACTGTCTTGAGATGTAACTTAAATCTTGTATCATTATATAACTTTTCTTTGAGTTGATATCTTATCTTATGAAGTGGATTACAGGCTCCCTTAAAGGGCAAGAACCCTGTCTATTAAAGGAACTAGACCACATAATTTGAAAAACCACTAAAATAACTAGCTAGGAGAAGGGGCACAGGACCACCAGTGAGCAACCTTCAATCTCTGGGGGGCTGTCACTATCATATGGAAGAGAGATCTGACAACATGGGAAAACTACTGGATTTGTAGTTGGATCTCTGCCACTCTGGAGCCATGTTAACTTGGGTAGGTCACTTCAGTTCTCTTGACACCAGCTGCCTCATCTATCAAATGAAAGGGTTGGAGAGATGACCTGTAAGATTCTTTCTAGCTCTAGATCGATGACCCTATGACTGGTTCCATATGATCCAGGAAGAAAGAAGTGGCACCAATGGGTAAAAGTTACCAGGAAGTCGATCTGAGCTCAGCATCTTTATGAAATAAATACTACCTAGCTAGCACAGCTGTCAAAAGGTGCCTGTGGGGCACCAAAGAGTCACTAAGGAAACAGCAGAATTGGTTTTTATAAGCCCAAAGAAGAATGTGATGAAGTTAATCTCAGAAAAGAGAGAAAACTTAGGAGGCCACAGAATAGTTGTCTTCAAATGTTTAAAGGGTTCCTATGAGGAACTGAGATTAGGATGCAGAAGTAGGAAAAAAGGTGGGAAAGCTAGAAACAATTCTATTCAGTAAACGGAAGAGTATCTTAACAGAACAGGATGTCGAAGAGGGTAGTGATCTCCCTAGCAATGAATATATTCAAGTTCTTAACTCCTAGCTGACCAAGATCCCAAGTGATTTATGGAAAGATTCTAGGGAGTCTGTCAAGTTGAATGGGAAAAAAGATATTTATTTTCACAAAACTTTAATTAAAATTTGGCATTCCTTGTATTACAATTAAAAAAAAAACCACACAATTATGTTATTCTGAGAAAGGGTCCATAGGCTTCATCAGATTGCCAAAGGGCCCATGACATAGAAATGATGAATAAATCAATAAGCATTTATTAAGCACCCATTTGTGTGCCAGACACAAATCCCTTAGCTAAGCAGCTAAGAATCCCTGAAGTAGAGGATGGATTACTACTGATTTGGGATGTTGTAAAGAGGATTCCTGCTCAGCTAAGGGTTAAATTCCATGACCTCCAAGGTCTCTTCCAAATCTGAGTTTCTATGATTTTTTACCATAGTTATATGTCATGGCACTTTATGAGCAACCAGAGAGTTTCAAAGTGAGATGGTCTATTAACAAGCCTTTAAGAAAGGCAAAAAGCAGTCTCTGTCCTCAAAGAGTTTATTTTCTACTGGGGAGAAAATATGTAAATCACTAGGTCTCTTTTTGTTCTTCAGTCACATTGGACTCTTCCTGATCCCATTTGGGGTTTTCTTGGCAAAGACACTGGAGCCATTTCTTCTCCAGCTCATTTTACAGATGAGGAAACTGAGGCAAACAGAATTTAAGTGATTTGCCCATGTTCACACAGCTACTACATGTCTGAGACCATATTTGAACTTGGGTCTTCTTGACTCCAGGCAAAGTACTCTATCCACTTCACCTTCTAGCTGCCCAAATAACAAATAATAACCCTAAATAACCAGGTCCCAGGTCCCGATAAGACACACACAGAGTAAATGAAGGTAATCTGAAAGTGGAAGGTCCATTCTGGCACAGAAAGATCAAATGGGTATTACAGAATATGCTTACCTAGAAAATATACTATCTAGCGATGCCCTAATAGAGAAAGGTTGAAAGTAAAATTTGGAGGGCTAGCAATGCTCTCAGGGAGTACTAAGCCCCACGCTGTAAGAGGGAAATCTGCAAGAATTAGAATATCAGTGACAGTGGAAATGGAACGCTCCAGAAAACAATGATTACAGCTGCAAATCAAGAAATTATCTATGAGCTAATGTATACACATATGTGCGCACACACGCACACACACTCCCCCAAAGTAGGATGGCTCACACACTGCAAAGAATTATACAATTATTGACTTAGGCCTAGAAAGAGATTCAGAGATCGTCTAGCTAAACTGCTACCTGAATGATGAATTCATGTTATAAGAACCATTTGGGTCTTCTTACCCCTACTTCAACAGTTTAAGAATCAAGAAACTTCTCATCATCTCAGACAGTCCATTTATTTTGGGGCCAGACTGGGGCTAGTTTTAATGGTTAGGAAGCTTTTCTTCAAGTTGTACCAAAACCTTGCCTTAACTCCTACCCACTCACTGGTGCTAGCTCCACCCTCCAGGGCCAAGCTGACCAAGTTAATTAACTTTTCTACCCAACAAGTTGTTAAATATTTGCAGACAGCAATTATGTTCCCTGTAATTCTTCTCTTCCCAAGATCCTATGGCTGATCCTTAGATCCCCATTCTCAGCAGAATATAAAGGAATCTTGGGCAAGAACTATATCTATATTTTATCTTCTTATTCTGAGCACCTCATACACAATAACTTGCAGATACTGTACTTTGACACATCCCCAATTGTCTCAATGAAGGGTACATATCCCTCCACTGATAAAGACTAATTCATTCACATCTTACTCTGTGCTACCTTTGTCTTGGTCCTTCGCTAGAACCTCCATAGGACTAACCAAAGCCTTTCTGTAGGACCCCTAAGGCCTTGCACACAGTAGGCATTTAAAGATTGTTGAAAGAAAAAGTACAGATGCTTTCAATTCTAAATCTTAAGTTACTCAACTTTCAACTGTCCTCGTCCAAGGGAAAGTACAGAAAATTCCAAACAATGAACAATTAAGTCATTCATCATAAGTGTTCAAACACATGTGTATGGAGGGCTGGCTTTTCTCTTGCAGCAGATTTACCATTTGGATTAGTTTGCATATATTAAATTAATTTTCAGTTTTTGAGGAGATATCAATTATATCTAAGGATGAGAGGGAAAACAATGCATCCTGGTTAGCAATTAAAAAAAAAACCTATAATTAAACACATTTGTGTAGTTAATCAGCTAGCATTTATTAAGTGCCTACTATATGTGCCAGGCATTATGCTAAGCACTAGAGATAGAAAGAAAGGCAAAAGAAAATCCCTGGTCTCAAGGTGCTCAAGATCCAAGGAAAGAAAGAAAAAAAACTGCAAACAAAAATGAACAAACAGGATACAGACAGAAGAAATTGGAGATAACCTACAGAGAGAAAGCACTAGAATTAAGGGAGATCTCAGAAGGTTATCAAAGGTTGGATTTTAGACAGACTTTGAAGAAAACCAGAGAAACCAAGAAAAGGAGATGGGGAGGAAGAATAGTTTAGGAATTCCAATAATAAATGGTGTGGATCAGGCTCACTACCTCAGTCCCTTCTCTCCTTCAAATCTCCCAATTATCAACATCTCTTCTAAATTGTCCTTATTTTTCATCTTCTATGAAAAACCCAAGTCTCGACTGTTTCAGGTAGTAATGACTTATCCTATCATGTGCTTAAATGAAACAGCCCACAAAAGAGGCCGGCTTCAACAAGAGATTGCCCTAGACTGGTCTACAGATACTGCAATTCGGCACTCACATTCACTCAGTAGTATCCAAACTATCACAGTCTACAATGCTGACCCCCTGGTTCGGAATAAGGAGGGCCAGAGCTCAATTCCTGTGCCACCTGGGTTCAGACTGAATAACACTGGGGATGTTATTCCCTACCATACCAACAGTGGGGTAGTTCTCACCCCACTCCCCCATTCTCACTACCTTCTACATTCCCTACCATATTGTTGTTACATTTCAGTCATATTCGACTCTCTGTGAACCCATCTGGGGTTTTCTTGGTAAAGATACTCAAGTGGTTTGCCATTTCCTTCTCCCATTCATCTTACAGATGAGAAAATTGAGACAAGGAGGGTGAAGTGACTTGCCCAGGGTCACATAGGTCAGGATTTAAACTCAGGAAGATGAGTCTTCCTGGCATCACTGTACCACCTAGCTGCTCACAATATATGGCCATATAAAGTTCATTAGGATCCTCATTTTAGATCTGGAAAGGACCCCAAAGGACCTCATCTATTGAGTCCAAGCCCCTCATTTTACTTCCCCTGGGAAGTTTAGTGTCTTGCTGAAGGTCACAAAGACATTAAGTATAAGGAGGAAGGTAAGTAAGTCTTGAGCAGTTAGATAGGCTAAAATAGGGCATTAAGTGCTAGGAGTGGAGACAAGAAGGTTTAATTTTCACCTTCAAGACTTTAACTGGTGCTGTGACTCTGGGTAAGTCGCTCCAAGCCTAGGTCTTTACCTATAAAAGAATGCCAGCACCTACTTCCCAGGATTGTTGTGAGGATCAGATGAGATTATACGTGTAAAACATTTTAAGTGCTACATAAATGGGAGCTACTACTATTATTATTAAAGAGGGAGGTACAAGGCAGCTTGAAAACACAACCGGAGTAGGTTCAGTATTTAAAGAGGCTTCCTTTGACCCTTGCAGGTTTATTTGTGTAAGCTGCTATCAATTTATTCATAGAAACTTGTTCCAAAGGTGTAACTAGGCATGGAATACAAATTCTGGGCCTATTCAAATGGCAAGAGGTCAGCAAAACGCCAAGCAATTTTCCTATTCCTTGGCTTCCTGGTACATAAGCTGAGGTCTTTTGGAATCCAAGGTCAGTACTCTATCCATTGTACCACCTAGCTTCTTTTTCAAAGAAACATCATTATGTTGTTTCTAATATTTGTTATATCGGCACATAATAACTAGCACTTATGTAGTGTTTTATGGATGTTATCTCAATTGATCCCCACAACAAGCCTCTGGTAATTGCTATTACTGTCTCCACTTTCCAGATAAAACTGAGGCTGAAAGGGGTTATACATTTTGCCCAGGGTCACATAGCAGGTCTCTATGACTGCTCTGTGCCACTTAGCCAAACAATGGGAGCAAATTCTACAAATACAGAAATAGAAAGAAGTATCAGCTTCTGGTAAGATCAGTATTTTCCCAGGATGCCAGACACAGGTTGTGCGGTGCAATGAAGAGAATATGAAGTCACAGAACCTCCCTTCGAATACAGGCCTTGCCATTTACTCTACTTGTGTGACTTGAGTCACTGAATCTCTCTAGAGAAACCTGGGAAGACTTGAATGAACTGATTCAGAGAGAAGTAAGCAGAACCAAGGGAACAATTTATAGAGTAACAATATTGTAAAGTGAAACAACTCTGAAAGCCCTAAGAACTCTAATGAATGCAGAGGACAAAAATGAAACCAGTTCCCCATCTCCTGACAAAAAGCTGATGGATGGACTCCAGATGCACAACACAGCCAATGTGGGAACTGGTTGTGCTGGGATCAGCTGCTAAAAGATATCTGTACAGAATACCAAGGACTAAAAGGAATACTAGGGGTACCTTCACGGCCCAAAGGAGCTGCTGTAACTACCATTAGGTGCGTGCACAAGGAGATTCAAGAGGAAAGTCTCCCTTAATGCTAGAGCTTTCTCTCTGCAGATTATCTTCGATCACCTGTCTATACTTTATTTATACGTTGTTGTTTGTAAGTTGTCTCCCCAATTAGACTTGAGCTCCTTGAGAGCAGGGACAATCTTTTGCCTCTTTTTGTACCCCACTGCTTAGCACAGTGCCTTGAACGTAGCAATCACTTAAAAAATGTCATCAGACTGCTGGAGAAGAGACAAAGACTTTTGAGGAGTAAAAAGACTTTAGATGAGGCTCCATAATGGATTATAAATGTGTGTTTTCTTTGGCTAGGGCAGTCTGGTCAGACTCTGGGGGCTGCTGGGCAAACAGTTTTCATATTTTAGTTGCTGGCCTCTGCCCAAGGCAGTCAGAAGTTAAGCAAGCTTTGAATGGCCTGCCCCAGGGTGAGCAGTTACAGACCCCATACTGCTGCCCTCGGAATTCTTAATGAGATCTAAAGACAGAAAAGAAGTCCTCTAGCAACCCAGTACTGCAGCCTGAAATATCACTCACCCTCCACCACTTGAAATGAATGCAAATGATTCAGCAACAAAACATGTAGCCCGGAGTGAAAACCAGCCACATAGGACAGCTTGTCTCCTCAGCCTAGCATCCAAACCGGGCAGGGCACGGGAGGAGCTACCCCATCTGAGGCATGGCATGGTATGGCATGGCATGGTGCCTGCTGGGGCCTGGTCAGGTTAAGCCAGACAGATCCTGGCAAAAGCAGTAAGTGCCTGGGACAGACAACTAGCAGGAAGTTCAAATCCACAGGGAATGACATCTCCCAACCTCCTCGACCCCCTTCTCAGCAACCCAGATGGAGACCATCCGAGTTCCAGTGCTTTATAGCTCTGGCTCCAGGGTGGAGAGTATCAGTGGAAAAACAAAAGGTATTGCTTTGATCTAATGAAAGGGGCTGGTCACAGGCATCTCAATGGGCTGTGGGATCTCATCCAGTCACCACACATCCTGTATTCAAGAGCAAACATCACCCAGCTCTCAAAAGACACCCCCCTCCTCCTTTTTCCCTACCAGATGCATAGAAGGATCTACCTGAAAAGTCCAACTCCTGCAGACCTTTACCCAACCTAACTGAAAGCTACAAAAAGCAGATACAATATCAAAATCCAAATTCACACCTTGTTTTTCCCTGTCTAAATTCTCCTTGGGCAGGGGGGAAAGTATTTTGCCAGACATGTAAGAGTAACCTTCAGCCAACACATTTCTAGATTGGGGCTCAGGGGAGTTTTGTTACCTGATCAACAGCTCATCCTGATCCTACCAGCCAGCAATTAATTCAACTGCCACAGTTTCCACCTATGAGGACAGCAATTGGAAAGCAACCCAGTTAAGTCCTTACAAATCCTGTCCAAATTTTTCTGGTCATAGATGTAAACAAGGCATCAAAGGATGGGGGACTGGGGTGGGGAGACCGAAGGAATGAACTAGGGCCAAACCAAGAAGTCAGCAGAACTCAAGGAATGCAATCAGGGTTCCCAAGGGTCTGCTCCATGACTGCTCAGCACATAGTAGGCATTTACACAATTGAATAGATGTGAGTAGAGTCTTTGGGGCTTCATTACTCTCTCCATCCCCCACCATCCTGGGGTTGAGAGGATTGGCTTCCCCAAGATGCAGGCATTTCACATTAAGGCTTAAGGGTTTTGCCTCAAAATAGCCCACTAAAAATGCCTTTACTAGTATATCAAAGGGTAGCAGGAAACTGGCTAGAATGGAGAGGGAGACAGACCTCAGAGAAAATTTCTGACACCTTTCTTCCCAGCAGTTAAAAGGCCCTAACCTACAATACTTTATTCATCTCCCTAACATTCCCAGGGGAAAGGGAGGAGAGAAAAGACCTCCACATTCCTACTTCACAAGTTATCAGGCCCAGGCTACCAGACCCCCAGGGCTCGGCAGTCAAAGCTAAGTGCTTGATCTGATAATGAGTCAGAGACCTCCTCCACACCAAGGCTGGCCCGAACTGGCACACCCTTCCAGGTGAAAAGCTTGAGCTGTAACTAGCTGGCAGGCAGAGATAGATGAGGTACCCAGGAAGTCTAAGTGAACATTCAGGAAACTTAAGTGATAAATCCACGCTACAGTCGAAGGAAAAAATAAAATATCAGGGATCATTAAGATCTTGAAATCCATCCACAGTGAAAAATATCTCCTCCTGAAATGCCAATATCTCAGGCCAAACACACTCATGTCAACCAAATACAAAGCTCCTAGCCTTAAGAACTACTTGGACTTCTGGGGAAGGCAAAATGACTAAAGAGCCCCGGAATGATTCTGGTGTCCCCACACTGCATTTAACTAACCTCAGAACAAGATCTACATGCTGCCTCAGGGAGGAGGGCAAAAGAGACTCTTGGGCAAAGACTCATCATAAGTTCACTCAGTACACAGCTGAATCCAGCCTACCCTCTTGACCCAAGCACCCTCAGCCCTTGGCAGCCCATGAGGCAGGATCTTTCCCTACCTCTATACTTCTAGAGCCTAGCATTTGTTCCAGAGGTTCCAATACCTCTGTTTTCTCTCCACAACTAAACCTGGGAAAGAACATTAAATGGAGGCTCAAATAAGCAATAAAATTCTCCCAGTGTGTGTGTGTTTGATACTAGGTGAGAAAGTTTAGGTCCCTCATCTTAACGTAGCCCAGTCTGGTAGGGAATGACATGGATAGTATTTATTACACAACACATACAAGAAAAGGCGGCAGATGCAGTTGGATCGCCCGGGAGGAGATCGGGAGAGCTGGGTTCAAGTTAGACCTCTGACACATAATAGCTGTGGCCCTAGGCAAGTTACTTTATCTCTTCCATCCTCTAGGCAATTCTCAAGAGAAAAAATTGCAAGAGAAGGTGTTACTTTGCATTGATAGAGGAAGGATCCTCAACAGGGAGTTCTCCATACCAAAAAAAAAAAAATCAAAGGTCCAATCTTCATACAAATAAGTGATTTGGGGGAGGGAGGAATGAAGGAAGACTTCTCATAGCCGAGGGAAGGTAGTCAAGGAAAAGCCAAGAGAACAAGTCCCAGGGCACTTTTTAAAGGTCAGAAATTCCCCTGTGTTGACTGTAATATAATCATTGTGGAAGGAAGTGATATTTGCTGAGTAACTGCAATAGTGAAAAGTTTTTATTATTAATTATTAATCCCCTATAGTGGAAAAAATGGTTAGTATTAATATTAGAACTACAGTGTTTATCAAGACTATCCACTTGGGAAGGGAGTGAGAAGTGGCATGAGAAAGAACAATGGAAAACCTCTGTGAGTCTTGGTGAATTACTGAACCTCTCTGTGCTTCTATCTCCTCATGGGTAAATGGGAGGGCATTTAGATTAAATGGCTGAAGGTCCTTTCCAGGCAGAAGCCTTGCACTCTTAACTGTGGCTCAAAACTACTCTAGTTTACATGCACCCACTGAAAGACATACGAAATTAGAGCATCTTACCTCAGCTATAACTCCAAAAATACCCCTTTTAGAAACCAAAAGGCAAAAAAAAAAAAAAAAAGGAAAATAGGCACTCGATCATCTTTCTCCCATCCTATACCCCTGAAGACCAGGAAAGGGACTAGCATCATTTCTAAGTCCAGGGTCATAAAGTAAATTTAATGGTCATTACTGGTCCTGGGAGTAGGAAGACACATGGGAAACCGGATACCTTAGGCTGCCTGCCTGCAAAGGGGGAAGAAGGCCCCCAAGTCCCAACCCCCCAGGGGCCAGCACCATCTCAATCCCCTTTGTCCTCCAGAAGGGGCTCCTTCCTGGGGGTCAGGAGGTTGTAATTATTTTTATGGTATCACCCATCTCACAACAACTTTCCACCGGAGACCTGGCTGGGATCTCTCCCTCTCTTTTCAGCCCACCTAGCCATAAACCCTCCCTTCCCCAGACCTGATGGGGTCTCTCCACAAATACCTGTGACTACCATAAACGCCCATAAACAGCCCCTGTTTATAGCCCAGCCAGCCTGCTGCTAAATGAGGGCATTTGTTTCAAATTTGCAAATATCGAAAGAAGTAGAAACCCAAGTCCAGCCCTAAAATGAAATGTTCTGCATTCCAGCTCTACTCCTTCCAACACAGCCAGAGGCCTCCACTGTTTACTCACTGGTTGCACTATCAGGAAAGGTATTTCCCTGTTCCCCAAGGAGGCTGTTTTGATCTGGGCTAGAGTGGGAAAAGAGGGTGAAAGCAACCCAGACTCACAGGGAGACATAAGTAACCCAAGATTTGCTCTCCCGCTTAGCTACGCTCAGCCCACTACTTTCCCCTCCCCCACACTTCCTGGGCCACCTCCACCCCCACCCCCATCTCCTTCCCTCCCAGACAGGCTTCTGGAGCTTGTCAAACAAGGTCCTATGCTGAAGTCCCAAGTAGAGACTCGTCCTGGGCGCTGCCCCAGAGATACAGCAGGGATCCACTGAGCAGCCTCTTCAGTGCCTTGGAAAACCATGCTAAAAAGAAATCCTCCAACCGGGTTGTTCAATAAAGGTGAGGAGGCAATTAGCAGAGAAATAGAGCAAAGAGGGCTGAATCTCCTTTCCCTTCAGGACCTCCAGGGCTGAAAGACTGAAAACAGAAATACACAGAGAGGATCCCACCCACTCACTCCAAACTTACACCTACAAAACAAAGCAACCCAAGGAAGGGAGACTGAAATAAGAAAATGAAATCTCAGGTCAACTGGGAGGTGTGTGCCGGTGTTTAGTAAATAAAAGCCTTGTGTTTTAAGAAGGAATTTAGGAAAGAAAAAAAAATATAAAAACTGTCTTCCAAGCCCCCAGGGTTGTTCTAGAGCCACAGCATCCCTCCTCCTTCCCATAACGCTTCTCCCAAGGAATTCCGGCCCCCACGGGTGGAGGAAGAGGGAGGAGCTCACATCAGAGGCTCACAAAACTGCTTGCAAGTTTGGCATTTTTTAAATTGGTCAGTTTAACAATTGGTTTAACCTGTTAAATTAACGAAACAGATCCAGCTATTTGCTCTTTGTGGCTGGCTGAAAGGCTAGGCCTTATTTCCTTTATCATTTTTAGGGTTACTAGACTGATGGATGGATAGGTTACTGGCTGGTACAGTTGGCAGCTGCAGAAAGAACCTCGGATCCCAAAGTGGGGCACAAAGAGTTCATTATCCTGGCCACACCACCTGTCTAGGGTTCTGATAAAATCTTAGCAAGTACTCCCCCCCCCCCCCCCCCCCCCCGCCACACACCACACACACACACACACACACACACACACACACACATCTACTTTTAAACTTGGAATTAACCTGGGATCTGTATGAGGTACATGAATATTTTTCAGAGGATCTATGAACTTGGTTGGGAAAAGAATTCTAATTTTATTATCACTTACCTCTAACTGAAATTTAGCATTCCACTGAATTTTGATTACAAAAAAAATTTGTTCTGAGAAGGGCCCAGAGGTTTCATCTGACTGCCAAAGTGGTTGTAGCCATAAAAAAAAGGAAGGGACCCCTGGCCTAGACAAATGAGTTTACTTCTGTACCAGACACAGCTCCTCCCTTGAAGAGGCAAAGATTCCTTCCACAAGGACTGCCCATCAAATGGACCTGGTTTACAGGTACTGTTCATTCCCTGTGAAAAAATCCACAAAGTATCACCTCTCCCTGAACACTACCACTACTTTCCCTCTTAACCCCCTAACGCATCCATGCTCTAAATCTATGATCATCTTGTCCCTGAAAGGTACCCGCGCCTCTAGATGCTCCACTCTAAGGTACCAAGTGCTACCCAATGCACCAGCCAGATCGGACTCTGTGTCACAAAAGAACCACACTGCTAGCATCCTAGACTGGAGTCAGGGCACTGGATAACACAGGTGCTAAATAAATGTTTATTGAATTTAATTGTTTAGGACAGTATAAATCACTCTAAGTAGGCCATCAACAGCATGGCCAAACTATAATAAACCAATGAGCAAGAAAATCCTGAATATCCTAGAATGGTGAGGGAAGGGGCACTAAATTTTAGAGCAGAAAGGGAGCTCCAAAGATTTCCTTGTCCAACCATCTTGTTTTACAGATGAGAAAAGTGAGGAATGGAAATTCAGTGATTTGCCCAAGATCACCCAGCAAAGCTAGGACCAGACCCTACCTCCTGACCCTCAAAAGTAGATAAATATATTTATTATATGAAAGAACATTCTAAGTTAAAAAAAACAAAACAAAACCTGGGAATACTTGGCAATAAAAACAACAAAGAAACAAGGGTGTAGGCATATGTGTTTAATACATATATATATATATATATATATATATATATATATAAAACACATATATGAAAAACATTATATTCATGTAGAAAGGACATTAAACAAAGAAAGAATTAGAGCAAATTGTTGTTTATTCAAGGAAGGCTTTCTAGAGACCATGAATTTTGAGCTAAGTTTAACAAACAGGATAAATAGAATATAAGGAAGAGTAATGAGAAAGAATTTAACAAGAAGGTTCTGCACACATGCGCGCGCGCGCGCGCACACACACACACACACACACACACACACACACACCCTCCAACTTAGCAGGAAGACATATTAGAGAAAGTGCTAGACCTGGAATGGACTTAGACTGGAGAAAGTGCTACACTTGGGAATTAGAAGAACTTGGTTCAGGTTCTGGCTTCTCGAACCTTGGTTTCCTCACCAGTAAAAGACTGCCCTACTTACCTGACAGAGTTGTTGAAAGGAAAGAACTTTGGAAAACCTTAAAAGGTTTCAGAAGTATAAGCTATGAATTATTCCCTAATGATATTAGGTTCCAGTATCACTTATGTAATACCATAGCATTCTATACTGTGGGAGATGTTGCCTACAAATCCCAGCATGCTGCGCTGGCTTGGAATGTGGAAGAACACAGCAAGCAGGAACCTGTAGTCCCCCATGACCTTCCACAAGCGCTGCTCTAAGGCCAAGAAGCTCCATTTTCAGAGAAAAATGCTGACCTTTGGATATTCTTGTACAGAATTCTGGAGCTCTAGGCTAAGTGAGCAGTAGCTCTCAAGAACTCATTGTGTCTTCCAGTTAGCCCTGCTCCCATGATGGACAGACACAATCTACTCTTGGATAACTTAAATCCCCCAGGCCCAAACTCTCCAAGTAAGAAAGGATTTCAGAAATTCACCTGATTCTTCCCTTCCCCTGGAACTTTGAGAACTTCACCTAAAACACTCCAGAAAGATGGACCCTTTCTTCAAAGTCTGTCTCTCTCTCCTAACACCAAGATTCTAGTTTCCTACGGTAATATGTGCCAGTCTCCAATTCTTTAATAGGTGGCAAAGTGGATAAAGTACTGGACCTGGAGTCAGAAAGACTTGAGTTCAAATTCAACCTCAGATACTAGCCTATGTGAACCCGGGCAAGTCACTTAACCCGATTTGCCTCAGTTTCCTCACCTGTAAAATGAGTTGGAGAAGAAAGTGGCAAACTACCCAAGAATTTTTGCCAAGAAAACTCCAAAATGAGGTAATGAAGAGTAGTGATTGAAAAGATTAAACAACAACACTATGTGCCCACTGACAATTCATTTCCCCTTTCTGGTCTCAGTTTCTTCCCCATCCCTGCCTTCTTGACATTCTGTGGGACTGAAAGGATAAATAATCCATTCCACAGTCTTTCCTCCAAAACTTCCTTTATCTTATTTAAACTTCTTTAAGTTTTCCTTTCCGTACTGAATTCTGGAAAGCTATGCCACACCCACACTACTTACTTTAGTCAAGTCCCAAGGCTTCTGTGCCTTACCATTAAGGAATAAGAAATAGTTTTGTAGACCTGAAAGCCCTCACCAAAATAGCTTTGGTCTTCATTGGTCATAGAACATGGATCATCAGAGTTGGACCTCCTCTCTATCCAGAGAAGGTAAGAGAGGGGGAAACAGCTTCCCCCAACTAACAATGAGTTACAGAATGGGGGTCTCCTGATCTCACTATTTTTTCTACTGCAACAAGACTAGTAGTTGTATAGGCAAAATGTGCTCAGTGCTATAAAACATGTAGAAAACTTCATAAGACAGTTAGACTTGGCCCTGTCTCTGAGGAACTAAAGGCCTGAATGCACTCAGGTTTTTCCTTCTTAACCCTGTCCCTGTATAGGTCCAAATCAGGAAGATCCACCAGTTTCACTTTGGGCTTTGGGAGATCCCTGCTATCTCTATGGAGAGATAACATAGGCAAGCTGCCTAGAGTTTCTTAAGGAAACATGATGCAAAGTCTAGGATGCTTTCTTTTTTAACTCAATTGAGTTTGATGTAACAAACACAACTGTCTGCAGCAACATAAAATACTGAGCTAGTTACAGTAAATATGAGGAAAAAATGATGATAGAAAACCCTTTCTTGGGTCAAAACTCCTATTCCAGAGCCTTAGGAAAGCAGAACAAATTATCTAAGTATGACAATGAGTATTTATAAAACTGCTACTACATGCCGGATACTCTGCTAGGTTGAAGACATAAGGACAAAAAATACATATGTATGTACATACATATATGGACATACATATGTGTATATATATATATATATATATATGTAAATGTATATATACAATAATCCCTTCCATATCATGACTTTACCTATCTCTCAGTTTTGACATATTGTGAGTCAGCATAAGAAATTAAATGGGAATTTTGGAGTTTTGTGGAAGCCAAAGATGACACACAAAGACCAACAGATGACACAGAAAAAGTTTAGAAACTCAGAAATGTATAAAATACCTAACCTAAATTTTACAGGAAGGTACGATAAACAGAAGAAAGAAAAATTTAGACGTCTCTGGTACGAAGGAAAGGCCAAAACACTTCATGCACATTGTCCAGATCAGGAGTGCCATGTCCCTAACCCATCAATGTGGAAGGGATTGCTGTAAGTGTTTATATATTCATGCATATACATACATGTATATAAAATCAGTCCTGATCCTCAAAGAGTTCACATTCTGCTGCTATCACTTAAAGTAATCCCATGACTTGCCAAAGAAGACATAGCATAAAATGGGTCTAAATGTCATGCCCCTAACCTCTCATTTCTGGTCTTTTCTGCTCTCCTCTTTCTCTTCTTGGCAGCGAAAGGGGGAGAAGGAGAATGGCAATGAAGTGACCACTGGTGGGTTATCAACACTGCTGAAATAAATGTAGAGCACACTACAGTCCAGGACCTGCAGTCAGTAAAATGGCAGCTACACCCACTTAAATAGGCCCTTATCCCTTTACCTAGGTAGATGTGTCTCTCATCCTTATATAGTGTTCCAGGAGATAGTTTGCCACCAACAAAAGCAGAAAAGACCATGTGTTCCTTCCAGGGGAGAAAGGGCTCCTGGCTCAAGGTGGGACCATTTACCAACCATAATGGGAGGCTCTTCATCAGGCAGAGCAGACAATCAGTTATATCTTAGCTGAATCTGCCTTTGACTTTTATCTTAGGGAAGGCTGGAGGTGAGGGAGTGAGAAGGGGAAGGTGCCAAGAGCTGTGGGTAGCAGCACTGAACCACTGCTGCCCTTCCTGAGAATCAGCATCCAGGGTGAGGAAGGGGAAGCTCCAGCCAGGATATGCAGAGTGGTTATGTTTGGAAAAGTCTCAAATTTATGAGTTGCTGATGAAATACCAAGCCCCATTTACAAAGAGACTTTGCAAAATCTGTACATTAGAACGAGGCAAACTATTTAAGAAGCTGCCAGTCAAAGGAGCTCTGTTGAGTCCTTTCTGGTGAGGATAAAAGAATGAAGACCAGAAAGAAAAGCTTTACATGATTAAAGGGTCCGAGGTGGTGCCCGTGATGGTACACTGGTGTCAGAAGATCCAAAACCAACAAAATTTGTATTATTCTATGTCCTCCCTATCTGCTAGGCAGGAGGCACTTCCCATGTATCATCACATTATCACAATGAAGTGATGAGGGGCACCATCAAATTGAACATGAAATGTACCTGATCATTTTAACCTAAGACTTGACTTATACACCACTGGGCACACTTACTGGCAATCCCATTCCCTTCATGAAACCTTCTCAGAAACCACCTCTGATCTCTTCCCCTTCCTAATCTCCTCTCCCCAATAACATTTATCTTTTACAATACATTTTGGCCCATAACTCTATTTAATTCAGCATTTTACTGTATCATTGCTGTTCCTTATCTATCTAGGATAGATAGGTGGTGTGTGTGTGTGTGTGTGTGTGTGTATGTGTGTGTGTGTGTGTGTGCATGTGTGTGCATGTCTTATCCATCCATATCCTCTAAGATAAACTATAAAGCTACCCTACCCAATGGGACACCAGTCTTACTGGACGTTACTCTCCCTCTTGAACCCTGAAATACAAACAAATGGGCCTTCTCTCTGTTAATTCACTCAAGACATTCCATCTCCCATCTCCATGCCTCAGAAGAGGCTGTACCCCATGCCACTCCCTTCTTATCTTCACCTCATCTTGTCGAGCTCTTCCTTTAAATGCAGCTCAGGAACGATCTTGTCATGAAGTCTTTCCTATCTCCCCAAATGCTAGTGACCTTCCTCCAAAACCACCTTGTACTTAACTTCTTTGTGTATGTATGTGTGTAAACAAACTTTATATCTATGCTGTATATGTTTTCATATTACGTGTTGTCTCTCCAGGGCAGGTAAGTGGCAAAGTGATAGATCAGGGCCTGGAGTCAGGAAGACCTGAGTTCAAATTCAGATTCAGATACTTAAGAGCTGTATGACCCTAGGCAAGTGATTTGCCTCACTTTTCTCATCTCCGAAATAAGCTAGAGAAGGAAATGGCAAACTACCCCAATAGCTTTGCCAAGAAAACCCCAAATGGGGTCACAAAGGGTTGGATACAACTGAACTAACTGACCGGCAGCAAAAGTCTCTCCAGTTAGAATGTGAGCAGAACCCGTTTCATTCTTTGCAATATGTGGTGTGAACATGAGATGGTTTTATTCTTTGTGCTTGTATCAGCGATTCCTAGCACAGTGCCTGGTACACAAGAGTTTAATAAATTGACTCATCTCTGTAAGATGAAGGGTTAGACTAAATGACAGAAGGAATGAACTTCTTCCAGAGTTCTTTATCTCTTTGTCTCTGTGTCTCCCTTGCTTGCAGTTAAAGAAATATTAAGGAATCATATATTTCTGAACCTGACCCATCCTGTATTCTCCCGAAGGCCCGCCCCTCCCCAACACAACACTTAGCATAATGTTGGGCAAATAGCAGGTGTGTTCAATAATTAATTAGAATCCTAAAATGGTAGCACTAGAAAGGGCTCTAGGAATAGTCCAACCCTTTCATTTCACAAGGAAAGATACAGGTCCAGAGAGAGCTTATACGGATAAGCACCAAACTCAGATTCTGAACCCTGTTCTTAGATGGCAGATCCAATGAATGCTCTTATCAAGAATCTTGCCCTGCACTGTGGGAATATTCTAATTTTACAGTGAAAAAAAACTGAGGCCCAGAGCCTGCGGCTTGTAAAAGTTTCACAATGAGACAGAGACAAAAGCAGGTCTAGAGCCCCACTCTTAACTTCCAAGTCAGGGCTCTCTTCCATTATATTATCAGTTGAAAGGTCCCCTGAATAAGGAGACAAAGAACCTGCATTCAAATCTCTGCTCTGACACTTCCTACTTTTGGTGACTTTGGCCAAGTCAAGGCTCTCCTGCTCTAAATTTCTCCATCTGGAAAAGGAAAAGGCTGGATTAGATGACCTCCGAAGTTTCAACTGCCTCTAAATCTATGATTATGATTTTTTCTCCCATTCAGCTTTCAACTCAGAGGCCAAAATTTCTAGGCAAGGCAGTATAGTCTCCTGGAAAGTAACTGGATTTGGAGTCTTCTAATTCCTTGTAAGATCCTGAGACAAATCATTTCTCTCTGAGACTCAGTTTTCTTAAATGGAAAATCTGGGCAATGGACGGGAAGTTCTCTAAGCTCCAGCTTCTAACCGTCCATGCACTAAAGAAATTAACTACGATTACTGGCAGAAAACGTTGGCCTCCTTCCCTGACACAGTGGCAAGCCCAGACTAGGACCTGGGCAGGAGAAAAGGTAATCGTGTAATGAAACCAAATTACTATTTAGAGTTAAAAAGACATTAGAGGTCATTGAGAACAACCTCCTTCGTTTTTTTCAGATGAGGAAATTGAGTCCCAGAAGATCAAGTGAGTTGCTCAACATTTTTAACAAGCAAAATTCACAGCCTTCATCACTCACCCAGCTTTCAACAAAGCTGATAAATTCACGTATCAGATCTTAGCACTCAAAGGCGATGTCAGTGGGCACCTAGGTGGTACAGTGGCCAGAGCCTTGGTCCTGGAATCAGAAGGATCTGAGCTCAAATCCAGCCTCAGACACAAGCTGGGTGACCTGGACAAGTCACTTAATCCCACTGCCTCCAAAAACAACAGTAGCAGCAGCAATAGGAGACAGTAGACCTCAAGTGAGGAAGACCTAGATTTCAATCTCACTTCTGACACTTGCCACGTGACCCGGGGCAAATCACTTTCTAAGTCTCAGTTTCTTCATTTGTAAATCATGATAATCTCAACAATAGTGTTCACCTTACAGTTGTTGTGAGGCTCAAATGAGATAAAAATGGCTACAAAACACTGGAAACTTAAAGGCCAATCACTGTTACTACTACTGTCAAAATGTTTCTAAGAAAGAGGAACCAGGACTCTGCCCAATTCCTAAAAATAAAATCAGGTTTCACTGATTCTCATCATTCAATCATTCAATAAATAAGTGCCTACTGGGTGCAGAGCATCATGCCAGGTACTAGTCAAGATGCAAAGCTCAGATACCAGCTCCGAGAAGGGTTTCCAATTGAGGAAGAAAATAAGCCACAGACACAGAAAACTCCATACAATACTACACAACAAACACCAAAACAACATGCTACATGAGGCTTCCTAAATTATCCATAGAATTAATCCAGAGTGGGAAACGGGTGCTTGGCAATGCAATGACTGACTCCAGGAAGAGCTGCCAGGTCCAAGTTCATTAGCCCTTGGAGCCAAGTTGCCTCCTGGCTACCTACATTGCCTCTTGACAGCATGACCGAGAAATGTCTTAAATATGGAGAAGAAAAGAGGGTGGAAAAAGTGACATGCTGCACAAGGCTTCCTAAAACCACTGATTAGCTGTGCTGTGCAGGCTCCACCAGAGTGCCATAGGGCTGGAGTTGGCATGAATGCGTATTGGAATATAGTGAACTCAGCAGCCCCAAGATAGGAATCTAGCCCAGCTATACTGAGGGCACTTTCACCAGAACTTGATAAATGGAAGCTGGATGGTGTGGGGAATAAGGGGGAGGACAACAGCACTAAAAAGAATACAGCCAAGCAGATAATGAATAAGGCTTAAGTAGTTAACCACAGCTATACTGGACCAGAGCCTCTCACCAGAGCTGCCTGGTTCTCTTAATTCAGAAACACAGCATCAAAGAGACACAGCAAAAAAGGCACATGTTACAGTGGTTAGAGGAAAAAGGCCAGAAGGACAGGCAGGCAAGGCAAGCCAAAGACACTCAACCCTGTGAATAACCCTTTCTTCCATGGAACTGACTTGTCAAGTTTCTCTGGACTTACTCTTTGGAAGTCTAGAGTATAATTCCCCACATCCAATCAAATCCAAAAGATGAGGCAAGAGATGCTCTGGACCTTGGAAATCATTAAGCTCAAAGCTCTCCTTTTAAAGATGGAAATACTGAGGCATAGAGAGGTAAATCACTTGGCCAAGATCACAAAGTATCAGTCACTGATGGTGATAGATCACAAAATTAGGCAGAAGTGACCTTAGAGATTATTCTAATCAACCTCTTCATTTTTACAGATGGGAAAAATAAGTACCCAAGTGGGAACCCCCGCCCCTCTCTCTCCTCCCTCTACTCTTCCTCTCACAGTCAAACATGATCAGATCAACTCACCATGGCAAAACCCAGTAAAGACATGCTTCACTATATGCAATAGCTATGTTCTTTCAAAGTTGCTCACTGAATCCAATTTCTACATAATGAATGCAATTTCCTCATTGAGTGACTAGGTTATTAAAATTAGAATTGTGTTTCAAAAAGATTTGGCCCTGAGAATTTTAAAAAATTGTTACTAGGAATGTTGTGAACATAATGTTGCAAATATAAGGTCATATTTATCTTCAGTAACCAGATTTAAAGATATAAAGAAGTAATAGCTCCTTAATTAGAAGAAACACAAGGGTACCAAAGTCAGTTTCTCTCTTACTACTTTTTCAGAAGTCTATAGCAGACTTTTAGTATATATTACTCTTTCTGGGTGCTTAGTACATATGTTCTAGGGCTGTAATAATGGCTGATCTGGGCTAATGGACAAGAGTTGATACAAAAATGTAGCTGAGGCAATGACACATAATCAATGGGCCTGGAGTCAGGAAGACCTGAATTCAAATCCAGCTTCAGACATTCACTAACTGTGTGATCCTGGGCAAGTCACTTAGCCTCTGTTTGCCTTAATCCATTGAGAAGTAAATGGCAAAACCACTCCATTATCTTTGCCAAGAAAATCTCATGCACAGTATGGGCCACAGGGTCCAGAAAAGTTGAACACAACTGAACAACAAAGCATAGTTTAGTATTGTATAAATGTAGCATGGTGTTAGTATGGTATCCTTTTAGTCTAGTATACAGTCTAGTGCAGTGTTAGTAAAATATTAGGGGGGGTGGAGTGGCATAGTCTGGTCCCTCTGTATTTCTCTAGGCGGGCAGAAGGCCCTTAATATGAGATACAATTCATTCTAGTCAGTAGAATAAAAGACTCATAGACTTGCACAATGGAAAGAGCTCTAAACTAAGAGTCACAGAACCTAAATGACAATCCCAACTCTGATACTCACCTATGTGACTTTCTTATAAACTCTCTGCATCTTATAAAATGAGAATTTTAAATTTCCTTCTAGCTCTAAAGGGATGATCCTATAGACATGGAGCCCAACTCCACCATTTCACAGACAAGGAAACTCAGAAAGAGGAGGTGACTTTCCCAAGGTCATCTAGTTTATGAGTGGCAAAACTAGGACCCCAGCTTAAGTACAGTGACTCCCAAGTCTAGTGCTCTTTCCATTCTTTCAAAGCAGCAAAAGCCTGGTGCCCAGAAGCCTCAGTGAGTACCAGAATACACGCCGGCACTATGAAAGAGCTGCCCAAATGGCAAAGCAGGTTTATTTCTTTGATATGGCAGTGAGAGTCCTGAGATTAGGGAAAGCATATGCATGACAAAGACACCCACCAGGAATGGGAGGGAGGGAGCATCAAAGAGGAAGAAAGTGTGATGATACACTTATCCCTGTCAATTGAACCCTTTGCCTAGGGCCACAGAAGACCTGAATCCAAATCCTCCTGTGGACACTTAATCTATGGACCTCAAATTCCTCAACCATAAAATAGGTTAAATAAAATAGCACCTACCTTCCAGGGTTGCTGTGAGGATCAAGTGAGACAGTGTTTTTAGCACATAATAAGAATTTTACAAATGCTAAATATTACTATTATTAGGCTCACTCAAAATATCCATTCATTTAACAAATATTTACAATCACCAATCATACCAGAGCACTATAGGTCCTACAGGGAACAACTATAAGAAAGTCCCTCCTCTCCAGGCGTTTATATTCTAATAAGGGGAAGAACATGTCCACAAGTAACTATAATATTAGGTAGGAAATAATAAAAGCTACAAAGGTACAGATGTGTCCTGTAGGAGTTCAGTGGACCAAAATACCTTTTTTTTTTGGTGGGTTGATTATCTACAAGGGTAAGATTTGAAATTGGAGGATTTCAGTAGACAGAGAAGGGGAGGGAAAACATCTATAGAATTATAGAATATTAGAAATAAATGGAACCTAGAAGCTATCTAGCCCAATGCCCTCATTTTACAATGAAAGCCTATGATTGAAGGCATGTTCACATTCAGAAAGCTGAGTAGGGCAGTTTGGCTTATATAAGGGAATAGTGAGGAATTCTAACGGGTATGGATGGGGAGGTAGATTTGGACCAGACTGCAGACAGCTTCAATGCCAAAAGAAAAATTCTAAAGATAAGTGGGGAGCCATTCAAGATTTTGGAATAGAGAAGTAACATGAAAAAAAGCAATATTCTAGCAATAGTCATCTGTCCATCTGGTATAGAATGAGTTGGAGGATTCACTCCCCCACCCTTTTATCCCACCCCAACCTCTCAGAAAATCAATTCACAGGGTTTCCTAGAGCTGCCTGAATATGGTCACAAAATAATGACCAAGCAGGCCCAGAATGGAGAGCTATTTCGTGTATGCCTCCCATCCACCTCCCCAAAAAACAATGAAGTAAATGGCAGAGTAACTGAGAAGCCAAATTGACTAGTTCAGGAACTCAAGTTTCCAAAAGAGAAAGCCCTCTTCTCTTCTACCATATTAATCACAACAGGGATCTCAAGGTTTGGAAAGTTACTTGACCATTTACTTCATAATTACTCAAACTTCAAAACATCCTAATCCACAACAAGCCCAGCTGCCTGGGCCCCTCTCCTTCTGGCCTTATTAATACTTTGGGGTCTCTCCATGCAAAGTCTCGTTAATTAATTACATAGTTAAACAAGGAGATGGAAAATTCTACTGTGATCTATTAAAAAAAATTCATTGCCCCCTGAAGTCATGCTGTCCGGGGGTGTGCTGAGCCCCAGATTTCACTTAAGGACAGCAGGCGCCATGGCCAGGGCCATGGACTATGATTGTTTACAGCTCATGGACAGGTTCCACACCAAGGCCCATTTGGTGGAGTTGATTTAAGGCTCTCATTAAAATGTTCCTTTGTTGAGCACAAGGCAGCTTCCCCTTCGCACACACACCCCAGGAGATTCCAGACCTCATGTCCCATTCCTCGAGCTCCCTCTTGCCCTCCCCATCCCCTTCCCACCACCACCACACACTAACGTCACAGGATTAACATCTGAGGAGTTGGTCTTCTCCTCACCGAAGGAATTTAGCATTTGCTGTACATGGGCACTGAGGCTCCAGTTCCACAAGAATACCCACCCCTAGAACTCCTGGAACACTCCTTGTGAGCCCCAAACAATAAGATGGTGAGGAGCCATCACAGCACTAAAAAAATACTGAAAGACACAGAACCTAGAGGACAGCCTTTTCCCATATGGTTAGAGGACGCCTCCATCACAGAAACAACCAACAAACTTCCTTTCAGAACAGATGTGGATCCAGCCATATGTAATAACTAAACTGCCAATCACATTCTTTCCTTCAAGGGGTCTAAGACAGCTCTAAAAGTATCCCAGGACCCTCTTACCTTTATGTGGAAACACTTGTTTCTCCTTCCCTACCACCAAGCCCTAAGACCTGGGGCACAAAAGGTAAAGATAAGAGAAACTCACCACCTCTCCTTCTGCGCTCCCCAATCAAATTCACTAAACAGGTGTCACAAATTACGACTGGGTCAAACATGCTGGACAAGCAGAAAGCCAAGAATATGGCCAGAAACTTCATCTCACACTGGGAGCACAAGGTCTCTGGGAGCAGCTGCTATTATGGGTCAAGAAGACCAACTAGCCTCAATGCCGCTCCAGAATTCTCTGCTTCTTCTGAAGCAGCCCCTCTTAGGGGTGAGCATGCCAGCAATTAGGATGGCCACAAGCTTGGGGGTGAAACGGAAGAGGGCAAACTCAGGACAGTGTTAAAAACATACAGGACAGGACACCACACACCACACACGCACACCTCGAACGAAAGTGTCTGGCTCTCCAAGAATAGAAGGGATAAACTTTTCAGCTCGTGCCTTTTCATCCAAGGCTAGATAAATAGAAAGAAAAGGACCAGTAGGCATGAACTTTTTCAGCCTTGGCCCGCACCATCCGAGGCAGAACGGTGACCGGGGAAGGGGGTCAAACCCCAACAGGGCAGCCGCCCACCACTTCATGATCCACCTCTTCCCGGGCCAACCATGCCCAATTTTGGCAAGGGTGCCAGCACCAGCAGCCTGTGCACGGCCCGTGCCCACCCGGCCTAAGCAGCTCCTCCGGGAGCGGGGCAGGGGGCTCACTGCTTTGGATGGGCAGCGGGGGTCGGGAGAAACCCCGATCCGTGCCCTCGGTGCGCGCTCCCCGGGAGCCCGGATCGGGCTTAGCAGAAGGAAGGAGGGAGCCGGACCGGCTTAACAAAGGTCCATCTGCGCTGCAGCGGAGGGACGGAGGGACGGACGGACAGACGGATGCATGGATGGATGGTTGCTTGGAAGCCCCAGCGGCCCCCGGTCGCATCCCACCTTCCCACAGAAAGGGCTCCGCCCGGAGCCGGGCACGACCCCACCCCAAGCGGGTAGGCTCTGCGGCTCTCCCCACTCGGGCCCCCGGAGCCCAGGGAGGGGCGCCCAGGCCAGGTCCCTCCCGGCAGGTAAGGCGGAGCCGGCACCGAGAGGCCGCTGCCCAGGTGAGCCGCGGGCGCTCTCCTCCCCAGGGCGCTCCGCTCGCCCGGTACTCACCCCCCAGCAGCAGGAGAAAGCCAAGGAGCGGCGGCCGGCGGGAGCTGCCCGGGGCCCCCGGCTCCGCTTCCATCGCGGCCGGCTCTACAGGGGAGGACGAAAGAGGAAGGAAGGAGCGGGGAGCGGCTCCGCCGAGCGGGCAGGACGCGAAGGCGCTGCCGCCAGGAGCCGGGCCGGGCCGGGCCGCCGCAGCCTCTGCAGCCCGAGCTGTGCCGAGAGCAGCCGAGCCGAGCCCAGCCCGCGCGCCCCTTCCCCCGAGCAGCCAGCAGCCGCGCGCCGCCGCCAAGGGAAGCTCCGCCCCTCGACGCCCCCTCAGAACCCCTGTCCCGGCGGCGCGCGCCGCCCCCCGGCAGCCCCGCCCCCGGCAGCCCCGCCCCTTCAGGATACCCCCTCGCCCGGCAGCTCGCGGAGCCCCGCCTTCGTAGAGCGCCCCGCCCCCTCAGAAGCCCACTTCCAACCCCCCCCACCTCCGCTCTGCAGCAGTTGGGAGCCCCGCCCCCTTGGTCCCCCAACCTAAGCCTCTGGTTGGAGCTGTGCCCTCTCAGGCGCCCCGCTGGGTGTCCGCCTGGTACCCCGCCTCAGTCGGGGTACTAGAACCCACATCTCAGTCGTGGTGCCGAGCCGGCTTCCTTACCACCTCCTCAACCTCCGCCTCAGAGTTTAATACATTGGGCAGATCTGGGAAAGACCTGGCGGGGATGAAGAGCAGTGGAAGGGGGAGGGAGGAGGATGGAGATGGTATGGGAAAGGGGGGAGGGGAAAAATGGGGGGAGGGAGGGGAGAAGATGAGGAGGGGGGAAAGACCTGGTGGGTAGGAAATGGGGGACAGGATGGGGAAAGAGGGATGGAGGGCAGTGTGAAAGAGAACTTTGGGGGAATAGAAAACAATGTGTTAAAGGAGATGATGACAGGTAACAGTGTGAGAGGTGGGGAGGACAGGAGACAGTGTGAGGAGGAGGGAGACCTGAGTGGGATGGGGGAGGGTCAGGGAGAGGCACATTTGAGAGATGGGGAGTGACCGGGGAATTGTTTTTGAGAACGGGACAGCTGGAGGAGACCCTAGGAATTGTGTACTAAGTAATATGGGTCAGGCTTGGGGCTCCCTTCGAAAACTACACAGAGACCCCAAGAAAAAAATCATCCCAAAAGGAGATTTGGTGCTTTCAGACCAGCTGTTTAGTCCAGGGAGGGGGGCCATCTTACCTTCCTCCCCCTTCCCCGCCCCCCGAGGAACCTGAACTCCTAGGTCAGCCTTAGAACCACTGTTTCCTTGGTGTCCTCAGGACTCAGGACTTGAAGCTAATTTGAATCCCCCAGGACATGGCTGCCAACTGGAGAAGGCTCCGCAGGGAAGCTGTGGTCTGGCTCTGACCCAGCACCAATCTGAACCTAAAGCTAGGAAAGGCTGGCCTCAGGAATGCAGCAAGCAGAACCTTATTAGCCAGGCAACTTCAGTCCCAAGTCCATTACTGGACGTGAGCTGCAGCAAGCCTCCATGACCAGGGGGCCTGATTGGGTCTCTAGTGGTGGGTCTGCCTGGCTTACTCTTTTTCCAAGCCCCTCAGTGGCCCCCTCCCCTCTCCACACACACATTCTTCCTTTGTTGTAAGAGCTGCAAGGGGTGTAGGAGGAGGGTGTGCAAGAGACAGACTCCACAAGATAGGCTCCAGCTGCTGTTCACTCCTTCAGGAAGTGCTGGGAGAGATCATAGTGTCTTCTTTTCCAGTAGGATTGGGGGGGGGGGGGGTGGGTAAGGAGGTTATGGAGTGGAGAGAGGGACCAGGACTGCAGGGCTCCAGCTTAGCCTTCACTTCCGCCCAGCCTTAAGCTGAGAGGATGGTGGGGGTAGGGCTTCCAGAATCTCTGGGTGAACAGCTCTCCCTCTGCCCCAGCAACAGAACTCTAGGGACCCACATGGCCACCACATGGGAGAGCTAATACTTTTTACAGAGCTCTTCCTGATGAATCCTTGACAATCAAGTCTTGCTAATAAGCTTCCTATGTCCCCAAACCCAATCTTAGAGGATATGAGTTTCAACCACAATCCCCAAACCCTTCATTGGCATCCTTGAAGGCTTCACAAGATAAAGAGAATAAGGAAAGAAGACAGATACCAATAAAAATAATAGTTAACATTTATACAGTGCTTCAAAGTTTGTAAAAGTATTTTACATATGTTCCCTCCTTTGACCCTCACAACAAGCCAGTAGGTGCTGTTACTACTCCCATTTTATAAATGAGGAAACTGAGGCTCAGGGAGGTCAAGCTGCCCGGAGGCACATAGCTAATAATTGTTTGAGGCACGATTCAAACTCAGGTATTCCCAATTCCTAGGACAACACTCTAGCCATTATAGTACCTAGCCACCTATACCCACTCTTTCCAAGTACATGATCATCTCGTCTCCCTTTTCCATTGGTCTCCAACATTTATCCTGGATCCTACCCTATTCCCCCCCCCCCAAGACAAATGTGGAAGACTTATATCCTGATTATTTTATTTAAGAAAAGTGAAATATTCGGACCTGAAGGAAAGGAGCACGTAGAGAAAAGAGAGGCCAAGGAACAGAAATTTGGCCAGTCCAAAGACCCTTCATACTAAAACGATGATGGCGGGCCTCAGCCCCTCCATTCCTGTGGCATACCTGCTTCCTAGCCCAGCCCCTAGAGGACTTAGCACTACTCTAGAAAACATCAGAGGAGTAAAAGGGAGCCCAGTAGGGCCTTCCTGAGGGTGAAGCCAAAGCCCAAATGGGTAGAACAACCCAGCAGTTTACAAGTTTTCATCCCCACTGGTCCACCAAGGTCTGGCAGTCTGTTCCTTAGGACACGGTAGAGTCAGGAGCCAGAGAGAATGCTGTATGTTTACAGAATCACAGTAGGGAAGCTCATACAAAGTCAGATGTCAGCTGCTTGAAGAGAGGTTCATAGTACTAACACTGAGTCCTCGTGAACCCTGGAAAAGATCACGTTCCATTAGACCAGGACACCCTTCCAAATCCCTACTCCCTGTTCATTTCTCCTCCCACAGGAGGGCCTCTTGCAACCCATCTCATGTCTAGGATTTCACTCTTTTCTCACAGTCCTTAAGATATGCTTTACATCCTCTAAGATTCAAGTTTAAGAAGGCGTCTTTTTGAGAGGGCTTTTTGCCCCTCATTAAAATCATGCCCCTAGGATTTTCCTGAAGTCCTATTCATGTGGAGAAAATAGTTAGGGTATTATCTATAGATCACAGGCCTCAGAGCTGAAAGAGACTTGGAAAACATGAGTCCAAACTTTTCCTTTCTCAGATTTTTCTGCCCAAGAAGGTAAATGACTTGCCCATAGTCACACAGGTAATAGGAGCAGAGGTTGGATTCAAACCCTGGTACCAGGACGCCAAACCCATAACTCTTTCTACTAAACCATGTCTCCCTATGGTTAATTGTTATGGATAAGTCACTTCCTTATTAAAGGTCCTGCCCTTGAACTCATGTCACCTTTCTTTTAGTTTCTATTTATTCCTTCTCCCCCTATCTGAGTCCACTCCCCCAGAAGTACACAGTAAATATATACTTCTCTGTTCTCTACCTTTCATCTCAGATATGCCTTCTGATAACCCCCAAGAATAAAATAAGCCTGCTTAACCTCTCCCCTCCTCTCCAATGTCTCCCATTTGAATGATCTCAGATGGTCTCATTCCTTTCCTTTTCCCATTCACCCCCAGTCTCTCCTACTTGGAGTTTGGCTGTCAGTCCTTACTTGATTCCTCCCTATCTGCTTTCTTTCCTACCTTCCACCCAGCCATCCTCACCTGAAGGGACTGCTCACTGGGCTGATTTAGATGGTTTAAGGAAGCGGCCCGTTTCATGTTGCTACTGTAAGGGAAAAAAGAAAGAGAGTCTCCTGAGCTGAGCTCTCCCTAGGTCTGCCTGCTCTATTCCTGTGGGCTCCAGGATCCCCCACCAACAGGCCTTGATCACTCATTTTCTTCACTTACCTTGCTCCTTCCTTCAGTTCTGGCTTCTCTGATGGGTTCTCTTTTCTTGCTCTTGTGCTGCCCACCCTCTTCTACCTGAAACTCCCCCTCCCCAGCCAGCCAACAGGCCTCTTCCTTCTCTTGTACTTCCTTCAGGGAACCATGACCATCAGGAAGCGGGGGAGGAGCTTGAGAAAGGCCTTGTTTACACAATTAGCTATGGTTCCACCCCAGTGTGTACCTGGAGGCTCGGGGCTCATTTCCCTGCAGCTTTCTCACTAATAGTTCACTGCTTCGTCGAAACACATCTCGGATCTTGCCTAGAGAACCACTCCTCTGCAGGGTCCCACTACCATCCTGGAGGGGAATGGAGGGGGAGGGCAACTGAGAGGAAGACTCAGCAGACTCTCGATTTCCCCACCCAATTCTACCCCCAGCTCTATGCTCTTGTACCCCATGGAAGGCTGGACTGGCTCAGGTTCTCCCATCTGGGGACAAAAGATTCTGTCACCCAAAGTTTCTTCTCTCTATCCGTCTGGCAAGGTGGGATGAACAAAGAAAATACCAAAGCAGAATAGGAAGGGGAAAGGGGTAATTTCAGATCCAATGCTGTGCCCAAAGTTCTACCCACACACCTCCAAGAGAAACAAGAAGGGCCAGGATATGAGGAAAAGGGGGGGAAAAAATCACTCACCCCTGACCACTCTACAGCCACAGAGACTTCCTCACCCCCTTCAAATTTAACACTGGCTCCAGGGCTTTCCTGGGCCTCCCCAAGCAGCTCCACTACCTTAGTCTGGCTGATGGGGTCTGTGCCCTGGAAGGAAAAGAAAGGGAAGGGAGGAAAGGTTAGGGATTTCCAGATCCAGAGATTCCTTAGGATATTTTTCCAAACCCCCAGCCACAAACCACCAACCTACAACCATTGTCACAATGGGACTCTTCATGGCTTAGCCCACATAAAGGTGAAAGGTCATTCCCCTAAATTTTCTCCTCTTCCCCTTCTAACAAAGTGTTACTTGGATCTGGACCCCTGGTGAAAAAAAAAAAGGGGGGAAGGAAACAAGCATTTACATAACACCTACTACGAGTGTATAACAACCCTGCGAGGGAGATGCTGTATGATCCCCATTTTACAGATGAGGAAACTGAGGCAGGCAGACGTTAAGTAACTTGTCCAAGGTCACACAGATAGTAGGTGTCAAAGCTGGATCTAAACTAGGGTCTTCTTATTCCATGGCCCAGCACTATATTTATTTCCTGCCCTATCCAGCTCAGAAAACAATGTGGGCTCTACATCCTAATACAAACCTCCTTTATAAAAATTGTTCCCTGCTCCTCCCACTTCCACTGAACCAGAGAAGAGTCTGAGCTACTCACCCCGAGGGTGACTCTCCCCCAGCCTCCTCCCGGTTTCCTACCTGTTTTCTAGAGCGCAAGGCACATTCTTCCAAAGTCTCAGCTGCCTCTAGCTTCCCCTGGCGGCGGTAGAGAGCTCCAAGGTTCCTCAGAGTAGTGTTGACTGTAGGACTGTAGGTGGTGAGGCCAGAGAGAGGAAGTTGGATCAGAGAAGGGGTTGTAAAGATGGTATCAGAAAGAAGAAGACAAAAACGGGGGAGGTAGGGCCTGGAGTCTAGACAACTGGGGCACAGGAAAACAACCTAGCCTATTCTTATTCAGTTATCTCAGTTGGGCCTTGAGCATCCTCTTACCTGCTGACCTTGCATGCCTTGTACCAGCCTCCATATTCAGCATAAGGTATGCCATCCCGGTGCCGGTTCTGCAAAAGGGAGTGGGGAGAAACAAGAGAGATAAGGAAGGTTATGAGGTGAGAATAAAGACAGGACTAAAGCACACAGGGTCAGAAGGGGGACTGGGGAAGGTGCCCAGGGGTGGAGGGAGGGGAGGGGACGAAGAGTGAAATAGAAATGAGGACAAAGCCATCCTCAGCGTCCCTGGGCCTGCACTCCCAGACTCACTTTGCTCATTTCCTCCCGCTCCTCCGCATGCATCCATATGGGCTTGTGGTCATCTGAGGAAGGATAACATGGGACAGGAAATAGAAAATTTAGAAGGATATGCTGAGTCTAAGGAAGTCAGGTCCTAGGGGCAGACCATACTGCCCCTAGGCTATGTTCTTCCCTTTGGCCACCCCCAAGTCCCACACACCTACCATCCACAGACCCGAACTCCTGCACGTGGGCCCGGGTTAGAATCTCCTTATACAGAGTCTCAGCTTCTGCATATTTTCCCTGTTTCAGGTAGCAGGAGGCCTGGAGTAGGTGGTAAAAGGGACAGACTGGATATTACGAAGAGATGAGAAGAATGGGGGGGGGGGATTTGTCAAGAGAGAGGTTATAGGACAACTTCCCTGCCCCTGCCCTACACTCTCTTGGCTGCCCCCCACTCGGAAGCTAGCCTTCTTAATCCTGCCATTTCCCTAGTTAAGCACTAACTTCCCAGCATCCCCGTCCTCAAACATCACTCTTATCTTTCCCCTTCTCCCCTAGAGGAGGGCATGGTAAATCTAAAATTGGCCAGTTCGCACCTGGTGGAGTGGCTCTCACCCACTCCCCAGAGCCCTGGGCTGGAGATGGGAGAAAGTACAGAACTAGAAGGGAAGACGTACTGCATGACCAGGTATTTGCCAGGTCATGGCCCTGTCCAAATGAGACCATAAATGTAAAGTGCTCTGCACAGATTTTAACTATCATCATAATCATGACCACTACTACTACCCCATCTTTTCCCACCAAACAGTGTCTCTAGCAAAAGAATGACCATGGATTCTAAGGATACTGATAGCCTTGGGGGCTCCTCCCTTTGTCCATTTCCTTCCTCCCCTCACCAGATTATTCTTGGTGCGGGCCACATTTGGGTTGTCTGGTCCCAGCTGGCCCTCGTAGATGGCCAGGGCCCGGCTGTAGTACCGCTCTACTGCTTCATATTTGCCCTGGTTCTGACATAGGAGGGCCAGGTTGTTCAACTGCTTTGCCACATCTGGGTGGTCAGTGCCTAAGACCTAGCAGGGAAAGAGAGAGGAATGAATGCAGGTCATGGGGAAGGAGGAAAAATGAGCCAGAACAGGGAAGAACTGAAAAAGAAAGCAGAGAGAAAAAGGCTAGGTAGGACTGGGACAGAATGGAGGACATAAGGGAGGGTTGGAGAGAAAGAATCCCAGATCTAGGAGGAAGGAAACACCTTTTCTCGAATCTCCAGGGCTCGCTGACACAGTGGCTCTGCTTCCTTATACTTGCCCCTCTTTCCATAGAGCACAGCCAAATTGTTGAGAGTGGCAGCCACCTGTGGAGAAAACCCCATCCTTGTCAAAAGCCAGCCCTGAAAAGACAACTCAAAACATCCACCAACCCAACAGTACAGGACTTCCTTAGGGACAGAAAAGATGCCACTCCAGGGATGCCTCACTCCCTTCATCTTTCCTTCCAGCAAATGGGCTCTATTGAGGAAACAGCTCCATATGATTTAGAGAGTAGCAGCCATCCAAAGCCCACCCTCCCTTTATCTGAGAAGGGTAAAGGAAAAGTAGACATGCTAAGACGGGACAGGGGAAGAAGAGGGAAGGATGCTGACCGCTGGGTGGTCCCGGCCCAGGGTGCTCTCACGGATGCTCAGGGCGTCATTCAGCAAGTGGGCTGCCTCCTTATATTTGTTCTGGTCCCTGCAGGGGGACAGGACCCCAGAGTTTATGGGGACAGGTCATCTTGTACCTACATGATTCATCTCCCTCTAGATAGCCCAGGTCAACCCCATCAGTCACACCTAATTTGAATTTAGCCCTCCTTTCTTTAGGGTATAGGGGACAGCTAGAAAAGCCTCTCCTTCTATGAGGAGGACAGAAAGCCTGGTATGAAAATCACTGGGAAGGACTCATTGATACCACAGAATCTGTATATGGAACAAGACAACTCTTTCCCCTGAGAAAGAACAGAAGACCAAGGAGAAGAGATAGTAACTCTGATGTATAGGGGATAGGGAGTTTAGACATAGAAGTCTTATGGGAAATGGAACAAATCAGAAGGCCTAAAACACAAAAGTTGGGGGAAGATAAAAGGATCTGGGGACCATTCCATCATCTTGAGTTTTTTATGTACACTGCACAGACATAAATAAATGTTTATTTTCTTGTTTTTGGTAGTGATCAGGAAGACCTAAGAGAACTTGAGAAATGCAGAACAGCCTGAAGTAGGATAGAGAGAGACAGGTACACTAACTAGGATGATAATAGAATGGGAGTGTGGGGGGTAAGTCTTACCGGTAGACCAAGGCAAGGATGTTGAGCATGGTGGCAACATCAGGGTGGCCTCTGCCTGAGGTGCGCTCCAGGTCTTCTAGGGCCTGTTTGCAGAGTGGCACTGCTACCTCATATCGGCCCTGAGCTGCATACTGGATCACCAGGTTGTGCAGGGTCCGCAGCCTTGCTGGGATCTCGTAACCCCCATGTTGAGCAGCTGAAGCGCCCTTGGGTACTGGGACAGCACCACCCCAGTCTCAGAGGCTAGCACTGTGCCCACAAAGGACTCCTCTACTCACCTGCATCCCACCCCTATCCCCATTGCTTCCAAGCTCATGGCTTTTCCCTCCACCCTAAGTCCATTCTTAGCTCTTAACTCTTCCTCTGCTTCTGCATTTTAATGACATATAACTTCCTGCACTTCTTTCCACCCCAATCCCTTTATACACCATGCCAATTTCTATGACCTGCTATGCCAGAACCAGGGCAAGAATGAGGAAGTACAGTGGTACCAGAAGTGGGCTGGTTTATAAGCTGCCTGTGTACAAGAGGCAGTTGGGGCCAGAGAGCACAGGCTCTCCTTTCTTTTTGATTCACCCTCCAGTCCCAAGGATGGACTCACAGTCCTGGCTGGGTTCCTCTTCCTCCTCATTGGGGAAGAGATCATCCAGGGAATCCTTACTGGAGCTGCCCTCTTTCTCCTCCTGGAAGAATTGAAGCAGCACATGAAGGCAAAAGTCCCCTCCTGAGAGGAGTTCCCTGAAGGAACTGTACAACAGGACCACTAACTCATCCATCCTTTTTACTCTAGGAAGGATAGCACTTAACCTAAACAAAAGTGATCTCGTGAGTTTTTAAAAACTCAGCCTCACAGTCACTCAGGTTAGAACATCACATACCTCCTTCTTTACTCTTCTGCCTATGAACTACCTCCTTCAGAAAGCTTTTCCTTATCAACCATGCCCCATTTCCCAACTTAACACAATCTCTACCTCTTTCCTCCCACTCAATTCAGGTAATTACAGCATTGTATTGATCTGTATGTGCTTATGTGGATTATGTGCCTGCCTCATCTGTTCTGAAGGTAGGGAGTGTGTCTGATTTTTAACATGTACCCCAAGCATCTAGGCTAGCACTAGGTCCTTGCCAAGACTCATGACCGATGTGCTGGCTGACTCAAGTTTTTCAAAAATTATTATTTTGTTAAATATTTCCCAATTACATGTTAAAATTTTTTAACAATCATTTTTTTTTAAACTTTGAGCTCCAAACTCTCTCCCTTCCTCCCACTCCTCCCCCTTCCTCCCACTCCTCCCCCATTCTTGAGAAGGCAGGCAATTTGATATTGATTATACTTGTGAAGCCTGACCTTCATCGTCCTTATGTCTAACTTTGTTCCCTCAAAGCAAAATCTTTCTCACCATAAAGACTATCATCTTTATTAAAGCACTGTCTCCCATGGTTTCAGAAAAAATTTGGGAAGACTTATATGAACTGATGCAAAGTAAAGTAAGCAGAACCAGGAAAACACTGTACATAGTATCAGTAATATTGTAACAAGATCAACTGCGAAAGGCTCACCTACTCTGTTCAATACAACGATCCATGACAAAGGACTCATGAAGAAAATTGCAATCTACCTCCAGAGAAAACTGATAAACTCTGAGGGCAGAATGAAGCATACTGTTTTCCACTTTATTTTTCTTGATTTTTTTTGGCAGGGGAGTAGAGAGGGGCAACATGGTTAATCTGGACATATTTTGCATGACTTCACATGTATAATGAATATCATATTACTTGCCTTCTCAATGGGTGGGAGAGGAGCTAGAGGAACAGAGTGAATTTAGAACTTAAAAAAAAAAACAGAAAAAAGATATCTATAGTAAAAAAAAAAATATCCCCTCCCCCCAAACTCCCCCACTGCCTGTCCTACCTTTTCAACCTAATTTCCACTAATCCTCTATAGAAGCCTTCACTTCAGCACAAATGATCTACCTTCCCTCTCTCTCAAATACTTAACACTTCTCTATCCCTATTTTAAGCCTTCAGCTCCTATTTTGGTGCCCCAGCAGAACACCTGGGTTTGAGTTCTACCTTGGTCATTTCCTGTGGCTTAACTCATAGAAATCACCTCACCTCTCTAAGCATCATTTATTTGTAAAGATGTGGACAATTCCCCTTGCACTGCCTCCCTCCCAGGACTCAAAGACTCTGACAGTAGAGTGCAAGCACTGGCAGATCCTATCAAAATGGGAAAGATGTGGACCATGTATCTAACACTTCAAGGACAAGCCCAGTTAATTCTGGAGAGAGTCATCTCAAGTTCAGCTGCATGCTAATGGGTGGATTTTTTTTTTTTTTAGCTCCTTCAACTCTCAGAGACCATCTAATAAGATATAAAAGAGGTGTCATTTGTTTTGGCAAAGGGAGCACCTCCAATGATGAAATTATACCCTGAAAATATGTGAAATTATATAATATGATGTTATACCCTAAAATAATATCCTAGAAGGGCTGACAAAGTGGCAAAGTATAAGGAGTACTGGGCATAGAACCCACTAATAACTGGGCTTCAATCCTAGCTCAGGCATGTCCTACCTGTGTGAACATGAGTAAATCAAGTAAAGCTCTCTAATCCTCAGTTTCCTTTTCTGCAAAATGGGAACAAACACCTGTACTGCTGACCTCATAGTACTGTTGTGAGAAGAGCCCTTCGTAAACCTTAAAGAGCTACATAAATATGAACTCATTATTATTGGCCAGAATGCTAAACACATAGTGGGAGTTCAACAAATCTTTACTGGAGCATGCTCACTGGCCTATCCTGTGCCCAGGCCCTGGTACTATGTTCCTCACCCCTCACCCCCAACCCTGTATTTCTAGGAGTCCTTTCCCTGCCACTTTACTCACCACAGGGGGCCCATCTTCATCATACTGCCGAAGCTGTCCCATGAACTCCAGGTGCTTTTTCTCCTCCTCCAATTGGGCTACTGTCTGTTCACTGCGCTGCAGGCGTTGCTGGGTACCTGCCAACTCATCTCTAAGCCACTGGTTCTCTTGACACAATCGCCGCACCTGGGCCCTAAGCTTCTGCTTCTCTGACTCCACTGTGCCCAGGTGGTTTGCCAGAGCCAGCATCACCTGGGAAGAGAGGACTAGACTGGAAGGCCTGTGGCAATGTGGGGAGAACACTAGATTGGGAGTTAGAGGGCTTGAGTTCAAATCCCAGCTCAGTAACTTACTATGGGTGTGACTTTGGAAAAGCCATTTCACCTTTGTGGGTCTCATATTCCTGCTCTATAAAAAAAAGAGGTTGGATTCAACTAAATTCTCTTTCATCTTTAAATCTATGCTCCTATTAAAACCATGGCTGGAGGGCTGCTGAAGAAATGGTAAGGGTGTGTCATGGATGGAGCATTAGTTTCCTTACTCATAAAATGAAGGAATAGACTAGGTGATCTCTAAAATAGAGAGCAGGACACAGTGGGACAGAAAAACATAGAAGCCAGATCCAGGTGAAACAGAAAGTTCTCTTTCTTACTAGGATTTCTTTTTGGTGAGTCATTTTTCAGTCTTGTCCAGTTCTCTGTGGCCCCATTTGGGATTTTCTTAGCAAAGACACCAGAGTGGTTTGCCATTTCCTTCTCCTGCTCATTTCACAGAGGAGGAAACTGAGGCAAAAGGGTTAAGTAATTTGCCCAGGGCCACACAGCTAGTAAGTGTCTGAGGCCAGATATAAACTCAGGGAGACAAGTCTTTCTGACTCCAAACCTGGCCTCCTATCCGGTACAGCATCTAGCTGCACCCTGTTCTTTCCTCTGCTGTGTCCTTTACCTCTTTTACTTAATTCAAGTGAATAAGCACTTATTAAACATATACTGTATTAGCAAGCAGTGGGCCAAGTACTTGGAGATATAAAGAATGGCAAAAAGGCAGTCTGTGATCTCACAGGACCCACAGTCTAATTAGAAGACAATATGCAAACGACTTTGTATAAACAAACGATATAGAAGATAACTTAACAGAGAAAGGTACTGCTGCATTAGAGCTGAGGAAGGTTTCCCATGAGACTTGAAGGTTGAGAAGCCAGAAGACAGAGATGAGAAAGAACAGAATTCTGGCCAAGGGAGAGAACCTGTGAGTGAGGCCATGGCATGTCATGCTTGAGGAACAGCTGGCAAGTCAGTGTCACGGGATTGTGAAGTGGAAGACAATACAGTGTATTTAGATTGTAAAGGTCGGAAGGGACCAAATTATGAAAGGCTTTAAAAGCCAACAGAGGATTTTATCATTTACCTTAGAGGTAAAAGGGAACTATTTTGAGTTTATTAAATAGAAGGATGACATGGTCAGACCTATGCTTTAGGAAGATCACAACTGAGTAGAAGATGGATTTTGAGGGGACAGAAATTTGTGGTAGAGAAACCAGATAGGAGGCTATTGCAATCATCCAGATGTAAGGTACTGAAGGTGTGCACCAAAGGGGTCAGAGTGTTGAAGGAGAGCTAGGGGCATATACAAGAGATGTTACAATGATAAAACTGACAGGACCCTTTTTACTAACCTTCCTCTCCCTCATTTTTTTTCCATTAAATTGTCCCTTTCTTCCAGCTCTTAGTCCCAAATTTTCCTCACAAACCCACTCATCCTTCCCTTAAAATCTTACTCCTATCCTGTCCTCCATTCCAACCCTCTATTTCCCTGTCTCCACAATCTCACCTGTGCCTCCCCCAGACCCAGCTCAATGTTTTCCATGGATCGGCGAAGCTGCCGGGCCTTCTCGTGTACCAGTCCAGCTTCATGGCCTTCATGCTGCAGGCACTGAATAGCATGAGCCAGGCTCTGTAATACTGCCTGGTGTTCGCTTCTCAGTGCTTCCAAGCCCTGGCTCACTAGACGAGTGCTCCCCAGGATCTCCTCCTGGCTCAACCGGGACACTGATGGTTCTTCCCGCTGCCCCAGCACCAGCCCCGACATCTTGGGTCAGGGGATTCCAACCTGAGCTGGGGAGAAATCATAGGACAGAGAGAGACAGAGGAGGAGAGAGAGCTGTAACAATTTTGGTTTGTGGAAAGAGATATCACTACGAGAGTAAGAACATAGAAAGAACTAAGTATACTAGGGAAAGCAAAACTCAATGTGTGGAGAATAAGACTGGAGATGAGTAAAGTTCAACAGAAAAGACAGGGTAAAAGGAGCAATGGACCTCAGCATTGAGGAAAGTGTTGGACAGGAGAAATATACAAACATTACAGAAAGTGGAAGGGAAGAGGCTGGTGTATAAAAGGGAGGGATAATGGGTTTAGGAGGAAAAACCAGGACTTGGCACTGGGAGAGAGAGAGATGGTGAAGGAGGTCAGTAAAAGGCATAACAAAGCAGAAGAAAGAAAGGCAGATGATAACTAAGTTCTAAAGAAGGAGAAAGAGAAGTAATAGTTCTCACAGTATAAAACAGACTGATGAGGCCTCAGCAGCAAGGGTTGGACACGGTTGTCTCCATAAAGGTTTAATCCTTTATTTCTCTTAGCTATTCAGGGTGCCTTGAGCTCAACTTCACTCAGCCGTAGTTATCCCTACTTCTCCTTCAATTCTTATTTTCTACCCTCTTCTTCCTCATGGACCAGTCATTGCCCCAAGTCCTATTACCCCAACCAAGGGCAAAGCTTTGGACTGCAGGGCTGAGGCAGGAGCCAAGAGCCAGGAGCTATGAGCAAGAAAGAACCTTACTCAGCTCAGCAGACTGGGAGACGCCCTATACAAAGTCCAAGAGTCCAGTACCACCCCAACCTCTGCCCTCTACTATTCTAAGCACCTGTCACAGAGCCCCACCTAGAATAAAAGACCTTTCCTTTGCTTCGTGCCCAGACCCCAAACCCTCCAAAAGAACCATCTCTCCTATTTCCCCCAAGAAACACTAAGTCAGCCCTGGGCTCAGATCCCCTAAAGGGAAATAAGCATGAATAAGGAGAAAGCTTGCTTGGAAACCTAAGAAAGAGCAAAGTTCTGTTTGCCCCAGTTTATTAGTCAAGAAGGACCCTTGTGCCTAGAGGGAGTTGTGAGTACCAGGATCTGTTCAGGTGGAAACAGCAGAGGATACTCTCATTCTGCTTTGTTCTTCCCACCTCTACTCCAGGCAATTAAAATAAGGGGTAATTCCCCAGTACTGGAGAGCAACATTTACTAACTTGCAAACTAAAGTCTTATTTTCCTAAGATAAACTAGGAAAGCAGAATGTCTGCCTAAGAATAAGAGCATTATAGTCTGAATCTTTGGAGTTCATTAATAGCTATGGCTTCCTGAATGGGTTTGGGTGAGGAAAAAAGACACATAACCCCCTACCTATCTATGTATAGTGGGTGAGTTTGTTTATCCCGGAAGTTAAAATAGTTATAGTAGTTATATAAGCTATAATAATATAATATGTGACATATAATGTAATATAAAAGTTACATGTTACCTTCTCTCTAGCCTGACATTATGTGTGTGTGTGTGTGTGTGTGTGTGTGTCAGGGTAGAGATAGGGGAATCTATTTGTCTCTTGCCCAAGGAGTCACAAGTGGACCTGAGGAAACCGTGACAAGTATGTATCTATCTGTTCAAGAGGAAGAGGGGACCAAGTTTATTTGTCTTGGGGGGAGGGAAGGGTATCTCTCTGGAGGTGAGTGCTGCCCCATGAGAGTGGGTAAAAAGCCTGGAATAGAGAAGGCTTAGGAGAGAAACTGTCCTACTAGGGAATGATTGTATGTGTATGTCTGTCTGCCTCTTTGTCCTAGGAAGGGAGGAAGATGTTTTTTATGTATATCTGCCCTAGAAAGAAGTGAGGATGTGTATGTATCTACTTGTCCTAGCTGGGGACAAGGGTATGCGTCTGTCTGTCTGTCCTAGGACAATATGAGGGCACGTATGTATCTATCAAAGAGGAACTGAGGATAGATGGATGTTTACGTCCGTATGTGTACCTATGCAATCCAAGGCGAAGTAAGACTGTGTGTCTGTGTGTCCTAACAGTGAGGGTGTCTGTCCAAGGAAGAAGCGAGGGTATGGGTGTGTGTGACGGTCTATCCAAGGAGGGGATGAGGTGTACGTTTGTCTGCCTGTCTGTCCAAAGAGGAGGTGGAAGTGTGTCTGACCATGAAGGGGTGAGGAGTCTGTCTATCTCAAGAGGGAGGGAGGATGTGGATGTGTCCGTAGGTCTGTCCAAGAAGGAAGCGAGTGCGCTTAGGTGTCCGTCCTCGAGAGAGCAGGAGGGGAGGGTGTGTCCGTTTGTCTGTTCCGGAGGTGTCTCAGTCTTCGGGGGCCAGGGTGGGACTGGGTCCCCAGCCTCTCTGACTGGGGGGAGAGGAAGGGAGAAGAGGGAATTCTGCCAGAGACTCACCCTTGCTATGTCCGTCTGTCCGGCGGTCCGGCCGATTGCCCCGCAGGTACTGCCTCCTTAAATCCAACATGGCCGTCGCTCAAGGCAATTGTTTTGACGGCTCCTGGGGGCGGAGTCTATCTCGGGTCACGCGGGCAAGAAACCTCTCCGGGACTGGTTGCGGGCAGCGACGCCCCAGGGGGCCGACTTCGGCGTACCTGGGCCCACCCCTCCAGCACCTCCCCGCGGGGGCGCCCTTCCCGACGTCCGCGGACGCGGGGCGTTGCGTCATCAGGCGGCGTCGGGGTGAGGCTGGCAGACGGCGCGGAGAGCGGAGCCCGCGATGGCGCTGCGGGCGCTGTCCGGAGCTTTGGGCTCGCTACGCCTGGCCGCCGGCCCGCGCCCTGCAGCCCAGGTAACCGGCCTGCGGGGGTGTCCGAGCCTGGGCCCAGCGGCGCGGGCCTGCGGGAGCGGGGGGCGGCCTGGGGGGCGTGAGCCCCGCTGCGCCGGGGCGGGCAGTCCGGAGCCCTGGGTTCTGTCTCCGTCCCCAACCCTCTGTGTGCCCTTGGCCAGCTCCCTCATTTCCCCTTTCCTCCAAAGTGAGGCTCACCATCGCAGGCCCATTTTGGGAGTCCGAGCTGTTAGCCCGGGGTGTCAGAGCCAGGAGAAGTGCCACCTCTCGGGGAGGGCACCCCCCGAGGGGCTCAGGGCGGTTAGAGTCGGGAGGGCCCGAGTTGTAACCTTACCTCCGACGTTGGCTGGCTGTGGGAGGCTGAGCAGCTCACTTAACCTCTTTCCGGACTCGCTTTTCTCCTTTGTAACATGAAAGTGCTTTGCCAGTTTTATAAAGTGACTTGTTGAAAACCTTCTAGATCCCAAACAGAAACTGACTACTATTCTAAGCTTAACTAGAAAGTTTCTTGCAAACAGAAAAGATTATCATCGTCCTCATCTTTAGTATAAGTATCTAGTTACTGCTACAGTATCCAGTCACGTATCCGGAGTTGTGGACCTGGTTGTGTGTTACATGCTTATATGATTAAAGAGCGGCAGGAATTGAGTACAAAGAATCAGAGTGCCTGGGTTTAAATCCAAGCGCACTTTTTCATCTGTACCATGAAGGAAATTGGACTAAATAACCAAAGTCCAATCAACTTTTACTCTATGATGCATCTGAATCTGGTGGGGGAGGTTATGGGTACATGTATAAAATACACTTAAAGATCTATGGTGTGATATCATAGGAGGTGTACATCCCCAACTGAAACAAAATGTCCCCTCTGCACACCTCAGTATATGATAATAAGTTGCTGTGGCCCACAACCTTATCACAAGATAAGCGGCTTTTTTTCTGAACTAGCTAGACCTGTCCTTAGACAGCAGACACACATTCCACTGCAGTCACTGACCTGCAATTGAAGCTTTTACAACTTGGTAGATGGGGCAGCTAGGTGGTGCAGGGGATAAGAGTGCCAGACTTGGAGTCAGGAAGACTCATCTTTGTGAGTTCAAATCTGGCCTCAGACACTTATTGTGTCTGTGACCCAAAGTCACTTAACCCTGTTTGCCTCAGTTCCTCATCTGTAAAAAAAATGAACTGGAGAAGGAAATAGCAAACCACTACAGTATCTTTCCCAAGAAAACTTCGAATGGGGTCACAAAGAGTCAGACATGAAACCACTGAACAATGGCAACAAACACTGCATACAATGGGGATAAAAGTCATTATCAAAAGCAGTAACTAATTCAGAAGAGTACTCATTTTATTGCTAGGTGGCATAATGGAGCAATAGGAATGACCTGATCAGGGTGGATTCAACCATGGAAGGTTCTCTAGATTTCTGGGAGGAGAGTAAGTTATGAGTCAAATCTGGAAGGAAGTGATGGTTCTGATAGGAAGCAAAGGGGAGAGAATGCTGGGTAAATAATTTTTTTTTCCTTTTTGGGGGGGAGGAGTGTGTAATCAGGGTTAAGTGACTTGCCTAGCTTCACACAGCTAGTAAATATGGAGTGTCCGAGGATGAATTTGAACTCGGATCCTCTAGACTCCGGAGCTGGTGCTGTATCTACTGTGCCACCTGGCTGCCTCTTATAGAAATTTCTAATAAGTAGAAAGGGATGAATTGTGTGTAGGGAGGCAGTCAAATGTGTCTCTCTGTATAGAGTATGTTTATAGTATAAAGGATAGTATTCTTGGATCATACTAGAAATTAAAGTAAAAAACTGGCTTGGAAAGCTTCCTAGAAGTGAAATGCTATGAAGCTGAAAGGAACCCCCTTCCAAATGCCCTTCCCTGTAGTTGCTCCTTAAGTTTCTCTCTTTGTTGCCAGGTGATGAACAACGTCTTCCTCCAGTCTTCCTCACCTGGGGTGCTAGTTGCCTGCCGATCTTTCCTCACCTCTGGGATCCTTAATGCAAACATTGCTTCCTGGAAGAGTCGTACCAAATACACCATCACACCGGTGAAGATGAGGAAGTCAGGGGGCCGGGACCACACAGGTAGGAATAACACTAGGTATGGTGGAAGCAGTATGGGGGAAAAATATAGTAAAACCTTAAAGCCTGACCATCTCATGCTCCTTGGTCCCTGCATGAGATAGGGTAAGACAGCGCTGTACTAGATAATGGGTTTGGTAGGGGCACAGAGCAGTGGACAAGATGGCCTTCTGGATGTGGCATCGTAGTGAGTGTTGGAGTGAAGCCTCAGAAGTCCTTGAGCCACATCTTTGCTCACTTTTATTCAGTGTATGACCTTAGGCAGCTCACTTAAGCTCTCTTCTCATCAGAATAGGAATAATAATGTTCATATTGTCTACTTCACAGGCATTGTTGTGAAGACAAAATGAGGTCATAATATGAAGAGTATTTGGAACCATTAAACACTATCTAAATTATTATGGGAACACTGGGAGCTTACCTAGTCAAAGATACTTTTTTTGGAGGAAGTGGGAGTTAAGTGACTTTGCCCAGGGCTGCACAGCTAATAAGTGTCTGATCCTAGATTTGAATTCAGGTCCTCCTTACTCCACTGTGCCACCTATATGCCCCAGATATAATTTCTTCAATATGTAGAGGTGGTGAGGTCTTTCCAGTAGGAAAAAAACAACTCACTGGATTTGGAGTCCAGGGACTTGGTTCAAATCCTTGTTCTACTTGCTGTGACTTTGGGCAGATGGGGTAAGCTGCAAGATCTCAGCATTTTCATCTGTAAGTGAAGGCTTTAGACTGGACAACCCTTGACATTCCTTTGGGCTTCAGTGACCTGTGATGTTGTCACAACCAGCAGAGAAGGAAGCAGCCAAAGAATAATTACAAAGCAGTCTGTGAACACGTGCAAAATAAAGAATAGGGCACGGTGGCACAGCGGGTAGAGCACTGGGCCTGGAGTCAGGAAGATTTATCTTCCTGAGTTCAAATTCAGGCTCAGACACTTTCTAGCTACCTGAACCCTGGACAAGTCATTTAACTCTGCTTTTCTCGGTTTCCACACCAGTGAAATGAGTTGGAGAAGGAAATGGGAAACCATTTCAGTATCTTTGCCAAGAAAACTCCAGATGGGGCCACAGAGAGTGACAACATCTGAACAGCAAAAGACTAAAATAGCACAGTGCCTGGAAAGATGTCTTGTAAATGAGTGATCACAATGAGATGGGATCAGTCAGGAAAAGCTGGAATGAGCAGGTGTGGTCTCTAAAACCTGCCGCTCCTCCAAACTTCCCTGTTTGACTTTTCCTACTCTATAATCCTCCATATTCAGTTAGTAACCTAGAGCCTGCCTAAACAGTGTCTGTCACATCTATCCCCTCATTGTTCTGCTCACCTGGCCTACTTTAATAAACTCAGGAACCTCCCACCAAGCTTGTTCCACTCCAATATTGCCAGAATACTTTTTCTATACACATGATGTCTTTCCTAAAAACTTGCAGATGCTGCCCATCATCTTCTGTATTTTGAGAGATAATATTGTTTCGTTGATGTTGGTGCAGGCTTCACAGGACAAAACCTTTCCAGGCTTCCCAATCAGTTTTTCCTGTGCACTTTTGTTGGTGTTAGACTACATGTGCTTCTTCTCAGTCAACCTATGAGTAACCTACAACTTTAATTTCTCAGATACTAGTATTCCATCACTCATGACAATGTAGAATTACTGGAAGAACTTTAATGTTAAAAAAAAAATGTGCCTTTGTTTCAGGGGAGAAACTTGAGGGCATTAGAATCACTGTGCAATTTCCCAAAAGTGATTCAATCCGTTCTTTTCTTCCACTTAATTCTGGATACATTGTTTACATCTAAGATATATGGATGAATAGCAGGTAGTGTAGTGGATAGATTTTTTGGACTTGGAGACAGGAAGACCTGGGTTCAAATCCTGCTGTAGATACTTAGTGGTGGTGTAACTGAGCAAATAACCTAAGTCTCAGTTCCAGCCTCATTTGTAAAATGGAGATAAGAACACCTGCTTCCTAAGGTTGTTGGGAGGAGTAAATGGGGGTACATAAAGCACTTTGCAAACGAATACTATATATTGATATACCAGCTCTGTGAGTTATCTCTCCAGCAGATATGAATAGGTAATTGACATTCTTTATCTACTTGTTTTTTTCCTTCAGGGCTACTGAACTGTTTTAAATGATTGTGTAGTCTCTTATTTAGAAGGTCCTGCAGTGTTACAGGGGGCAGCCAGGTGGCACAGTGGATAGAGTGCTAGGGCTGGTGTCAGGAAAATCTGAGTTCAGATCCTAGTCTCAGGTACCTACTAGCTGTGTGACCCTGGGCAAGTCACTAACTCCCTTTGCCTCAGTTTCCTCCTTTGTAAAACAAGTTGGAGAAGGAAATGGCAAACAATTCTAGTGTCTTTGCCAAGGAAATCCCAAATGGGGTCATGAAGTCAGACCTAACCAGAAAACTGAACAAGAAGAAGCAGTGTTACAGAGCTTAATGTAATGAGCAAAAAGTTGTTTGCAAACACAAGCATCAAAGGAGGACCTTACACAGCAGACTGACATGGAATCACTGACCCTCTTTCACGCTGGCTCTGCTATGGATGTCCTCCATGATGGTGACAGATATATTGTCCTTTATACATCTCCTTGTTTGTTGCTAATTACTGGAGGGTCATTGGATAGCCATGTTTGTTATTAGTTATCTCCATCCACATTACTACAACCTGAGTTCATGCCCTCATCACCTGCTTCTTAGACTTCTGCAATAGTGTCCTAATTGATCTCCCTTTTCTCCAATTTGTTCTCAATGTAGCTGACAGATTAATGGTCATAAAAGAGTTCTGACATTGTCACTCCCCTCCTCAAAAAATCTTCAGTTGCACCCTGTCGCCTTCTCTGAGCAACTAAGTGGCATAATGGATAAAGTGCCAGATCTGGAGTCTGGAAGACTCTTCCTGAATTCAGATCTGGCCTCAGACACTTACTAGCTATGTGACCCTGGACAAGTCACTTCACCTTGTTTGCCTCTGTTCCTCATCTGTAAAATGAGCTGGACGAGGAAACAGAAAACCATTCCAGTATCTTTGCCAGGAAAATCCCAAAAGGGGTCACTAAGATTCAGACACAATTGAAAATGAAACTGAACAATTGCTTTCTCAGCCTGACATTCAGAACTCCTCACAAACTGGTTCCACCTTGCTTTCCAAACATTTCACATTACTCACATCATGCACTTGAAACTCCAGACAAAATGGCTTGTTTGCTCATCATATTTGTTAGTCTTTCTCCTGTCTCCATACCTGAAGTGTACACCCTCCTTATCTCTATCTCAGAGAACCCTTTGCTTTCTTCTAGGTTCAGCTCAGGTGCCATCTTTCTGAAAATGCCTTTTCTGAATCTCTATAGTGAGTTTTCTTTCCTTCCTCAAATCTTGTATTTACTTCCTCAAATCTTATCTTGTATTTACATCTCTGGGATATATATCCTTCTAGTAAAATATAAGTTCCTTGAAGGAAGGGACATTAATAAATGTTTGATTTATTGTTGAGGGCATTCTGGAGGAGGTGAGTTTTGAGCTAGGCCTTGAAAAAAGTTAGGCACTTCAATTGGCATGTCAGTGGAGAAAGATGTAATTCAGATAAAAGGAATGATATGGTTGTATTGGGCTGAGGCATCCTTTCCCTACCCTCATGAACAAGACTTCTTTTCATACCAGTTGTATGAATTTTCTTAACCTGAACTGTGTTACACTCTTCTTCCCTTACCACAGGTCGCATCAGAGTGCATGGTATAGGTGGAGGCCATAAACAGTGTTACCGGATGATTGATTTTCTTCGGTTTCGACCTGAACATGAGGCTAAGCCAGGGCCTTTTGAGGAGAAGGTCATTGATATCTGCTATGATCCTTGTAGGCAAGTATGAAGTATAGGTTTTAAGGGAGTCTGCCAAAACAGGGCAACAGAGACTGAAGGAAAACATTCCAAGCACAGGGAATTGACAGTGCTTCCAAGAAAAATTGAGGGTCTTAAGGGAGGGGATTCTGGGGCTTCAGAGATAGCCTAGATGACCTGCTCATGTAGTCTTCCCTTTACTTCACTCAGGTCTGCAGATATTGCCCTTGTTGCTGGGGGCAATAGGAAACGTTGGATCATTGCCACTGAAAACATGCAGGTTGGAGACGTAGTCCTTAATTCTGACCATATTGGCCGAATGGCAGGTGAGAGAAAGCCACATCCTGGGATGAGGGTGAAAGGGTTTGACTGATGGTCACTTAGTTGGCCTGGAAGATGGTAAGGATTCCCAATTAAACTCTCTTTTAGTTGCTGCCCGGGAGGGGGATGCACATCCTCTGGGAGCCCTGCCCATCGGGACTCTGATCAACAACCTGGAGAGTGAACCAGGCCGGGGTGCCCAGTATATCCGAGCTGCAGGTATGAAATTAAGGCTGTGTGAGGACTGGGTGGGGGCATCTGACATCACAGAAGTGGAGGAGGGAACCTCATTGCCCATGATCAAGGCTGTTAGCCAAGAAGGAAAATAAACCAGGAAACATGAATCATGGTAACAGTTCCCCAGGAAATATGATGAGGATATGATCCTATTGTCAGGTTGAATTGTTCTGTCCATCCTGTTTCCCCATATGTCTGTTCCTGGATTATGTGTTACGGATATGTTGTATAGAGGTTATTTGGGGGAGATCCAAGTTGGGACCCTCTGTCTGACACAGGAACCTGTGGTGTGCTTTTGAGGAAGGTCAATGGGACAGCCATTGTTCAGTTACCTTCTAAGAGGCAAATGCAGGTATGTGTGGGTGAAGTGGGGAGATGGTGGATGAGAATTGGCAGTAAATGTACCCTTTCCTGGATCAGGTATCCCAGGGTCCTGGGATCCCCCAAGGCTTTTGTGTGCCCTGTGTGGCTGTCCTTGTTTCTTTGCTCACTGAAACGAGTGAAGGAGAAATATTTTTTCTCTTCACTCACTTCACAGTGAGTTTTGCCTGACCCTCACAATGCTTCTCCTCTGCTACCTCTGCCCAAGTTCATTATTGTTCCCTTTTGGGGTGGGGAGGAACCCCGGGCCAGCGCAGCAGTGGTGCCCAGGGGCAAATAGGGAGGGGGTGGGGGGAAGAGTGGAGCGCGAGGGATGGACGTTCCTCCGAGGGCGCTCAGTGCGGGTGGGCAGAGCCTATTGGTCTCCCTTCTGTTAGGTTTAAAACATGTCTTGCTCTGGGCATCTCTCTGCATTCTGCCCAGCCATTTGCTCCACTATAGCTCTTGCCCTCACCAGGTCTTTCCTCCACAGGTGCTAGAGACATGTATTGCCACAGTGGGCCGGGTGTCAAATGTAGATCACAATAAGAGGGTCATCGGAAAGGCTGGGCGAAACCGCTGGTTGGGCAAAAGACCCAATAGTGGACTCTGGCAACGCAAGGGAGGTTGGGCCGGCAGAAAGATCAAGCCCCTACCCGCTATGAAGAGTTACGTGAAGTTACCTTCTGCTGCTGCCCAGAGCTGACACCCTTATCTTCCTCTCCCCCTCCCCCCCCACCTCCTAATAAACTGACTCCCTCTAATTGGTTTCTTCTCTCTTACTGCCTCGGAGGGACTAGAGGGCCAGTGATATTGGGGCCGGGAGCAATGTGTTAGAGGAGGGAAACGTGCCAATGCTATTGAGGACAGGAGGAACACTCGGTGGCATGGGCAAGAGAAGGAACGCGTCAGGGATATTGGGTACGAGACAAGGAACATGCCAGGGTGTTGAGGACAGGAAGGGAAAGATGCCAGGGGTGTTGAGATGGAAGGGGGAAAGTGCCACGAGTATTGCGGGTGGGAGGCCTATTCCGGCATGCCAGGGGTCTCAGGAACGGGAAAGGAGAAGGGGGGCGGGAGCACGGCTGTGCCCGGGTGCCCCACTGGAGCCCCGCCCCATCTAATCCTTTCGCCTCCACCCCGAAGACCTTCGGCTTTCCGTAGCGTTTGGGAGCCAAGAGGAAACTCGACGCTGCTTGGGGAGGTGACGGGAGCGGGGAAGAGCCATTCCGCTCCGTACGCGGCTGTACCTCCGTGGGGCTCGCCTACCCCCGTTTGGATAGCAGTTGAGTGTGGCCTCCTGGGCCGAAGGACCTGGCCTCCGGTCCAGCTCCCGAGCCCAGTCCAGTCCACGCCCTCTTCTCCTGGCACCGAAAGCCTCTGCTCCAAAGCGGCACGACGCAGGCGCATTGAGCGCCCTCGGAGGAACGTCCATCCCTCGCGCTCCTCTCTTCCCCCGACTCCCTCCCTATTTGCCCCTGGGCACCACTGCTGCGCTGGCCCGGGGTTCCTCCCCACCCCAGCATCCCGCTTACTCCAGCCGGCTTCTGCATCGGCCACACCCTGTTCTGCACCCCTCCCTGCCCATGCTCCGGCTCTCCAGGCGGCGAGCATCCTCCCGGTGGTGCCTTCTAGGAGTTCATCCACTCCTCCCCTCCCTGATGTCATTTCCCACCCTTCCCCAGGGTATCTTTCCTAGTTGGGGCTGTTACCTGTCGCTTAATCCTTGAACAAATGGTGACTCATTATCCTTCATTCTCCCAAGTGATATTGCCCAGTTTATAGTCTCTCCATTGTAGCCTCATCCTCTCTGGCAACTGAGATCCTCCGGTAACACGCTCCTGCCCACACCTACAGCAGCCCCACAGCCCTGTGTTTGTGTCCCCGCCCTGATCACTGGTCCTGGGCTCTTCTCCTCTGTCCTAATAGGATCAGTGAATTCTGTCCAACAACCTTCTTCCACATCCCATAGATGGTTATTTCACAACGGGTACTTTTCCTCACTCTGCTCCTTTTCCTCTTGTTCTAGGTACCCAGGATGGTGGGAGAACGTAGAAGCAGAGATCTGCTGGTGCCCCTGGGCCCACGACTGCAGGCATACCCTGAGGAACTGCTCCGGCAGCGCCAGGGTCACGATGGCCATCCAGAGTACTTGATCCGTTGGACTGTCCTTCAGCGTGGGAAGGAGGGTGGCATAGGCGGTGGCAATTCTCCAGAAGGCAAGGCAGAGCATATCCTCATGTGGCTGTCAGCCCCGGAGGTCTATGCCAACTGTCCCATGCTGCTTGGTGAACGAGCCCCAGCCAAGGGACCGCAGCATGAACCAGTGGGGAGCGTGGGCACGTTTCCCCGGGATGCCGGGGGGCTGGATGAAGCCTCTCTGGGAGAGATGGCCACAGATGTCCGAGGACTGGTGCGTCGAGCTGCCCGGCAGCTGGACGGTGGCGGGGGCTCCAGTCCTGCCGCCTCCGTGCTACACACCATCCACGTGCTCAGCGCCTATGCCAGCATCGGACCCCTTGCTGGTGTCTTCAGGGAGACAGGAGCCTTGGACCTGCTCATGCACATGCTGGGCAACCCTGAGCCACAGATTCGCAGGAGCGCTGGAAAGATGCTACAGGCCTTGGCAGCCCATGATGCTGGTGAGGGCCAGAGGGAAAGAAAAGGGAAGCAGGAAAGGAGGTGGGACAGCTTGCAAAAAGAGGATGTCAAGACCTTTTGGTTTCATGAGAGTGAAAGTGATGTCAGCCTGTGCCCAGTTGCAGTGAACTTAGAGCTACAGGTTCACACCATTGATGAAAAAAGATGTGAACAGAAGGAAAGAGTTTCATAGAGTTTAGAACTTCCTGGCCAGATGTCAGTACAGATGGTTATTGTATAAGGCATAGTCACTTCTCAGAGCTCTTTGGTCCCCCTGTCAGCCCCTTTGATGGGAAAGGACCTGGTTCTGCTGGAGGGTGGAAGAGAGTGAGGCAGATGATAAGAGTTGAAGACTGGGCAGAAGGTGGTAAGTGGGTTTCCTGGGACAGAATGCAGAGCAGGGCTTGTATTTTAGGGAGCAGGGCCCATGTGCTCCTGTCACTGAGCCAGCAGGATGGCATCGAGCAGCACATGGACTTTGATAGCCGCTCCACTCTGTTGGAGCTGTTCGCAGAGACCACATCTTCTGAAGAGCACTGCATGGCCTTTGAAGGGATCCACCTGCCCCAGGTAACCTAAGGGAGTTGGGAGAAGGGCTATGGGCTGAGTTTTTATCTCCCTGTCTGCTGGCAGTAGGGTTAGAAGCAAAGAGGGGAGATGACTAAACTGAGCCCAGGGTGTTTATCCTGCAGATCCCTGGAAAGCTGCTCTTCTCCTTAGTGAAACGTTACTTGTGTGTCACCTCCCTCCTGGACCAGCTAAGTAGCAGCGTGGAGCCAGGGTCTGGGGAGTGGGGGAACCGGTGCTCCCCTAACAAGGCCTCCAGCGGGGAGAAGAGCCGTGGACAGAGGGAATTGGAGTTTAGCATGGCCATGGGCAACCTGATTTCAGAATTGGTTCGGGGCATGGGATGGGACCGGGGCCCAGGCAGGCAGCCTGCATCCCCCCCTCGGCCTGCCCGCTCTATCTTTCAGCCCCGATCATCCGTGCCAAGCACCATCCTCCCAACCCTACTTACCCCTGCCTCCCCCAGGAGGCCAAGCCGGGCCTTCAGACCACGGTCTGAGTTCTCGAGCCTGAATGGCTATGCTGACTATGTTCAGGAGACGTTGCAGCCAGGGATGCGTGTTCGAATGCTGGAGGATTATGAGGAGATCAGTGCTGGGGACCAAGGAGAGTTCTGCCAGAGCAACAATGGAATGCCCCCTGTCCAGGTATGTGTGAATGAGCTGGGAATGGTGACCTGGAGAATAGGGGAGGGTAACTGTGGGCATAGCAAGTCATGAAGTAACCTGAATTACAGCAGCATCACTAGAAGAGAAAGTGAAAACCTAGAGAGAATAGGGGAAGGTTAGAGAATGACTATGTGTTTCCCTATCCTACTGTACCCACGTCATCCATCCCCAGGGAAACAAAATGACCATGTGGAGAAGATGTCACTAAGAGGCCAGATAGAGAGATGACTCCTAGTAGGTGGAAAAGAAACAGAAACAACCAAGTGTACTGTTACTCACCTGCTCTTCTCATTTGGCAGAGGAGAGGGATACATGTTTGTGTCCTTTGTGTGTTCCTCACCCTCCACTTTAGGGATAACTACCCAGGCCCTGGATGTGTGAGCAGCCATTAGGGAAACTCTAGTTGGAAAGGGCCTTATGTGCCCCAGGTCTGAACCTCCAGCTGAGGTTGCCTCCCCTGACCCAGGTGACTAAACTTCCTCCCCACTTCATGCCCCAGGTGCTGTGGCAGTCAACAGGCCGCACATACTGGGTACACTGGCACATGGTGGAGATTCTGGGTCCTGTAACTGAAGACAAAGTTATTGCTGAGCCAGAGAAAAGAACAGGGGGCAGCGGACCCCCAGCCCCAAGTATAGGTGAGCTTGGGGAGGCAAGCACACAGGTACATGGGGGCTTGTCTGGGTTAGAGGAACAGTAACCAAAGACAGACGCTGTTTGTGACCCCGAGCTGCCCTGAATGGGTCCAGTATCACATTCTCCTGGACAGTTGGTCAATACCCTCATGTTTGTGCCAACAGCTCCCCCTTCCTCAGACTGGAAACCCCTTATGGGACTGTATGCTGTGCCATACCTTAAACCTAAGGCTCAGAGCAGCACAGAACCTGGATGCCTGAGCCAGGCTGAGTGGTGGGAGCTGCTTTTCTTCATCAAAAAGCTGGAAGGGCCTGAGCAACAGGAATTTCTCCAACTTCTTCAGGAGAACCCAGATGGGGAGGTATGTTGGGCCCAGGAGTAGAACTCTAAGAGGTTGATCTGCTGGTAAGAGCGAGGTGAGTCAAGATGAGAGGGGCTAGTAGTGAAGATTAGGTCAGGAGAGGGGCTTCAAAAACTGGATATGGGTCTGAGGAAAACATGAAAGCCCAGGGTAGAGGAAGAAGAGAAGGTATTCTAAGAAAGGTATTTTCTGTCAATCCGAGCCCCTAGTACCCAATATAATAATTTATAATCATTATTGATAGATCCTGAAGGAGGAGGAGGCCCTAGGTGAGCTCTTAATGACAGTGGAGTTGGCACAGAAGCTGGTATTAGCACTCAGTGGACAATGCCAGGGCAGTACTCACAGTGACCTGCTAGACTCTCATGTCTACTGCAAGTATGGGCCACAATCTAATAAAGGAAATTCAGCTAGCCTGGCCCCTGTAGTGCCTCAGGATACCAGTACCCCCAAGGCATCATTGCCAAGATGAAGGCTGAGCCCCACAAAGCGTAGAATGATTCCCATCCATTCATTCAGTCTGCTAAGGCTTCTAGTGGCTTAGGCAGGAGAGAGATAGAGACAATCAAAACTCCCATTACTCACCACCTTATCCTCCCAGTTTGCAAAGGAAAGAAGGACATTTGTTTGGTTCCTTTCTGTCCTTTTAACCCAACTTCCACTCTAGGGAGAAACTGACCAAGCCCTTACTGGGTGGCTTTTATGAATGTGATACTTGGAAGGAGCCTTATATGCCCCAGGTCTGGGCTCTAGCTGACGGTGTTTCCCCGAACTCCAGTTTCATACTGAGTGGGACTGAACTTTCCCCCTCCCAACGAACCCAGATGAGGGCTAGAGAAAAAATTGTTACAAGGGTGGGGTGAAAGGAGATATGACAGGAGAGGCTACAGACAGAGCATATTTGGAATTCAGCAAGGTACTTGACTCCCACAACATCATGGTGGGCTGGATGGTAACATAATTAGATGAGTTCAGAATTTGTTGACCAACCAGACCCTCTCAGAAGGTTGGTTGATGGGAAGTGATCCCAGGCCATATTCTTGACCCTTTTCTTTTTCCTCTGAACAAAGTAATATTTAATAGAGATAGTAAGTCTAAAATCCTCAGAACAATATAGGATGCCAGCAACATGGTTAGAGAGCAGTCAGTGTGAATAAATATTTGGGGTAAGTAATTTTCCTCCTCTGTAAAATGAGGAAGTTAGTCTGAAAAGGCCCTAGAGGACTTTCATTTAATTTAAATTTAAGATTTAAATTTTTAATTTTAATTTTAATTTTTTTTGAGGTGATTGGAGTTAAGAGACTTACCCAGGATCACACAGCTAGTAAGTCTGAGACTGGATTTGAACTCAGGTTCTCCCAACTCCAGGGCTATCCACTATACTACCTAGCACCCCTTATTTAAATCTTTTAAATAAATTTCTTAAAATTAATTTGTCTTTAATTTGAGGGTCTTAGTGGATTGTACCCTCACTCATTGGAATCTGTGTGACTCAAAGTCCAAAAATCATATGTGGACTTCCAATGCAATGAAGAAGGTATGATACCTGTGGTCCACTATCATCTGACCCTATCATCTGACCACATCTGGAGCTTGGAGTTCTGTGGCAGATCAGGCTATGTCCTGAAGGGACATTTACAAACTAGAACATGTTTAAAGGAGAGTGACAGGAGTAGCTGATGTTTTTGAAGAACTCTGAATCCGGTAAACTGCTCAGTGTATATTATCTCATTTGATTTTCCTCAGAAATAACAACAACAAATACTGTTATTTTGCCCATTTTACAGATAAGGAGACTGAGGCTCAGAGAGATTAAGCAACTTGCCCAGGGTCACACAAGTAAGTGTCCCAGTCAGGATTTGAACTCAGATCTTCCTGACTCCAAGTTTAGTGCTCTGTGCATTACATTATGCTGCTTCTCAGTGGAGAGGGCTTGGATGACTTTGTTTAAGGGAATGTATTGAAAGAATTAGGAATAGAAGTCAAAATTTCAGAACAAAAGGAAGCAGTTGAGCCTAATTTTCTACCATCCCTTCTCCACAATGATTTAGATTCTAGAAAATGCACCAGGTTGAATTCTGATCTAGAAAAAGTCCTAGTGAGTTCTATTTCCAGCCCATGACAACTTAGGGTGACAGGCAAATGAGTCTGTGGATCCTGGGGACAGGATCTGACCAGGACCTTGAGACAGAAAGCACCCAGGGACTGCAGCATCAGAAGAGGAAGAAGCAGGGCAGAAAGAAATCTCCAGGGACCCTAGTATCCCTAGCACTGGATGCAAAAGTGGGGGCCATCTGACAGCTCTGTCACCCACTACTCAGTTCCAGGTCACTAATCCATTGTGAAGAGGAGCAGTTGCCTTTACCCTTTACTGAACAAGGAACAAGTTAAGGGAATGTAGCTATGTGACTCTGACCCCAGAAGCAGAGCAGAGACTTGGTTCTAGCCTTTAGCCCAACGTGTAAGCTCTCAGTGAAATAACCAGGGCAGGAGTTCCAGAACAAAAAGGAGTCTGCACTTCAGTCACTCCAAACCTGCAGAACCTCCCAGCAGGCTAACAGTGATTGAATCCCGCAGCAGTGTATGGAAACTTCCAAACAAGAACAAGCCAAAGACCTGGAACTTGATTAGGACCTTGTGGAGCTCAGACAAGGAGGGCAGAGAACAGAATCTCCCTGAATCACAGTACTTTGGGAGCGCTGAAAGGTTGCAGGCTCCCAGACTGAGCTTTAAAAGCAGCAGGAGATCATAAGAGGAAAGAAGTTCAGGCCAGATATCCCAGCCATCCCCAGTGCCCAGCACTAACAACAAGTCCAAAGTTAAAAAGCAAGTTGGGAAGTATTAGCAATCAAAAAAAGAATTAAGCCATAAATTCATGTGTATGAATATGTATGTGTGTATATGTCTGTACATATATACACACATATACATATTCATTCATTCACACTACATATATAAAATATATATTCAGCCATAAATTACTACCATAATAACAGAGAACAAACACTGAAGAAGACAATGATTTGAAAACATCTATAAGCAAAGACTCAAAGAAAAATGCAACTTGGATACAAGTCCAACAAGAATTCCTAGAAGAGTTAAAATGAGTTTTTAAAAGAGCCAAAAAAAATTTTTTTAAATAAATGAAAGCAATAGAGGAAAAAATTTGAAAATAAGTGAGAACCAAATTAGAGCAATAGAAGAAAAGAATGAGAATTAGTGAGAGAAGAAAGATATGAAAGGAGAATTAAAAACTGAGGCAGGGGAGGGAGGAGAAGGAAGGTACAAAACCTTACCAAGAAAGCAATTTGAAAATTAGAATTGGCCAAATGGGAACTAATGACCCCATGAAACATCAAGAAATAAAATATAAAAGCCTGGAAAAAATAGAAGAAATTACAAAGTATCTCACAGGAAAAGCAACTGACCTGGAAAACAGATTGAGGAGATGTCATTTAAGAATCGTTGAACTACCCAAATGCCATGAATTAAAAAAAAATCCTAGACATTATATTAAATCATAAAAGAGTATTGTCCAGACATATTAGAGTCAAAGAGAGTAGAAATTGCAAAAAATCCACTGGTCTCCTCTTGAAAGACACCCCAAAATGAAAACTCTCAAGAATATTGTGGCCAAATCCAGAGCTCCTAGGTCAAAGGAAAAGTACTGCAGGCAGCCAAAAAGAAAGGATTCAAGTACCAAGGAGTAATAGTCAGGATCATGTAAGATTTAGTAGCAAATCCAATAAAGAAATGGAGAGCTTGGAATATAATATTTCAGAAGGCAAAGAATCTAGAGTCTAGACTTAAAATCAAGAACCTGACAAAAACTGAGTATAACCTGACAGGGAGAAAAAAATGAACCTTTAACAAAATAAAGGAATTCTAAGGATACCCAATGAAATAACCAGAGCTGAGTAGAAAATTTGGCATACCAATATAGTCATCAAGATAAGCATAAAAAGGTAAACATAAGAAATCATAAGAGACTAAACAAAGTTAAACTGTTTGTATTTCTTATATGGGAAGATGATATAGGTAGTCCGTTTAGAACTTTATCACCACCAAGGGTCATAGAGTTTACAGATGCCTGGATAGGATTCTGTTATGTTTATATGATCTCCAAAGAAGAAAGGCAAGAATGGAGAAGAGGAATGCACTGGGAAAGGGGGAAAGAGAAAGGAGGAATGGGAGAAATGATGTTATATAAATGGGGTGCATAAGGGTAAACTTTTTATAGTAGAAAGGGAAGTGGGGGGATCAGGTGACTCTTGAACCTCACTCTCGTGAACTAGTTAAATGAGGAAGAATACATATACATATAATTGGATTCAGAAATGTGTCTTACCCAACAGGGAAATAAGAGGGAAAGTAGTTACAGGAAAGGGAGAGAATAAGGTAGAGAAAAATACAATTAGTGTCATAACTGTGAATGCAAATGGGATGAATTCACCATAAAACTGAAAAGAACAGAATAGATTAAAAACTAGAATCCAAAAAAATTATTTATAAGAAACATACTTGAAAGGGAAAGATACACACAGAGCTAAAATAAGGGGCTGGAGTAGAATCTTTTATGCTTATCTATCGTTTAGAAAAAAAAGGCAGGAGTAGCAAGTATGATCTCAACAAAACAACAGCAAAATTAGATCTAATTAAAAGACAAACAGGTAGACTACATTTTCCTAAAAGGTATAATAGAAAATGAATTAGTATCAATACTAAATGCACGTATACTAAATGCATAACTTTAAATTCTTAAAGAAAAGGTTAAATAAGTTATAGAAGGAAATAAACAGTAAAAGCGTAATAAGGGGATATCATTTATCCCTCTGAGGTCTAGATAAAGTAAACTAGGAAATAAACTAAAAAGAAACTGAGGTTCTGAATAGAACTTTAGAAAAGTTACATATAATAGACCTTTGTAGAATATTGAATAGGAGTAGAAAATAATATTCTTATTTTTCAGCTATGTATGGCATTCACAAATAATGACCCTATATTAGGGCATAAAAACCTCACAAATGCAGAAAAACAAATACTAAATATATATTTTACTAACCATAATGAAATAAAAATTACATTCAATAAGGGGCTTTTGAAACAAAGATTAAAAAATAATTGGAAACTAATTCTAAAGAATGGGTAGGTCAAAGAACAAAAACAATAATTTCATTAGAGATAATGACAGCAGTGAGGCATAACAAAATTTGTGGGATACATCCATGAGGGGAAAATTTACATCTCTTAATACTTTCACAAATAGAAGAGCAAAAGAGCAGAACAAAAATCAAATATACAGCTAAAAAGATTAGAAAACCAACAAACCAAACCCCCTCCCGCCAAATAAACACCAAAATAGAAATCCTGAAAATCAAAGGAAAAATTAACAAAATTGAAAGAAAAAAAGCTATTGAACTAATTAGTAAAACCAGGAGCTAAATTTTTTTAATAAAAAAATCAATAAAATAGATAAAACATTAGTCAATTATATTTTTTAAAAAGGAAGAATAGCAAATTACAAAAAATGAAAACTGAATTCACAGTGAATAAGAAATATAAGCAATTATTAGGAACTATTTTGCCCAAGAAAATTGACAGTCTAAATGAAATGGATGAATACTTACAAAAATATAAATTAACCAGATTCAAAGAACAGGAAATAGAATACTTAAATAGCCTTTTGTATAAATTATACAAACCATAAATGAACTTCCAAAGGAAAAAGCCCCAAGACTAGATGAATTTAGAACCTCCATACATTTTAAGAACAATTCCAATACTACATAAACTGGGTAGAAAATATAGTTAAGGTCCTCTCAAATGCCTTCTGTGACATAAATATGATCTTGATAATCTAATCGGGGGAGAGTCAAAACAGAAGGAAACTATAGACCATTCCTTAATGAGTAAAGCAATATATCACAAAGATCATACACCACTATAATCAGACTATATTCATAACAGGAATGTAAGACAGGCTCAATATTAGGAAAACTATAAAATAATTTACCATACAGATAATAAAAACATCAAAAATATTGGTTATTTTAATAGATGCTTTAAAAGCTTTTGAAAAAAATACACCAGTCTACACAGCAACAGCGATATTGTGAAGATATTCAACTTTGAAAGACTTAGTAACTGGTCAATTCCAAAGGCTTTATGTTGAAACATGCTGTCCACCTTCATGAAGAGAACTAATGGACTTAGAGTATAGATTGAAGCATATGTTTTCTTCTTTTTTCTTGCTTTTTTTGGGGGGGAAGGGAGAAACATGACTAATGGGGAAATTTGTTTTGTATGACTATACATATTTGTAATAGGTTTTATTTTTCTTGACTTCTCACTGGATGTAGAGAGAAAGGACGAATTTGGAACTAAAACAATTTAAAAGTCTTTTTTTTAATATTAAAAGAAAGAATAGGATGTAAGTTAGAAAAAATACAACATCTATCCCCAATTTTAAAAATAAAAGCACTGGAAAGCATGGAAATAAAGTATAGAAAAATTAAGATCAAAATGTCCTTTTTTTAGGACAGAAAGCAGAGATGTCCATTTTTACCATTACTGTTCATTATTGTACTAGAAATGCTAGCTATAGTAATAAGACAATAAAAATTTATTACAGGAATAAACATAGAAAAAGAAAGAAAACTATTCCTTTTTGAATATGATAGGGTCATTTGTTTAAACAACCCTAGACAGTTAACTAAAAAATTAATTGAAATAATTAAAAATCAGCAAAATTGCAGGATAAATAATAAGCCCATACAAATCATTCTCATTTCTATGTAACCAATAAAATCCAACAGGAAGACATAGAAAGAAAAATTCCACTTAAAGTAACTACAGACAGTATAAAATACTTGGTGTTCTATCTGCCAAGATACGCACAGAAACTATATGAATATAATTACAAAATGCTCTTTGCACAAATAAAGACAGATCTAAATAAATATTAATTACTCATGGATAGACTGAGCCAATGTAACAAAAATGGTGATACAATGATAAATTTTTGTATTTATTCAGTGTCATACCAATCAAACTATCAAAAGATTACTTTGTAAAGCTAGGGAAAAAAATAATAACAATTCACTTGAAAAAGGGAGTTATTTTTTTAAAATGAGAAGGAAAGAGGTCTAGCAGTACCTAATCTCAAACTATACTACAAAGCCATAATTGTTTTAAAAAAAAGTTTGGTGCTGGGTAAGAAACAGGTTGATCAATAGAACAGATTAGGTATACGACATGGAAGCAAAGGAACACAATAACCTCAAAAATAAATAAACTCAAAAATAGATAAACTCAAAAATCTCATATACAAGAACTCCCTATTCAACAAATACTGTAAGAAAAACTGGGAAAGCTTCTGACACAGAAACTAATGTAAGCTGTCATCTCACAATGTATAATAAGGAAAGCTGCAACTGAGAGCATGATTTAGACATAAAGGGTGACATCATAAGTAAATTAGAGGCATAGAAGAAATTAACTTTCAGATCTATGGATAGGGGAAGAGATCATGACCAAGCAAGAGATAGAAAGGATAAGACGAGGCACACTGAATAATTTTAATTGCATAAAATTTAAATGTTTTCACACAAACAAAACCAGAACAGATAAAAGAGAAACAGGAAATTGCATAATGTTTCTCCAATAAAGTCTCATTTCTAAGATACATATAGGGAACAGAGTCAAATTTATAAGAACAAGAGCCATTCCCCAAATGATAAATGATCAAAGGATACAGCTAGGCAGTTTTCAGAGGAAGAAATATAACCTATATGTAAGCCATTTGAAAACTATGCTCTAAATTATTAATAATTAGAAAAATTCAAATTAAAACAACCCATGCATCAACTCACATCCATCAGATTGACTAAGTTGGAAAAAAAAAGAAAATTACAAATGCTGCAGGGGCTGTCAAAAAATAGGTATGTGCTGTTGGTTTAATTGTGAACTGGTGCAACTATTCTGGAAAGCAATTTGGAACTATGTCTAAGAATCTATCCTTTGACTCAGCAATACCCCTACTATACTCCAAAGAGATCAAAGAAAGCATAGAGCAATATGTGTAAAAATATTTATAGCAGCTCTTTTTGTGATAGCAAAGAACTGGAAACTAAAGGAATGCCCATCAGTTGTGGAATGGCTGAACAAATTACGTTATTTCAATGTGATGGAATATTAATTTTTCTATAAGAAATTAAAACTATAGTTTCAGAAGAACCTGAGAAAACTTATATGAACTGATGCAAAATGATATGAGTAGAATTAGGAAAACAGTTTATACAAGATTTATACAACAATATATTTATTTGTACTTATTTTATTATTACATATAAAAATAAATATTTATACAACAATATTATAAAGACAGTTAACTCTGAAAGTCTTAGGAACTCTGATCAATACAATGACCAACCACAATTCCAAAGTCCTCATGAAGAAACACACGATCCACCTCCAAACAGAGAACTGATAGACTCAAAGTATAGACTGAAGCATATAGTTTTCCTCTTTTTTTTTGAACATGTTTTATATGAGAATTTATTTTGCATGACTGCAATTTTGTAAAGGACTTTGTTTTTCTTGCCTTCTCAATGTGTTGGGGAAAGAAGAAGGGAGAGAATTCAGAACTGAAAACAAAATAAAATAGAATTTTAAAAAAGAATTGAGAATGTTTAGGAAGTTTGGCACAGGGAAAAGAAGGCAATGTAGGCCGTATGAATCTATCTTCAAAAATTAGAGGAGCCGTCAGAAGAAAACAGAAGAAAAATAATTAGACCTATGTTATTTGATACCAAATGGTAGAAGTAAGACCAGAAGTTTTTTTTTAATTAATATTTTTTCCATATTACATGTAAAAACAAGTTTAACATTTTTTTTTAACTTTTGTTCCAAATTGTCTTTCTCCCCTCCCCATTCCTTGAGAAGGCAAGCAATTTAATATAGATTATACATGTCCGGTCATACAAAACATTTCTACATTACCCATGTTGCAAAAGAAAGCATGAGCCAATACCAAATAAAAACAAAAATAAAGTATGCTTTGATCTTCATTAAGACTCCATCAGTTCTTTCTCTGGAGTGAATAGCATTTTTCATCGTTAGTCTTTGGAACTGTCTTGAATCATTGTTTTACTGAGAATACCCAAGTTTTTCCAAAGTTGATCATCCTACAATACTGCTGGTACTGTGTACAGTGTTCTCTTCATTTTATTCACTTCACTTTGCATCAGTACATGTAAGTCTTTCCAGGTTTTTCTGAAAGCATCCTGCTTATCATTTCTTGTAGCAAAATTATATTCCATCATAATCATATACCATATTCATCCATTCCCCAACTTATGGGCATCCCTTCAGTTTCCAATTCTTTGCCATCACCGGAGATGCTATAAATATTTTTTACATATAGGTCCTTTTTCATTTAAAAAAAAATCTCTTTGGAATACAGACCTAGTAGCAGTATTGCTGGGTCAAAGGGTATGTGCATGATTTTATAGCCCTTTGGGCATAGTTCCAAATTTCTCCCCAAACTATTTGAATCAGTTTACAACTCCACCAACAATGCATTATTTTCCTGTCCCCTCAAACATTTGTCATTTTTCTTTTCTATTATATTAGCCAACTGGATAGGTCTGAGATGGTACCTCAGAGTTGTTTGTAATTTGCATTTATCTAATCAAGTGATTTAGAGCATTTTTTCATCTGACTATAGGTAGCTTTGATTACTTCTTCTAAAAACCACCTGTTCATATCCTTTGACTTTTGTCAATTAGGGAATGACTCGTATTCTCATAAATTTGACTCTGTTGTCTATATATTTGAGAAATCAGTCCTTTATCAAAGTAACTTGCTATAAAATATTTTCCCTAGTTTTCTGCTTTTCTTCTCATCTTGGACACATTGGATTTGTTTGTGCAAAACCCCTTTTAATTTAATGTAATCAAAATTATGCCTTTTGCTTCCTGTAATGCTGTTTCTTGTTTTGTCATCAATTTTTCCTTCATCTGTAGATCTGACATATAAGATATTCCATGCTCCCCTAATTTGCTTATGATATTACCCTTTTTGTTTAAATCATGTACCCATTTTGACCTTATCTTGGTGTATAGTGTGAGATTTTCATCTTTGCCTAGTTTCTGCCAAGTTACTTTCCTGTTTTCCCAGCAATTTTTGTCAGATAGTGAGTTCGTGTCCCAAAAGCTTGGATCTTGGGGCTAATCAAATACTAAATTACTATAGTCATTTCCTACTACTACTGTGTATTGTGTACCTAATCATTTCCACTAGTCCACCAGTAGTCTTAACCAGTTACAGACTTTTGTTATGATTACCTCTTTGTAATACAGTTTATGATCTGGTATGGCTAGCCAATTTCCTTCACATTTTTTAAAAATTTTATTCCTTTGATATTTTTAACCTTTTGCTCCTAGATGAATTTTGTTATTATTTTTTCTAACTCTATAAAATATTTTTGGTAGTTTAATTGGTATGGCACTAAACAAGTAAACTAATTTAGATAGAATTGTCATTTTTATTATATTGGCTTGGCCTACTCATGAGCAATGAATACTTCTCCAGTTGTTTAGATCTGTCTTTATTTGTGTGAAAAGTGTTTTATAAATGTATTCATATAGTGTCTAGATTTGTTTTAGCAGGTAGACTCCCAAGTATTTTACATTGCCTACAATTATTTTAAATGGAATTTCTCTTTCTATCCCTTCTGGTGACATATGGAAATGATGATGATTTATGTGGGTTTATTTTATATCCTGCAACTTTGCTGAAGTTTTTAATTATTTCAACTAGTTTTTTAGTTGACACTCTAGGATTCCCTAATTACACCATCATATCATCTGCAAAGAGTGATAGCTTTATTTCTATGTTGCCTATTCTCATTCTTTTAATTTCTTTCTCTTCTCTAATTGCTATGCTAGCATTTCTTGTACAATATTGAATAATAGTGATGACAATGGGCATCCTTGCTTCACCCCTGACTTTATTGGGAAAGCTTCCAGCTTTTCTCTATTACACAAAATGCTTGCTGATTAGATAGATACTAATTATTTTAAGGAAAGCTCCATCTATTCCTATGCTTTCTAATGTTTTTAATAGGAATGATTGTTGTATTTTCTCAAAAGCTTTTTCTATATCTATTGAGATAATCATATAATTTTTATTGTTTTTATTATTGACATGGTAAGTTACACAAAGAGTTTTCCTAATATTAAACCAGTCCTGCATTGCTGGTATATATCCCACGTGGTCATGGTATGTGATCTTTGTGTTGTATTTCTGTAAACTCCTTGAATGTATTTTTAAAAAAAATTTTGCATCAAAATTCATTAAGAAAAATTGGTTTCTAGTTTTCTTTTTCTGTTTTGGCTCTTCCTGGTTTGGGTATCAGCACTTTATTTGTGTCATGAAAGGAATTTGTTAGAACTCTTTCTAAAAAGTTTTAAAGAGGCATATTTTGGCTCAGGGAAACAATTAGAGCTGTCTAGAAACTGAATGGGTTTTTGAGGAATGGAAGGGTAGGGGTGAGGAGGGAGAAAGGAGAAGGGTAGTAAGTTCCCTGCTACTATAGCTATTCAAGAGGGTGGATGACCCCAGGAAATGTATTTTTAAATTGTATAGGAGGTTATACAAAATTATCTTCAAGATTGCTTCCAACTCATAAAACCTTATGATTCTAAGTTACCTGTTTCCTGGGGTAGGAAAGTCAGGAAGTAGAGATCAGGAGCTCTAGGTGAAAGGGGATGGTGTTTTCAGAAAAATGGAGGGAGGCATATACTATGATGGCCTGGAGTGGAGGGAGATGGAAAAGACTTCCAGAAATATACTGCCTCACCTCCAGTAACCCCTGGTCCCTGAAGCCCTGTGTAATACCAGTTCTCTGTTTTTTTGACAGCCTGTGAAGGAGGAGGCCCTCAGGGAGCTCAGAGTACCTGTGGAGTTAGCAGAGAAGCTGGTCCTGGCACTCAGTAGGCAGGTTCAGGGCAGCACCCACAGTGACCTGCTTAGTTCATTCGTCTACAACAAATTTGGGCCACAGCCCAGTGTGGAGAAATTAGCCAGCCTGCCCCCTCCAGCACTTCCTGAGGACACCTGCAGCCCTGAGGCCCCATTTCCAGACACCAACTCAGAGTTGGACAGGGAGGGGGAGACTAAGTCAGCGGGGGTGGAGGAGTCATGCACAGCACCTCAAGGTAAGTGAAACTCCTTCTGGGCAGTGAAGTACCAGGAAGGTAATAGTCAATAGAGAAGGCATCTGGGAAGGGACAGGGGAGGTGGTAGCAGGAGTCACCAAGGGAAATTTCTGACAAGGGCAGAAGAACGAATGTGAATATAGATAAATAATTTTTGGAAATGTTGAAGTTGTGGGTGGAGGGTTTTTTGTTGTTGTTTTGTTTTTTTGGTGAAGAAATTGACATTTTGGGGAAAAAAATGGACAATTTGTGGAGTATATTTTTTAAAAGACACTTCATGGAGCTGAAGGCAGTTTGTTAGTTTTAGAGCATAAAATATACCACATAGTCTATAGAACACTTCATCCATAAAATCCTGATTTGTTTCATTTTGTTTTCTACTGGGACATGTACAGACTTATAGGGACAAAAGCCTGGCAAAGATTAGGGTGGGGGAGGGGGCCAGCCAGGAACAATAACACTGGTCCCTTGACTTTTGAATGGAAGGTAACCCAAAAATGCTTTTTTCCCCCTGCCTCATTTTTGAAGGAGAAAAAAATGTTTCCAGTTTATTTTCTAGGGCCTTCATCTCTCTAAGTCTAGCCAACCCTTGTCACCCCCTTTCTTAACCCTATGTTTGTTGGGGCTGCAGCTGAGCTGCTGTTTCGGAGCCTGGTGGGGGCTGCAGAGCCCTCCGGACAGCTGCTCCTGGAGCTGGAGCTAAGCATATGCCAGGAGGGCATTGGGGAGGGGCACATGAGCCAGCTCCTGGGGCAGCTCCAGAACCAACCCCAAGCCTTCCTGCTGCTGCTACAGAGCCTGGAGACCCCTGAGAACAAGGCCCTTCAAATGACCGGGCTGAGGTGAGGGGGTGCGGGCAGTTTGGAAGGAAAGCAAGGGAAGAAGACTGTACCACCCCACCAGGTGTTCTTCTTGCCTTAGAGGCAGTTAAGTGGATAGGCAGAGTGGTGGAGTCAGGAAGACCTTAGTTCAAATCCTGTTTCATACCCTTACTAACAGTGTGAAGCTGGAAAAAGTCCCAGCCTCAGTTTCCTCATTTGTAAAATGGGGATAATAATTTTACCTCCCTTCTAGGATCATGTGGGATAACATGTAAAATACTTGCACGCCTTAAAGCTCCATATAAACGTTGGACCTTGTTATTACTGTTTTCTTGGAAAACTCTAGCTAAAAAGCTAGAAGTGGAGTCCTGGGAGGGAATCTGCATCAGCACACTCCAACCGTACCTGCCTGAAAGGTCGGGCAGGCTTTCACTGATTCGCACTCAAAGCCCATGGGCCCTTATTCAGAGGTATCCCATGCACAGGGGCCAGGGTGCTCATTTGCACATGACCAGTTAAATTAAATACTCTGCTTCACAGCTACCCAGGCCCTCCTCTGAAAAACATAGCAGTGAAGAGAAACCTAGGATTTTAGAGTTGGTGGTAGGGGAAGACAAGACCTTAGAGTTCATCTCATCCAGTACCCTCAGAAACCCAGGAAAATGATGTTAAAGTCACACAGGGAATGAATAATGGACAGAACTAGATCTAGAACCTAGATTTACTGCCCACAAATCCAGGACTCTTTCCATTCTGCTGTGCAGACTCCCTTGAATGGGCCTGAATATTTGCGTAAACCCCTCCCCACCCAAAACGTAGAATCAAAATGTCAGAGCTAGATGGGAACTTAGACTATTACTGCGCAGAATGCAGGACACGGGAAGGATCTTGGAATATGGACTATCCAACATAGAACATGCAGTGTCATAGCTTATAATACAAAATTTCAAAGCTAGAAAGTACCTTACAGCATCATTTAGTCCAAAGCTGTCCATTAGGGTCAGCTTGTTGGCTCAGTGGATGGATAAGGCACCAGACCTGGAGTCAAGAAAACCCAAGTTCAAATCCAACCTCAGACACTTTCTAGCTTTGTGACCCTGGGCACAAACCTTTGTTTGCCTCAGTTTCATCATCTGTAAAACAGGGGTAATACCAATGAAATATGTTTTACATAAGTATATTACTTGCTGATAGCCATCATAATCAAAATTCCACCCACCTCATTCTTCCCCTCTTTAGAGCTTAGGGTGGGAAGTGGGGTGTTGAAGTATAAAAGAAGGTACAAATGTGGGCCTGACATCCACTCTATGTGCCCATCTTTCCATCTGAACCCCTTTTTCTTGGATCCTCAGAATACTGAGCTGTCTCCTGGAGATCTCTGTGGACTCAACTCTCCCTTGGCACAAAGTGGCCTCTTCCTGTTTGACCAGCCTGAGAACACCCAGCAAAGACCATGAGGTACCTAGAGGGTAGGAGTTGGAGAAAGGAGGACCAGAGATTCCTGGAGGATTGGCCACCCTGAGGGTTCTCAGTGTTCACACAGCCAAATGCACCCATGGATACCTGGGGGATGTTCTCAGTAACCTCATGTGGGAGGGGCTCATGGGTAAGGAGAACTGAGTCCCAGGCATGTATCAGACAGGTACTGGATATTACTGGCATACAGTAATTGCCTAATAAATGCTTGTCAACTTGTTGACTTGAATGGAAAGTAGCAGAATGAGGCTCATCTTACTCCTAGCAGGATGGTCAATAGGGCACCCACAGAGATGGCTGACCTCTCTCTGCCTCCCTGGGCCTCAGTATCCACCTTGACCCCATCCTGCCTCAATGCCCATTCTAGGTGGTCCAAGAGTTAATCCGCTTCCTGCATCGCCTGGCCACATTACACAAGGACTGCGCAGTGGCTCTGTGCCACCTGGGAGCACAAGAGGCTCTCACCAAGGCCCTGGACAAGCACAAGGAACAACTGCTCCTGGGCTCAGAGCTCCGGGATCTAGTAGGCGAGTATGAGAAGCATGCCCAGCTTTACAGCAACCTCACTGAAAGCATCTTGGCCGGCTGCATCCAGGTGAGGAGGATGATAGATGAAGGGAATGAAACTGGGGAGAAGGTGGGAGGGAGGCAGGTAGAGGCTGGGGAAATGGTGGGATGGAGCCATATGAAACCTGAGGAAAAGAAGGCAGATTGGGTTAGGGGACAAAGCTGGATGTGAATGTGAGATTAGAGCAAGAGAGGAAGGGGTTTCAGTATATGATGGAGGAAGGAAAGTAACACATAAGCCAGCTACCTCGTTTTTTTTGCTGGGGGGTTTGGGGAGGGAAGGGGTAATGACCTGACTGATCAGGGGTTATTTCTTTTGTGCCTGAGTTTTTTTTTTAAATTTATTTTTATCCTGAATTTAAACACCAAATGGGCATTTGCATATACATAATAGAAAAGAATAGAAGGCCTATACTTGAAACTACAACTCTATGTTATAAACAGCTTGATTTTCTTTTTTTTAATTTAATTTTTTTCAGTTAATGAAAATTTAGTTTCTCTTCCTCCCATCTCCACACAGACACCCTTCATTGAAAAAGAAACGGAAACAAAACCCTATAATGACATAGTATAATCAAACAATCAAATTCTTCCACTGGCCATATCTTCCTCCTCAAATAAAGTCTTCATTTACCCCTTGAATCTATCCCCTCTCTATCAGGATGTAGGTTTGCTTTCCTTTTAAAGTATTTAAGTTCAACCTGTAACTTTCAAAGCTTATCTCTTGCTCCTGATTTCCTGTAGAAGGATAGTATTCAGGATTTAGATGGGGAGGAGTAAACAGAATTGCTCAGTCCCTTGATCTTTTCCCCATATAAATTTATTTCTGTCACTATGCTCCTTCTCCCCCCTCTGTGTTTCCCTCTATGTTCTCCTCTATGTTGCCTTCATCCCTGTGGTCTTACTACAGATGGTGCTCGGCCAGATTGAAGAGCACAGACGAACCCACCAGCCCATTAACATCCCTTTCTTTGACGTCTTCCTCAGGCATCTCTGCCAGGGTCAGTGTTCTTCACTTACCTCTGGCTAGGGTCAGTGGCTGCCCCCTTAGCCCCAACTCCCAGCCCATTAGTGTTACTACCCCTTGCTCCAGCAACAGAGATTATAACTCTCTCTAGAATTTTCTGTCCCAGGCCCTTTCCTCAACCAAATGAATTTGTTCTTTCCTCCTTATTTGACCCCAGGTTCTGGTGTGGACATGGAAGACAAGTGGTGGGAGAAGGTGGAGGTATCATCCAATTCTCAGGGGGCCAGCAAACTGACTGACCGAAACCCCAAGACCTACTGGGAATCCAGCGGCAGTGCTGGCTCTCACTACATCACATTATATATGCACCGCGGCGTCCTTGTCAGGTAGGACATACATACACACAGACTCTATGGGTTAAAAACAGTGTTGAAAACATATTTTCTGTTCTATAGACAAACACTTTGTGTGCCCTGGTTTCTCTGTCTCTCTCTTTCTCTCTGTGTCTCTCTGTGCTTCTCTCTCTGTCTCTGTCACACACACACACACACACACACACACACACACACACTCACACACTGCATAGTCTAAGGATATACTCAAAATTTCTGTGTCTTGACTTGAAGGAAAATTATTATTCCCTGAAACAAGTCAGGAAAGGTAAAGAAGGTTTCTGAGTTGTTCTATGGATATGGTCACTAATGAGTTTTTTCCCTCCCTTATCTCCAGGCAGCTGATTCTGCTGGTAGCTAAAGAGGACTCAAGCTACATGCCAGCCCGGGTGGTGGTGCTAGGAGGAGACCATGCCAGCTCTGTCAGTACAAAGCTCAGCACTGTGAGGACCATCCTCCCCTTTACCTCCTATCTTTATAAGCATGTTCTTGGCTTCATCTGGGGAGGACCTAGTACCCCCAGAAACCTGGGAGTCCTGTTCCCCAAGGACAGAGGATTTGACTTTTCCCTAAATGGGGAAGCTAGGAACAGGACCAAAGAGTTCTAGATTCCACAGGATTCACAGGATTTAGGGTGGGGATAGGGATGAAGGTGAAGAAAGTAGCCACAGGAACAGGATATAATCCCTTTGCTCCTCCATCATGAGAATGACCAACTCTTCTCCCCTCCCAACCCAATGCAGGTCAACATCACACCTTCTGATGGGCGGGTGCTGCTCCTGGAAAACATGACCCGCTTCTGGCCCATCCTTCAGATCCGTATCAAGCGCTGCCAGCAGGTAAAAGAGGCTGGCATTGAGAGAGGGAAGAGGGAGCAGGCAGAGGGAAGACTGGGAGAGAAGGGGAAAGCCATTCAATAACACTGAAAGAAGGAGTGTGTATGGGGTGTGTGTGTGTGTGTGTGTGTGTGTGTGTGTGTGTGTGTGTGTGTATGTTGGGAGAGGGGGTTTCATACCCTCACAATTTGAATGGAGCTGACCCAACGTAAACTTCCTGAGGGTGGGGACTTCACTTTCCTTATTGTATCCACAGGGCTTGGTTCAATATAGTTTTTAATAAGTGTTTGTTTGACTTATTTGGTTGGGAAGAGACCCAGTGAATAGTATAGTCCTAGAAATATAGGAGATGATCTAGAGGTGTGGTATATTGGAAAGGTTGTGGTATTTGGAATTAGCTGATCAGAGTTGGGGCATCCAGACAGCACAGTGGGAAGAGAGCTGGGCCTGGAGTCAGGAAGACCCGAGTTCAAATCCAGCCTCAGATACTTATTAGCTATGTGACCTTGGATGAGTCATTTAACTGATGTTTGCTTCAGTTTTCTCTCCTGTAAAATGAGAATAACAATAGTCCTTATCTCCCAGGGTTGTTAGGAGGTTCAAATGAAATAATCATTATAAAGCACAGAGCCTGGTACAAAGTAAGTGCTTAATAAATAGTAACTGCTGCTGCTGCTTCTCATGCTGTTCCAAAGCTTAGATACCACCTGGATGTAATACCTGAGAGATTTTGGATAAATAATTTCATTTTTCTGGGTCCTAGTTTCCTACTCTGAAAAAGAAAGTGTTGGATGAAATAATAGCTATCTCCCACATACGGTAACGAGATCCAGGGCCAGACTGGAGTTAGGAAGATCTGAGTTCAAATTTGACCTCAGGTATTTACTAGCCATGTGTTCCTGGTCAAGTCATTTAACCCAGTTTGCCTCAGTTTCCTTATCTGTAAAATGAACTGGAGAAGTCAACGGTAAACCACTCCAGTATCTCTGCCAAGAAAACCCCAAGTGGGATCACGAAGCATCAGAAATGACTAAAACAACTGAACACCCAAAAGTTCCATGAATTTTTGAGAGGCATGAGGTTCAGGCCCTAATTTTCTTTCTCAAGATGGTTTTGGGGAGGAGCCAGCCTATCACAGGAAGTCAATGACAATCACATATTTCAGGGGGGCATTGACACTCGTGTGCGAGGGGTGGAAGTTCTGGGCCCCAAACCCACATTCTGGCCACTGTTCCGAGAGCAGCTGTGTCGCCGCACACACCTTTTCTACACTGTTCGAGCCCAAGCCTGGAGTCAGGACATTGCTCAGGACCGGAAGCGTCTGCTACTACTCTACCCTAGGTGTGGAGAGGGATGTCTGTGGGACGGGTGGGGCTGGGGCTAGTGTGGTGGAGGAGAGGGGAGTAGGATAGGAGAGAGTCCTGGGAGATTCAAGGAAGAGGATAGAGCAGTTCTGGGGGATGAGGCCCTCCTGATGTCCGTGGGGGGGCTCTTGACATGAGAACACTTAGGGTATGGTATTGAGGGATAGTTTTGGAGCCAGGGGCTCGTGCCTCTAGCTCCTGACCCTGTCACCAGACTGAACGGGGCTTTGCGCCATGAGCAGAGTTTTGCAGATCGATTCCTCCCTGATGAGGAGGCTGCCCAGGCACTGGGAAGGACCTGCTGGGAGGCTTTGGTCAGCCCCTTAGTGCAGAGCATCACTACCCCTGGTAACTATCCCATTGCATCTCCCCCAGAAACTGCCCTCAGTGACTTCCACAAGTTCTGCTCTGATAGCTTTCCCTCAAGAACTTTCCCTGGTAGCCATTCTGTAAAATCTTCCCTTGTAACTGCCCCTGGTAAACATCCTATAATATCTCCCTCAAAACTCCCACTGATAACTGTTCCATAACCTCCCCCCCAGAAACTGCCCTTGGTAGCCAAAAATTCTTGCCTAGCAACTGCCCCCTGGTAATTATCTCATCACTTTTGTTATGATAGCTTTCCCTCAAGAACTGCCTCTGGGAACCATCCCCTAACCTTTCCCTCAGAAACTGCCACTGGTAACCATCCCATAACTTCTACTGTGGTAGCTTTCTTCAAAAACTGCCCCTGGTAATAATTCCTCAGTCTCCATCCCACAATAATTTCTTAATTTGTCCCTGACCCTTTACCTGGTGTTTGTTCCCATATTGCAGTGTCTTCCTGAACTGTCTTCCCTTCTCAGATGGCAGTGGGGTGAGCCCCCTGGCCTGGCTGCTGGGCCAGTACCTGGAGCACAGAGAGAGGGCCCGTTGTCCACAAGACAGAGCAGATTCTTTTACCTCACGAGTCCGTCGCCTCAGCCACCTGCTGGTGCATGTGGAGCCTCCCCCAGGACCGCCTCCTGAGCCTCCCACCCGGCCCAGTGAGTGTCAAGGAATGGGTCCTCATTGAGAGTCCACAGATTAGGGACTATCAGGAAAGAAAAACTATCACCATCCTTCACATAGCGAAGTTATCTCAACCCACCACCCTCCCTTCCCTGCGTTTCTCCCTAAGCCCCCATTTCCTCTGTGCTTTTAAGTCTGTGACATTTTCTCCCTTTCATCCATCCTGGAACATTATAGACTGGGGATAGAGGGATGATATCTTTTGTTCCTCACCGCTCCTGCCCTTCATCAAGGGAAGCTGGGGGCTGGGTTGGGGGTCTCAGGAGAGCATCTTCAGACTAGGGGCCCAGAGACTAAGTCTTTTCTTCTTTCTGTCTCTGTCTCCACAGATGGCAAGAATAGTAAGAGTCGGGAGTTGAACTCAGGGGCTGGACTGGGACCTCCTGGTGGCAGCCTGAGGGGTATCACCCAGTGTTGGAGGGGTGTGGTACAAGAGCAGGTGGGCAGGGTGGGGGCTGGCAGGGTGTGGGGAAGTCCTAGACAACAGTGGCCACCCCTCCCCTTCATGCTCCTGCCTCTTGCCCTCAGGTGAGCAGGTTTCTGACTGCAGCCTGGCAGGAGCCAGATCTTGTGCCCAGATACTGTGACATCTATGAGCGGCTCCAGAGCGCTGGGGCAGAGCTCTTTGGGCCACGGGCAGCCTTCACGCTGGCCCTCCGCCAGGGCTT
>CM053770.1:324614723-324811448 GCA_028658325.1 Potorous gilbertii
CACAAATGGGGAGAAAATTTTGGAACCCAAAATCTTGTGAAAATGAATGTAAAAAGTTAAATAAATTTATTTAAAATAAAAAAAAAAATGATTGAGTGGAAAAGTGGAATGTATGTTCCCTGAGAACAAGAATAGTTTTCTTTTTTCTCATGCACAGTAGGCCCTTAAATGTTTGTTAGAGCATATAGTAGAGAACTGCATTCCAAGCTAAACATTTTAAGTGGACACAGAGTACTGAGCAATCAATGTCCACCAATGGGGAGAGAGTCCCCTTCAAGCCAAAGGTGACATTCCTCCCCTGGTCTGAAATGTTGCAGTCCCTTGCAAATAACAACCAGGAAGAGTTTAAAACCAATAATACAGTATGAATGCAAACTTGAGTGCTTTCAAACAACAAGGGTGATTTTTCTTTGGCCTCCCAGGTAATCAACCTTCAGTATTGTTGAAAGTGGAATAAATGAACGCTAACATATAGATGTGGCACTATGCAGAACGTCACCTGGGAGGATACTGCTGATACACCATGCTTAACTACCTAAAAGACAATATGCACATTGAGAAAGTACACGCAGCACTTTAGTTCACAGCAGTCAAAAAACAAGCGTGGCTAACAAAGCAAAGCTATCCAGCTGCAGCAGTAACACCAGCAATAAAACCGTGTAGACAGTTTAATTATAAGCAGTATCATATATGCAAATTGGTCTGACACAAAAACAAGCATCCCAGCAACATAAGCAACAACCCAGCATTCTCAAACACATAATTCACATGAATAAGCAGTAATCATATGTAGTTAGATGCAAGGCACATATCATCTGAACACTCTTTGGTATCATCACCTAGAGACGTGTAACTAGATCTTCAGGTTTACCTATAACATAACTTAGTGATCGGCCCATTTCTCTTGTCACTGACTGGTCTCTAAGTCAGCTAATGGACTGACCATCAAGATCTTTATAGACTTGTTTGATAATTAGATGGCAAAGTGGATAGAGCACCCAGACAAGTGTCTGGTAGAGGTAGCTGGGTAACTTTGGGCAAGTCACTTAACCTTTGTCTGTCTCAGTTTCCACATCTGTAAGCACCTATCTATCCTATCAAAGGAGATAACAACCGTAAAGCACTTAGTGAAGCACCTGGCACATAGTGGGTGCTATATAAAGTTTGCCTTATGGTTACTATGGTTACACCTAGACCGACAGTCATGCCATGTTGGCTATCGATGTCTCGGTGCACTATGTCCTAGGAGTGTCTTTAGCAGTTTTAGGCAAGAAAGGAATTGCTTCTAGCTTCAACACTCCAGTCCTGTAATAATACACAGTTTCCTTCACTGGGCTCAACACTTTCAGTGTCTATATCCAGGCCAGATAGTTTTAGTTTAGTGGGTCGACAGTGTCTTTTTCTCAGTCTTTGCCTAGGTGTGGTTCAATCATTTCAGTCACGTCTGACCCCTATTTGGGATTTTCTTGGCAAAGATGCTGGAGTAGTTTGCTATTTCCTTCTCCAGCTCATTTTATATAGGATGAAACTGAGGCAAACAGGATTAAATGACTTGCCCAAGGTCACACAACTAGTAAGTGTCTGAGGTCATGTTTGAACTCAGATCTTCCTGACTCCAGGCCCATCACTATCCACTTCACCACCTAACTGCCCTTGTTTAGGTGAGTATCTATTAGAAAATCCAACTAAGTCTGCTATGGGCTAACTAAATGTGTGGTTATATGGTGTAGTTCTGATTGCGCCCCCTCCATTCTCTGGCACTATTTTGTAAACAGGCAAGTTTTCCAATCTCTCACTAATTTTGGGTTAGCTTCTCAGGGTCACCTAACTTTTGGGTTCATGGACAGATGGCTACTACACAAGTCCAAGACCTAGCAAACAATCTAGTAACCCTGGCATGTGTACCAATGTGCTTAGTGGGCCATTTTAATGTCCTTGTATTCAAATTAAGTAATCTATACACATCTATATCTTTCAATTTTTCCGAGTCACTACCACTATAGGTAATGAAGGTATAGAAGGACTGCTGGGTTCTGTGATGTTACCATCAACCAGCATCTCTTTGAGATGGTTTCTGAAATCTTCAGTCATAAACAGAGGAAACCTCCTCTACCTTTCTCTGAGTGCTCAAGAATTAGTGCTCTTCACTCTCTTGGCTGCATCGCAAGCCCTCCATCCCACATTTGAATGTCTATCTTTTTACTGAGTTAACCTCAACCTAGCCTTCCACTCTTGTGGTACCGAGGAGTCCCTGAAATCAAATATCTTAGGATCCATCAAAGAATTTGAACAGTGGGTGCTCCTGTAGTGTCTCTGAAAGTTCTTGTCTTTATCCCTCTTATGGGTTTTTGCACAGTCTGCGTTGATGGTCAAAGTGTTACTTTGAGCTTGTTACTTACAGTATCGTGCTCGAATTTTGAAAAGGCTAGAATTGCTTCTAATCAGTGCTAAAATGCTGATGAGTTTTGGAGGGTCTGGGGATACCAGAGCCAGAGTGTCTACTTTTCTGTTGACACTAATTTCTTTAGGAAATTTCAAGCTCACCTGAATGTTTCTCAAGCATGTTGAACATTTATCACTAAAATCACCAATTCCAAGGCCTATTATAGACTTTAAAGGTATTTTCCCCAAATATCTGTCGTAAAAAGGTATCATGAGATCCAGTATCTAGGACAACATTACCATCCATATTCTCAAATTTTACCATCACCTCAGCATAAAGGCCTATGAATGTAGGTGAAATAGTTACACCAGGAATTGGGGATAAGGTCAACGTGACAGGCCTTGGGGCCCAGGGTGACCTTCCCTGGCCGTGTGATTTCCCAAAGCTGGATCAAAAGTTTTTAACATTTTCATGGCCAAGGCTACATTCTCTTTGCTAATACATCCAACACAAGCACAGCCATCTAATCCACAATTATAACAAAAGATGAGTCTATTGCTCTGATGGTTACCTTATAAGAGTGTTCTTATGTCAAGTTTTCCTGGCCTCCATTCCCTTGGTCCTCTCCAAGGAGAGAAGGAGTGTGCATTGTTCCATATCTTACCTGACTATCTTGGGTTCTGGGCCTGCCAACTCAGCCAAGGTGGTGCCGTTATCCTGCTTTACTCCTGTGGCCCACACTTGAGAAGGCCTGGAGCTCCCAGAGGCTGAATTTTGTGGATTATATTGACCCTTGAAACTTAGGAGCGCCTGTCTCATCTAGGCCATTGCTGGCAATGGTTTCTACTTCTGCATTGCTCTGATGACATCATCAGTTGCATGAGGGTCATGTGCCAAGACCTGAAACAGTCTATATAGTAAAATTTTTCCTATATTCCCAGGATTTACTCACTGCTCCACCTTGAGGGATAGTAATTAAACAGACTGTTCCTTCCTCAGCACAGATTTAGAGAATTAGCATAGAGGTCTTCTTATACACCCTCTTCAAACACCTCAGCTCCAATTTACATATCCAAAATGCAAGCCACTTCCAGAAAGAGAATTGATGAATTCTGAGCGCAGATTAAAGCATACTTTTTAAAACTTTCTGGATTTTCCTTGTTTTGTGTGAGTATATGTTTTCTTTTGCAGCATGACTAATATGGAAATATGTTTTGCATGACTTTACATGACTTCACATAATTTATATAGTGCTTTGCCTTCTCAAGGTATAGGTGAGGTGAAGGAGAGGGGGAGAGAATTTGGAATTCAAAACTTTTTAAATGAATGCTAAAAAAAATTTATATGTAATTGGTAAATATTTAATGAAATAAATAAAACAATATTTTGAAAAATAAAGTTTATGTTCATTCTTGCCAAGTAACATTTGTCTTTGCCATAGGTCTCATAACTTTGTCTGGCCTTCCATTGTCCCAGGTGCCCTCTTGTCTAACAGTTCAAGTCTCCCAGGAGTGTTCTCTTAGGGAATATGGTTCATATCCAGATGGTATGGTATATGTCTGTAGGAGGGTGAGGGAGTGTGAGGAGAAAGCCTCAGCCTTACTCATAGATCAAGTGGAATTCTTTTTTTTTTAAATGAGTTAATTTTATTTATTTTCAGTGTTTTACAATCACTACTATATAACTTAGATTATTATTTTTTCCTCCCACTCCCCTCCTTCCCCACTACCTCTCTCTCCAAGACAGCATACAATTTTGTATGAGTTCTACATGACGTGGGATTCTTATATTTAATTGTAACATTCATTCTCTTGAAGAAGGGAGAGTAGGAGTCCTTGGCATAGTCCAGAACCCTTTCCTTGAGCAAAAAACATCTAGCTCCACAAACCATTTTTTTTTGTGTGTATGTTTTGTTTGCAGGACATTATGGTGAGTGCAGTGGAGGTCCAGAGATGATGGAGAAATCAGAGGCCTAACCCTCAAGAAGCTTATGGCCCCTAGAGAAAGAGTTGGAAAAAAGCCTTTCCCTCTCCTCTCAGCAGAGACAGAAGATTCTGAGTTTGGAATATTGTTTATACAGTTAGAACAACTGATCTGATATTTCATTTGGATATGCTGATTTTTCTTCTCTTTCGAATTTTTGGTACAAGGGAGAGCTATCTGAGTAGGGATATATTTGGAAATGAAGGTGGTGTCTGAACAGAAGTATCAATGAAATGACATTTTTTAGAAGAAGTTTGTGCTTTGATAAAGCATTTCTACAAATAGAGACTGTGGTAAGCAAGCACTTTGCAAATTAAGTACATAGTCACCTGACTATGTTGTGGCTGGACTTGTGATTTCATTGGTAGAGAAAAATCAAATTCTAGGAAAGAAATTCCCACTACTAAATAAACTGACCAAAAGAAAACGGTCAACCAGCTGGCCTCGCAAACCTGCCCTTACAGTAATTCTCACTGCAGCCCTCCTTTCACCCCTTGTTCCCCAAACACAGGCTCTGGTGCAGGGGTTGGGGAACCTCTGACCTCGAGGCCACATGTGGCCCTCTAGGTCCTCAGATCCAGCCCTTTGATGCTTCAGTCTGCACTTGAGGACTGAGAGGAGCATATGTGGCCTTGAATCCACAGGTTCCCCACCCCTGCCTGGTGTCTTTGAATTTTGAGGAAGGGCTGGGGGAATGGGATGGGATAAGGGAAAGCTGGAAGGACAAGGAAAGTATGGGAGGAACCTATCTCCTTCCTGCCCTGCCTTTCAGGTAGAGATTTAGCTTTCCTAGTGGAGGAACAGAGATAGTCCATGGGAGAAGCTATGAGTCTGGGGAGGTCCTGAGAAACTGTGAGTGAGGAAGTAGAAGTGTGCTGAGAGTGGGGATGAAACACCAGAGAATTGAGGTGGGGAGTGAGGAAGGAGGGAGGGAGCAGGGATCACAAAGAGTTGGCTAGAGTGCTGGTCACTTATGGGTCTGGGCAAGATCAAAGGGGTTGGTGGGGGTGGGGGGGAAGTGGAGAGGAGGCCAGGCACCTGAGTCCTAGAGGGTGATCAAGGATTGGGCAGATCAGGAGTGAGAGACCGAAGGCCAGACAGCTGGGTCCTGGAGGGGCTAAGAGGATGATGAAGAAATTGTATACTGCTAAGAGGCTGGACACATGAGTCCTTCAAGGAGGGGATGTCAAGAGTAGGAGAGGTGGGGTGTTGCAGAGAACCTAAGAATTGGGAGGAGACGTGATTTCTGTGTCTTCCAGGGAGTGGAGGCATCCAGATGGGCTAAGAGCCAGGGGATGGGGGAGTCTAGACCCTTAGGTTTTAGGGGAATCAGGCATGTGGAAGAGTGATTCATATCCCCCTCCATAATTCGTCCCCCTCCTATTCTTCTTTCTCTTCTTTCAGGGCCCCTCCTCCTCTCTTCCCCAAGATTCCTGTGAAGTTAGGAACTGTGGCTGTCAAAGTGGAAATTCACTGTGAGTCCCTTGGCCTGATATCTGTGCCAAGGAAACTGTCTCCAGAGACATACCTGATGGTCTTCTCCACTTCCTGAGGTTTTTCACTCAATTCATTGAGATCTGATTAGCCAAAAGATAAGTCCTGGCAGCAGATGGGAAGCTCTCTGTCCCAGACCTCTTGAACAATGTCCTCCATCCTTTCACTCCTGGTATTTTCTCTGGCCAAGAATTTTCCCATGCCTCGAACACTCTCCCACTGCAATTCTGCTGACAGACTTCCCTGGTTTCCTTTAAATCTGAACTAAAATATTATTTTTAATAGGGAACCTCTTCCCAAATCTTTTACTTCCAGGGCAACTAAGTGATACAATGGATAGAGCAACTGGCCCTAAGGTCAGGAGGACCTGAGTTCAACTCCAGTCTCAGATGTTTACCAGCTGTGTGATCTTGGGCAAGTCACTTAACCCTGATTGCTGTAATTTTAAAAAACTCCAAAAAAATTCTAATGTCTTCCCTATGTTTCATGCCCTGGCTACTTCTTAAACAGGCCTATTCAATGAATGGGCATTGCCTCACCTTAAGTGAGTACCTGCAGCCTAAAGGGTCCAAGGTCTCTCAGTGCATCCTGGGCCATCTGCAGTCATCCTGATGAATATCTGGTCACTGAATTCAGATGGCTTTGGAGGAGAAATGAGGCTGGTGACCTACACAGCCCTCCATCACTCAAATCAAAGTCAAGTGCAAGTCATGTCATCATTTCTCTGATGGCATGGTCTTCTTCAGCAACTATGGATGAACATGATTTTCTATTTATATTATATACAATTTGCTTGTATATATTCACATATTATCTTCCTTGTTAGATTGTGAGGTCCTTAGGGGCAGGGGGACCACCTTTTACCTCTTTTTGTATCCTGTCAACCTATGTCTCCCAGGATTGTCCTGTTCTTAGCACAATGTCTGGCACATAGTAGGGACTATGAAACTTTTGACATGGTTCAACATCCTCTTTTCTTGATATTCTCTTCTCTTTAGGTTTTCAGGACCCTGCTTTCTCCTGGTTCTCTTGCTACCCATCAGACCCCTCCTTCTTAGTCTCTGTTTGGGGATCCTTATCCAGATTATACCCCTTATCTGTAGGTATTCCACAAGATTTTGTGATGACTTCATCAGCATCCATGGACTGAATTATCATCTTTATACTAATGATTTTCAAATCTATCTATTCTACTCTAAACTCCCTGCCGATCTCTAGTCTTGCATATCCAATTGCCTTTCAGACATCTCCAAATGCATGTCCAGTAGACATCTTAAACTCAGGTGTCCAAAACTGCACTCAGTATCTTTTGCCACAAACTCTCCTCCTTTCCCTCTTATTGTCAAGGGCACTCAATTCTTCAGGTTCACAACCTAGGCACCGTCTTCAATTCCTCAATACCTCTCCCCACCCCCACCCCATAGCCAATCTGTTTCCAAGTCCTTTCAATTTCATTTTGGCAATGTCTCTTAATATGCCCCCTTCTTTTCCCAGATACTGATACCACCCTGGTATATTGCAACAGCCCACTAGTTGGTCATCCTGCTATGCCCTCTCTATTTCAGTACAACTTCCATTAGATCATCAACGTGCTTTTCCTAAAATGCAGATCTGACCCCCTTACTCAATAAATTCCACTAGCTCCTTATTGCCTCTAGGATCAAATAAAAAATCTTCTATTTGACTTTTTATAACCTGGCCCCGTCCCACCCTTTCCAGTCTTCTTTACACCCTAGCCCCCTCACCCCATCCTGCTTCAGTTCAGTGACATTGACCTTCTTGCTACACCGCGAACAAAACATTTCATCTCTGTGCTTTGTGAATTTTCTCCAACTATCCCTCATGCCCAGAATACTCTCTCCTCAATTCCATCTGCTGACTGGCCTGGTTTCCTCAAGTGTGAACTAAAAGTTCTACAAGAAGTCTTTCCCAACCCCTCTTAATTCTAGTGTCTTACTTCTGTTAATTATTTTATCTGTTAATTATTTCCTGTTTTAATTTAATTTTATTAATCTGTTAATTATTTCCTATGTAACCTGTATATAGTTTATTTGTACATATTGCACATCCTTGTCATGTCCTCCCTCAGACTGTGAGCTCATGGAGGTCAGGGACTGTCTTTTGCTTTTTGTAACCCCACTGCTTAGTACAGTACCTGATGGACATAGTAGATCCTTAATAAATGCCTGACTGATAAACGCTGACTGCAAGTATGCATGGATTGAGACATATCCCATCTGCATAGGAGATCCTGGGAGGCGGACAGTGGCCATATGTTTCTTTGCATTTAATTCTGGCATTAAAAACTATAGGAACACAACATGCTTAGGTGTCTGAATCTATGAATGCAAGGGAAGTGACCTGAGACAGGGGAAGACCCTTTCAGAGTGGGGACTCAGATGCAGATAGCATATTTACCATTTTAATATTTTGAGCAATTTTCCATGCATACTCAAATGAAATTAAACCTTGTTATCAAGGACTTAACATAAAACCCTCTTCTGAGTCAAGTGCTGAAGCAGAGAGGCCTTTGTGTTGTGACGAGCCTCCTAGTTACTTGCAAACTGTAATGTCCTCCAGTGGTGAGAAGAAATACTGAAGCATATAAGAAAGTGCCTGTTTCTTCTTGAATGCTCCTTAGCATGATTGAAAAGGTCATGGGTAATTCAATTCATTGGTCACTGGTAATTCAAGAAGAGCACCACCTAATGGCTAATTCTGATGTTACACTGAGGGAGTTAGACTAATCGACATAGAGACAGCTGTTTTCCTATATACTTAAGGAAGGCAGCATCAAACAGCAAAGAAGCCACACGTGGGGGCTCCTCTGGGATTTCCATCTTGAATGTTTTAGTATTGCAGAGCAGGGGAAAAAATCAGTATTTTTAAAAATTTGTTAAGGCTGTAAATTAAACAACTGATTTTTCTGATGTGTTCACTTTTAAGATAACTTTTGAAAGACTATGTGCCTAAAATGCAGAAAAATGTTTTTCATGATTTCATATGTATAATGGGTGGAGGGAGGGAAGGAATTTGGAACTGCAATTAATTTTTTTTAAAGAAAATCCCTATTTAGTTAAAAAAACCCCAACAACATCTGTATGCCTAAGTTTTGAACCTGATGAATTACTGTATAAAACACTGGTGCGTAGCAATATAAAAGATAACAACAACAATGCTAGCTCACGTTTATTTTTTTAAATTTCTTTGTTTTCAGTTTTCAACAATCATTTCCATAAGTTTAAAATTTTCTCACCCTTCCTCCTCCCTCCCTCCCTCCCTGAGATGGCATGCAATTTTATATGGGTTCTACACATACATTCTTATTAAACACATTTTCACATTAGGCATGTGATAATTAACATTTACATAACAGTATTATTTTATCTGCTTCTTATAACAACCCTGGGAGGGAGGTGCAATCATTACAGATAAGGAAATTGAGGCAAACAGAGAGTTTAAGAGAAGCCTAGAATCACATAGGTAAGTGCCATAGAGAAGACACTGTCAATAAAAGTCATGCCTCATGACTTGTCTCAAGTGATCAATCAACATGTATTGAATCAGTCAGTCATTCAACAAGTATTTATGAAGTAATAACTATGGGCCAGGCGTTGGGAATATATAAAGACAAAAACAAAAAAGGAGTGTAGGTTTTATCAAGAGAAACAATATGTATCTATGTAAGTAGATAAAAAATATACACGATATGTTGTTGTTCAGTCATTTTTCAGTGGTGCTCAACTCTTCATGACTCCATCTGGGTTTTCTTGTCAAAGATACTGGAATGGTTTGCATTTCCTTCTTTGGCTCATTTTACAGATGAGGAAACTGAGGCAAACAGGGTTAAGTGACTTGTCCAGGGTCACACAGCTAATGTCTAAGGCTGGATTTAAATTCAAGAAGACAAGTCTTCCTGACTCTAGGCCCAGAGTTCTACCCACGGTGCTACCTAGCTGGCCTACATGCCCTACATGGTTACTAGGTAATTTTGGTGGGGCAGGCACTAGCAGCTGAGGGGATCAGGAAAGGCCTCATGTAGGAGATAGCACTTGATTAAACCTTAAAGGAGGCTAGGAAGTCTAAGGGATAGACATGAAGTGGGGGATATGTTCCAGGTATGGGAAAAACAGCATGTGCAAAAGTCTAGAGGCAGGAGATTTGTGGAATGTGTCATAGATAACAAGGTCAGTTTGTTTATCTGAAGTTCTTTCAGGGAAATAAAGTCAAATAATCCCAGAGACTAGTTATACTGTCACGAAGAAAGGAGTTTGTATTTGATTCTAAAGGCAATAGAAAGACACTGGGATTTATTTTTTATTTTAAATTTTATTGTTAGTTTTCCTTTCCCATCACTTTTATTTCCAAATATATCCTTCCTCCGTTCCCTACCAGAAAGGTTATCAGCATATGGGCATATAATCAAATCAACCGGATTTGACAGACAATCCCCCCTTTTTCCTACAACCTCAGGGGAAAGAAGTCTTATGAGGCTACAAATATAGGTCCCCTTCCCCATCTCAAGAAACTGGAGGAGAAGGTATGGGCCATGAAGTTGACAAACAATCATAAGTTGAACTGCACAACACATGGCCCCTGGATGAGAACAGAGAGAGACAAGGCTCTTTTTTATTCATTCTATGTACTTAAAAAAACCCAACAACTTAAAAAGAGGAGTGGAAATGAAGTGATTCAGGAAAATGACCCAATAATGACTCTGAGTATAACAGTGTCTGAAGTATTATATGCCTATGGTTCCCCACGGCAGCTTGGTGTTGCAGTGGATAGATTTCTGCACCTGGAATCAGAAGATTCATCTTCTTGAGTTCAAATCCAGTCTCAGATATTTAGCTAGCTGTGTGACTCTAAGCAAGTCACTTAACCCTCTTTGCCTCAGTCTCCTCATTTGTAAAAAATGAGCTGGAGAAGGAAATGGTAAATCACTTGGCAAATCTTTGCCAAGAAAACCCCAAATGGGGTCACAAAAAGTTAAACGTGACTGACATAGTGCCCCACAGAGACAAAGAAGGGAAAAAAGTATATTTTCTTGTTTCTTTTTCAGGACCAAGCTTAGTAATTTTAATTACTAGTGTTCATTTTTGTGTAATTTTTTGTACTTTGAATTTATGAATGTAAAATTTATGAATGTAAAAATTATGAATATTGTTTTCCTAGTGTTGTTTATTTCACTTTGTATCATTTTGGATAAGTTTTCCAATGCCTCTTGAAATTAATATTTCTTATGCATTAATATTTGATTTATATTCATGGATCACAATTTATTCAGCTATTCCTAATCAATGAGCATCTACCTTGTTTCCAGTTTTTATTACAAAAAAAAATCAGCTATAAATATTTCGATATTTATAGAGTCTTTCTATCATTGACCTTTTGGGGTTCATAAACTTAGTATTGGGATTCCTGGGTAGAAAAGTATGGCTATGTTAGCCACTTTCTTATAATGTTCTAAAAATGTTTTTATTGATCTTTTATTTTTTAACATCATCAGTTTTCCCCAGTATCTCTACCTCTCTCCTTCCCCATACAACAAATAATATTTTCAAAGACAAAAAAAAGAAGAAAAATAAGAGGAAAAACTCAGCACAATCAATACATTATTGAATAAATCCAAAAACGTGTAATATACACCTGTGGACTGCCCACCTCTGCAAAGGGGCTGGTTGGGAATATCCTCTCATATATCTTCTTTCAAGTCATGCTTGTTCTTTATTATGCAATATTCATTTTTTTATTTTTATGTGTGTGCTTATTCTTTTCATTTACATTATTTTAGTTACTGTACTTAGCATATTGTTTTCTTGGCTCTGCTTACTTCATTCTGTATCAGTTCATATAGATCTTTCCTTGCATTTCTGTATATATACCAGACAAATTATTTGACAGACATTGTTTCACAGATTATTTGATGTCATTTCATGTACCACAATTTGTTAAGCCATTTCTGATCCATGGGCTTCTGCTTTGTTTCCAATTCTTTGCTACTTAAAAAAAGTGCTTCTATAAATATTTTGGTGCATCTGAGGATTTTGTTTTTTACTGATGACTTTCTTGGGATATAAACTCAGTAATGGAGTCTCTGGGTCAAAGGATATGGATATTATAGTCACTTTATTTGCATAATTCCAAATTGCTTTCTAAAATGGTTTTGTTTTTTTTTTTTACCAATTGATAGCTTCACCAACAACACACCAATGTGCCTATCTTTCCACAACTCTTGGACTATTCCCATTTTTTTGTCATCTTTGCCAATTTGCATAGTGTAAGATGAAAACTCAAGAGTTTTTTATCTGAATTTCATTATTGGTAGTTTTAGCACATGGTTAATAGTTTCTATTCTATAGAGAACTCTTTTTCCATATCCTTTGACTTATTATCTATTGGTAAGTGGTTATTGTAGACTATAATGTGAGTTCTGGAAGTTCATACTAAAAGGGATATTGATATCTTGTAGACTGTCCAAATGAAGTACACCAGAATGGTGAGATGATTAGAGACTGAGCCATTCAAAAATTACTTGAAATAACTAAGGATGTTTAGTCTTGAGAAGAATTAGGATGGAAGGAATTAGACATGTGTCTTCAGAGGGCAAAACTAGGACCAATAAATGGGAGTTACAGGGACATTATTTCAGCTTAACAAAAGATGAAAGCTCTCTATCAAATCATAAGGTGCTCTGTTTGTGTCAGCTACAATATTAATTGCTGTTGTGAAATAATGCTTTAGGGTTTAAATATGTGATTTCACTTAATCTTCATAAACCTTTAAGATAAGTGGTTATTTTCTCCACTTTATAGATGAGGAAACTAAGAGAGATGTCTTGCCCAGGGTCCTACATGTAGGATTCCAACCCACTCTGCCATCTAGTTGTCCAACAGTGGAATGGCCTACCTGAATGAGTTTCTCAGTTATGGGAAGTATTCAGCTAGATAAGGAGCAATCTATCTGTGGACATCCATGCACTGAGCAGAGAATTAGATGGACTAGGATATTCAGATCAAAGATAGGAGAACCTTGTCAAGTCGTCAGTCAAAATCTTTCCAGTTGAGCCAGACTGCTAGAGCTCATCTTTTGGGAACACAGGGTCACTTATTCTTCCCCTTTGGCTGCAGATTCTTTTTTTTTTAATTTATTTATTTTTAGTTTTCAACATTCACTTCCACAAGATTTTTAAAAATTTATTTAAGTTTTCAACATTCATTTCCACAAAATTTTGAGTTCCAAATTTTCTCCCCATCTCTCCCCTCCCCCCACCTCAAAGTGCTAAGCATTCTAATTACCCCTACCACCAGTGTGCCCTCCCTTCTAACATCCCTCCCTTCCCTTATCCCCATCTTCTCTTTTGTCCTATAGGGCAAGATAAATTTCTATACCCCATTACCTGTATTTCTTGTTTCCCAGATGTATGCAAGGACAATACTCAACAGTTGTTCCTAAAACTTTGAGTTCCAACTTCTCCTCCTTCCTCCCTCCCCACCCATCCTCACTGGGAAGGCAAGCAAGTCAATATAGGCCATATATGTGTAGTTTTGCGAATGACTTCCATAACAGCCATATTGTGTAAGACTAACTATATTTCCCTCTATCCTATCCTGCTCCCCATTTCTTCTATTCTCTCTTTTGACCTTGTCCCTGCCCAAGAGTATTGATTTCTAATTGCTCCTTCCTCCCATTGCCCTCCCTTCCATCATCCCCCCCACTCTGCTTATCCCCTTCTCCCCCACTTTTCTGTATTGTAAGATAGGTTTTCTTCCCAAATGAGTATGCATTTTATTCCTTTCTTGAGTCAAATATGATGAGAGTAAGCTTCATATTTTCCTTGTCACCTCTCCCTTTTTTCCCTCCATTGAAAAGTCTTTTTCTTGCCTCTTTTATGAGAGATAATTTGCCCCATTCCATTTCTCCCTTTCTCCTCCCAATATATTCCTCTCTCACCCCTTAATTTCATTTTTTTAGATACGATCCCATCCTATTCAACTCACCCTGTGCTCTCTGTCTCTGTGCGTGTGTATGTAATCCCACCAACTACCCAGATAATGAAAAAGGTTTCAAGAGTTACAAATGTTGTCTTTCCATGTAGGAATGTAAACAGTTCAACTTTAGTAAGTTCCCTATGATTTCTTTTTCCTGTTTACCTTTTCATGCTTCTCTTGATTCTTGCGTTTGAAAGTCAAATTTTCTTTTCAGCTCTGGTCTTTTCATCAAGAATGCTTGAAAGTCCTCTATTTTATTGGAAGATCATTTTTTCCCCTGAAGTATTATTCTCAGTTTTGCTGGGTAGGTGATTCTTGGTTTTAGTCCTAGTTCCTTTGACTTCTGGAATATCATATTCCATGCCCTTCAATCCTTTAATGTAGAAGCTGCTAGATCTTGTGTTATCCTGATTGTATTTCCACAATACTGGAATTGTTTCTTTCTAGCTACTTGCAATATTTTCTCCTTGACTTGGTAACTATGGAATTTGTCTACAATATTCCTAGGAGTTTCTCTTTTTGGATCTCTTTCGGGAGGTGATCAGTGGATTCTTTCAATATTTACTTTATCCTCTGGTTCTAGAATATCAGGGCAGTTTTCCTTGATAATTTCATGAAAGAAGATGTCTAGGCTCTTTGTTTGGTCATAGCTTTCAGGTAGTCCTTAATTTTTAAATTATCTCTCTTGGATCTGTTTTCCAGGTCGGTTGTTTTTCCAATGAGATATTTCACATTATCTTCCATTTTTTTCATTCTTTTGGTTTTGTTTTGTGATTTCTTGGTTTCTCATAAAGTCATTAGCTTCCATCTGTTCCATTCTAATTTTTAAAGAACTATTTTATTCAGTGAGCTTTTGGACCTCCTTTTCCATTTGGCTAATTCTGCTTTTTAAAGCATTCATTGGCTTTTTGAACCTCTTTTGTCAATTGAGTTAGCCTATTTTTAAAGGTTTTATTTTCTTCAGCATTTTTTTGGGTCTCCTTTAACGAGTTGACTCACTTTTCATAAGTTTCTTGCATCTCTCTCATTTCTCTTCCCAATTTTTCCTCCACCTCTTTTACTTGATTTTCAGAATCCTTTTTGAGCTCTTTCATGGCCTGAGACCACTGAACACTTATTTTGGATGTTTGGAATACAGAAGCCTTCACTTTTATGTCTTTCCCTAATGATAGAATTGTTCTACCTCATCTGAAAGGATCAGAGAAGACATCTATTCACCAAGAAATTAACCTTTTATAATCCTATATTTTCCCCTTTTTTGGGCATTTTCCCAACCAGTTACTTGACTTTTGGGTCCTTTGTCAAGAGTCGGGTATACTCTGGGGATCTATAAGATCTTAGCTCCTCCAAGGTGGCACAGTCAAGCATGTATAGTGGTCTGGGACAACAAGAAACTTTTGTGCCCAGAATCTGTGAGTGGTAGTTTCCTCTCCACAACCACCGGGCCTCCAGTTCCACCAAGCCAGCACTGGGGGGGTGGAGATTCAGATAAGCTGCTCAATTCCTCCAGAGGCTTTGAGTAGGGGCAGGGCTGCCATTCAGTGTGAGAAAAAGATCAGTTGCTCAATTCCTCCAGGAGCATTAGGTGGGGCCACGGCCGCCCCACAGGGCTGAGGTAATAATCAGCTGCTTAGTTCCCCCAGGGTTTTGCGATCCAACAATGGATGCTGACTGCTGTGGGAGCTGTCTTATCCATGAGGCTTCTGCCACTGCTGCCTGAGGCCAGAGCTATGGGAAGACCCTGCTCCCTTCTCAACCAGCTGAAAAAAACCTTCTTATTTACCTTTGGCACCTGTGGGTTGAGGCATCTGCAAACTGCAGCTGCTGCCACTGGGACCTGCTCAGGTCCTCCTCCCAGTGCTGTGCCAGGGAAGGCTGGGCTGGGCTCCACTCTGCATCTGGTGGGACAGACCTTTCCCGTCAACCTCTCAGGTCACTGTGGGCTGGAAATCCCCTGCCCTCAGTTGTTCTATGGTTTCTGTTGCTCTAGAATTTGTTGAGTCTTTCTTTACGGGTATTTTATGGGCTCTGGGGTAAGAACTAGTATATGTGTGTCTTTCTACTCCACCATCTTCCATAATATTTTGAGTTCCAAATTTTCTCCCCATCTTTCCCCTCTGCCCACTCCAAGACAGCATGCCTTTTGATTTACCAATTCCCCCAATCTGCTCTCCCTTCTATCACACCACTCCCTTCTCTTAAACCCTTCCTCTCTACGTTTTTGGAGGGCAAGATAGATTTCCATATCCCACTGCCTGTATATCTTATTTCCCAGTTGCAAGTTAAAACAACTTTCAACATTTGTTTTTAAAACTTTTGAGTTCCAATTTCTCTCCTTTCTTCCCTTCCCATCCATCCCTACTGAGAAGGTAAGCAATTCAATATAGGTTATAAATGTGTAGTTATGCAAAACACTTCCATAACAGTCATATTGTGAAAGACTTCCTATATTCCCCTCCATCTACTGTTCTATTCTTTTGACCCTATCCCTCGTCAAAGTGCTTACTACCAATTACCCCCTCGTATCATCTGCCCTCCCTTCTATCATCTCTTCCCATTCCCACCCTGCTTATACCCTTCCTGCCTACATTCCTGTAGTGTAAGATGGATTTTTATACCAAATTGAAGGTGCATGTTATTATCTCCTTAAGCCAAATGTGATAGAGTAAGGTTCACTCTTGCCCTCTCACCTCATCCCCCTTTCCCTACATTGAAAAAGCTTTTTCTTGCCTCTTTTATGTGAGAAATAATTTGCCACATTCTATTTTTGCCTTTCTCCTCCCAATATACTCCTCTCTCACCCACAGGGTCACTTTCTGTCACAATGGTGGGGGAGTGGGGAGGATTTTAGCAAAAGCTGACTCAGTACAGCAAACTCCATATTACAACAGCAATGGGGTGGTGATGGTGGTGTGCCTGGGAGGTTTAAACACACACCCTCAAGAAAATGAACTCTGTTTCTGCGAGCAGGTTTCTGTGAACTCTCATCTCTTTCCTACCTTCCTCATCTTCAAGAAATGACACAAAGATACAACTTGAACATACTTTTTAATTCAGGATTGGGGATAGGGGCCAAAAATGGCATATGGAACAAGTGGAATCAAAAGGTTTTGGAGTAGAAATTTAGATATCAAGGTTAGGTCAAGAAGTCAGAGTTGGAGAGGGGGAGACAGCTCTAGGTTCAGGAGGATTGGTCTCAAAGTACCGGTCCAGTAGTGTCTCTACTTCGTTCTCTTCATAGTCCCACACCTGGAATCGTGTCCCATCAGCTGCACCTCGGATCATGGCTGAGAGCACTGGGGGAAGAGCAGAAGCAGAGGTAAGGCACAGCAGGGACAAATATCCACACTCAGCCCATTCCTGGATCCCTTGTGGGGAAGGGTACCAGTCACTGTAAGTTTGTGACAGTAGAGCTGCCTTCCACCATCTCAAGGGATGCTGTGTGGACCAAGAATAAGGCCTCGGGGCATAGGAATAACAGCTGGAAACTAAGAAGTGTCAGAGCTTGACTCAGAGTTGGGACTGTTCCCAAATGTCGGGGGCTGCACCAGGGAGGTGGTAGATCACTCTTTAGGAAATGTCTTCAAGCAGGACTGGGAAATCACTTGTGATGTATCTTAGGGATGGTATTAACACCATCTAGCTCCCTTCCCAAGAGTCAATTCTACGCAGACAGCTTTGGGGCTGTGATAAATAAACTGACTCAAACTGCTTGGGCCTCTCCTTTTGATCCTGTTCCCTTAGGAAGGTAGGATGGCAGGGCACAGGAGGTACTCACCTCGACCAGACTGAGGACGAAACAGGCACAGAATTCTCTTGTTGAGGGCCACAGCCCTGCCAAGTTCATAGCCGACACCCAAGGAAGGCTGGGTCACTTCAGCCACCACCACTAGAGGGAGACAAGCAGAAGATGGGTTGGCTTGAAGTCTCTCTACTATTTGTATGGAAGCAGAGAGGGTTAGAGACTGCTAAGAAATGATATAGCATGTGTACAATTAAATGTAAGATTTAACTGTATTGCCACTATTCTTGTGGAAAGGCATGTGGAGAGCACACAGTCAATCCTGGAGGGAAAGGACAAGAGACTCCTTGGATACGAGGGTGGAAAAATCCAAGAAACCTCTACCTTGTGCTTCTAAGAACTGGGAATCCAAAGCTGGACAACTCACCATCTGCCTGCTGCAACCAAGCCAGGTCTCGCTCATGAATGAGTCTGTCACCCCCTGCTGCCTCTTCCCCTGCAGAGATTGGGTGGACAAGGAGTCAGATGAGCAAGGATGGAAACCTACTCCCACCTTGCCCTTGGGTCCCTCTCCACTCACTATCCACAATCGCACTCAGTCTTCTTTTTTAAAAAGTTATACATGTACAACCATATTAAACATGTTTCTATATTAGTCATGCTGAGAAAGAATCAGAACAAGAGGAAAAACCAAGAGAAAGAAAAAACCAAACAAAAAAAGAAAACAGAATGCTTCACTCTGCCTTCAAACTCCATAGTTATTTCTCTGGATGTGGATCATATTTTCCATTGAGTCTTTTGGAACTGTCTTAGATCACTGTGTTACTGAGAAGAGCCAAAGCTGGTCATCAAACAATGTTGCTGTTACTGTGTACAATGTTCTCCTGGTTCTGCTCACTTCACTCAGCATCAGTTTATGTACTCAGTCTTCTTCACCCCACAGTCATTCACTATCAGCAGGGTTACAGTAAGAGTGAGAAGTTGAGTTGTGGAACTTATAAGATTCTTTTCAAATTGAAGATTCTATGAAAAATGTTTAGTAAGAATCCACTATGTGCTAGACTTATGGGACTGAGTTCCTGTCCTCAAGTCACAGAAAGCACAATAAGGGGAATGAGCCTTTAACTGGACTTTGAATGATGGTTAAGAAGTGGATATATAGAGTAGGGAAGAGTATTTCAAGTTTGAAGGATGGTATAAGCAAGAAAGCTGAGATGAGAATGGGAGACAGAGGCACAGGGAAGGGCCAAAGTGAATCTCGTTTAAGTGAAATCTTTTTAATAGAGAGAGATAAAACTACTTTGGAAAATGTGGGAAGCCTTGAATGTCAGGTTAGGGGGTTTGAATTTTATTCTGTAGGCAGTAAAGGAAATTTTTGAGCAGGGAAATAGGCATGATTGAAGTAGTATCTTAGGAAGATTAAACCAGAATGGACTGAAGCAGAAGAAACAGGATGCAAGAAGGCCCACAAAGGAGTCTATTCCAGTAGCTTAAGACAGAAATTATGATCTTAGGGTGGTGGCTGCATCAGTGGAAGGGAAGGCATGATTTGTCAGTTGGCAATGTGGGGGGAAGGAAGAGGCTAAGAATTAAAAGAGGGCTCTGACTGACCAACTGTTTTAGAGAATGTGATCCTGGAAGGGAGAAATGTACTCCAGGCAACTGGAAATGTGGGGTGGCAGGTTAGGAAAGGTTAAGGAGGCATAGAGATACAGACTTGGAACTCATCTGTATTCATACCTGATTAAAATCATGGCAATGAATAAGACTTCCAAAAGCTAATGTAAAGAGGATTAAGGACAAAGCCTTGAAGGATACCTACATTTAAGGGAGAGAGAGGAATCAGCAAGACAGAACTACAAGGATTAAACAGGGGTAAAAGGAAAACCAGTATAGTGCCTCACAAGCAAAGGGTGTCCAGAAGAGGAGGCTGCATAAAGTACTACAGAGAGGTGCTGAGGAATAAAAATAGAAAAAAAGCTATTGGATTTATATCTAATATAATAATCCCAATGAGAGGGCAATTATCAAAAGAAATCAGTGTGGCTATACAGGGAGAGCTCTACTGAGCTATTTTTAGACAGATACATGCACAAAAGACTGACAGTATGACAAGTCATCAAAGATATTGAAGAAGACTTAGGAAAAAGAGTGTAATGTTAGCAGATGACAAAGGGACATATCAGGTAAGGACCCTGGGGAAGTCTTTTCCAGGACACTAAACCATCCTAGATAAACAAAAAAACTGAGCCATAATGGTGAAAGAGCTCAAAATCATGATTCAGGCTCTATTGAAGAAACGAAATATATCTAATCTGGAGAAGGGAAGGCTTAGGGAAAGCACAATAATTAAAATGGAAAGGCTATCATACAGAAGATGGATTAGCTTTTTTCTTTTTGGTCTCTAAAATGTAAAACAAGGATCTATGGGTGGATGTTGAGGAAAGTAGGTTTCAAGTCAATATAAGGAAGGAACTTCTCAACAATTAGAGCAATGGGCAGCATAGGCTGCCTTTTTCAATGGTCTCCCGACGCCTTCAAGCAAGGTTAAACAATTATTCACTGGCAGTGTTGTAAAGGTGCAATTATAGGGGTGACTACATAACTTCTGAGGTTCTTTTCAAAACTGTTACGCTTAGATATCATTATAGAATTACACCATTCCTACTGTGTTTCTGACTCTTCTGGCAAGATCACTGAACTGTAAAAAAAAAGATAGTTTGTTCTGACAAACATCACCATGAGATAACTGAAGCTGAAGGTAATTGAGTAGAAGCAATCATATCCCAGTGTATTTTAAGAATTTACAGATGTGATTGCTGAGACAGTGTGAGCAATCTTTAAGAACATTAAAGAGAAAAGCTCAATGACTGGAAACAAGCAAATGTCTAAATGTGCAATAAAGGGAAACAGATACATCCCAGAAACAGCTAACCATATGATGTCATGGCCAAGAAAATTAAAGAATGCATTTTTGAATGAGTTTGTGAGTCTCTAGAAAGGCAGGTGATGATTACTAAGAGCCATCATGGGTTCAGTAAGAACAAATGATACCACATTAACTTCACTCCTTTTGTCACAGGGTCAGTGGTCTGATGGCCACTAGACCACCCTTCTTGGGGCAAGGACTGTCTTTTGGCTTATCTGGTATCCCCAGCAATTAGAACTAGCACATAGTAGGCATTTAATGTCTAGTGGTTGATTGTAGAAGGTATATTTCAAGTCAGCCTATGGAAAAAAATTTCCTTACTTTACAGTACTGTCGTTTCCCTAGGCAGAGGGATTTGGGGATGAAGGCCATGGGTAATCTTATTCCTTCCAGTCCCCATTTATTAATAATAGCTAACTACACTATACAACTATATAGCACGACGTGCCAAGCACTGTGCTAAGGGCTTTAAAAACAACAGCTAATGTTTATATAGCACTTACTTGGTGCCAGGCATTGTGCTAAATGCTGTACAAATATTACCTCATTTGATTTTCACAACCCTGGGGGGTAGCTGCTATTGCTACCACCCCAATTTTACAGACGAGGAAAGGGACTTGCCTGGAGTCACCGGCCTGGTGCTCCACCCACTACTGCACCCAGCTGCTTCTAGCTGCCCACCGCCCAGACATCCACTGCCCTGGGGCAGAGGTCTCAGGCTCACCCACCCTCGGGTCCAGCCCAAGCCCCAGTTCAATGAGCTCAGCTCCCTCCCCCAAGCTAGGAGTCTCACACCAGGCGGGAGGCAGACTCCGCCCCGCGACTCTCCCCGCCCCTCCCAGCCAAGACCCCGCCCCCTGACTCCGCGGGCGGGGGGAGGGGAGGGAAGCGTCCCTTCTCTCCTCCCCCTCCCCTGCGCCGCGGCCCCGAGGCGAGTGCAGACCCCGCCCTCCGCCCGCGGCGGGCCTCTCACCGCGCGCGCCCAGCTCGGCGGCCGCCACGTGCTCGGTGAGCACCACCCCGAAGTGCCGCAGTCTGGACACGATGCGCCCATAGAGGGCCCGGTCCTGCCTCCCGCCTCGGATGCTCCCGCAGAAGTACAGGGCTCGCCGGCCGGGCCCCGCTGGCTCCCGCGGCTCCGCCTCGGGCCCTTGCTCCCCGCTCGGCTCCTGCCCCGGGGCCTCCGCCGCCGCCTCCGCCATCCCCGCCTCCGCTACGCCCCCTGCAGGCTCCGCCCGCCGCGTGGGCTACGGCACCGCCCCAGGGCGCACGTGATTCCCCGGCACGTGATCAGGCAGCCCGGGGCCCTTACCTTTACCTCCACCTCCCTCCTTACTGCGAGTGCTACCGGAGAGGGAAGGGGGCCGCCCTAAGAACGCCCCGCCCCCTGCGCTGGGCTCCGCCCTGCGACCGTCACAACCAGCAGCGCTGACACGGCCTGGTCGCCTTGGCGGGAGTGCGCACGTGCGCAGCCCGAGGCCGCGGTGGGGCCTGGGTTCGACTGGCTCCAGAGCGAGCCTTCTGGCGCCACCGTGGGCGCATGCGCCCTCAACCATCGGGGCCTCAAAGTCCTCATCCACAAAGTAGGGAGAGAGCGGCTGCGGCTGGTTAGGTGGCGCGGCGGGCAGGGTGCGCATGGCCTCAGACCGCAGCAGTGAGACCCTGGGCGAGTCACCCAGCCCTGTCCGCCTCAGGGAAATGAGCTGCAGGAGATGGCCAAGCCCTCCGGCATCCGCCCGGAAGACCCCAGATGGGCCCCAAACTGGAAATGACTGCCCAAGCTGCGCCAACGGAGACGGGAAAGCTCCCTCCTGTAGGCTTCCTTCTGGTTGTGTTTCAGTCATTCCAGTCCTGTGGCGGAGATACCGGAGGGGTTGGCCATTTCCTTCTCCAGCTCGTTTTCACAGCCGAGGAAACTGAGGCAGACTGGGTGAAGTGACTTGCCCAGGGTCACACAGCTAGTAAGTGTCTGAGGCTGCATTGGAACCCAGGTCTTTGTGACTCCAGGCCCAACACTCTATTCACTGTGCCATCTAGCTCCCCATTACATTCTTATTCTTGAAAGCTTTGCTTCTCAGAGCCCAGAAGGGCATTAGGTTTTTTGACTAGCACATCATTCTCCTGATTCATTTGAGTGTGTGTAATACAAAACAACTCCCAGAGCTTCTTCCAATGAATTATTGTCTAACCATCTTTCTCCTAACATGTACTTAGGAAGATGGGCAACTAGGTGGTGCAGTGGATAGAGCAGGAGTCAGGAGGACCTGAGTTCAAATCTCACCTCAAACACTTGACATTCACTAGCTGTGTGACCTTAGGCAAATCACTTAACCCCAACTGCCTCATCCTGGGTCATCTCCAGTCATCCTGATGAATATCTGGTGACTGGATTCAGATGGCTCTGGAGGAGAAGTGAGCCTGGTGACCTGCACGGCCCTCCCTCACTCAAATACAAAGCCAAGTGCAAGTCTTGTCATTATTTCTCTGATGGGGTGGTCTTCTGCAAGGAAGGACGAACACAAAAACAACTTGGATTTTTATACCCAAATATAAGACTTTACATTCATCCCTTTAAATTTCATCTTATTAGACTCATCCAATGCTCAAGCCTGTCATTTCTATTATTACCGTGGTGACAAATATAGTACAGTGGAAAGACGAGTTCAAACCCCATCTCTGATATTACCTCTCTTCCTTTGCACAGATCATTTTCTATATTTCAGTTTTCTCATCCATGAAGTGAGGAGGCTGGTACTAGATGACCTCTAAGGCCTGTCTCTAATTCTAAATCTATTATCTTATAATCTCATGGACTTACTCTTATGTGGACCTCAGTTTCCTGATCTGCAAAATGAGGAAGTTTTGCAAAAACTTGCAAATCAGCAAAAAAAGGGAAGGACCATAATTCTAAAAATTCTTTGGTTCTTTGAAACCATGACAAAGAGACAAAAAAGATACATTACAGGGAAATGGCATATATACGCAGAGAAGAAACTAACATATCCATAATAGCAATTCACATTTAGATAGTACTTTAAAGTTTACAGAGTATTTTACTCACAATAATCCTTATGGCATAGGTTGCTTAATTATTCCCATTTTAGCTTTTGCTTCAGTACTTGAATACTTTTGTCATTTCATTCCTATGGATATTTCATTCACTGGTCAAATTCCTTCCTGCCATGAGGTTTGGCTAGTAGAGTGCTTCATGGAGTATTGGAGCAGAAGGGAGAGACTGTGCACCAGATCAGGTCCCAGGCCCATACCAGGGTTCCTGAGAACAAGGGGCTGGAGAGGTCAACTTGTAGGTCCCCAATCTGAGCTCTCTCTGAGATTCTGGAATAACCAGCACTCAATACAATAAGAAAGCAGCTACAAGAACAGGCTCGGCCTTCCCTTCAGAAGTGAAACCCAGCCCTAATATCATGTCTGAAGTTAGTAAGGTGCTGGAAGAATGAGCAAATTCAAAAGAATTCCATTATAAAGAGCTATGATGATGACAGACATGCTCAAGATACAAACCATGAGAAGAACAATTCCAAAACATCTACAAGCAAAACCTCAAAGGAAAACACAGCCTGGGCACAAAAAAGTTCACCTAGAATTCCCAAACAAGATGAAGAAAGATTTTTTTCAAGAAATAGTTAAAAATGTTTTTATCAATGAAATGAAAGCTCTAGAGGAAAAAAATGGAAAAGAAATGAGAATTATGGAAGAAAGAATTGGAAAGGGAGTTAACCAGCTTAAAACAGTAGGCAAAATCTTGTCCAAGTACCAAACTTGGAATGGTAATTAGAATGAATCAAAGAGAAACTAATGATTCCATGAGGCAACAAGAAATATTATAAGAAGTCAAAAGATTGAAAATACGGGAGGAAATAGCTAAGGTATCTCTTAGTAAAACCGCTGACTTGGAAAAAATTGAAGAGAAAAATTTAAAAATCACTGCTCTACCTTAAAGGCATGCTGCTTGAATCTTAAAAGAAAACTGCCCATATTTTCATAGAACCAGAAAGCAAAATGGGAATAGAAAGAATCCACTGGCCACCTCTTGAAAGAAATCCTTAAATGAAACTTTATGGCCAAAATTTGGTTTCCAGGTCAAAGAGAAACTACTCCAAGCAGCCAGAAAGAAAAAAATCCAAATACAAAGGAGTCACAGTTAGAATTACACACAATTTAGCAGCCACCACTATAAAGGAGGAGAGAACCTGGAATCCAGTATTCCTGAAGGCAAAGGATGTATACTTATAGCCAAGTATAACTCACCCAGCAAAACTGAATAGAATTCACTTGTGGGGCAGGGGTGGGGAGAATAGAATTGAACCTTTATTGAAACAGACAACTCCTAAACATTCCTCAGAGCTTGTAGAAACTTGGAAGGTCAAACATAGGAGTAAAGAAAAACATAAAACAGTAAATAAGAATCAAGCATCATAAGGGACTAAGCAAGGATAAACTGTTTACTTCTAGGAGTATGATTAAGAGTTCCTTCTAACTCCTGTTATCATTAGGGGTAACAGGGAGTTTAATGAGACAAAAGACCTGGGATTATTTCTGTTATGTCATGATGATCTTGAAAGGAAAATGGAAACAGAGGGGAAGAGGAATACACTAAGGGGAAAATGGAAAGAAGGTTAAGGAAAATTATCTCACATAGTTGAAGTACAAAAGTAGAAGTCTATATAAACAAGGAGTGGAACTGACACTTGAACCTCCCTCTCATCTGAAACAGGGAAGGATAAACATACACAAACATTTCAAGTTAAATACATTTTTTTTGACAGGGAAAAAGAAACTGAAATAGGAGAAGGGGAAATTGGAAATTAGAAGGAGCATAGTTTAAGGGAGGGATTAGTCCTAAGGGGAAAAACCCCCAAAACTCTAAGGATGCAGAAAAAAATTTTTATAGCTCTTTTTGAGGTGGCAAACAATGGAAATCTGAGGAGGTAGCATAAAATAGGGAATAGTCAAATGAGTCACAGTTTGTAAATGTAATGGAATGCTAATAAGCTGTAAAAAATTAAAATGAAGGAGATGGTTTTAGAGAAACCTGCAGCAACTTAAAAGAATTGGTGTGAAGTAAACTGAACCTGGAGAATAATCTATTTATTTTTAAATTTATGTATTCACTTTTCTAAGGTTTTGAGTTACAAATTATTTTCTCCCTCCCTCCTTCCTTTCCCTTCCCCCTAAGAGAGCAAGCAATCTGATATAGGCATACATGTACAAACATATTAAACATTTTCACGTTAGTCATGTTGTGAAAGAAGAATCGGAACAAAAGGGGAAAACCACATTAAAGAAAAAAGAGAGAGAAAATAGTATACTTGGATCTGCATTTGGACTCCATAGTCTCTTTCCCTCATGAGTCTTGGAATTGTCTTAGATCATTTTATTGCTGAGAAGAGTTAAGTCCATCAAAGCTGATCAATGAATAATGTTGCTGTTCTGTTCACTTCACTCAGCATCAGTTCATGTAAGTCTTTTCAGTTTTTCTGAAATCTGCCTCTTATCATTTCTTCTTTTATTTCTTTAAATTAGTGTATTTAATTTTAGTTTTCAACACTCACTTCCATAAGCTTATGGGTTTTAAATTTTCTCTGTCTCCTTCCCCTCCCTCCTGCCCTCAAGAAGCCATGCAGTCCGATAAAGGCTGTGCATATACATTCTTGTTAAAGATATTTTCACATTAGTCATGTTGTAAAGAAGAATTAGAATGAATGGAAGAAACCACGAGAAAGAAAAACAAAACAAACAAAAAAGAGCAAATAGTATGCGTCAATCTGTACTCAGATTCCCATAGTTCTTTCTCTTGATGTGAAGAGCATTTTCCGTCATAAGTCCTTTAGAGTTGTCTTAGATCCTTGCATTGCTGAGAAGAGCTAAATCTATCAAAGTTAGTCTTCGAACAATGTGGTTGTTACTGTGTACATTGTTCTCTTGTTTCTGCCATTTCAGTCAGCATCCGTTCTTTTAAGTCCAGATTTTTATGAAGTCAGCCTGCTGATCATTTCTTATAACCCAATAGTATTCCATTAAATTCATATACCACAATGTGTTCAACCATTCCCCAACTGATGGGTGTGCCCTAAATTTTCAGTTCTTGGCTACCACAAAAAGAGCTGCTATAAATATTTTTGTACATGTGGGTTCTTTTCTCTTTTTTATGATTTCTTTGGGATACAGACCTAGTAGTGGTATTGCTGGATCAAAGGTATGCACAGCTTTATAGCCCTGTGGGCATAGTCCAGAGAAGAATTTATACAATGACAACAATATTGCAATGGCCCACAACTTTGAAGAACAGGAACTCTAAGCAGATTAAGGACCAACTATGGTTCCAGAGGACTGATGATGCAATATGCTACCCACCTCTTGATAGAAAGGGGAAAGACTCAGAATGTAGAATGACACATGTATATAATGAGACTCTCTCTTTGTATATACATACACACATACACATATATGACAGATAAAAATGAGACATCTATAGTGAGACATATGTATAATTAGGCCATATATAATGATACATACCTAGAGAGAGAAAGAGAGTTCTGTATAGTGCAACATATGTGTTCCTAAAAATTACTTTTCTATGCAAAGCTGAACAATAAAAACCACGGGTCTTATGGAAAAGATGAATTTCAGGATGCCACATTTCCAGCCATAGATGATTCTTTTATTTTTGTAGTATTGTCTCTCTCAGTTTGAAATCTGCTTTTTTCTATGCCTCTTGCTCAGGAGATAGTACATATTCTTTCAGTTCTTTCAAAACGCCTATTCTTTCAAGTAACTCCCCAATCCTTAAAGCTTTCCTTTCGCATACACTGCTTCTAGTTTTTGAACCAGAATGATCAGGCATATTTGAGATACCAAATGAAAGGCTATAAATGTGTGTGTGTGTATGTGAAAGAGAGAGAGAGAGAGAGACAGACAGACAGACAGATAAAGAGGGACAGAAAAAATTCAAAAATGTGAAAGATTAGCAAAACACAACTTTGTAAGATAACACGTGCAGAAAACTAAAGTAGATGTTTGAGCTATGTACGTTTGCACATTTTGTTTATTTCTACACAGCTCAGTAGAGCTAGGTGCAGTTTTCTGTATTCACCTAGGATTAGTTCTTGAAGATGAAGTCGCCTATAAGCAAACATCAAATTCATATCATGCTCAAAATATTCCTTAAAATATCAGTTGCATTGGAACAATTTCACGTTTTCAAAACAAGCGTTATAGCAGAACTGACTGTATATTACATACGTATTAACTTCCTTTTGTACATGATCAATGTAGACATTTGTTTTGCTTTATATATGTTTATGAAAGAGGTTTTGTTTTTCATTGATTCTCAATTGTGGAGGGAATAGATAAAGTGGGAGGGAGAGGTGTATTATTGCTGATAAAAATATAGTTTAATTTTTAAAAGAGTATCACCCTCGCACTTTTAAAAAATTATATTTTTAATTATTTCAAATAGAAAAAAAATCTAACTTATCCCCCCCATGGGGGAAAAAAAGAAAAAGAAAATCCATTGCAAACATATATAATTTAAAAATTTCCACATTGGCCATCTCTAAAAAATGATCTCATTCTGCAATTTTGAATCCTTCTGCTGTTGATCAGGAGGTGAATAGCATGTTGCATCATGAGTCGTCTGAAATTGTAGCTGGTCACTAGACTGATAAGAGTTCCTAATTTTTTCAATGTCATTGTATAAATTATTCCCCTGATTCTGTTCGCTTCTTCTAGCATCAGTTCATAATGAGTGTTTTTTGGTTTCTCTGAAATCATTCCCTTCATGATTTCTTCCAACACAATAGTATTCCTTTATGTTCCATGTGTATTTATATATCCATTTATATACCATTCCACACTTTATGGGCAGTCTGTCAGATTCCCATTCTTTGCCATCTCAAAAAGATCTCTAAATATTTTTATACATGCTTAATTTATTTTGCTCAGCACTAATCTCTCCCTTAACCAAACCTCTCCTCTTCCTTTCTTCGCTTTCCCTCCTATTTCTCTATTGAGTAAAATGTATTTCAGAAGCCAGGTGTGTGTGTGTGTGTGTGTGTGTGTGTGTGTGTGTGTGTGTGTGTGTGTGTGTACGTACTCTTCCTTCCTTTGACCACCAGTTCAGTTGAGCTGCTTCCTCGGCTTCCTCCTCCTTGTTTGTATAGATGTCTACTTGCCCACCCTGAGCATGTTAGTTTTTTCTAATCTTTCTCCCCACCACCCATCATGTATTCCACTTCACCTCTCTTTCTGTTTTCCTTTTAAGACCATTAGGACATAACTAGGCTATGTCCATTTGGACTCCCTCTATGTTCCCTAATTATCATAGAGTTCAGAAGGGACATATACTTCATCTCTCCATTCTGGAATGTAAGCAGTTTATCCTTGTGCATTACTTCATGATTGTTCATCCATGTTTACCTTTTATGCTCCTCTTTGCTCCTATGTTTGACCTTCAGAATTTCTACAAAGGTCTGGTCTTTTCATGAAGAGTGTTTGGGAGTCCTCTCTTTTATTAAAGGTCTTCTCTCTTCCCTCTGCAGATTCTACTCAGTTTTGCTGGGTGAGTTATTCTTGGCTTGAAAGCACACATCCTTTGCCTTTTGAAACACTGGATTCCAGGTTCTCTTCTCTCTTTTATAAGGATGGCTACTAAATTGTGTGTAATTCTGATTGTAGCTCCTTTGTATTTGGATTCTTTCTTTTTGGCTGCTTGAGGTAGTTTCTCTTTGACATGGAAAACAAATTTTGGCCATAAAGCTTCATTTGAGGATTTCTTTCAGGAGGTAGCCAGTGGATTCTTTCTATTCCCATTTTGCTCTTTGGTCCTAAGAGATATGGACAGTTTTCTTTTAAGATTCTGAAATATGATATCTAGGCTCTTTTGAGGGGAGTTTTAAGGTAGTGCAATGATTTTTAAATTTTTTCTCTTCAATCTTTTTTTCTGTCAGTTGTTTTTGCTAAGAGATACCTTACTTATTTCCTCCCATATTTTTAATCTTTTGGATTCTTATAATATTTTTTGTTGCCTCATGGAATCTTTAACTTCTCTTTGGTCCATTCTAATTTTCAGGGAGTTTGTTGCTTGGGCAAAGTCTTGTACCTTTTATGCCAAACTATTTATATCCTTTCTAATTTCTTAACTCTCATTTCTTTTCCTGAAGTCTTCTCATTTCACTTATAAAAACTTTAAAAAATACTTTTAAAAAATCATTTCCAGTAAAGATCTCATTTCTAAAATGTATAGAGAACTGAGTCGAATTTACAAGAATACAAGTCATTCCCCAATTGATAAATGGTCAAAGGATATGAACTGGCAGTTTTCAGAGGAAGAAATTAAAGCTACCTATAGTCATATGAAAAAAATGCTCTAAATCACTATTGATTAGAGAGATGCAAATCAAAGCAACTCAGAGGTACCCCATCACACCTATCAGATTGGCTAACATAATAAAATAGGAAAATGATAAATGTTGGAGAAGCTGTGGGAGAGTTAGAACACTAATTCATTGTTGGTGGAGCTGAGAGCTGATCCAACCATTCTGGAGAGCTATTTGAAACTATGCCCAGAGGGCTAGAAAAATGTGCATACCCTTTGACTCCGCAATATCACTTCTAGGACTGTATCCCAAAGAGATCATAAAAATGGGAAAGGGTCCCATGCATACAAAAATATTTATAGCAGTTCTCTTTGTGGTGGCCAAAAACTGGAAATCAAGGGCTGGGAATGGTTGAACAAGTTATGTTATATGAATGTAATGGAATACCATTGTGCTATAAGAAATGATGAATAGGAAGATTTAAGAGAGGCCTTGAAGGACTCATATGAACTGATGCTGAGTGAAAGGAGCAGAACCAGGAGAACTTTGCACACAGCAATAACCACAGTGGGCAAGGAATTTTTCTGGTAGATTTAGTTCTTCACTGCAATACAAGAATCTAAAAAATTCCCAATGGACTCTTGAGGCAAAATGCCTTCCACATCCAGAGAAAGAACTATGGAATTGGATCACAGAATGAAGCAGACCATTTTCTCTTGTGTTTGTTTTGTTTTATGGTTTCTCCCATTCATTTTAATTCTTCTATGCAACATGACTAAGGTGAAAATGTATTTAATAAGAATGTATGTATGGAACCTATATAAGATTGCATGCTGTCTTGGGGAGGGAAGGGGAAAACAGGGGTTAAAGAGGAGGAAAGAGGGGTGAAAATCTATGATATATGGAAGTGATTGTAGAAAACAGAAAACAAAGAAAATAATTTTAAAAAAAATCTCTTCCAGGCATTCTAGTTGAGTTTGTACCCAATCTGTATATTTCTTTGAGGCTTTGCTTGTAGATATTTTGGAAATATTCTCTTCTAGATTGCCTCTTAAGCATGCCTACTACCATAACAACTCTTTAGAGTAGAATTCTTTTTTCATTTGCTCATTCTTCCAGCCTATCTCCTGTCTTTGGACTTGATGTTAGGGCTAGGCTCTGCTCTACTTCTGGAAAGATCTGGGCAGGTCCTGTTGCTGGTTTCTTGGGGGCATTGAATGCACAGGCTGGGGACTTCCAAGCTTTCAGTGCTCTCAGTGTGATCTGATTGAGACAAAATCTATTTGTTTCATGCTCTCCCCCTTATCTCTCTCTCTCTCTCTCTCTCTCTCTCTCTCTCTCTCTCTCTCTCTCTCTCTCACACACACACACACACACACACACACACACACACACACACACACATCTGACTTTTGTAAGTTCCTAAACTGAGTTTTGGCCTGAGCAATGGTAGATACTACTGGATTCAGCCCTTATCAGCTAACTGAAAAGCTCTGTTGGTTTCTAGTGATGGAATTGATCCAAGATTCCTTTATGGTTTTATCTCTGCAGGCTGAGTTAAATGCTAGAACCAAGACCTGTTCTGCTCCTGGAGTCTGAACTACACTGCTGCTGCTTTCTTCTGAATTTCTTCCTTTCTCAGTACACCTTGACCCAAGGTCTATCTTGGGAACACCACCCCCCTGCACAGGACCCCTTCTCAGTCCATCCTGGCTCTGTGACTTAGAACTAAGTAGTGGGCAGTAATGTTGCCACTTGGCAACTGTCCCTAAGTCAGCGTGCCCAAGTATGTGTTTGGGGGTACCCTGATATGGGATTCCTTTTGCTGTAATGCACAGCCTTTCCCTGGGCACTAGAGTACCATGGTCCTATTTATCTCTTGTATCCAAAGACTTCTTTATCTTGCTCCCCATGCCAAGCTGGGGTAGACAAATGTCTTACAATAATTTTTTCTGGATTTATCCATCAAATTTGATCTGGCAAATTTTCTAGATCTGTGTGGAGTTTTCTGGAGGGGTGTTTGGCTATACTGCTTCCTATAATTCTGCCATCTTGGCTCTGTCTCCCTCTTTCCTCTCTATACTTTAATAAATGCATAGCAATAAGTTATTGTGGTCAAAAGTAAAAATAGTCAACATCTAGTGAGGAAATCTTTACATTACAGATGAGGAAAGTGAGGCCCAAAGAAGAAAAGTGACTTGTTCAAGGTTAGAAACACCTCAAACCTGAGTTTTCTGTCCCCAGACCAGTTGAGTGATAGTTCCACTATACTTTAAATCCAATATGCTGCTAGGGATGATGATGATGATGATGATAATGGAGGAACGTATCCTTACAAAAACCCAAAATATTAATGAAATGCAGGATCTATTACAACAAAACAACTATAGAAAGGTTTCAATTTCCTCAGAAAAAGAGGAAGGGAATTGATAGATGTTTGTAGAACAGGTCAGAAACCTACAGAAATACTTTTAGAACAAGTAGACATAACTTCACCAAGCAATAGTAAAGTCTATTAACATTTATATGTCATTAGGTCTATTGAATGAAGCCAAAAGTGGTTTACTGTCAGATAGGGCATATGAAACAGCTAAGATACAAGGACAAAATTGAAAAGCCCTCCATGGGTGATAGCCACAAGAATTTGGCCAGCAATAAATCAACAGAGAAGCGACAAACAAATGGTTGAGTCATGAGGATTTATTTGTGGAAGTGAAAGGATCTTTGATGACAATTCAGGACCAGGTTATTGCCATGAGAAATTACAGAAGGTTTATCTTTAAAGTGATTAAATGTAGATTATACAAAGATGGTAGGAAACTATGCAATACATCACCACAGGTTTTAAAACTTTAGCATCTGAATAACTAGAAAGACTTGACTTGGTGTCTAGAATTAGACATCAGAATCTTACTTTCATGGACAGACAGATAACAAATCCCCATACTACAAATTCAGAGCTTGCCTAGATGTAATTCTGATCCATAAAACTCCAGTATAACATTTCAAATCACCATACCAAGTGTTTGTAATCTCTAAGCCACATTGAATGAAAAGCTTTCAAAACATAGAGACAGTGTAGGAAAAACAAAATCATAGTGGACTTGGATGAAATACATTATCATCCTTTTGTCCTATCTGCTACTAGAGAATCCTTTCAGGGAACTCCACAGGATGATGAGCTTATATCTCAATACTTACATTCAACCACAAAAAAGCAGTTTCTTTACCTTCATCCCACTGTCCTCTGGGATCACTACTCTGATGTCTCTGGCATCAACGTCTCCTATCAATCAAAGGGAAAGAACAAAGTTTAGGATTTAGAGCAATAATTTGGTCATACACTGTCATTTTGTAGATGAGGAAACTGAATCCTGTGAAGCTGTGATTTGCCCAAGGCCACACAATACAAGTCAGGGTCAGAATCAGGATTAGAATCCAGGTCTTCTGATTGCACAGTCAATGCTCTTTCCATCACACCATATTTTGCTCCATTCGCAGGTGAGGAACTGAAATTCCTCAACGGAAAAAAAAAGATAAAAATCCAGCCCAGAACTCCCCACACTGCCTAAATTACAGCGATCCGAATCCAAGGGGAGCACGATGCAGGGGCTGATAGGAAGAGGAAGTCAATCAAGAAGGAAGACGGGTCAAGAGATAAGGGACGAATGACAATGAACAGAGGAAGAGTTCCGGAGGCTGGTGAGGGATGCTGGGAAAGGAGGGATGCTAGCAAAAGATGCGGTGGTTAATATTGATGAGAGGTTGTGGGGATAGACTGGGTGATGGGGACAGGTGGGGACAGGTGCGGAAATAAAGGTGGGAAGGGTCTAGAGAACAACTCACAGCATCGGTGAAATCCGAGCTGAGGGACAGGTAATCAGGGACTACATGAGGGCGGAGCGCCCGTGGACCCTCTCTCTGGAGCCCAAGTGATGATGTCAGAGCCCGAGCGGTGATGTCAGAGACCGGGCGGTGGGGCGGTGATGTCAGGGCTGGTGCTGATGCTGGCGGCGCAGTGCATTGTGGGCAGCTCCCCGCTCCGTCGCCGCCGCCGCCGCCGCTGCCGCGGAAGGAAGATCGGGGTCGGGCCGGGCCGGGCCGGGATGGTCGGGGTCGGGAGGCCGCCGCAGCCGCTGCCGCTGCAGCCACCACCCCTGCCAGGGGGAGCCAGCTGCGCCGAGCCGCACTGAGCCGCCCCCGCCCCCGCCCCGCCCGGGCCCCGGGGGATGCGCCGCCCGGAGCCGCTGCAGCCGCAGCCGCAGCGGAGACAGAGCAGGTGAGGGCGGGGCGGGGCCGGGGATCGGGGCCCTGGAGGCTGGACCCGGAGGAGCCTGGGGTTGGGGGCTGGCTCGAGGAGGCCGGGGCGGAGGAAGGCGGGGAAGGCCCGGGCGGGCGCCGAGGAGACTAGCGGGGATGGGAGGGCCGCCTGGCCTCGCTCCTCTCCCACCCATCGATGCTGCTGCCCCCTCTGCTCCCGGAGCCAGGCTCCCTGCGTCCTCCTCCTCCTCCCCCGCCCTGCCGTCCCCACCCAGAGCAGGACCGGAGGCTCCGAGCCTGCGGCCCGTCCTTGTCCTCAGCCGCCGGCTCACACCCGTTCCTTTACGGCTCCCTGAGGACTCCGGCGTCCTCCTGTGCCCCGCTCCATGCATCTTGCACCTTCCTCCGCCTTGTCATCCTCTGTCCCGATGACTTTCAGCGTGTCCACCTGGAGGCGTTCTTACCTGTCTAACACCTGTTCCTACTCTGCTCTGTCCCCATCGCCCCTTTACATGTAGCCATCGCTCTTCATCTGTTACCGTCGCGTTTGTCACCTAACTCTACCCTAGCTAACCCTATAACTAATCTTCACTTGACCCGACCTTTCTCTATCCATCCGCTGTGTGACCCTCGTCCCCTCACCTGAGGGATGAACATAAGCCCCTCATCAGCCGTTTCCTCAGTTCTCCAAGCAGTTCCCAATGGCCCGACCTCTTCCCATTGTCCTTATCTGTCCCAGTCGGCTTCCTTACTCTTGTTACCTCCACCTATTCCTATTATCTCTCACCTGTTCCTGTCACCCCTTATCCATTCTGATCATGCTCTTCACTTGCCCCAGTCCCCTGAACCTGATCTTAATGCTCTACCTCTCTCCATTAGCTCCTTCCCTGACGCCGTTATCGCCTCACCTATTTCCATCACTCCACTTGTCCCATCACCCCCCTCCACTGGTCTCATCACTCACCTGTCCTTTCATACCCATTATTTGGGCCCTTCAGTATAGACTACTTACATAACATACACGCACACATACACACACACACACATACACACAGTTATTTTAATGTACACTGACATGAACTTTCATTTATAACTACTTATACACATCTGTACACACACACAGGTACCATCAACATATACTCACTATTTCATATCAATAGGCACATAACTTATACAAACATATACAGGTTCTCCCTGTCCTATCTCATATGCTTCCCTTGATCCAAGTCATGAAAGTCTTGGTGAGGAAAGACTCAAAGAAGAAGGAGGTCCAGTTCTTTCTTCCTGTATACCTACCTCCTTCTCTCCCTACAATAGATAATGTGACAGTAAGGAGAGGGGGATACAAGTTGATAGGCTGGAGAGAGAGACACACAGACACCAAACAAAATTATTGCCCCTTTCTACGGGAGTTATAATCCCTAACTTCCCCCTACAATTTCTTCCAGTCTTATCTCCTGGATTGTTTTCCTTCTTTTATCCTGTCATTGCTTATACTATCCAAGGGAATCCTCCTCTTCCTAATTACTCCTGTCCTATTATTTCAGCAAGGGCAGCTAGGTGGCTCGGTGGGGGGGGGGGGTGCGTAAAATACCAGGCCTAGGGTCAGTCAGACCAATCTTTGTGAGTTAAAAATTTGACCTCAGACACTTACTAGCTGTGTGACCCTGGGCAAGTCACTTAAAACCTTGTTTGCCTCAGTTTCCTCACCTGTAAAAATGAGCTGGAGAGGGAAATGGCAAACCACTCCAGTGTCTTTGCCAAGAAAACCCCAAATGGGGTCACAGAGAGTTGGACACAACTGAAATAATTGAGCAGCAAGAGAGCATTTCCGCACCAGTGAGAGGTGGAAGAGAGGGAGGCTTGTTGGAGAGGGCTCAGTTGGAATACACAGACTTTCTCTCCAGTTACTCCCAACTCCTCCTGCCTAGATGATAAAACCCATCCAGGGAAGGGAGTTCTGAACCATTCACCTATATAGCAAGAAACTATGGGAAGCCAGTGGAGTCCTTATCTATACCTCCCCACCCATGAACTTGGCTTCAGGATGTCTAAATGCTGGTTCTCAGGTTAACCACACATACTATCCCAAAGAAAAAGGAAAAGCAATTTCTTAATCTTTTCAGACCTCCAACCTGGTTTCTATAGATACTCTCTTTCCCTTAACGTTTTCCTTCTCCTGGATGCCTGGATACTCTCTTTCTCTCTTCTTTCTTAACCCGTTATCCCTTTGCTACAAGGTGAGTCTGAAGATGGGGATAGGCAGCTATGTTAGGAAGAGAAGAGGGGACAGCAAAGGGAGGACACTGGCCCTAATTCTCCAAATGAAAGGGATGTTATTACCTTTCATACCCACACGCCTCCAGACAGGATGGTAGAGAGCTGATTCTTCTTCACATCTCTAGAGAAGACCCCTACCCTTACCTCCCTAAATAACAGGTGCTCAGTTTGCTAAAACCACCTCCTCCCAAAGTTAGGAAGCCTTTCCTTATGGCTACCTTCTTTTGCTCTTTTTTCCTTCTCATTGTGTCCTGGACAGAATGGCCCAAGGTTCTCTCCCTCTGTTCGTACCAAGAAAGCTCCTTTATCACAATAATCATCTTCCTAGTGACTCTTCTTCCTTACCCTACTAGATGGCTTCATTTTCCCACATCTCCTAATTCATATGGGCTCCCTGCTTCTCTCTCAACTTCCTCCAGATGCCTCATCTCTTTCCCTCTCCTCTCCCTCCAGGTTGATTAATTGTCTCTACTTCTAAGGGATATCTTGGGCCTATTTCACAAGGGGGTGCACTATTACATCCTTCTTACCCCTGTGGCTGTGTTAGTGAGTCTCTCTTTCCAGGCAGAAATTCTCCAAAGTTGGTTTTGAGGTTTGCTTTTGCTTTGTTTTCCAGTTGATACATCTGCTTAGTCAGGGTGCATTTTACTATACTGTCCTGGCTTTTCTTGGCTAGAGTGATTCCCAAGGTTAGCATGTATCACCTTTGTTCTCATGTCTTTTCCATACTCACATATCTCATCTTGGTTTGCATGAGTCTCCAACATTACCGTGTCTCACCTTGGCGAATTCTTATGTCTTTCCTCCATTCCATTGCCTCTCTCTCCATTAATTTTTATCAGATCTCTCTTACATTAGCATGTAGCATCCCTAACTTTAGCATGTGTCTTCTTAGTTAAGATGGCCCTCCTACGACGAGTAGCATCTCACCTTGGCTAGCATGTTTCTCACAGTTAATGTACCTCTCTTACACCATTGTGTCTCTTTGGTTAACCAGCATGTCTCCCCTTGATTAGTATCTTTCTAACACTAGCCTATCTCACTTGCCTGTCTAGATTTCTATTGTTAGGCATGTTCCTCTTCTCATCGAACATGTCTCTTCTTTTTGATTTTGGGGTCTTTCTTTATGAATGTTTTTCCCATAGATGTCCCGCCTCTTACTGTTGGTGTCTCCCTCAGTTCTGCCCTTGGCTAGCATGGCTTCTCCTGTTGACTCCTCTCTTACCCGTGTTTTCCCATGCCTGGTATAGTTTTCCATCCCTCTTCAAAATGCTGTCTGAACAGACTTGCTTTGGGTGGGGAAGGGAAGGTGCCCCAGTGAATGGTACAGATAACCTTTCCCTTTTGGGAGTTGGTGGGTGGGAAATTTGGACTGGGGAGATGTTGGGCTTTCCTTATGTTCAAGCTGGGTCCTTACCACCATCCTACTTACTTTCATCCTCACCCACTCACAAACCCTCCCCACTTCCCCAGGTAGATGGCCCAAACCAGGCAGGTGCCACCGAAACCCCTCCCTCTGGCTGGCGGATGCAGTGCCTAGCAGCTGCCCTCAGGGAAGAGGCCAACATGAGTGGGGGAGGGGAGCAGGCAGACATCCTGCCGGCCAACTACGTGGTCAAGGAGCGCTGGAAAGTGGTGAGTGACCCATGCACAGTAGAAGGGCAAGGAGTTATGAGGGATCCTTCGAGGGAGGTGGGTGGCATGGGGTGGGGTAGAGAGGGTTAAGTGGCTGCTGCTCAACGTGTCCCGGCTACTGAGTCCTAAAGGGGGAGGTTCTCAGATACACATTTGCATATTGTTAGCATTCCATTTGCATGCTAAATTTTGTATAGCTAGGCCCAGAAATCTTTGTTTCTGCTCTGCTTTCTTGGTCACCCTTCCCTCCAGTCCTTGCTCCGGGAGCCTTTAGGGCTCCCTTTTCCTGCAATGTCAGGTTCAACTGGCCCATTCTAGAAGTAATCTTGGTTGGATTTCCATCAATGCGCTGGGTCTGAGCTGCAGAGCTCAAGGGAGGAGGAGTGAGAAAGGAGCTCTTTTTCTCAGTCCCTATTAACTCTAAGGCTCTAGTCTAAGGATGTCCCCCTTGGTTTGGCAGAAGTAGGGAAGGCCAAGCAACATCTCTCCTACACAGGCTCTAGGAGGGAGGACCTTGCAGGCTGCACCCTACTCCACCCTACCCACGCTTAGATTCCCTCTTTACCCCCTCCCACTCTGGCTCCTGCGGCAGGTGCAGCATGCAGAGACTACATGTCCCAGCATGCCTCACTCAGCCAGAACCAGGTTCCTTGCTGCTTAGACTGCTGGGAGTTGTAGTCCTGACTCCCCTCATTCGTCTGGGCTGAATAGGAGGGATTGGGTGTCTGGTTGAGGAAGGAGATGTCAGGAAGTTCAACATGGTGGTGATATTGCTGTGGGGGGGCTCCTGCTTATTAATCTCCTTCACCTCTCCACCAGGATTCTCAGTATCCTGGTAGCACTGTAGGATCAGAATGATTTTTAAGTTTTTAGGAAATTATGGGATGAGGATAAGGTTCCTCTTGTTTGGGGAATTGAGTGACCCTCCTTTTCCTCCTCTTCTCCCTCCTGCCTCTCGGGGCTTTATGAGTGTGTTTGTATGTGTGTGTTTGGCTGGGTTAGGTGGCAGGAGGACCAGAAGACATGTCTGGGGGAGGGGATGACTAGAAGAGGGAGTTTATTAGGGTGTGTATTGTCTGGAGACTAGTCTTATGGCTAGGCCTTTGAAAAGAGTCAGAGGGCATCCAATGGGGGAGGGGGGCACAGGGGATAGGACTGTAGCCTAGGTCTTGAGGGTTGGCTGGTCTCCTTGGCAACTGCCACCAGGCCACTCAGGTCCCTGTTGATGGGGAAGAGGAGAAGGGGAAGATAGGCAGTCAGGGAGACAAGGGGCAAAGGTTGCCCTCTTGTCAGAGAAAATGACACCTCCTGTCTGACCGCCTGGGCTGGTGAGGAAGGGCACTCCCCTTTGCTCCCTCCTTCATACACTGGCCTCTGGAGGTGGGAGAGCTTATATGACTCAATGACAATTCAATATAGAAGAGGAGAAAGCAGGAGAATATTAGTGGGATTTTCTTCTCTCAAAACCAGCTACTAATGGGGTCTCCAGACCTCTCTAATCCAACTGATCAGTTTCTTGGAAGAGAGGAATTGGGCCCTGGAAGCATATCACTTTAACATAGGAAATAAGAAAAGACAGAATAGACAAAGAGATGGAGGGGGCTGGGGAGGAGAGACTCCTGCCTTTGTTTCTCCTAAGCACTCCTATGTACAATGGTTAGAGGAAAAATACAGAAGAAGGAGAAGATATGGTACCTATCATCTGGGAGTTCCCAGGTTTAAGGGGAGATACATAATATGGGTTCTCAAGTCTCCCAGTCTGGGGGAGTAGGGAACACAGTTTCTGGCCTCAGGGAACTCCCAGTATGATGATGATGGGGAGAAATACAGATCCACTTTCTGGTCTAATTTACTGTCTGAATGGAAAAGACAAGATACTCAAGATGAAGAAAATAAATTCAAACTCTTCAAAGGGAGAGAGCCAAGTAGGTTAGGAATACTGAAGGGATTGGCGAGACTGGCACCAGGTGTTGTTGTTTAGGAAAGTTCTACTGGGCAAATAGGGGCTGATGAGTGTTGCTGAACAGAATTTTGAAGCTGAGAAGACAGAATTTGACAGGGAGTGAGAAATGAGGAAGGGGTTCTGACTGGGGCAATTAGGAAAGGGGTGTGTGTGTTCATCCTTTGTTGCCAAAGAAGACCATGTCATCAGAGAAATAACGACATGACTTGCACTTGACTTTGTTTTGAGTGAGGGAGGGCTGTGCAGTCACCAGCCTCACTTCTCCTCCAGAGCCATCTGAATCCCGTGACCAGATATTCATCAGGATGACTGGAGATGATCCAGAAGGAGGCAATGGGGTTAAGTGACTTGCCCAAGGTCACAGAGTTAGTAAGAGTCAAGTGTTTGAGGTGAGATTTGAACTCAAGTCCTCTTGACTCCTGCACTGGTGCTCTATCCACTGCACCACCCAGCTGCCCCTTAGGGAAGGGGAGTGTGGGAAAGGAGGGTGGCAGGTAGTCTAATGCTATTTTCTAGGGGAGGTGGTAGGCAAACTCTGGAGAAGAAAGAGAGAAAATGCTCAAAGAACTTAGTGGGGGATGGGGATGAGGGTGTTCTGGTTGTCCAAGTTATCATCCTCCATCCCCCTCCCTCTAGGGAGGCTGGTACCCAGCCTGTCAGCATATGAGAATCTTTCCTGTCTTTAAAGATGCTTGTGTGTTCGGTTCCTTTCTTGATTCTTTGTATCATATGTACCTCTGAGTCACAAATTCTTCCCTGGTGTTTTTCTCATTACTTCGGGGGCACTTTCTTCCTTTTCTTCCTTTTTAACTGCTCTTTTCCTGTTTCCTTCCATTCATTCCACAGGGCCCCTGCTCCTTTCCTTCTATCAGTCTTTCTCATTTCTCCCTGTCTCTGTCTTCCTCTCTTCCTCTCTCTTTCTTCTCTCTCTTCCTCTTTCTCTTTCTCTCTCTCTCTACCTCTGTCTCTATCTTTCTGTTTCTCCCAGTGTATGTCTCTGTCTCCACCACCACCACTTTGAGGAACTACTTGGTATTAGTTCACTTGTCTGTGGACTCCCAAATCTTTAGCTCCTACCCCCTTCTTTCCAATAAATCATTTTAACCAATCAGAAAGTATTTACTTGGCACCTACTGCATACAAGACACCATGCTAAACTTCTGGTTTGGAATGCTGGGCAGTGGTACAAATATATATAAGGTAGGGGCAGGTAAGTGGTGCTGTGGAGAGCACTGGTCCTGAGTTCAAATTTGACCTCAGACACTTACTAGCTGTGTGACTCTGGGCAAGTCATTCAACCCTGATTGTCTGAAAAAAAAAAAAGATATATAATCCTCCTAAGGAGGGGGATTATAATCTAGATGGGGAAATAAGACATATACATACACAGACACAAATAACAATGCAAGTCAGTATATATCATATGCAGAATGGATAGTACAAGAGGTACCTTTGAATCAGGAAGCTCTGGGTTCAAGTTCTGCCTCCTGACACTTACTGGATATTAAACTCTCAGTAGGTCACTTAACCTCTTGCTGCCTCAGGAAACTCTCTTAAGACTGTAAATTGGGAGAGCAGGTACCAATTTCCAGTTATAGAGAGTTTTCTCACTAGAAATTTCCTGTGTGATCCTCAGTTTCTTTCCTGGAATTTCCTATAAATATGAAATCACAGGTCCTGAACTACCAAACAAAGGAATGAATGAATGAATGAAATATACATGTGAAGCAGCCTGGATAGTGGGAAAGACCTTAGGTTTGCCATCACAGATCTGCCACTTACAAGCTGTACGACCTCAGGCAAGTCTTTCTGGGCCTCCATTTTCTCAACTATATAATGAGGGAGAAGACTCACACAGTCTCTAAGGTCTCTTGTGTTCTATGTCCTAACAGACAGTCTATTTTCTAAGGCTCTTGCCAGCTCTGATATTCTGTGATTCCGACGCTAAGTGTCAAAAGAGCAGAGTGGATAAGAAGCACGTTACAATCTGGACGACTCTGAACCGAACAGATCTGAGGATCTCCATCTCCTTTTCCCCTTTTTCTCCATCATTATCCTCTGAGGCTGTGTGCTTTAGAGTCTTTGAAGCCGGTTTCAGCTATGCTCTTTCCTCTCTTTGCCTCATTTCTTCCCAACAATCATTTATCCATATTTTATTTTCTCCTTTTTCCTCATCCCATTTATAGTCTACCCTCCTTTACTCTTAGATTACTGAAATAACCTCCTAGCTGGTCTCCCTGTTTCTTTCACTCCAATCTGTCCTACACATATATATGATCTTCCCCAATTAAATCCTCTCTTTTCCCTCCCTTGCCTTTAGTTTACAGCTGTCCCATCAAAATAAAACTCTTAGCTGGAACCTCAAGGTCTCTCACTCTTCTCTTATTTCTTCCCTTCCCCTTCTTTTCTTTTTCCCTTTAGCCTCACCGTCTAGGACTCTCCACTCCAGCTCACCAAAAGTCTCTTCTCATTTCATCTTCTCAGCCTTAAACCCTTCCTCGCTGAGTGCCTGGGGATAATCCTTTGGCCAAGATCCTTCCAGAAGCCCTAGGCCTCATTAATCCTCAGCCTGTTTCCTGGGCCTTCCCTAATAAAACCTGCTCTTTAACTTCTTTTTTCACTTTGCACTTTTGCAAGAACTTCTTTGATTTCTGAACTCAAGGTAATAACTGACCTTCCTAATGCTGAACCAGCTTGGTTCTCTGAATTCGAAGAATTGATACAATTCAACTCTAATTACCCATCTCCCTTCTGCTGTTGTCACTGTCTTAAGGTGTCCTTTTCTTTAGGGGCATACTTATCTGTGTGCTCTGCATGTACTTCCCAGTCCAATAGAGTATAAATTCTTGGAGGGCAGAGACAGTTTTGTTTTTTTCTCTCTTTGTATCTCCAGCCCTTAGCAAGCACATAGGAGGCACTTAAAAATACTCATTGAAGTTCTTAGTATCTATTCCTTTTGAAGGCAGCTAGGTGGCTCAGTGGATAGAGTGCTCAAATCTGGCATCAGACACTTACTAGCTCTGTGACCCTGAGCAAGTCACTTAGCCTCTGTTTGCCTAAATCCACCAGAGAAAGGAATGCAAACCATTCAGATATCTTTGCCAAGAAAACCCCATGGACAGTACTGGTGTGCTATGGTCTACAGGGTCAGGAAGAGTTGAACATGACTGAATAACAACACTCCTCTTTCACCCAATTTCCATATACTTATAAGTATAATTTTTTCCCCAAGATTTAGATTAATGGGAAAAGATCATCTACAATTTTAGAAATGTTACATTTAGATTGTTATTAGAAGTACCTTTAAAAGTAATGTAGGTAATCCATAGGTGGTGTAGTGGTTAGAGAACTGGCCCTGGAGTCAAGAGGACCTAAATTCAAATTCAGTCTGAGATACTTACTAGCTGCGTGGCCCTGGCCAAGTCACTTAGCCCTAATTGCCTCTCCCTCAAAAAATAATAAAAAATAAAAGGAATCTCTCTAGTCCCAAAGTTGGTGGCCTTGTACTAACCTACCTATATCTCCAAGTCTAGTCTTGCCATACTGATCCCAGGACCAAAGCTGCCAGTGGTAATTTTTGCATTTAGAACCATGAGTGGGTGGAAAGTCCTGGGTCACAGTGGCTGAGGATGAGTGAGGGAACTTTAGGAAACTAGAGAGCTCCTATATGACTGAAAGATTGATTGATTCTGGGACTTTGGGAGGAAAAGGGAACCAGGAGCCAAGAAGATACTCTTAGAAGGGAGGAATCATACTCTTTAATGGTATTGTCAGAACTTTCTAAATTTTGGTGCTCTGAAATTTAAGTACAAAGCCCGACTCGTTCCACTCCAGGTACAGCGCTGTAGGTATGACAGCCAGCTCTGCTCTCCTCTTTCTTATCTTACAAGAGGAGAATGGCATCTTCCTTTAGAATACACTGAAATTGAATCTGAGCTCTATGTACCTTAGCTTTCTAGACTGAGATCATTGTTCTACCAGGTGTGGGGAACCAGCGGCCTCGAGGCCACATGTATCTTTCTAGGTCCTTGGGTGCAGCCTTTTGATCAAATCCAAGTTTTACAAAACAAATCCTTTTATTAAGGGGATTTGTTTTGTAAAGTTTGAATTCAATCAAAGGGCCACTCTTGAGGACCTATTAGACCATATGTAGTCTCGAGGCTGCAGGTTTCCCACCCCTGGTCTAGGCTTATGAAGTTTTAATCATAATCCTATGAAATTATTTAGTCAAGTAGGTTACATTTCATTTTTCTCCAACAAGGGACCCACCAGGAAATATAAATAGGTAAGATGGGAACAGTTTCTGTCATCTCATGATCAAACTTCAATCTGATTTGAAGGTCACCCCTGAAGTTCACAGATACCCTTTTCTTTAATCCCTTCCCTTCCTCTACATCCCCAGACTCTAAAAAGTAATCATCTTTTCCAGGAAGTCCGTCTTGATGAAGCTCACTGACTGTGCTCAGCCCCATCTTGGCAGCAGCTTGTCCTCACAACTGCTGTCTGTTGCTCTGTCCATCTGTAATGCCCCAGTGTCTGATGTGATGCTCTATTGTCTAATGTTGGCCTGAAAGTCCTTCCTTTATTTTCTGTTATGGGGGAAGGGGAATAGAAATAACACTGAATTTCAAGTCAGGAGATTTGGTTTCATATGCTGGTTCTGTTACTTTCTCCTTATATAACTACCATTGGGCAAATCATCTCATTTCTCCAGGCCTCAATTGCCTCCTCTGCTAAGAAAAAAAAAAAAGTGGGTCAGCATATATGATCTCTAGAGTGCATTCTTAATCCTGGAATTCTACGAATGTTGGCAATATGATATAGACCCCAATGGTCCCCAGAGACACAACTTGAAGCTCTGGCTTGTTTTCCTGGGGAATCCAAGTTGGGAAGAGGGTATTTTCCAAGTCTCTTCCTTGTATGGGCCTCAGTTTCCTCATCTTTAAAATAATGGAGTTAGATTCCCTAATTGCTTTTTTTAATTATTATTATTTTATTTGTTTTCAGTGTTCTACAATCACTTCCATATAACTTAGATTTTTTTTCCCTCCCTCCCTCTCCTTACCCCCTCCCTTCCCATTCCCTCCCCAAGACAGTGTGCAATCTTATATAGGTTCTACATATACATTCCTATTAAATACATTTTCACCTTAGTCATGTTGCATAGAAGAATTAAAATGAATGGGAGAAACCATAAAACAAACCAAAACATAATACAAAAGAAAATGATCTGCTACATTCTGCAATCAAATTCCATGGTTCTTTCTCTGGATGTGGAAGGCATTTTGCCTTATAAGACCATTGGAAATTTTTTTAAGTCCTTGCATTGCAATGAAGTTCTAAGTCTACCAGAAAAAATCCTCATACGCTGTGGTTGTTGCTGTGTACAAAGTTCTCCTGGTTCTGCTCCTTTCGCTCAGCGTCAGTTCATGTAAGTCTTTCCAGGCCTCTCATCGTTTCTCTTAGCATGATAGTATTTCATTACATTCATATACCACAATTTATTCAGCCATTCCCCAATTGATGAGCATCCCCTTGATTTCCAGTTTTTGGCCACCACAAAGAGAGCTGCTATAAATATTTTTATATATGTGGGACCCTTTCCCATTTTTCTGATCTCTTGGGGATACAGTCCTAGAAGCTGTATTGTTGCGTCAAAGGGTATGCACATCTTTGTAGCCCTTTGGGCATAGTTCCAAATTGCTGTCCATAATGGTTGGATAAGCTCACAGCTCCATCAACAATGAGATTCCCTAATTTCTACCGTAGAGCCCTTCCTGCTATATATCCTACTGTTTTGGCCTTCTGTGCCAAGGACAGACGGAGATAAGAAATGACATGGCAAAATTGGGATGACTAGATTGTGCCATGTAGAAGAGACTTTAAAAATTCTGTAGTCCCACTTCTCCATCTTAGAGATAGAGACTGGGACCCAAAGTAGAAAAGTGACTTACCCAGGTTCACGAATGATCAAGCTGGATTAGATCTCATGCTCCTTCTACTATAACACAGCTGTAAAGGGAATGGAATTCAGTCAGCTCCCTAGAACTACCTAGACTCCTAGTGGAGGCCAGGACAAGGAACTGGGGCCATTAGCACTTTCTCCGCCACGCTAAAAGGTAGGTGGGCAGTATAGAGTCTCTTACTGTTACCAATAGGAGCTAACATTTACATGGCATCTACTATGAGCAAGGCAGCGTGCTAAGCGCTTTACAACTCTTATCTCATTTGACCCTCATGACTGCCCTGGGAGGCAGCTGTTACTATTATCCCCACTTTACAGGTAAGGAAACTGAGGCAAACAGAAGTTAAATGATTTGCCCAGGGTCCCATAGCTAGGAAGTGTCTGAGGCTGGATTTGCACTCAGGTCTTCCTAACTTTGGGTCCAGTGCTCTATTTACCATGCCACTTGGCTGCTATGTTACAACTTCCCATATACCTTGTGGCTGTGTGATTTTTTTCCCCACAAACTCAATGACCACTCTGTTTTCAACCTCTTGCAATCTGACATCACTTCTGAAATTGCTTTGTCCGTGGTCATCAATGACCTCCCAATATAATAAATAGTCCCTTTTCTGTCCCCATCTTCCTTGACCTCTCTGCAGCATCTGATACCCTTCTTTCTACTGATTAAATCTCTCCTCTCTTTTGGCTTCCGAAACCAAGGGAGAAGAGACCCTTTCCTGAGAAATATTCTTGGTTCTCTTGAAGCAGTCTTCCTCTGTCTCCTCTCCTGGTTTTTCATTCTCTTAAATATGGGTGTTCTGTAAGGGATGGTCCTCAGACCTCTTTTCTCTCTCTACCTCTGTCTGCCTGAGCAAACTCATCTTCTCCCAAAGCTCCAATTACCACCTCTTTGCAGATGACTCCCAAATCTGTATCAACAGCCCTGACTTCCCGTCTGAGTTCCAGACCCACATCTTCAACAGTCCCACAGGATATTTCCATCAAGTTGTCTGATTGGCATCTCACAGTAGAAGAGAAAGAACATTGGCTCTGGAGTCAGAGGACCTGGGTTCAAATCCCATCTTTGACCCTTGTGACCTTGGGTGAGTTGCTTGACCTTCTGGAGTCAGAGGAGACCTGGGTTAAAATGCCACCTTTGATTGACCCTTGTTGACCTTGTATAAGTACATAAACTTCTGAAGTTGGAAGACTGGGTTCAAATTCTGTCTTTGACTTTTATTACCCTTGTTGACTTGAATGAGTTGCTTAACTATTATAGGAGGTCTCTTGTTTCCTCACCTGTATAATAAGGGGGTTGCATTAGATGGTTTCTGAGATCCTTTCCTGCTCTTATGATATTAGGAACTTGTGTTTTCCCTGAAACGTATTTCTTTTTCTGCTATCATTATTTCTGCAGAGAGTATGATTCATTCCTCCTTTTCTCTCAAGGTACAAAACCTTGGGGTTGCCTATGACCCGTTTCTTCATCTCTAACAACCAATTGTAACATCACCAAATTCTATTGATTCTGTCTCTTCAACATCTCTCATATGTGTCTGCCCCTCTCTGTTTCCACTGCCACCACCTTAGTACAGGTCCCTTATACCATCTGCCTAAAACACTGCAATACTCTTCTAACAGATTTTCTTAGTTCCACCCTCTGCCCCTTCCAATTCATTTTTATACTACTATTAGTGTAATCTTCCTTCTGTGTAATAGATAGGATCTCATCATTTCTCTGATCAAAATTTTCAGTGGTTCCCTACCAGACAGATACCAAGTAAAATCCAGGCTCTTATATGGTATTCTGGACCTTCCACAATCTGGTTTATTTCATGTAACTATCCTCCATACACTCTATACTGTAGCCAAACTGGACTACTCTTTGGCTCTTGGTCATACTCCATGCTACCTCCATTACCATGTCTCTACTCACATAGAACTCTACACCTAGACTGTTGTCTGTCTCCTTTATCTGTTGTATTCAGTCCTCTGAAGCCCAACTCCAGTGCCTGCCCCCTTCCCTTTCATTTCCCCCTTAGATCTTACATTATTCTTTTTGAGGTGTAAATCTAGTGATATCATATATTTATCATGTCATATTATATATTACAATTATGTCTTATCCCACAACTAGACTGTAAGTTTCATGAAGTCAGGCTGGATGTGTTTATCTGAACTTTATATCTCTTCGGGCACTCTCCATACGGTAGACCCATAATACATGTTTAATGAATGAATGAATGGAAGGATTGTTACCTGGTGTTGAGCATTTGCCTAGGAGATATAGGGGTAGCCTGCACTTTTCAGTAAGTGGAGAGGTTAATGACAGTCCCTTGCTGAGCCCCATCTCCATTGCCCCATGACATCATACAGGATGCTACCAATCTGTGGGGGAGCCCTCCCTCTTCTCCTAGAAGCTCTTTACCATCCCATATGCATTCTGAGAAGGTGCCTGCTTTCTCGAGTAAAGGTTGTCTAAACCTGGGTATCTGGGAGCACGGCTGGAGGAGGAAAAATGTCAGAACCAGCCAGGCAGTCAAAAAGGCTTCTCTCCCTGGACTGTACTCTGTATGGAAACATTAAGACCACATTCACTTTTTCCAGACTCTAAAATCTGATCTATTTTGTGTGTATTGTGTTGTGTGTATATGGGGACTGAGCCCTTCCTTTGTGCCATGTAAGCCTTATTTTGGTCACTGAGGAGAGGAAGTGATGGGTAGGGGAAGGAGGGAGAGATCGGCATGATCGTTGCCCTTGGAGAACCCCCATTTTGATAGAAGAGACATAGCCCCAGCATTTGGATAACTTTCAATTTAAGAGCGAGGGGAGGGAGATATAATCCTTATGCCCAGGGAGTCCTTGGCTTTCTGGGAGTTCCCAGTTTGAAAAGCAAGAAATAGTCCTTCTTCAGGGAGCTCTCCAGCTTATGGGGCGAGGGGACAAAACACTCCCAAAGCACACAGATGTGGATGATAGTTCACAGAGGAAGAAGGCAATAGTGAGGAATGGTGGGGAACTGCCCTGCACCTGGACTGAGCTCTCTATATCCCCCTCTGTAGCTAAAGAAGATCGGGGGCGGGGGCTTTGGAGAGATCTACGAGGCCATGGACCTGTTGACCCGGGAGAATGTGGCCCTGAAGGTCGAGTCTGCCCAGCAGCCCAAGCAGGTCCTCAAGATGGAAGTCGCCGTGCTGAAGAAACTGCAAGGTATCCATTCAGGCTCCCCCTCCTAGGCCTTTCAAGGCCTCTCTCTCTGGGTACCCTCTACCTCTGGGGAAATGACAGTGATCAGCCCTGAATACCAGAGGGCAAAGATGGCCCCCCCCACACCATTAGGCTTTGCTAGGCAGAAGGATGAGCTCCAACTGAAGAGGGCAGTCATGGGGACAGATCCTTGGGTATTGGTGGAGAGATGGGGAGAGTGTTGATGGTGGGTAAATGACTGAGGAGGAGGTGATAGGGGAAGTGGGACTTGGGAAAGCGTTATAGAATAGGGTGCTGGGGGTGGGACAAAAGAGAGATGATCAGACTGGGGCATGACAGGCTTGTAATTCTCTGTGGTCCACAGGGAAGGACCATGTTTGCCGGTTTATTGGCTGCGGCAGGAATGAGAAGTTCAATTATGTGGTAATGCAACTCCAGGTGAGACCCCCTGGAGACAGCTCCACTTGGCCCTTCTGTCTCTTCTTCCTGAGGATCCAGGATTCTGGGTGCTACTGCAGCAAAGGAGGGGCTGTGATCAGAGTAGGGAGGCCAGTGTCATCTTGGCTGCTGAGCCAGTGGGTGATGGGACTCTGGGGCGGCACTATGACCGTTGTAACCTTGGGGATGGTTCCAAGGGTCATGATGTGGCCAACACAATGGGAATGATGTTTTAGGGCCGCAACCTGGCAGACCTGCGCCGCAGCCAGCCCCGGGGCACCTTCACCCTGAGCACCACGTTGAGGCTAGGCAAGCAGATCCTGGAATCCATCGAAGCCATCCATTCTGTGGGATTCCTTCACCGGGACATCAAGCCTGTGAGAGCTCACTGCCCACCTCTCCTTTCTCCTTCTCCTAATCCTCTTACCTATTCCTTTCTCCCTCTACCATATGTGAGGAAATAAAAAACAGGACAAAAAAGAGAACTAGCCAGTCCAGATACTACATCAGGGTTTTCTTTCTTCTTTCTCTTTACCAGGGGTTTCTAATGTGAGGTCTTTGAATTTTTATTTTTTAAAAATAATTTGTTCACTATATTTCATTATAATTGGTTTCCTATACATTTTATTTTATATATTTAAAAACATGATTTTGAGAAGAGAATCATAAGGTTTCATGAGGCTGCCAAAGGGATCCATGACTTAAAAAACGGTTAAGAATCTCTGATCTATAATAAATCGTTACTAGATAGCTGTATTGGAGCACTTTCTACCAGAGAGAGTCTGTTTATTATAATGGGAAACATGCTAGACTTGGAATCAGGAGCAGCCTTAGCTCTATCTCAGCTCTGACTCTTCTTAGCTATGGGAATGTGGGCATTTTAGTTAACTTCTTTGAGTCTCATTCTCCTCATTTACGAAATAAGGTTAACATATCTGGAGTAACTCATTCTCAAGGGGTTTTATGAGAATTAAATCAAGTAAGTCATGGAAAGTGCTTTGTAAACCTTAAAGTCATATATAAATGTCAGCTATTATCTTTGTACAGAGTATAAGGACCTATCCTGAGATAGCTTCTGATACTGTTTCTGTGGATTAAAAAAAATGGGCTAGACAGTAGTACACAATGAACACAAAACTGATTGGATGTCCAAACTCAAAGAGTAGTCATTAATGGTTTGATGTCTCCTTTGATGGAAGTTGTCAGTGATACATTCCAGAGATCTGTGCTTGGCTCTGGGCTGTTTGACATTTTCATGAGTGACTTGGATAAAGGCATAAATGATATGCTTCTTTATTTGAGAATGGTACAGATTTTGGAGGGAGTGATAGCTTACACACTCTGTGACCAACTCAGGATTCAGAAGGATCTTGATACACTAGAACCCTAGACTGAGTAAAACCAGATGAGTATGAAGTCTTATTCTTGAGTTCAAGAAGTCACTTTACAAGTACAAGAAGGCAGAGGCATGGCTAGGCCACAGGTCCTCTGAAAAGTATCTGGAATAGGGACGTGTAGTGGGCTGCAAGATTGATATGAGTCAGCAGAGTAAGATAGCAGCCTAGAGTCATTTAGGCCTCATCGAAAGAGGTAGAGAATCCAACAGGAAGGAAGTGATGGTCTCATGGTATTCTGTCCTGGTCATACCACCCCTGGAATTCTAGGTACTAATATCTAAGTCCTTGATCTTGATAAACTGATGAGTGAAGGAAAACCAGTTTGGGGAAGGATCACTTGTTAGGTAATGATCAGTTGGAGGGATATTTCTTCTGGAGAAGTTTCAAGGGGAGCATGATAGCCTTTGTCTAGGATTTTAAGGACTGTCATAGGCAAGTGGGATTAGCCATATTCTGCCTGGTGTCTGAGGGCGGAAGCAGATTTAGGCTAAAGATTTGTTGATGTTACAGTTGGTCCTTCATTCTCAAAGAGGACCAGTGACACCACGAGGGTGATGTCTTGACTTGTGAGTGAATTGGATTTAAGTGAGGCAGAGCTGGGCAAAGTCATCAGCCTCACTCTCTCCTTCAGAATCATTGGAGTCCAGTGGCTAAACAAGAGTCAAGGCAATTGGCAATAGCCTAGGATGCAGGGAGTGACCCTGGTCTTTCTCCCAGGTCTCAGTTTGTCTGAGGCAATGCCTATTCAATGATTAAGGCCTAGGTAAGAAATGAGCAAAAGACGGCCTAGTTCACTGTCACAAAAATATCAGTCTGAGAGGTGAAGACTTTCAGATTTTCTGGAACAACTGCCTAACCATTTGAGCTGTCCCAAAGCAGAATGGGCTTCCTGGATAGATAGTGAGTTCCTTATCTCTAAAAGTATTCAGATACAGGCTGAATTTTCACTTGTCAGGGATATTGTAGAGGGAACCTGTCCAGGTAGAGATTGGACTAAATAAATGGCCACTGAGATCCCTTCCCACACAAGGACTCCGTGATTTTGATTTGCTTTCAAGTGCAATCAGAGATCATGCCAGAAAAGCAAGCAGATCAAGCGTGGCTACATATGCCCCTTATCTTGCCAAATCAGGCAGCCTCTCTTGCCTAGAGATCATAATTCCCATGGGGTGGACTTTTCCACAGATGTTTCAGGTGAGGAAATGGGACCCCAGGGAGAAAAGAAGGCTGGCGGGCCTCCAGACTCACCACTGCCACCAAGTGTAAGGAATGATGCCTGGGCTTTGGTCCCATCTGCTTGGTCTGCCTTCCTACCAGAGGTTGAGTTTCTTCACCCCTCCCCACTCCTGCAACCTTCTTATCCTCTCTTCTATTCTCCAGTCTTCAATCTCTGAATTGCTTTCTCTTCCCTAACTATCTTTTGTCCTTAAGGGCAGGGACTGTCTTTTGCCTCTTTTTGTATCCCTAGAACTTAGCACTGTGCATGGCACCTATTGGTGCTTAATAGGTGTTTATTGATTGATTGTCAACTTTTAAAAGTAATTACTGAACGCAATTCTGTGCCCAGCCCTATGAGAGATTATGAGGAATGCAGGATATAGTCCCTGTTCTCAAGGAGCTAACAGTCTAATAGGAGAGCAGACACAAACAAACACGAACCCAGCATGTAATGGCACAAGGAAGGTGGTAAGGTGTGATATGGCGTGACGTGATGGGCATGGCACCAGACTGGGAGTTGGAAGACCTGAGTTCCAGACCTGATTCTGTGATAAAGATGGCTGACGTTTATATTATAAGGATAGACAACATTCCTACTGAGCTTGTCTCATACGAGGCACTGTGCTTTGTAAGTGTTACTCTCCTTTAATCCTCACCACAATCCTGGAAGGAAGGATTCCCATTTTACAGATGAGAAAATTGAGGCAAATGGAGGTCACACAGCTAGTAAGTGTCTGAGGCCAAATTTGGACTCAGGTCTTCGTGATTCTATCCTCTCCCCCACCAAGCTGTGCCAAAAAACTGCAGAGTACCTCAGGTAAAAGAGCACATGTGACTTAGTGAGTGGGAAGCACTTTCAAAGCCAAGAAGGCCTGGATCCAAAGTCATACCTCAGATACATACCCTTTTCTCCACCGCATCTCAGTCCTTTTCTTTTTAAACCTCCCAGGACTTTCTTTCCTTTTCCCCAGTGTCCTCCTCCCTCTCTTCTCCTCTCTGTCTTTCTTCCCTAGATGTGCCTATGGATGGGGGGGGGGGGCGGCGCAGGAGGGGACGAGGGAGAAACTAGAAAATGGCTTGGCCTTTTCCCTTCATTTCCTTCTGCAGTACCCTGGACTCCGATGTCAACTCTGCACTTTACCTCCTTTCCTTCTCTCCCCTCTCCTCTTCCCTCCAAAGGGCCCCTCCTCACCTGAGTACACCTCTGTCCTTTCCTCTTTCCCCTACCCTGGAAGGAGTATCCTTTCCTCTGTCTTCCAGGGTATTAGCAAAGTGTTCGGTTCTCTAGCTACGCTGGGAGAGACTGAGGGGCATGGTAGAGGGCACAATTTCCTAGGGCCACCTAGGGTCATTGTATTTTCATAGGATCCTGTATCTTAGAGCTGGAACTCCAGAAATGGTCTGGTCCAGTATCTTGGAATTATCCCCCATTTTAGACTACTGAGGCTCAAGGAAATCAAGGAAACTTGAGGCTTGTCCAAGATGTTTAATGGGGAAGGGAGGGCGACAAGGACAAGGTCAAGGTCAAGGACTAGGCTCCTTGACTCCCTAGTGTAATGTTCTTATACCCAGCAATGTGCTGATAAATATTTAACAACTGACTCTCTAGGGAAAAAAAGGATGCATGATTAACATTTTCTCCATCTCTTTTTTAAAGTCTAGGCAATTAACAAAACAACAAAATCAAGCCAATTTGTGGTATTTGCTGATTTCATGTTTACAGTGAACATTTAATAATCAGCTCTGGTTCCAGCAAACTTCTGATTTATACCCTGGGTTGAGGAGGAGGGTGTGGGGAGGGGTTCACCTAAGACCACTAGTCAGAGGGATTCAGAGGTTTCCCTTGACATTTTACTTTCACCCCAGCAGCAAGGTCATTCAGAGCAGTCTTTAGGGGAATGGGGGGAACCCAATTGCAAGGCAAGGGGAGGGAATACTGGAAAAAGGGGCGATATGGAGTTTTCCTCCTCACCCATCCCTCCACTCCACTCTATCTGTCTGACCTGGAGAATCACAGGATTCATGCGTTCACTCCCTGTCCTCCCCACAGTCGAATTTTGCCATGGGTCGCCTGCCCTCCACCTACAGGAAGTGCTACATGCTGGACTTTGGGCTGGCACGACAATATACCAACACCACGGGGGAGGTCCGACCTGTGAGTACCACCTCCCTGCAATCTGGAGTCATGTCCATATTAGAAACCTCCTACACCCCAATGGCTCCTTGAAGAATAATCATAGAATACCCCACCCCAGACATATACATCTGGGGTACACCTACTCCAACACAAGGAGTGAGTGAATACCAGTATTCCCTCTTTCGAGGTCTGCCCTTCACTTTCCAATAGACAGATTCCTCAGCATCCTACTCCTTCACAATGGAATTGTCCAACTCACATCCCTTGCCAGAGATAGGAAGCAAGGGATTGGGGGGCAAGGGGTGAGTTGGGTCAAGTGTCAGTGTATTTTAGGTCAAATGACAAAGTACTTGGGTTTGGGAATTGAAGCATCTGGGTGTGAGATGAGTAGGATGGTGGGATTAGAGTCTCCAGGGTCAGGGTTATGGAGTGTCTCTGTACCTGATAGGAAGGGCTAGGGTTTGGGATGTTCGAATAAAAGTATAGAGGGTGTCAGGTAGATGAGATAACAATAATTTATATAATGACTACTAAGTGCCAAGCACTGTGTTAAACATTTATAAATATTATCTCATTTGATCTAGTGACTAACAGTCTCTCTCTCTGCAGCCTCGGAATGTAGCTGGTTTTCGGGGGACTGTTCGATATGCTTCAGTTAATGCCCATAAAAACCGGGTAAGTAGGTGATTCTTAGAGCTGGTAGAGACTGATTGCAAAGACAGCTGAGGGTAGGGGTGTAGGCTGCTGCTGAGTAAGGAGATAAGGATTCCTAGAGAGAACATAGCAAGGGCTAAGATCAACAGCTTTTAGAGATGAAACCCTTTCAGCCTCTCCCCCTTCCTCCCCTCCCCATGACTTCCTTTGCCTCCCTTGCCCTGTGACTCCAGAATTCCGTCCCCACCTTTCTCCAGCTCAAGACAAATTGTGCAGAGAGTGGACACAGGAAATTTGGTTTTCATTTGGAACATAGGGGTTCCCCTGTCCCTTTCAGGCCGCTAGGCCTTAGACAGCCCTGATTGCAGCCCCCTGCCACTCAGGAGGAAGAGAAGTTCCTCTTGCCCCTCCAGGATGGGAGGCTGGAGGCGGGAGCTTCAGGCTACTCTGGATCCCACTCTGTCCCCTTCAGGAGATGGGCCGCCACGATGACCTGTGGTCTCTCTTCTACATGCTGGTGGAATTTGCTGTAGGGCAGCTTCCCTGGCGCAAGATCAAGGACAAGGTGAGAATCTTGGGGAAGAAGACTTGATTGAGATGAGTCTGGGGGAGCAGAGGATCATGACATGAAAACCTGGGAAGGAGTAGGGGGAATGGATAGAGAATAGGAAATGGGAAGAGCTCTTGTGGACTGAAGGCCCTCTGGGGACGTGGCATATATTGGAGGTGTTGGGAAGGAGACCAATGTTGACACACTTAGGGCAGTCACACTGCTTTGAGAGGAGCCTCTACTTTTCCCCTCCCCACACATCTCCAGGAGCAGGTGGGGATGATCAAAGAGAAGTATGAACATCGGATGCTGCTGAAACACATGCCATCAGAGTTCCATCTCTTCCTGGATCACATTGCCAACCTCGATTATTTCACTAAGCCCGATTACCAGGTCAGTGCCTGTCTTTATCCCACTCCTTCAAAATGTTCATTCTGCTTCCACATTTGGGGACCCCATCCTGAGATGCTGCTTCTGAGAATCTCTCCTCTAGATAGTCTAAAGGATTGCTAAAACACTGAGCACCACTCCACCTGTGGCTAAACTTCACATTATCCTGGGATCCATCCATCTGCATGGCATCACCATGGAACCCTCTGTTAGGCACTCAATGCTCTGATCTCTCTGCTCCAAGACCACTCAGGGCATGAGCTGTGAGCATGGAGAATGTCCTGTATTGGGCTCTCTGGGGAAATATGTCAGCCCTGACCCCAAGGAGTTTACAGTCTTCTCAGAGTACTTCCTTAAAGGCAGAAGATGATCGAAAAGGAGATGATGGAGCTCTCACTGCCCGGATGCCTGTAGCTACCTGGCATCAAGAGAAGTGGCATAGAACACTGGAAGGAAGACCTGAGTTCAAATCTCACCTCAGACATGTAGTAGCTATGTGATTTTGGACAAGTCACATCCCTTCTCTAGGCCCCAGTTTCCTTATTCATGAAATGAGGGACATGTCTAAGATCCTTTCCATCTCCAAACTTATAATTCCTTTAGGATAGGACAGAGGCATCAGGAAATCTCAGAATCAGCATGACCGTCTTTAGCATCGACTCTATTCTGCACCCAGGTTATCAAAGCTATTGACATAAAGTACTAACTTGTATATCAATTTATATGTCAATTATATAGTATTTATTTAAAATCAAAATTCTTCTTGTTTTTAATGTTCTACCCATTGCTTGCAGCTCCTCCTCTATCAAATGCAGATTTTAAAAAATCTGGAGTTCATGAATTTTTATAAAAATTTGATAACATTTCTATTGGACTGGTTTCCTTGATAATGCCATTTGTTTAAAAACATGATTCTGAGAAGGGGGTCCTTAGACTTCAACAAACTTCCACTGGGGGCTCATGACACAAAAAGGTTAAGAACCCCTTCTTTGATACTCTTCTGGCCCCTCTTTCCAAGTTCTCACGTCACACTTTTCTCTCTCTCCCACAGTTGATCATGTCGGTGTTTGAGAACAGTATGAAGGAACGGGGCATCACTGAGAATGAGGCCTTTGACTGGGAAAAGGCAGGGACTGATGTCCTCCTTTCCACCAGCACATCTACCCCACCACAGCAGAACACTCGACAGACGGCAGCAATGTTTGGGTAAGTCAAAGGAAGCTAGGGATGACCAGAGATGTAGCCCCTTTCCTAGTGTCTCTATTTCTGTCTTTGTCTCTGTTTCTCTCTTTCTCTGTCACTCTCTGTCTCTGTTTTTTTCTGTGTGTCTCTCTCTGTCTCTTTTTCTCTTTCCCTCTCACTCTCTGTTATAATCTTTTTCTCTGTCGATTCATTTATTTCTTCATCCATTCCTCTATTATTTATTCCTTAATTCACCTATTTACATTTGTTTTTAATTTAGGATTTTTTTCCCCAGTTAATAAAAATCTACCTTTTCTCTCCTTCCTCCCTTCCTCATCAAAAAAAGAATGAAAAAACAAAACCTTTGTAATAAATAGGCATAGTCGAGCAAAAATATATTCCTGCATTGTCCATGACCAAATATATATATAAATATATATCTCAGTTTCTCAATTTGCCCTGCTGAGATCATCACCTCCAAAGCAAGCATTGTTCTTATCCTTCACAAGCTCATGGGATAAGAATGAGAGGCTGGAGGAGAAGATCCCCTAGTCCCTCCCTCAGGTACCCACACTAATGTCTCCCACTTCAGGAGGTTCTAGCTCATGTCTTAATACCAGTCTCTGAAGAGGAGCTTGGAACCCTAGGCAGGAAACAGACTCTCATAGACTGAAATCTCAGAATTTTCAGATCTGCTTCTTTCCTTCAACTACATTTCTATTCTGCCCAACACATAGTAGGCACTTAATAACCCTAAATTGCTCCTTAATGTCAAATAATTGCAGCTCATGTTTCCAAAGCACTTTCAAATTTGTAATAACATGGATTGTCTCTTTTAACCCTTACAACCACTCTGGGAGACTGGTACTAATATTATCCCCATTTTACATATGAGGAAAGTAAGGTTCAGAGAAAGTGACTTGTCCAAAGCCAAGAAGCTAGTAAGTGATAGAGGCTAGATTTTGTCTTCTTGTCTATAAATCTAATGTTCTCTAATCTAACACACCATGGTCCAAGCTCCTTGGAAATGATTACTTTTCCCTTTGGACATACCAAGGCCAGGGATCATCCCTACCCTAGAAGGTCACAGTCTAAAAGGAGATACAACATGCAGATACCTATGTATAAACAAGATGTAGCTGGGATGTATTAGAGATGATCTCAGAGGAATTAAGATTACGTGGGATTGGGAAAAGTTTCCTGTAGAAGGTGGGACTTGAAGGAATCCACAGAGGCTAGGAGATGGAGATGAGGAGGGAGAGGGCAGGAGGGGTGGTCAGCAACAGAAAATGCCTGGAGTCAGATGAAGTGTCCCATTGGAGGATATAGGAAGGAGTATCACTGGTTTATAGCTAAAGTGGAAGGGATTATGATATCCTAGAAAGGTAGAAAGGGTCCAGGTTGTGAAGGGTTTTAAAAGCTAAAGAAAAGATTTAATATTTGATCCTGGAAGGTTGAGGTTTCAAAAGACATTATTAGCATTTGAAGAAATGAACGACTCCCTAAACTTTTCATCATGTCACATTTAATTTGAGAGAAAATCAATTAAAGTCAGTAAATATTTGTTAAGCACTATGAAAAGTATCATACATGGGGAAGGAGAATACATAGGTGGAAAAATGACAGTCCCTGCCCTCAACAAGCTTATAATCCAAAAGAGGAAAAGGGGTAGAGTATGACATGTACACAAACATGATACAAGGTAAGGCACAATGGGAACACTCTAGGAAAGCATATAGAGGGAGAGGAGGTTAAGAGACTACAACAACACTTGCAGATGACAGGATTGTGGAATTACCCTCCCACTGAGCCAGCATCTGGCTTAGCCAACACATGGCCTGCCATCTTGCTTAGGTGAACCAACTGTGGTACATTTCTCGCCAGCTGTGCATAAGGGTAACTTCTGGCTTTTCACATTTCAAAGCTGGGATCTTGGCAGACTACAAGTCTTGGGTCATAGAACTGGAAGTCAGAAGAGATCTTAGAAACACTCTATTTTATTTAAGCATGTCTCCATCCAGCAAAGAAAGTATTCCTAGGTTCACAATATCACAGTTGAGTTGTATATGTAGGCCTGTCCATACATGATTCTCAACCATCAGAAGGGAAGAGCCATTTCTTTACTTCATTTAGAATTTGACCCTTGGTGGGACAGGTATAAAAGAAGGGTTAATAATGAACCATTGATTTGCCCACAGATCCCACTAGTGAATGGGATCCCTCAATTTATATAGATATGTATGCACAACCTCCAAGCTTTCCCTTCTACCCCACCACAGCAAATGCTTCCTTCTTATCAGTCTTTTCTCCCAGAGACTAAAAGAAACCAGGCAGGGGATCCAATGGAAATCAGAAAGTTTAATGAAATTGTTAAGTTTGTTACATGCATTTTTGTTAATGACTAACACAGGGCAAGCCTAAAACAAATAAAGGGCTTAGACTAAATAATCTCTGAGATCCTTTCCAACTTTAGATCCTAGGAACTAATGAAAAAGAGTCTCCCACTGGGCATGATGGCCTATGCCTTTAGCCTCTGCTGCTGGAGTGCTGAAGCTGATGGATTGCTTAAGCTTGAATGTTCTGAAATACAGTAGGATAAAAGTTGATTGGGTGTTCTCACAAAATACAGCATCAGGGGCTGAGGGCCGTCAGGCTGCCTAAGGAGGGGCAAATTGACTCAGGATAGAAACTGTGGGATTGAGCCTGTGAATGGACTATACACTTCCAACCTAGGCAAGATAAAAAGATAAGAGTAAAAAAAAACAAGAGAGGGAGAAAAGAGAGAAAAAGGAAGGAAGAATGGAGGAAAGGAAGAAAAGGAATGATAGAGGAAAGGAAAGAAGGGAAAGGAAGGGGTTAGGAAGAAAGAGAAAGGAAGGAAGGAAGGGGCACAAGGCACCTCCTGATATGGATTTAAGTTTCTTACACAGCATTCTGTTGACCCAGTGAGCATCCCAGTTCTTCACAATCGCTTTGGTTCTTTATTAAGCATACTTTTCTTTTCACTGTTTCGTCCAGAAGTAGTTGAGTCCTATCCACAAAGCTCAGTAGCAGATAGAACCCTAACTTGCACAGTTCTGTACAAATATCTCCAAGCATTCCCCTCCACCTATCCCCAAAGACCTTTCCTTTCCATACTCCACTACCCCCTCAAATCCCCTAGCAAATGCTTTCTACCTATTAGTCGTAACAGGAATTATTAGATTTTTATATGATTTAAAGCAGGTCACTTCCCCACTCTTGACCTCAGTTTGCCCATCTGTAAAATAAGAGATCTGGGAACCTTTGGGGATAGAGATGAGGGCCTATGGTGATGGGATCACTGATAATTTTGTCTCTGTCTCCTCTCTCTCTCTCCCTCCCTCCCTCCCTCCCTCTCTCTCTCTCTCTCTGTCTCTCTCTCTCTCCCTGTGTCTCTCTGTCTCTCTCCAACCACAGGGTGGTGAATGTGACCCCTGTGCCTGGGGACTTGCTAAGGGAGAACACAGAGGACGTTTTGCAGGGCGAACATCTGAGTGACCAGGAAAATGCACCCCCTCTTCTACCTGGGCGGCCCCTGGAGGGGCTGGGCCCCATCCCTCATCCCACTTCCCATCCTGGGGTCCCTGAAGCTGAGGTCTGGGAGGAGACTGACGTCAACCGAAACAAGCTCAGGATTAACATTAGCAAAGTAACCACCTTGGGGAATAGCCCAGGGGAAGACCTATATTTCCATTCTCCTATTCCTCTGTCTTCCTATCTCCCATCTCCCTATTTCCCCATTACACAGTCTCCCCATCCCCCTGTGCTCTTGTTCTCATCTCTCTGTCCTCTAATTCATAATCCTCCTATCATTATGCCCCATTCTATATCTCCTCCTTTCTTTTACCCCAGTTGCCCTTTCTCCATATCCTCCTATTTCCCATCTCCCAGCAAAGAGAGCCTTTCAATCCTCTCATCTCAACATTCCTCCCATTTCCCATACGCTGGAGAAGAATTGTCCCATCTCCTGGAGGATCCCCATCTCCTTGACAAGGGGGAACTCTCCAGGAGACAAAGTCTCTTCCCGATCTCCTACCCCAACCCAAAGCATTCCTTTATCCCCACCCATCAAGCTCTGGCCACTGTAGCCTACAGACCCCCCACTCTCCCTTGCAGACACAGTGTGTGGTGGAGGAGGATCAGAGCCGTGGAGTGGGGGTCCCCAGCTCCCCAGTACGTGCACCCCCAGACTCCCCAACCACCCCTGTTCGCTCCCTGCGCTATCGAAGGGTCAACAGCCCTGAGTCTGAGCGACTATCCACAGCTGATGGGCGGGCTGAGCTACATGAGAGGAGGTGGGTCTGGAGACTGGGGGAGGGATCTGGGTTGACTGAGTTCAAAGACTCAGTCCCCTCCACATTTTCCTTAAGCTTTTTCTCATTTAGTTCTGATCTGGGTTTGGGAGAGATCATATAAGGGAAGGGGTTTTTACATAGTGGCGACCACACATAAATCCTGAAGGATGCTGAGCGGAGACGAGAAGGGGTCAGATACAGAGGATAGGTTAGTTGGGGGTTAGACTGGGTCTTTAGGAAGGGAAGGGTGAAGTATGAATAAATAAGTGAATGAACAAATGAATGAAATGGAAAAGCTTTTACATTATGCTAAGTGCTGGAGATACAAATACTAGTAAGCATGGCAGGAGGTGGGACTAGGCATTAAGAAGGAATTTGGGTCCAAAGAAATTTCTGTTCCTTTAAAAGGCTTCTTAAAGGAAGAACAGCCTAGGAAAAGCTTTGGGCTAGTGGACAAAGGGAAGGTGGAAGTCTTCTTGGGTGGAGAGAATATATTTGGCTCCCTTAGGCTCCAGAGTGGAGGAGGAGAATGTCTCTCAACCTCCAGAGTCTGGGGAGGTCTGATGCCAGGGTAGACTAGAGATACAGATGTCAGTGGAAGCTCAGTAGAATGTTGGTTGTATAAAGACGGTCTTAGATTGGATGAAGTGCAGGGTTAGGAATGAAGGATGGGAGGGAAATCTAATGGTGTGTTTCCTTCTGTGAACTTGTTCAGCATGACCTTTCCAAAGAAGGTGCATTTGAGATCCTCCAGAGGTCAGGAATGGGAAGATGTGGGTGGCAGCTGACCCAACCCTCTCTTGGTCACCAGGGCTGTGGGGTAATTGGAGATGTTAGGGTATAACACCATGACCTGCTAACTTTTACTGCAAGCCCATCCCCTAAGATGAACCCAAGAACACCTTTTCAAAGACTATAAAAAAACAATTAGTCAACCCCTATAATTAAGAAAACTCTGTGTGCAGAGTCTATATTCTGGTCGAAGCAGAAAAAAAGGAGGAAATTTAGTCCCAGCAGGTGAAGAGTTTATAGTCTCTGCAGAATCTTAGAGATAGAAAAGGGACTTTAAGAACAGCTAGTCTAGCCCCCTCATGTCAAAGATGAGGAAACTGAGGCACAGAGAGGAATGACTCAATTGATCATTCATACAGTGAGCTATGAGAGTAAGTTTATACATTTCAATAAAATCACCTTCATCTCTATCTCTCTGTGTCTCTTTTTCTCTCTCATATTCACATAAAAAAAATTAATTCCTTTACAGACGTAGGGGATAAGGAGAATAGACTTTGAGGAGGTACTGACCAGAATTCAATAAGGCTAAGTCAAGGTGTGTGCTGTTGGGGGAAAGCTCTTGGTTGATTTTCAGGAGACCTGAGTTCCAGTCTTGGCTGTGCTGCTGGTTGGCTTTGAATTCATCTTTTCCTTCTCTATGATCCTCAATTTCCACATGTGTAAATGAGAGAATTAGACTAGAAGACCTCTCTGGTCCCTTCTAGTTTCATGAGATTAATAGAGGGGGCTTTTTGGAGTAAGTGGATTTTAAACTGAGTTTGAAAAGACCATGGGTTGGAGGAGAGATAAATGCAAACTTTGGACAAAGAGAGGCCAGTAGTAAGGCAGGAAGGGGCAGAGAGTAAGTGTGCAGATTAATTCGGTTTTGAGTGAAGTCTCTGATAGATGAGATGGGGGGAGCTTTGGGGGAGCTTTGGAAAGGAGACTTGAAGGCTAGGCAGAATTGCCTTTGAAGGGCATGTGGGAACAAGGCCATCTGCAGACTCAGTCCTAAAATGTAGACACCCCATGGAGTTTTCATCTTCAGCATCCTTCTCCTTCTAACTCCCACGCCCTCCCATTCTATAACTCATTTCCACCAGGGTGGAGTGCCCTCATTTCTTTCCTTCTCCCTTTCAAAGTCTGCTTTCAGGTAATGAATGTGAATGAATGAAAAGCATTTATTAAGTTCTTATGATGTGCTAAGGTAAGGGCTTAATATCATTTATATATTCATGTCTATTTACATTTTCATGTAAATTTAAGACACTGACAGTATTTGAAGCCTTATAAAACAATAAAATCAATAGTTATTTATTGAGCCCCACTCTTGGGAGGCAGTATGGTATAATGGGAAAGGTATTGGATTTTGGTTCAGAGCTTACCACCCCTCCCCCTCTCCTCTCACTTACTACACATGTGGCTTAACCTATTGGGGCTTCAGATTTTTCCCCTATAAGATGAAGTTGGCTCAAATGACTTTTAAGGTTTCACTGATTCTGGAAAACCAAAAAGTATAAGACTCCAGGAGTTTGTGATTCAATTGCAAAAATCCATCATAAACAGAGGAAAGGTTTAATACCAAAAGGTTTAAAGGGCAATTCAACCAAAAGAGTGTAGATTTCATAGAGCATGAACATATAATACCAAAAGAATGGTGTGACAGTAACTATTACAGGAACTTTAAAGGAGAGATTACTCACATTATTCTCTGGTTAGGAAAAAGGTTTATGAGAAGTGTTTTGATCAGTGGATATTCCAGGCTGTCATAAAGTCTAGAGACAAGGTCTGGAGGATCAGGCATCAGAATTTCAGGATGGAGAGCTCAAAGGGCCTTAGAGATCATCTAGTCCAATCCTCTTCATTTTACAAAAGAGGAAACTAAGGCCCAGACTTCCCCAAAATCATGAAGGTAGTTAACAGCGGAACAAGGATTTGGACCCATATTTTCTGACACCAGATCCTTCCCTCTTTCCAAGAAGTGTTATTGTAGGATGAGCAGACTAAGTCTAGCCTGAACAAAAGAATAGTATAGGGTAGTGATGAAAGACAAAGGTAGATTAGGATCAGATTATGGTGAAGTGTCCAAGGCCTGGCTAAGGAGTCTAAACTTTATCCAGTAAGTAGGCGGAAACCAGTAAAAGCTTTTGAGTTTGGGGGAAGAGAGGAAAGAAAGAAAATTAATCTGGCCTAGAATGAATTAGAGATGGGAGCTAGAGACAGATGGGCTGGGGTGGGGAAGTAAGTAGGAGGTTTTTCCTCCTTGGTAGTCTTCAAGCAAAAACTGGGTGGCCATTTGTTTGGTGTGTAGTAGTAAGATTTCCTTTTCATGTGCGAATGGGACTCAGCGTCACCTGGTTGGGGAACTCGCAAGTTGTAGAATTTTGATTCCAGCTCACACCCAAATTTGTGATTGAGTAGGGGCAAAGTGGTTAGTTAGCAGTCCAGGCGGGATGACCTCGAATGGAATGGCCGCATTTTTCATGTCTAGGGCCTTTCCCTGGGTCCCGAAAGCGCATCAGGTGGGTCCAAGCCTTGGCGAGCTAGGAGTCCGGCCCTGCTGGCGAGCTAAGCTGGGCCGGGCCGGGGTGGGTCTGGAGCCGGGCAGGGCCTGGCAGGGCCAGGCTGAGGCCCAGGGCTGTGTGGCTTTGCAGGTCTCGGATGGACCTCCCCGGTTCCCCCTCCCGCCAGGCGTGCTCGTCCCAGCCTGCGCAGATGCTGTCGGTGGACACGGGCCAGGCGGACCGGCAGGCCAGCGGGCGCATGGACGTGTCCGCCTCGGTGGAGCAGGAGGCCCTGAGCAACGCCTTCCGCTCCGTGCCGCTGGCCGAGGAGGAGGACTTTGACAGCAAAGAGTGGGTCATCATCGACAAGGAAACGGAACTCAAGGACTTCCATCCGGGCGCCGAGCCCAGCACGTCGGGCACGACGGACGAGGAACCGGAGGAGCTGCGGCCCCTGCCCGACGAGGGCGATGAGCGCAGGCGGCCCGCGCCTGGGGCCGAGGCCGCCCCGGTGCGGCCCCGGGGGCGCAGCATGCAAACTGTGGCCGAGGAAGACCTCCGGCAGCAGCAGCACCAGCTGCAGGGCCTGGCGGAGCCCGCCCTGCCTCCCACCCCAGGCAGCCCCTCCCACTCCTCCCTGCACTCGGGACCCCGGCCGCGGAGGAGGGAGTCGGACCCCATCGGCCCTCAGAGACAGGTAAGATCAGCGCCCCCCATCCCTGCCCTGGGCATCTCCTCAGCTTTCCTAGAGGTTCTAGGGGTGTCTGATGCTGCTGGGGGTGGATTGGGGGGTGGGGGTCTGGGAGCCCGGCGGCAGCAGCCAGGCTTAGCCTACTGACTTGTCTCCCCACTTTGGTGCCTAATACCTGGGATGGCAGCGTAGCAATGGTGAAGAAAGCACACCTGGGCTCTAAAGCCGGCTCTGCCGCTAACTGACCGTGCCACTTACGGCCAAGCACTACCCCTCTCGCATTTGTTCAGTTCAGACCATCTTACCTGCTCTGCCCTTTCTTGGGTTGTTTGACACCAAATTGGGAGTAGTGAATGGGGAAGTACTTTGAAAAGGTGAAAGGTGAGATACACATTCAGCAAATATGAGTTATTGACAGGTGTCCAGTGTTATGGGGATACCGGGAAATGTGGAGACAGTGCAGGGCCTGCCCTCAACAACTTTACAGTCTAGATTGGAGAGAGGGGGCAGACTCTGATTACCTATTCTTTTCTGTTGTTATTTAATTTTTTCTAAAGGATAAAATGCCCAATGATACAGGCAGTAAGTGCTTTAAGGGTACAGAATAAGGGGTATGCAAATCACTATAGGGTAGGGACTCCAGTGGGAACGAAAGGCTAGATTTTAAAGGGTGAGTGGATCTGTACAAAAGAAGAGGAGAGAACTTGTATGGAAACAGGAATAGGTAAGGGTTTTTCTTTGGGGAGGAAGGAAGGGAACAGACAATGTGGCTTGGAGCAGAAGCTAGCAAAGGGAGATAGGTAGGTAGGGTCCAGATTGTGGAGGGTCTTTAAATGCCGGGCCAAAGAGCTTGGAATTTCTCCTACGGGTAGAAGGGAGCAGTATTCATTATTATGTTCTAAGGGAGCACAGGTGTCAGGGTGACCAGGAATGCAACCAGCAAGCTGAGGGCCTTTCTTCTCTGGTGCCCACATGATCAGCTGCTCTCCCCAGGATCTTCTCACCCACCGTGACCTGTGGGGTGCCACTGTGTCAAGCTGTGTGCCCACTTCCTCTTCTGTGTCTCCCAGACAAAGAAGGTTCTAGTATAAAGGGCTGAGCAAAAGAGAGACATCTCCTATTCAAGAAATGGTAGGCTCCTTAGGAGGTGCTGGGGGAAATGTCAGGAGCTGCCAGGCAGGGAGCCAGGCTGTATGTGTCAGGGTTCTACTCCCAGACTCTGGGGGACAAAGGGGCCTGTGAGGTTACAGACCAGGTCTATGGTACATATTGTCTTGGTCTCACTTTGCCCCACCCTTAAGCAATAGAGGGTCCCCCCAGGGGGCATATCTCCCAGAAGAGTTTAGTAGGTTACAGAGAGAGGGAAGAAAGAAAGGAAGAAAGGAGGAAAAGGAAGGAAAGAAGGGAGGAGGAAAGGAAGGAGACTAGGAAGGAAGGAGGGAAAGAAGGAATGAAAGAAGGAAGGGAGGGAGGGAAAGAAGAAGGAAGGAAAGGCAGGAAAGAAGGAAAGAAGAAAGGAGAGTAGGAGGGAAGGATAGGAAAGAAGAAGAAAGGAGGGAGGAAGGGAGCATTTATTAAGTGCCTACTATGTGCCAGGTACTATACTAAGTGCTTTACAAATATTATCTCATTAGATGAATATAGAATAGTATTCTGTATAGATTCAGTCCCTGCAAATGGCTTCCCTGACTAACTAGACTGTAGTCTTAGGGCACACTAACTCTCCGAGGCCCAGTCCCTCTGGGAACATAGCAAAGCAAAATAATGAAGATGTTCCATTCCTCTTCTGCCTCATTTTCTGCACCTGTTCTGGTCTCTTTCCTTTCTCTCTATATTCCCACTACCCAGCTCCTGAGGCTAGGCTCTTTGTGCTTTCCAGGGTGGTATATTCAGTGTTTATCCATGCTAATGGGAGCCATTCTTAATGAGACCAACCTCTCTGTCTCCAGACCAACTAGCCCTAATTTGTTCATTCTACTTTTGGTCTTTTAAAGTTAAAAACTTCATCTCTGCTTTCTAGATCAGAGAGAGGCAGTGTGGTATATTGAAAGATCTTATCCATATACAAACAAGAGTGATGTAGCTTGTCTGTAAAATGAGGACATTGGATTAGATGATCTCTAAGGTTCTCTATGGCTCCAAAGCATTCTATGAATCCTATTTTATATTAATTCCTATGATGAGAATTTCATGCCGTTTAGAAGTGGGTGATATCTGAGGTTGATGGATTGACCTATGCATGTACACCAACACATATTAGTTCATTCAGGCCTGAGAGGAGTAGATTTGGGGTACAGATGAAATCTTGTGACACCTTTCAAGTCAAACTGTATTAGACGTTGTCCTGAGTCAGAGGAGCAGAGGGGGCTCACTTTTCTCACAGTAGTCATCTTTGCCTTAGTCTAGGCACCCTAAAATTAAGGGACACAGACTTGGGGGAGTGGTTCCGGGAAAAGAAGATACTCCAAGTCTGAGAGTGACAATCTTGCAGTGACTGACATTAATAGTGATGTATTTGGGCAAGTGATTGAGCATACTCTTCCTCAGGTCAGTAAGTGCTTTTGAGGGGAGGAGGGTAGAAGTTACATGAAGACTTAGAGAGGGGATTTTGAGGGAGAGGATATTCACTTTTACTCTTTCTGTCACTTCATATAGTTGTAGAAGGGGAAATATGTGTGAATGAAAGGAGAGGAGTTATGATGCTGCGAAGGGTGGTCCTGGTATCTGAAAGTTGGGTGGGATAATTAGAAAAAAGGTGGGATGGGGCTACTGAAGGCAACAGATAGATCGAGGGCTGGCTTATAAAAATGAGGGTAGGATGGGAGTAGTAAATGAGGAAGAAGCCAGGATCTTCAGAAGGAAGGCTAGAACTATTTCCTAGACACATCTGAAGACCTCTCTTGAGAAAGTGACCTAGCCGTTGGAGTTTCTGGGAGTACCCCCCCACCCCATTCCCAGATCCCCCACCTTCTGTGTTCCAGCTGCCATCCTAACTGCTTGACCACCCTTGGGGTTTTATTTCCATTTTCCAGAGCCAACTGTTTTCTTGTAGCTCCTCTGACTCATGGTACTGGGTCTTCCCATCCCCCACCCTCATCCTGAGCTTGATGCCTCAGGCCACAGCCATCTGTCTGTCTCTTTCCAGAAGTGGGGAGAAGGGGAGATAGAGTGCTGTGGTTTTGTGCTTATCTCTCTCTGTGAAAAACTCTGGGAGCAAAGGGATATAAGAATGTGTTATTTCTCTGTGTATGGTTGTGTTTATGTGCACAAAAAGATTGGTGAGTGATACACCTAATGTCATGTAACAGAATATGATAGTGTCCATTATTATGTGTGTGTATGCGTGTGCCACTTTGTGTGGGAGGGCCCCAGTTTTCCCTTCTATAACATGAAGGTTTTAGACTAGATCAGAAGTTCTTAATCTGGGGCACAAGGATAGATTTCAGGAATTCCATGAACTTGGACAGGAAATATAATATCTTTATTTTCACTAACATCTAATTGAAATTTAGCATTTCATTCAATTACAAACATAGGCAAAAAGCTACAGTCATATTAAGCTTCATCAGACTGCCAAAGGCATCCATTATGTAAAAAAGGTTAAGAACCCTTGTACTAGAAAATCTTCTACCACGAGGCATTTTGAATTTCTTTGTATGCATTTCAATGTTTGGATTATGCAAAGGTCGATCCATCAACAAACATTTAATAAGTACCTAGAGTATGCCTTGTACTTTGCTAGGTATGAGGGTTCAAAGACAAAATGAAATGGTCTATCCCTCAACTTACATTCTATCAGAGAAACAGATTCAGATATAATATAGGAATATGCGCAGATTTCTTATGTAGACAAATCATACAAGCGAAGATTATTTCAGTGCGGGGAGGAAGCATGAACAGATGGGAAAGAAGAGGTCATGTCTGAGCTTAGCTTTGAAGGACAGAGTGTGTCTGTACCTATATGCATATATAGGTACACGAATGTGTATATCAATGTGTGTCCATGTCCACTGTGCATGGATATATCAGAAAATAGTCAGTGTGTGTGAGATCTGTGTGCGGGCAAGTGTACGTGGCAAAACCTGTGTAAATTTATGCATATCATCTGGTGTTGTCAGGATATATCCTTAAATCATTCAGTCTAGGTCCATGGGTGTGTTGTACAATTATATATAACTTTATCTGAGGTAAGACATTTGACACTCACTAGCTGTGTGACCTTGGGCAAGTCACTTAACCCCAATTGCCTCATTCTGGGTCATCTCCAGCCATCCTGATGAATGTCTGGTCACTTGGTTCAGATGGCTCTGGAGGAGAAGTGAGGCTGGTGACCTGTACAATCTTCCCTCACTCAAAACAAAGTCAAGTGAAAGTCATGTCATCATTTCTCTGATGGCATGGTCTTCTTTGGCAACGAAGGCCGAACACACACAAAACCTTATCTGCATATAGGATCATGGACTACTTGACTAATGGAACTGACAGGGCCCTTTGAGATGAGTATGTGACAGCTAATACAAAGTCAGCCTGTGGTGTATCCTCTGTAAGTAAACAGGTTCAGTGTAGATGCTTTCTTATCACCTTTCTCTTCTGGACTGGTGGTAGAAACTTGTGGACTCTGGATATTCCATACTATGGGGTCACTCTCTGATGCCACTAAATGTATCTCCTCTTTGGGATCACTCACCTCACTCTTCCTTCACAACCTCTTCCCCCACTCAAAAAAATTTCTCTCCTACCAGTGGAGAATTCTGGGTCCTGAGTGGGTTTTTTTTTTTTAAGTTTGGGAGTTCTTGACATGACAACATAGTGTCTGGTGCTCTGGGAACACTTTTGAGTGGCTGGTTATATCAACCTTTTGCAGGGGTAAGTCATCTCATCTATCTCGGCCTCATCTTCCTCATTTGTAAAGTGAAAGGGCTGAACTCAAGTGATCTCCAAGGTCCATTTTCCAGATCTGTATTCCTATAAGCCTTTGATTTCATTACCCCCCAGAAGAGGTCTAGAAGGTATGAGATGGAGAGAGAGAGAGCTGTGCCATGATCTTGAAACAAATGCCTGCACCTGTCCACTCACAGTCCTGTCCCAGTCTCTGTGCTAAGATCTTTATAGAGAAATACCTGTAACTTGTCCATTCAGCTCTTTTCTCCATCAGTTACCATGTCTCTCAGTATGTTTGTGCACATAATTTGCTGACAGCTGTGTTGGAGAACCTTCTCTAGACCCTGAGAGCAGATCCAGAGAAGATAGTTCCTGCTCTCAGGGCTCCTGGTATGAAGGAGACACATGATTGAGTCTTTGGGAAACTTAGTCCTGTAGGAAAGACCACCTTTTGGGGAACTCCCAATCTGAAGGAATAAACAGAGTCCCTGTCAATTCAATTCAATAAACAATTATTAAGCACTATCCTGCCTGTCATTAAATCCTGTTTTTGTTTCGGAAGTTTGGGCACTGGAAGTGACCTCCTATTATGTAAATTTCCTTATTAAAATGATCATTTCAAAGGGTCATAAATACAGTCAGTTCTTGGTTATCTGAATAAAAGGAGGAGCAGTACCGTGAACATTCCCCAACAGTATGTAATAAAGAAACGTTTTGGCTTTGGAAAGCATTATGTAATTTGGGGGTTGAGGTTGTCACAGGATTCTTTGCTTCAGGCCATTATTACTGTATGCCTTTGCTTTCTGCAACCACCTACACTAGGTTGGGGTAGAAGGGTGGGTCTTTCTGCAATTTTACTTCCCATATCCCTTAAGATAATCCAAAATACAGCCTATAATATTGAAGAATTCTGGCCATTCCTGAAAAAGACAGGGGGGGTTCTCTGGCTCCCAGGGTTCAGGAGAGTGTCTGTGATCATTGGGGTATTCCTGGATGATTATATCCATCCCTAGAATGAGTCCTTTGGCACCAGGAGTCTGAAACTCACAGAAGCACTTGAGGGCCATTCAAGTACTTACTGCCTTTTATTCAAGGGCTGGCATGGTAGGTCATTCATTCATTCATTCAACAATCATATTCTAGCTTACTACCTGTGTGATGCTGAGCAAGTTACTTAGCTTTTTTTGTCCTTAATCTTTTCATCTATAAAAGGATGGAGTCTATTTAGGTAACCTCTAAGGCCCCTTTTAACTCCAGATCTAGGATTCTATGAATAGATAGTATCTGAGGTCCATTGTATCTTTAGATCTATGAGAATTCTATCTTTTGATTCATATTTCACATTTTTTGTTATTGTTGTTTAGTCATTTTTTAGTTATGTCAAACTCTTCATGGCCCCTTTTTGGGGTTTCCTTGGCAAAGAAATTGGAGTGGTTTGCCATTTCCTTCTCTGGCTCATTTTATAGATGAGGAAACTGAGGCAAATAGGGTTAAGTGACTTGCCCAGAGTCACACAGCTAATAAGTGTCTGAGGCCAGATTTGAACTCGTGAAGCTGAGTTTTTCTGCCTCCAGGCCTGGCACTCTATCCACTGCACCACCTAAGCTTCTCACTTACACACTCTGTGTTTAGTTAGACCAAATTACTAGATGTTTTCTGATATCATTCATTCATGCAAATAAAATTCTAGGCCCTTCAGGCCTAGAATTCATTCCTTTCTTCCTATGTCTGTTAAAATCCCTATCTTCCTTTAAGGTCCAATTTAGTTACCACCTCATCCATGAAGTCTTCCTTGATTCTCTCTAGCTAAAAATGATGTCTCCCTCAAATTTCCTTGGAGACTTTTTATAGAGCTCTCCTCTGCCTGAATTTGTACCATGAGCATGAAGACATACTTAAATTCTTCATAACCTTCAAATGTCCCTCTTGAAAGCATGGCATGAGGAGATCTAAAATGTACTGATCTGATGGAGAGGCTTCATATTCCATCCTCCCCATTAGACTGAAAGCCCTTTCATCTTTTATCAAACATCAAGGACATGAGTTTTAATGTTGTATGAGATCACTATCTGTATGAATTTGAGCAAGGCACTTCATGTCTTAAATGACAAGGTTGGACTAGATGGTCTCTAAGGTCTTTTCTAGATCTATATCTAAGATCCTCTGATCCTACTGATGTGTTATATTATGGCTTTCTTGTAGTGCTTAATAAATATTGAATTGTCTACTGTATGCATTGGGGAGATAAAAAGATGAGCAAGGCATTGGGGCCTGTCCTTAAAGAGCTTAAGGTCTAGATTTTCTTTTGAAGGGGAGGGGGAGTTTCAATTCAAATAGAGCCAGCACTAAGTTATGAACCTGCCAGTCATCAGCAGGGAAATCTTCATCCCTGGCCAGCTCTCAGTCAACCCAGTCAGTCCTTGTGTGTTCAAAGACTGCAGACTCATTAGTGTATACTATATCCAGCCTGAGTCAAACAAAATAATGAAAGAAAATCTTCTGTGGGAAACAAAAAAAAAAGATTTTTTTTTTCTGTTCTGCTGTTGAATGGACTGCTCCTGTTATGCAGACTGCCTTTCCCCTCCTCTATCAACATGGAAAATTAAGAGTTTATCATAGTAAGAATTTAGCCTCAAGATTGATGTCCTCCCCACCTCCCACAGGTCTCTAGGAATTTTCTATAGACTCCCTTACTTCATTCCCCATATTTTCACATCAGCTTCTTTCTAGTCCCATTTTTCCTTAGACCTTTTGGTTCCCTGGTGCTCTTCTCATGCTATACTCCCCAGAGGGACAGTTGAAGGTAACCTAGCATTGGAAACCAGGACACCTAGATCTTCATTCTTAATGCAGCTGTGTGACTAGGATGGTGAGGGGGTAAAGCCCTTCTCTTTGAGCCTCCTTGGAAAAGGGGCACAAGATTTCATATATCATCCCTAAGAGGGAAGCAGGGTGTTCATAAAGATGGAGGTGAGACCTGAGGTAGAGCTTTCCAATTGGAATGGTGGTATGGACTCTCAAGCCTGAATTGACTGAGGGGAAGGGTTAGTACTATGTAGGGGCTCTCCCTCTTCTCCCCATTAAAATATATTTTCTTCCAGCTTCCTCAGTGGAACTCTAAAGAGAAGAAAGGAAGGAAACTGGATATAGGATCCTTCTAATGCCTGCCTACCAAACCCTATGCCTCTACTTGTCACCCTTTCCCTGTAGTGCACAACCCAAAGAGAGTAGGCAAGAGAAGTATGCTTCCAGTTTATTTTCCAGCATTGTGTTGGAAATTATCCCTGAACTGGAAACAAGACTGTAGTCTGCCCTGCCCCCCACCCTTACCCTAGCACTTACAGACCCCTTTTCTGGTATCTTATTCATCCTATTCCCATGGTGGGGAGCAGCTTAAATTTTCCTCAGCAGATCCATTGGAGGAAACACTCAGAAGAAATCCTAGACCAAATTCTAGAGGCCTTGCCTTGCCTAGTGCTTTCCTATGGCCTTGAACACACCAGCCACACCTTCCATTACAGCCTGTAAAGAGGTCTCCATTCTGGGGATCTCAGAGGAGGGAGGACAGAGGTGACAGGTGATGGAAGCAGGAAGTGGGAGGGGGAAGATGTTCATAGTGAGAGAGGTAGAGGGGGTTGGAGCCAAGTGTTTTGCCCCTGAGTGAAGTGCCCCATGGCTCAAAGGAGTCTGGGTCAGACTTCTGCCTTTAGGAAAAGGCCATGTGCACAACAACAGTATGAAGGGGTATGAACTTTCAGAGGAGACTGAAAGGGAGTGAGGAATGAGAAGCCAGGTCAACGTCAGGCCCTGGTATAGGGTTCAAGTCTGATCTACTGTTAACTGTGGTCACAGTCAAAATAGGTAGAAAAGAGTCTGTTTATATAAAACAGGACAACCTCTCCTCAGGTTGTGGGAGCATCTCTTTTATCTCTGGTGCCTGAGCGTGAGGTGGAATTCCCAAGGGTGGTACCCTGAGGTGTGTGGATTGAGGAGTGATGATGTTAAGTATGATATCAGTAATCAATAACCAATCAACATTTATTAAATGCCTACTATACACCAGGCACTGTGCTAAGCTCAGCAGAGAAGAAATAGCAGGGGAGGGGGAAAACCTTTGGAATATCAAGAGACACACATGTTAGGATTCAGGCAGAGCTGTGATAAGTGTGGATAGAGTGGCTCCTTTGGGGAGGTGGGGGAAGGGATGGAACAAAGCCTGAAATCAAAGAGGGCTTTGACACTGTGTTGAGGATATCCCCAGAGCTATATGCTGAAAGCAGTTTAAACCATCCCTAAAGCATCATAGTGTAGTGGAGAGAGCACCAGACTTGAGTCAGTAAGACCCAGAATCAAAACTTCACACACACACTGAAGATTTCCAAGACCCCCTTTCCTAATTTTCTAAGTCAGCACTACGATTAAGTGATGGGAATTGAGAACTAAGTGTAAGTTGTTCAAAGTAGCTAAAACTGGCCTATCCATTCACATATACCAGGTAGTCTCAGGCCCCCTTCTAAGGACAATGGAGTTAGGGGTGGGAGACAGCTCCTGTCTGACTCTTCCCAGGACAAAGGGGAGATAACTAAAACTGTCTGGGCTACAGGACACTACCTAGTGACCTAGCCCCCTGGACAGCAGGGAACAGTATGGGAGCAGCTGATATGGTGAGAAAATGCCCTCCCCCCTTTTCCAGCCTCACATCTGCTATGATATGTGAATCAGGCAGAATTCAGCACCATGGACTGTACTTATTGAGTTCAAAACCCTTGTTCCTTTCTGGGTGGTTCAGAATTTAAAACTATGGTAGGCATGGTCTCTGAATTTAGGAAATGTATAGTCTATGAAAGGAGACAAATCCCGCACATGAAACAGTTTAAGAATGACTGCAACAGAGTTGACTTTGGAGTACAAAAGACTCTGGTTTAAGTCCTGCCCATGACAGGCTATGTGACCTCAACTGACACCTCAGGCAGCAAGACTGTAACTTGGAGAGCAGGTGCTGATCAGGACTGATAGGGAGAACTGTTAACACGGAGGGCTTCTTACACTGATGAAATGAGAGGGCGAGGAGGGGTGAGGGAGAGATGGGAAGAGAGAGAAAGAGAGAGACATAGAGACAAAGTGAGGGAAAGGGGGGAGAGAGGCAGAGACATAGAGATAGAGAAGGAGGAGGAGAAGAGAATGGTGAAGTGAAAAAAATACTATCCTTGAAAGTCAGTAGACCTTTGTTTAAACCTGGGTTCCACCACCTTACTAGCGTGACACAGGCCCAAGTTCCTACCTATACAATGCCAGGTAATTAAATTGGCACTCCTTCCTTCCAGAATTATTGTGAGGTAAACCGACAATGTGAAAGAGCTATGGAAATGCAAGTTACTATTGCAAACCAACACATGGAGAAATACAAAAGTGCATAGAATATTGAGTAAGTCTCTAAGGGGTTCCGTGCAAAGGGACCATGAAAGCCAGATGAGGTTAACCGGGGAAGGCTTCATGGAGGAGGTGAGTCTGGGTAGTGAGGAGGTGGTCAGCGCTGTGATTCGTGCTGTAGGCGAAGTTAAGAGAGGTGAAGGGGCTAGTCATCATCCGAAGGAGGTGATGGAGTGTAGCCGGGGAGAGAGCAGTCGGGGAGGGAGCCCCGGCTCGGAGGCAGGCTTGAGTCGGCGAGGCCTGGTCTAGCGGTGCCCACCCCGTGTTCCCACCCGTGTTCCCCGGGACGCCGGCGTCGAGGGGGCTGTGAGCGGCGTGTTGGCCCCCCGAGACGGAGCTGTCGAGTCTGTGCCTGACGCCTCTTTTCCCTCCACTCTTCTTGGTCTCTTTCAGTTGGAGGAGGACAGACTCTCTGGGCACTCCCTCCCGAGGTACAGCCCCCTACGACGACTGGCGTCCTCCGTGTTCTCCTCCTCCACGCTGGAGACGGAACATTACCCTCACCCCGGCGGCCCCGGCTCTGGCTCCCTCATTCAGCGCAGCCGCTCGGCCGAGAGCAGCCCGGTCCGAGCGCCCCACCGGCGCCACGCGCCCCTCGCGCCAGGCAACCACAGACTCATGCCCTCGGTGCTCCGAATCTCCAGGTCCCAGCTACAGCAGGTGTGGGCCCGATTCACCCACAAGACCTAGGCTGGGCCCCCCTCCCCACCAGAGGGGGCAGGGCGGGGAGGGGGGCGTGCAAAGGGAGGGGGACGGACAGAGAAGGTGGCTCCTTCCCAGAATGCAATAATCACACACACACACACACACACACACACACACACACACTCAAATTCACACATACTTTTCCCTCCCCACTCCATCATGCAATACATGCCACCCCCAATAACATTGGCTCAAGGTACTGTAACATTCCCCCCTCCCTGACCAAAAAATCATCCGCCATTCAGCTCAAACACGAAATGAAGGTCTCGTTCCCCCATCCCATCTCTGCTCCCCATTCTTCCCTTTGTCCAGTACCGACAAGAGGTGGGAGTGGGAGGGGGGAGCCAGTGGTGGCAGTGTTTAGTGTAGAAGGTGAGGTCAAATCAGACTGGAAGGCCCAGCTCCCAAACCCCTCAGATGCACATGACTGACTGTCCAGAGTTCAGTGGAAACGAAGGTGTCCGGGAGATAGGACGTCCCAGACCTCAGGGTCAATTTGGGGGTGAGGTTTTCTCTCTGCCGTGTAATCTGTGATCTCCAACTTCCCGTTGCCGCGGTGTGACTTACCCTCTCTCCACTTGGTAACGGGAAAGGCAAGACAGGGGCATGACCTAACCATGTGTCGCTGCTACCCTGCCTCTGACCAGCCAAAATTCCTCCCTCAGAACAGGCAGCTGAGTCATAACAAGTGTCTAGGAGGCAGTGTGGGGGTGAGGATGTCCCAGTTTGGAAAAGTTGGGAGTGAGGGCTTCCCTGTTGCTCCCCTGGGTATTTCAAGGCTCAGGGATGTTCGAATGGAACGGTCTCTAGGACCTAGCTCCCTGTCTCATGTCATCATCCCAGGGGACAGTGTCTTCCAGTCACCTCCCAACCCTCCCACCTCTCCTTTCAGGTACTCCTTGGAAATATTGGGGTTCCTTGGGATCCCAGCAAAGGTGCCTCCCCACCTCATACCTGCCAGTGACATCCAGCACCTCCACCCTCAGGGAAAAAGAAGGGGCAGTACATCTGAGTGTAAGACAGGACAGGAGTTTGAGACTGGGGCTCCCTTGAAAGATTTTTCCAATGGCAAATGTGTTTATTGCGGAGAAGCTCATGCTGATTACATGCTTGTACTGATGCTTGCCCTATCGTGTTGGGGAGGGGGAGATATCCCTTTATTACTGAGTAATTACCTCCATACCATCAATTCCTCAACCCTATCCCTTCTCCCTCCTTCAGTGGCTCATCTGTGGACTCCTCACCTCACCAGTGGTTTCTAGCTGGAAATGGTGGTCCCAAGGGGAATCTGTAAATGAAAAAAAAAAAATGAGGGAGCTGGAAGAAATAGTCACTGAAGTCTTTTGCAGCTTTGATATTCAATTTTCTAGGACTCCAAGGAACTGGTATAGCCTGTTATAGGGTCATTGGTCCCTTGGTGGTGCAGTCTTTAGAGACCAGGACGCATTTGTATTTTCTGGTGACTGACCCTGATTTTCCTTCATTTCCTTTGGCCTTAGTTACCTCAACTGCAAAATTAGGAAGTTGGCTTTGATGACCTCTCAGGTCTTTTCCAGCTCTAAAGTAATAATCCTGTGACAGTTCCATTTCTGTGAATTGACTTTCATTCTCTTCCAGTTCAGTGGACAAGTCTGGATTTGTGGGAAGTAGGGATTTTTCTCTTATCCTTCCATCCTCTTCAGAAATCCCTTTCCAAATCCAGGAGAGAGCTGGGGTCTCAGATTTGGTTAGTTTGGGTTTCTGCGTCTGGAGTCTTAGAATCACAGGGTGTTGGTGCTGGAAAGGATTTTAGACATCACATAGCCATCTCTCTGCATTCTCCTCACTTCCCACAAAACCTTATTCCAGGAAACAGCTTCTTAAAAAAAAAAAAATCATTTTCCACTGACAGCCCCATTCCCTCAAACAATCTTAGGTCTTGGGTTCTCTGCTCCCTACCAGATTTGTAACTCAACTCCCAGACTCTGACTGCTGCCCTCAAAACTTCCAAATGCTTTCTGTGGAAGGTAATGGGTAAATTTCTTCTGTGTCCCTTTCCTAGGAAGTGGCAGGCCTAAAGAGTCTTGGGGAAACAAAAGCACAAAAATAGAGGCAGGTAGATCACCAAATCCAAAAGTCATCCCTCCCTAGGATAAAACCTGAGGATACGGATGTTCTATAGCCCTTAACCTACCCTCTTCTTCTCCTTGATGACCCACTCCTTCCCTCAATTCTGGCAAACCCCTGAGCTAAATTCCAAGTAGATTCTTAAAGGACTTCCCCCACCTATGCCTATTTTAAAATTTTGCTTACCTCCTACCTTCTATCTCTCTTTGCTCTCTATTCAAGAGAATCAAGAGAATATTGAATATACCTTAATTCCCATGAACCCTCCTGTTCAGTCCCCTAACCTTCTTCCATTCCTCTTAGTCCCTTGTCTCTAAACACTTTGAAAGCCCCTCTCCTTATCATTGAGACACATGATAAAAGTACCTGCCCCTCCCTTCATCCCTTCAGAATTCTCTCTTAAGATTGCATCGACAGAGGATTCCAAATGCTAATTGGAATTAGGTCGCTTTGATTACAGTCTGTATGAAAGAAGTCACCATAGTTAGAGGACATTCTAACTAGAATACTCCATTAACTGCTCCTTTCATGTAGTTCAGCCATCACTGAGTTATTGCCCACAAAAATCCTGAGTAGTTTCTAAATCATCAAAGATTGAATTTCATTCAGAATAGTTTTTAGCATATTACTGTGTTCCCTTTGGGAAGCTGCAACTTTATTCCAACAATACCTTATGATAAGGTAGGGAAGTCTTTTTTTTTTTTAACGGTCAATCAAGAACTCACATAATGTAATCCAGTGCCCAGCCTTTTAGAGTAGTCTATTTGAGAGGTCATTGCTCAAAACACATTGGAATTCCTCTTTAGGGACTGCTTTTTAGAGCCTGGGGCCCTTCCAAGGTGACATCCCTGGATTCTTTGAAGATGGATTTGTTCTTCTGTAAATAGCAAAACATCATTCTGAGCCAATTCTGCAGAATGGAATAGGCAGTTAGGCTGGGGAATAGCTGGTCTGTGTGCCCAAAAGTGAGGTTTGACTGCCCATTAAGGAGGCAGAAGATTTTGTGTGATTTTTAAGCAGTTCTCTGAAGGCAATTCCCTATGTGGAATGAGCCCAGCCTTTGCTTGGAGGAATTCTGGTTGGAGAAATTCCTCCTCCTTGGAGGAATTTCTGCTTGAAAAAATGTGTTTTCATCTTTTTACAGGCACATTCTTAAACACAATTGTTGGATTTACAGAGCATCTCACTTCCCAGGGATACTAGATAACTGAGAATTTACTTAATATATTGGTTTATTTATTTACTTAAATTATTTATTGATCTTTCCTGGATTATATATGTATAGGAGGCCTGGGATTATACAGAAAAGAGAACTTTTTCTTCTTTTTTTCCCTTCTTCTGTTTCCTCAAAGGTATAGAACAGTGTGTGATATGTCTTCCTTCTCCAAATCTGACCAGCAGCCTCTCCCCTTTCTCCCTCCCCAATCCAAGGTGAGGACATTGCCTGTTAATTCATCTTTGAAAGAGGATAAACAGAGCAGGTTTCACTCACGTTATCTGCATACACTCATCTTCTCTTGCCCTGGGAACAGTCTTCCATTTTGGGGAGAGTCTTTACCTCTTTATCTACTGAAAGTTGCAGGACAGAGAGGCAGAGGCAAAGGTCAGAATACAGTTGTAACCTAGTGGGAGCCAGGTACATGTGAATCCTCAAGTGAAAAAGTGGATGTTCAGAACCAGATTTTTGCATTTGGAGATAGCCTCCAGTGCAGAGTAACTCATTTGTCGTTCAATAAAACACCTAGATCTACTGAATTCTGAATCTGAGTTCCTTGGCTCAGTGGCTAAGGCACTAGGTTGATATTTCTTTGACCTCTGAACAGCTGTCTTTCTGTGAGAGAGCAGCTTGGTGTCCTGGAACAGGTACCTGGCTGGTTCACCAACTCCCCTTGTGACCTCAGGACTTCCCCTCTCTGGATTTCTCTCCTCTGTAAAATGAGAGCTGAATTAGATGGCTCTTTAAACTCCTGACAAATTTGAGGACCCCATGTTTCTGTTTTTTCTTAAATGTGTAGGCCTCAGGCTTTTTGGAGAGCAGAGGGGCCCAGCCTTCAGGTCTGGGAAGAGGAGCTATTTTCTTCTTGACCCACTCAAACCAGGTGGACTTCTAAAGACCTCAAGCTTTTTGGTCAAGCGGAGTGTAGATCGTAGGATCTTAGAGGTAGAAGGAAGATTTTAGATGTCATCTAATTCAACTCTCTTATTTGATATAGAGAATTCCAGAGGGGGTTAAATGACTTGTCCAAAAACACACAAATAGTCAGTGACAGAGTTAAGATTTGAATGTAGGTCTTCAGACTCCAAATCTAGGGCTCTTTCTACCATCCCAAGCTACAATGCTATATGCCTGTCTGTGTATGAAAGCATATATGTGTGTGAGTAGGTACATGCTTGAGGGTGTATGTATGTTCTGTGACTCCATGTGAATTTTAGCAGATACCGTGTAGTCTTCCTGGTGTTTTAGAAAGGTTTTAATAGCTCTTGGTCCCAGGGCAGGAGAGAGATGGACAGGATGTTTGCTTCATCTCTAAACTTCCTTGGCCTTCAAAAGCCTTCACGCACCAAGTCCATTCATCCAGGCCAAATGAGGGAAAGGCATGGACAAATGGGCATTTAACCCCTGATCTAATGAGTGAGTGAAAGTTGAAATTCCTGGACTATTCCTAGTGCACGTTAACCTATTAATTTAATTTAATTAACCTTTAACCGTGCTTAAGGGGATTTCTACATGCAACTGCATAAAGGCTCCTGATTTCTCTCCATTCTTTACTTTGTCCTACCCCAGGCTGGCTCACTGGAGCTTCCTATCCCAGTGACTTTCATTTGGGCTCAGGAGGATGTGTGGTGACCTTACTCCTTGCCTTTGAGGGGCAGGCTGTGGAAGGTGTGGGATCTGAAACCTCTTTCCTGCTCCTTCTTATCCCCATTCTAACCCAGAAATAGAGCTAGTACCTGGTACCCAGCCTGATGTATGTGCCCTTGAATGCTGGGGTGGCCATAGTGACATCTATCAATTGTATTGACTTTGGAGATGACTGAGGAGGGGGTTAATGCTTATGAGGATGAGACATGTGGAGTTCATCTCTCTTCAGCTTGCCAGTATCCTACCCAGCTTCCAGGGCTGTCTCCTTCTTCTCTTGCTGTGTCCCCTGTATGGTTCTTGACTGGAATGAGTGGGGGAGCTGTATAAGCAGGGAGACCCTGGGCAAAAGTTCTGTTTTCTTCCCACCTTTGACAGGATTCAATCCAACCTAAAAGATAGGACCTGGGCCGATGACCCTCTTGCTGGTGAGAGGCCCTAGTGTGCTAGAAAGCATTGGCATTGTAGAGTGGTCATAGAGGTCTAAGGAGTGTTTGGGATCAACTTTCATTAAAGAGAAAGAACATATTTCTTCTGCAAAAGCCCTGCTTCCTAAAGCCAGAGAAGAACAGGCCAGGGGGCTTTATTTCCTGCAAAGTAATGGCTAATGTTTCATCACTTTTTTACTAATCTCTCGCCCCAAGGAGTCTGGCTCCCTTCACATCCCCCAAGACTTTTCTCCACAGTTCTGATAGGGACCCACATTAGTTAACTTAGTACCAGACCTTTCCCATCTGTACCCTTGAACCCAAACCATGGGACAGGTTCAGTTAAGTGTGACAGTCTCCATTTCCTTTTTTTATCCCTTTCCCAGCCTGTCACCCCACCTCATCAGCTTCTGCAACCCTGGGGTTGGGCAATGGAATGGTTTTTAACCTGACCTTCCAGGATGGGTTTGACAGTTTTACTGGTCCCCTAATACTGAGGCCACCTAATGGTAGAAGATCCAGTCTCCTTTGGGCTTTCAACCCAGGAAGGACTAGGGAGGGGAGTGCAGAAAGGAGCGGGGTTGGTACCAGCACAATGCCAGACTGAGCCAGGCACACTCTGGGGGTCAGGATAGCCAAAGATCAGTCCAAGGCATAGAGTCTGATTTCTGGTAGTCCTGAGCAAGCATCTGTGGACATCAGAAGACTAAAGGGCTATTACCTAGGAGGCATGAGGTTTGGAGACTGTAGGGTGAGTTTGGGGAGTTCAGGTGCCCTTCTGTTGGGGGGAAAACTTCGAATCCAAAACCCTTGCCTGGCACTGTCAGAGGTGGGTGTGTGTGTGTGTGTGTGCGTGTGGATTCCAAGGAGGCTCTGCCCCACTGTTCATATTCAAGACAGTCCCCCAAACTTCACCCTTTCTATGAGGGCCTGCAGATGCTTAGGGACGACTGCACAGGAGGTAGTGAGGGTGGGATGGGGAAATCGGTTTTGCTTTCTTCCGAAAGCCCCCAATCGAGTTTTATGTTCTGAACGAGTTGTAATTCTGCTTGGGCCTCAAGCGCCGCCCTGCTCCCCACCCCACCCCATTTCCTGGCATCTCAATCCCTTACCCCCGACGCCTAGCTAGAGATTTTTTTCGTCCTCCCCAGCCGAGACAACACCACAGGCGGTGGAGTTTCTGGGCTGTTTTCCCAAAAGTTCATTCACTGTAGTAACTTTGTACTCTGCCCCCCACCCCCGCGGCGGCGATCGATCGCATCACGAATGTATCTTGTGTCTTTGTAACAAGCTGCTAAACGAAGCCGCGTGACCAAGGCTAGGGACGCGGGCGTGGGAGGACAGTGCGGCGCCAGGCCCGGGGATGGGGATGAGTTAGGGGAAGGGGCGGCTTTCTCCCTGCACCCTCCCGCGGGATGACCCCCTCCGCTTTCTCCAGCCCCAGGCCTAGCACCCCATTTCCAGATTTCCAAAGCTTCAGCCCCCGAGCTGTTAATTGGGGTCCTTTCTCCCAGAGGAGTTGGGGTTCTGGCTGCGCCTTCTCCCCAGTTGTCTGCGGCTATTTGTATATATGTTGTTGGTTTCCCTTTATTTGCCCCTGACCTTGTCCTTGCTTGCCCCTCAACCCCCTCCAATTTGTTTCTTTTAGCCTCCAGCACTCTTTCCCTTGGGTGGAGCCTGAAGGGTTGAGGAAGGAGTGTCCTCCTCGCTTACTTACTTGCTTCCAGGATGGGGAGAGAAGGATTTGGGTCTGGGGAAAGGGCTTTTGGAAGGGGGGCGGTGTTTTTCTAGCTTAATGGGTTCCTGTCCCTCATCTTCCATCTTCCCTCAATCCTTTCTTACCTCACCATCCAGAAGAGCTGGGTCACCCTTTCCCTTACCTGTTTCCAGCCGCCTCGGCCCCCCTCCACCCCCCCCCCGCAAAAAAAATTTGGCCTTGTAATTTGGATGCCAAAGAGCCTAGAGTGAGGGAGAACGAAGTTCAGAGCCTGGATCTCTCCGAGCAGTCCTGGCCCCCACTGGCCATAGCCCACTGTTCCGGAATCCCCATCCCCTCTCCTCCTCCTCCCCCCACAATGGTGACCACTGGGGGTTCCCCTAACCTTCTACTCCTCCCCATAAAATAAACTCAGGGACCAACATCTGCTTCCTTTGCACTTGTTCCACCACTGACCTCCCTCCCTTCCTTGGAGGAGGGGGGAGAGAGACGGGGCTCGGGGCGCCTTCGATCTGACAGTATTGGGCAAGAAGAGGGGCTGCCCCACGTCCCTTCATCCCCATCCTCATCCCCATCGACCATTTGGGAGAGGGTGTTGATTGGGCAGCTCAGCCTCAGGGGCTCAGCCCATTTTTCTCTGAGACCATAAGCACCCTTCTTCCTCTCCCTTCCCCCCACCCCCTTTCATTCAGCAGACGCCTGCTGGCCAAGAGGCCCCTTCTTGGCCAGGAGGGAGACGAGGGGTGGGGGGCACAGGAGACATGAATCTCCCAAGAGGTCCTGAGCCACAGCTGGTTTATCCCTGAGCCCCCTACCCCCTCCAGCCCTCTTTTTTAATGCAATAATACTGTATTATACGCTTGCACTATTCCCCCGGGGCAGACTAAGCATGCAAGAAACAAGAAAAGAAACGATTGGAAGCTTCTTTTCTTTCTTCCTTCCTTTTTGTTTCTTTCCTTCCTTCCTTCCTTCCTTCTTCGGGCTCCTGCCCCTCCCTGGTGTACATAGCGGTATAGAGAGCGGCTCCGGGCTCTGGCCTCTGTATTATAAAAGCATGCACTGAGCGCGCTCCCTCCCTCCTCTCCCTCGCCTTCCCCTCCGCTCGCCTCGCTGGGCTGCCTAGGACTGCGAGTACTGTACAAATCCAACACTTGAAGACGACACACCAACTAACACAAACGCACACGCGCAAGGTCACGGGGGTGGGGGCGGTGTACACGGCCACGCACCGACACGCACACGCGCGCGGGGGGGCAGAAAGGGAGAGGGAGGAAACGCCCTAAGGGCCCCCAGCGGCTGTGCAAAGGATTTTGTGCCTTTTTAAAGTCCCTGTATGTTAATCCAGACAATCCGGAGAGCTTGTATACTACCAAATCCTTATTAAAGACTCCTTCCAGGAATCTGCCCGCGTCCTGCCTGCTTTCTTTCGCTCTTTCCTTCCCTGGCCCTGTTCTTGCTCCGGCGGTCATCCCTCCTACCTTCCAGGGTCTTATCCGTCGCCTCAGGGCCACGGGTCCCAAGGACTGGGCTCAGGATCTGAACGCAGCCCAAGGATAGGGAGGAGGTGGTGTGTGTGAGAAGGGAGTTGAAGAGGAAGGTTTTCCTAGGCGTATTCACTCTCCCTCCCATCCTCGTGAGCTTTAGAGCTGAGTCTTTGGCATACGGGGGAGAGAGGGGCCCTACCCGCCCCGCATCAATCCTCATACTAGGATGTTTAGATCTCCGTTAAGGGATGTTAGCATCTTGCTGTGCAACGACAGGCATTCCTTCAAATGAGTTCCGTTGAATTAACCATATATTTACACTGTGTGCCAAGCACTGCCCTGTGAGGAAGGGGAGAGTACTCCTCTGACCTGTAGGCGCTAGAACTCAATCCTATGAATTTAGGGTCTATTTTTTCAGGAGTTAGAGAGATATTTGTTGGTCAAGGCACCAGGTTCAGTCCTGGTTTCCTTTTGTGAGGAGAGCAGAAGAGCGGCCTAGAGAGAAGGGGCCTTGGGCCCAGCAGGCTAGAGCTGGCACAGTGCCCCTTTCCCCCTCTTTGTCTGTGGGGTGGCAGCTGATGGCAGTAGCCTGCATAGCTGTTTTGCTCCCTTGTTTCTCCCAACAAGTGGAAATCGCAAGCTGAGGACAGTCAGATCTCTGACTGCCAGGAGGGCTCTGACCTTGTGAATGAGCTGCTAGTACTGCAGAGACTAGTACAGCTAGGAGTGGAGAGGGAGAAATCTAGGGGGTGGAGGGGCTGAGAAAGGGAAAGAGAAAGAAGGGGAGAGAAGAGAAGGAAGGAATGGGATGGGAAAGAAGTGATTAAGAGTATGGGTGAGTGAGAAAAATTCAGGGGAAGGAGATGGAGGGCTGAGAGTGAATGGAAAGAGGCTGGCGGAGATAAGAATCAGAGAAGGGGAAAAAGAAAGGGAGAAACTGAAATAGGGCAGAGAACAGACAGCAGAAGAGGGTCCACAGGGAGGTAGCTCGGGTGGCCAGGAGTGAGTTACTGGACTGTGGGGGTGGGGCGGGAGAAATAGCTTGGGGGAGGAGGAAGAGGGAGGGAGAGAGAAATCCGCTCTGCGGAGCTGACTGCCGCAGTGCCCAGCCTCCAGGGCAGCCTGCACTCTAGGAGACTTATTATTCTCCTTAGGGTAAGGATTAAAACAAACAAACAAACAAAAAACGAGAAGAAAACCCTTTTCCACGTCTGATCCTTCCCTAGGAATGGCAGATGGGCATGAATTTCCTAGCTCACCCTCATCTCCTAGGACTTTCGGGCTTTGATTTATTTTATACCTACTGTAGATTCTCAGTCCTTGCTGGGGGAGATAGGGTCCCAGGGTTAGGAGTCAGTCAGTCAGCTGGGGGCACCTTTCCCACTAATTTCAACCCATCCTTTGTCTTAGAGCTGGGCCACCCCTCACTGGGTTCAGACAGAAATAGCTAGCTAATACGATCCTTAATTTCGTGCTCCTAGGCTGTCCTGGGGATGGGAAGGACTTGAGGCGCTGAGATGGGCCCCAGCTCTCAAAGGACTCTGTCAGTTGGAGAGGAGTGTGGCCACTGGAGATTTGTCAGAGGCCAGAGGCACAGAGAAAGGGGAAGGACAAAAACCTGGGAAAACAGAGCTTGAGAGAGAGAGAAACTTGGGAGAAAAAGACAGATGAAGAAACAGAAAGAGAGCAAGAGACAGAACCACATGTACTTGGCAATTAAGTAGAAAAAATGAGGGCAGACTCTCCTTATGCCCCCAACAACACACACCCCTTGAGACACCCATGAAGTACCTTGGAGTGTATAGAGGAGGCTGCTTGGACAGATGTTCTGCAGTGGAGAGGGAGGAGCTGGCTTGTGGGCTTCCCAGGGACACAGCTCCTTTCTGCTTCCTCTCCCCACTTTGCATGGCACAGTTTAACATAGAGCTGAGAAAACTGCTAGGCTTAGAAATAGGAGCCCTGTGTCAGAATTTGGGGTCTCCCATCTGTGTGACCTTTGGCAAGTCATTCACATCTGGACCTCAATTTTCTTCTCTGTAAAACAGAGGAGTTATATTGCTACCTCCCAAGACCATTCCAACTCAAAGTCCTAGCATCCTCTGACATTCAGCCTATATCTTTAATTAGAGATCAGTACCCTGACCCCATCAGATAAAAGCTAATGAAAAGATTTTTTGACATCTTGGCTCTCTTGTAAGTACAAGGAAGAAAAACCAGATGCCTTTCCCAGTTCTGTGCCCATGCTTATAGCCTTGGGTCCATTCATTTTGAAATTTAGAGGATCTGAATTCAAATTTGACCTCAAACACTTACTAGCTATGAGGCCCTGGGCAAATTACATAACATCTCCCACCCTGTTTCCTCATGTGTAACATGGAAATAGTACCTGTCTCCCAGAGTTATTGTGAAAATCAAGGGAGATAGTATTTTTAAAGTGCTTAGCATACTTAGCTAGACACATACAGACACTTAAATGCTTGTTTTCTTCCTTCCTTTTTGTCAGAAATAACAAAAGGGTCAAGGAATAATTACAGGCATTTGATTCCCAAGGCTCCTTTGGAGGTCAAACCACTTCCCAGCTCACTGTAGGATGTGGGGGAACACAAAGGGAGACAGACATACTACACTTGGGTGAGAAAATCAGGAGGATTTATGCCAGCCATGGGATAGTTCATGGTTGATGGGAAGATATTTTCCCCTCAGGAAAATCCTGAGCTAGGAAAGATCTGCCTGTCTAGCTCACTTATTCCTCTCTAAGGGAAGGAGTTAGCCAAAAGTCAGTGATATAAGATGGAGTCTGAGGACCTGGGTTCAGATCCTATCTTTAATGATTACAACCCATGTCTGGCATTCTACAGTGTAACTGGCACTCAGTCTGACATTTTCAGTGGTAGCATTTTGCTTTTACTCTTTTTGATTATTAAATGTAAAATTGGTATCTTGAAATATGTCCCCCCCCCCCGCCTCCACAGCCATATGATTTCATCTGTGTAAGGAAATTCAGATCGGCAACTTTTCTGTCTTAGAAAATTGCTTGGGTCATTTCCTTGACCATGGTCACAGTCTAGTATGTGTTCATCAGCCAACAAGCATTTATTAAACATTCAAGTGTTGTGCCAGGTACTGTGTCAGAGACAGAGGACTTGAACTCAGCTCTTCTCGACTCAAAGGCGGCCCTTGTTCTATTAGGTCATTTACCTCTCTGTGTCTTTTTAAAATAAACATTTTATTGATATCCTTTTTATACAGCACTGTCATTTCCCAATGATTCACCCTTCTCCTAAAAGAATCCTCCCTTGCAACAAAGAGCATGGTTAAATAAAACAAATCAGCACATTGGATATTTCTGACAAAGTCTGCCTCATTCCATACAACCACTTAGCCAAGAAAGGGAAGCATATTTACCGTCAGTTCTCTAAAATCGTAGTAAATGAAGTGATCAGACTTATGATATTTTCCTTTTGGACCTAGGTTCTAGTCCCATTGCTGATATATACTAGTTGGGTGATCCTGGGCAAGTGCCTTAACCTTTAGGTACTCTCATCCTGAAGTATAAAATACCCCACTGGCCACTGCACCCCAATTAAAATGTAATTAAGAAATATTTAACCAATTAAATAAAAATACAATAGAATATAGATGATGTTAATCTGTAGTTTTCTAAGTCAATATGTGGCCTACAGGGATATTTATATAGGTTTAGTGGCCCTATTTGTATTTGAGTTTGACCCCAAATGGCAGGAAAAGTGTTGACCTGAATTAGTAAGGGAAGTTTTCTCACCTGGGATTTTACTTTACCGGTGAAGTCATAATTTTTTTCCCTGTCCCTACATTTCTACCTTCTCTTACCCAGAGGGTCATCTGATGTCTTCCAGTGTTGCTTTCCTTTGTGTTGTTGTGGGCATTGTTATGTTGCTTTCCTGGCTCTGTTTTGTTTCCTTCACAATACATCAGTTCATACAGGTCTTCTCAGGTTTCTCTGAATTCTTAGTTGATATTTCATATAGAGTAAGAATATTCCATTCCATTCACATCTCCCATTTGTTCACCTCACTGACCTTCTTCAAAATGCTTACACAGAAAAAATAGGCTTCAATTTCCTTTTTTCCCAAAATTTCTCAACCTTTATCCTGAAAGTATTTCATAACATCAAGGGATTAGGCCATCGTATGTAAGTTCCATCAATATATTCCAAACCCAAAAATGATCTGTGGCCAAATCATTTTGGGAAACATAGCTCCAAAGGTCAGAGAAATCAATGGTCACTGCTTCCCGCTCCATTCATTCGTTAAACAAATATTTTTCTAATGCCTGTTATTTGTAAAGCTTTCTACTGGACCTGAGGGCTAATTTAAAGTTAAATAAGTTTTGGTGATTCAATCAGCAAATATTTATTAATTACCTACTATGTACTAAGCACAGAGGATATAAAAAAAGGCAAAAAGCAGGGAAACAACTTTCTAAAAGTTATGTACATACAAAAAAAAAAAAAATATATATATATATATATATATATATAGTATAAATTGGAAGTAATCTCAAAGGGAAGCCACTAGCCTGGAGGGTCTGGGAAAACCTTCTTGCAGAAGGTGAGATTATGAGCTGAGTCTTGAAAGAAGGCAGGAAAGCCAAGATATAGAGGTGAGGAGGAAGTAAATTCTAGGCACAGAGATCAGCAAGTGGGTCATTGGATTTTAGAGGATATGGTAGAGAGTAAAGTATAAGAAGGCTGAAAATGTTAAAAGGGACCTGGTTATAAAAAGCTTCAATACCAGAGGATTTTATATTTGATCCTGGAGGTAATAGGGAGCCATTAGAGTTTATTGAAGGGCGATTGGGAGAAAGTGATAGTTGATGTGAATTTTAGGAAAATCCTTATTGGAGGTAAGGATAGATTTAAGCCAGGGAGACCAAATAGAAGCTTTTGAAATAATCCAGGCTTGAATACCAGATTAGCAGTTGTGTGAGTGGAGAGGAGATATATATGAGATGTATTGTGAAGGTAGAAGTTACAAGACTTGACAACAGATTAGATAAGTACGGTGAGTGTGAATGAGGAGTCAAGGATGACATTGAGTTTTTGACCTTGGAGAATGGTGGTGTTCTCAATAGAAATAGAAAACTTGAGAATTGGGGGTTTTTTTAGAGGGGTGGGGCAAGAAATGAGATAATGATCTCTGTTTTAGACATGGTGGGTTTGAGATGTCTATGGACCATCCAGTTCAAGACATCCCAAAGGCAGCTGGGATGCAAGATGAGAGCTCAGGAGAGAAATTAAGAGTAGATATATAGATCTGGCAATCATTTGCTGAAAGATAATTGAATCCTTGGGAGCTGATGAGATCACCAAGAGAGATAGTATAGATCGAGAAGAGAAAAGGGCTCAAGCCCCAGGGGGATGTTCATAGTAGATGTGACCTGGATGAAGAGCTAGCAAAGGATATTTAGAAGTAGTGATCACACAGATAGGAGGGGAACCAAGAAGGAAAAGTGTCACAAAAACCTAGCAAGGAGGGAGGGTCTCTCTCTGTCCACGTCAGAAGAGCCTCAGTCTGAGATAAGTGAATACACAGAGACCACAGTCCCTGGAGCACACTTGAAGAAGCTAGACCTCAGAGCAGAATGTCCAGAATGTCCAAACCACTGCCAACAGGGAAGGAAAGGCAGGATTTCCCCAGGTTACCTCTCTCTATGCTGGAGGTCCTCTTTCCTCTGGGCAAATTTCCCTCTGAAGAGGGTACCACTGATAAGGAGGGAGTGGGCATGACATGAATAAGGAAGGCACTGGGGGTAATGAGTCTCTTTGAGACTGACCAATGCTGTGATTGGTAGCAGCTTCAGAGGACTGACTCTCCAAAGGGAAGTGGTGAACTCTGGGTGTGGAAAAAGGCATACATCTTCAGATATGGCCAGTATGTTGATTTATTTTGCCTAACTGTACTTATTTATTATAATAGAGGATTCTGTTGGGGAGAGAGAAACATTCATTAAGGAAGTAAAAGTAATGAAAAGAAATAGCATCAACCAAACTTTTTCAAAGGAAGAAAGCTGGGCTAGGAGGCACAAGACCCAGCTTCTGATTCTGCCACCGTATAGGACTTTGTCATTGCCTTTTTGTGGACCTCAGTTTTTCCACCAGTACAGACCTTCCCAGTAAGAGGAGTCATTCACAGTTGTTAGGAAGGAAAGTTTTGTGAAGGAAAGAGAAGGGGATTATGACCCCAATTCTAGAGGGAGGTAGAGCACCAAGATCATGAGCACTTCCTTTGAGGGAGACCCAGTGGAACCTTAACTGACTGTTCTCAATGAGGGGTAGAGTATGGTGGTTATTCCTAAGCAGTAGAGAAGGAGAGAGCAGCCTTGGGCCAAAAGAATGGGGGAGGGGAAAGAGATTTTGGTGATTGGTAACTGAGGGGCAGAAGGCATTACTTCCAGGGGGATGGGCATGGCTGGAGCTTAGTTAGGTCTGATTTCCTCTGAGCAAACCATCCAGGAGAAGGTGTCTGGGGAAACGGGGGAGGGAATAGTGGCAGATAAGGGGATACTTCAGGTCCACATCAGTTCAAAGATCAAGTTAGTCAGCATTTATTAAGTGCCCACTGTGTGCCAAGCCCTATGCTAATTGCTGAGAATGCAAAGAAAGGCAAAAGACAGTCCCTGTTCTCAAGGAACTCACAGTGCAATCGAGGAGGCAGAATGCAGTCAGCTATGTACAGATAAGTCAGATACAGGATAAATTAGAGATACTTAACGGAAGGTTCAAGAATTAAAGAGGATTTGGAAAGACTTATTGTAGAAGGGGTGAGGGGGGTTTAGCTAGGAAACCAGGAGGAAAAATGAGGAGGAGAGAATTCCAGGTCAGTGATCTTCATGAAGTTCCAACAAGGAGATGGAGAACCAACAAGTCAGGTAGGTAGGAGGAGAACCAGGGGAGAGTGCTGTCACAGAAACCTAGGGAGAAGAAAGGCAACCAGATTACTGAGGTAGTGGGATGCTGCACAAGCAAGGACCAAAGGACCAGACACTAGGAGAAAAGGGACCAGAACTTATGTCTCACACTTGGGTTCTAGTCTCCTCTCTGCCACTAACTTACTGTATGACCCTGGACAAGTCACTTATACTCTCTGTGCCTCAGTTTCCTGAAATGTGAAATAATAAAGGGGTTAGTCTAGATCAGTGGTGTCCAACTCAAATAGAAACAGCTCCCTGGGCAACATATTGACTTAGAAAATTACAAATTGATATTATGTTGTATTTTTGTTTATTTTGTTAAATATTTCCCAATTCTGTTTTAATCTGGCTCAGTCCACTTAGGAGTTTTCTTGGCTACTTGCAGCACAGGTGGAAAGTATGGCACCTCTGGTTTGGATGGCCTTTTAGATCTTTTTCAGTTCTAATATTTTAAGATTCTTTGAATTTCTTGGTCCCCTTAGCTAATATTTTCAGAATCATGTCTCCACCCAGATCTGAGACTGCTATCCCAATTCACCTAGTCCTCCTTCTTGGATTTTCTGGTGCTAAGTTCTCAGGAACAGGGTCTCAGTCGATTTCTCTACTCTTGGTATTGGCAGCTAAGAGAAAAGATTATGATTTGGGGAAGGGCCCCTCCTTTCACTCAGGCAGAGGTCATCAGACTACAAATATTTATAAATATTATCTCCTTTTGTCCTCACAACAACCTTTTGAGATATATGCCTTGATTAACCCATTTTACAATTGAGAAACTGAGTCAGACAAAGCTTAATGGATCTGTCCAAGGTCCCAGAGCTAGACTGAGGCCAGATTTGAACTCATCTTCCTAACTCCAGGACTCCAGAGTTTTCTTGAGTTTGGAGAGAGCACTTTTCTCAGCCTTGGTTTTTGGGGCTGAGGGGCCCTAGAGGGTTTAGACTCCTCGAGGACCCTTCTGACAACAACAGCTCACGTGTTCCTAGCCTTTCGGGTTTACAAAGCACTTCCCCACAGCCCTGTGAGGTAGATAATATAAGTATAATTATCCTCATTTGACAGAGGAGGAGAGGTCGAATGGCCAGGCCAGGGTCACCGAGCTATTGTGTCTAAAACCAGGTCTTCCTAACTCTAAGGCCAGCATTCTATCTGCTACATCATAAAATCACTTCTTTCTTCAAAGATTTTCTTCAAAGTTTCCTTATGGCTTGGAGATGACCCTGGGTTTTCAAAGACTCAGTCAGCACACTCAGTATGCTCTGGGAGGGCCTTGCCAAACTGGAAAAGCTTGCAAGTACAGCAGCAGTGCAGTATCTGTGCTTGACTAAATCCAGAGAGTCTCATCCTCAGAAGGTTCACCATCAGCTGGTGACTTTTCATCTACCATAGTAGCTCATGAAAGCTCTCTGAGAAGGGCTGTGAACTGTATGGATTGGGGTCCCTGACCTTTGAAGTGCTGGGTATTCAAGGGTTAATCATACTCTCTCTCTCTCTCTCTCTCTCTCTCTCTCTCTCTCTCTGTATATGTACATATATACATATATATATATATATGTATATATAGTTGTAGTTCAGTCCAGTCCAACATTTGGTGACTCCCTTTGAGGTTTTCTTGACAAAGATACTAGAGTGGTTTGCTTTTTCCTTCTCCAGTTCATTTTATAGGTGAGGAAACTGAGGCAGAGTTAAGTGACTTGCCCAGGGTCACACAGCTAATAAGTATCAGAGGTTGGATTTCAACCCCAAGCTTTGTGACTTCAGGCTTGGCTCTCTATCCACTGTGCCACTTGGTAAAGTCTAGTGGAGAGTTGGAGGATCTGAGTTCAAATCCTGTCTGTGATGCTTACTATTTTAGTGACTTTGGACAAGTCACTTCACTTGTCTGGGTTTCTTCTCCTGTAAAATGAGACCTATATGACCTCTAAGATCCCTTCCAATTCTGTCTTTTCTGTGACCTCTAAGGTACCTTTCAACAAATAATCACCAAATTATTAACAAACTTTTATTGAATACCTACTACATGCCAGGCATTATGCTGAGCTGTGGGGATGAGAAGACAGAAATTACTCTGATCTTGCACTTAGGGAAATTTTTTTCCTATAAGGAAAGACAGCATGTACATATATACGGGATATTCCAAAAATGCTGATGTGGTTTTAAAGATTTTACTAGCTACTAAGCTATTAAAGCTTAACACGGCACCAAGAATTTTGAGACACCCTGAATAAATATATCTCAGACAGAGAATAAGTAATTTTGGAATGGAAGCTACTGGCAGCTGGGGTGGGAGTGGGTAACATCAGGAAAAGATGCCTGGAGCTGAGTGAGCTCTGAAGGCTCCTAGTCATCCAGTCTGCACTTGAAGACCTGCAGTCATGAGGAAAGCAGCATTGAATAAAGGAGAGGGGACTGGCCTTGGAGACAGAAGATCTGAGTTTAAGGCCTGACCAGACTGCTGACCATCACTTCCCTTCTCCGGAACTCAGTTTCCTCATCTGTTCACTTGAAGGAATTGGATGATTGTTAGGAAGGAGCAATCTCTAAGATCCGCCTTCTACTCTACTGGCTACGTATCCTTCAGCAAGTAACTCAACCTCATTGAGACTCAGTTTCTCCATCTGCAAAATAGGAGTAGTTATACCTATCTCTCCCACCTCACAAAGGTGGTTGTAAGGAAATCCCATTGGAAAGTGCGATATAAATACAAACTGTTAATATTATTGCCACTTTTCAAGGTGACTCATTTCACTTTTGGATAGTCCTAATTAGGAAGTCTTTCCATATGTCCAACCAGAATTTTCACCCCACATTCCCCCATTGCTGATAAAGTGACCTTTTAGGGCCAATGAAAATGCATCTAATCCCCCTTTCACATGATAGGGCTCCAAATGGCTAAGGGCTACTTTCGGATAGTCACTCTGTAGGTCTTCACTTGTCCAGGTAACTGTCTCCACCTCCTCCCTCACCATAAACTGCCGTCCTGAGTTATTGGCCAGAACCAAGCATCCAGTAGCCAGGCAATCACTCCACTACCAAGATCCTTCCTTTGAACCCTAGACAGATGCTCCAGGGTGAGGGATGCTAGTTAGGAGACAAAGAGAGGAGCAAGGAAAGGAGAAAGAAAGAGGGACAGTGAGAGGGAGGGACAAGGAGGGAAAGAGAGGGGAGAATAGAAGGAAGGAAAGAAAGATTAGTTTCATTAATCAGCAGCATTTATTAAGCACTTTTTGTGGTTCAGTCATTTCAGTTTTATCCAACTCACCCTGACCTCATTTGGGGTTCTCTTGGCAGAGATACTGGAGTGGTTTTCCTTCTCCACCTCATTTTACAGATGAGAAAACTGAGAAAAACAGGGTTAAACGACTTACAGAGGGTCACACCGTAAGTGTCCTAGGCCAGATACAAACTCGGAAGATGAAGCTTCCTGACCACCTAGCTGCCCTGATTAAACACTTAGTGCCAATCTGTCAGTCTTTTTCCTAGAGTCAAGTGTCTGATATATGATAGTAGTAAAAACTAGCAATGATATATATAGCATTTTAAGGTTTTCAAAGCACTTTACCTTTATTGCCTGGGAAAAGGTACCATTTTAATCTTTATTTTACAGTTGAGGAGCATAAGCACCGTATACATGGTGTAGAGTGGGTCCTCTGAGTTGCAGGGGGTGGAAGGTTGGGGTGGAGGAGGGAGGCGGTATAAAGTTTGTCCAAAGGAGACCCGACTGTGGTTCAGGTTAAGTGGAGGCAGGTCACAGGAGGCCTCTTGCTGGGGTATTTGAGGTTGGTGGAGGCACAGGGGAATCCCATAACTCATCCAGTGCTCCCTCGATCCAATTACAGGTATTCTCACCTTTTGAGGTGAATGGCCTCCCTAGGGCTGTGCCCCTGAGCCTGCCCTACCAGGACTTCAAGAAAGACCTGTCTGATTACAGGGAGCGTGCCCGCCTCCTGCATAGGGTCCGAACAGTAGACTTCTCCCACGTCATCCTCAGCGTCCCTTGTCAGTCCATTCCAGCTCCCATCCAGCAGGAGGTCAATGGGAAGGGCCAGGAAGATGATAACGAGGAAGAAGAAGATGAAGAAGAGGAAGAGGAAGAGGAAGAAGAAGAAGAAGAGGAGGAGGAAGAGGAGGAGGAGGAGGAAGAGGAAGGAGCTTTGGGGCAGGTGCTGGGGCTGAGAAGTGACTCCAGCAGTGAAGTAAGTGAGAAGACTACAGACAGAAGCCAGGAGGGAGCCCCGTCCACGCTCCTCGCTGATGACCAGAAGGAATCCAAGGGCAGGGCATCCACGGCTGATGGGGACCTGGAGCCTGAGGAGGGCTCCAAGACACTGGTGCTCTTCTCCCCAGGTGACATGAAGAAGTCACCCGTCATCACTGACCTGGCTCCTGACCCTGACCTGGGCACCCTGGCTGCCCTGACCCCCCAGAACGAGCGACCCCAGCCCACGGGAAGCCAATTGGATGTGTCCGAGCCAGGGACATTGTCCTCTGTCCTCAAGTCTGAACAGAAGCCCCCTGGGGCTGGTACTGGGGTGGGACCAACCATAGGTCCAGGGGCAGTGGTGGCGGCTGCTTCCTCACCCTTCACCAAAGTTGAGAGGACCTTTGTACACATTGCTGAGAAAACCCATCTCAATGTTATGTCTTCCGGTGGGCAGCCCCTTAGGCCCGAGGAAGCCACTCTTGGCAATGGAGGGCTGGGCCCAGAGGCCATCCCGGAGAAGGGCACTGTGGAAGAGAGGCCCCCAGTTCCCTTAGAGAACGGCAGTATTCTGTCTGGGCCCGATGGAGCAGAGAGCTGTGCGCTCTCAGTACCACCTGGGGATATACCCCCAGAAGTGGAGGGTGACACTTTGCCCAACGGCCTTGCCCCCACCAGCGGGCAGCCCCTCTCCATCCCACTTGAGCCTGGTCTATCTTCAGAGCCTGGGGGCCCAGAGAAGACAGTCCCCGTGGCCCTGCTGGGCTCCCGACCTCGGAGCCGTATCCCCATTCTTTTCTCTGAGGAGGACACAGGCTCTGAGGTATCAGCCTCAGTCTCGGCCAAAGAACGGTGGTGTAAGCGGACACGGCAGCCTGACCTGGCTCGCCTGGTGATGGAGAAGAGGCAGGGCCGCCTCCTGTTGAGGCTTGCCTCTGGGGCCTCCTCCTCAGCTTCATCCAGTGAGGAACGGCGTCGGGCCTCGGAGACGCTATCTGGCACTGGGTCCGAGGAGGATACCCATGACTCAGATGACTCGGCCCCCAGGAAAGTGGAACGGGCAGTGGGCACAAGGAGCCGAATCCCTCGCCCTGTCAGCGTGAGGACACCCACCCCAGTACAACTCAAAAGCGGGGGGAGTCCCCAGAGGACGCAACACCCCTGTGCCCCCAACAGCATGGTCCCATCACCAGACCCAGCCATCACCAGCAGGTGAGATGCTTTGAGATAACATATTTCAGGGGCAGGTAAATAGGGCTATGCCCCATTCCTCCCTCCCATTGGTGCAATGCCAACAGGTGTGGTGCCATGTGAAGGATGTGGCCTTAATCTTTAGGTCTCATTGCATCTTTCCAAGAACCCAACTTTCTTTTGGAACCTGCCCATTTGTTTCCAGTATTTTCACCTTTATCACTGAGCCCCGCAGCTCCCCGGGCCTTGAACGTGCCTTCTGAGTACAAAACTTTGCTGCTTTCCATCCTTAATCACCTTTCTTTCTCTCTCTACCACTGCCCCATAATTAGATATTGAACTCCAACACCAACTTCCCCTTTACCTTCTAACTCTGGCCTCCACACACTCCATACCAGAGTACATTTTCCTGGGTTTAGTTACAAGGAGGAAAAGAATATACAAATTCAGAGATAATGCTACCAGGTAAGATAATTAGAAGTTCAGCTGGGTAGTATTCTCCATCTAAGTGGTTCTATGTAGCTAGAGTTTCCTGAGAACTAACTTTGCCTATGAGTCTCACTAGGCCTGGGCACCCTGTTCCCTTATGGCCCCCTAAAAGAGTGGCTTCTCTGGCTTCCTTGGGATTCTCTCGCCTGGGCACTCTGAAACTGTCTGCTTAGTCCATCCTAGGATGCCAGGTCTGATGATGGCATTGATTGGCATGATCAATCAGGAAGCATCGGGGAGATGAAGGGAAGGATGGGAGGCCTTTGGCACTGGACACTTACTATTCCCTCTGGAATCATGAAGTAGATATCTACCCTCCCTTCCATCAAGAGAAAGACAAGGAAATAAAAAAAAGCAAAACATTATCTAAAAAAGTAGAGAGTAGCATTAACCAAATTAATCAATCAGTGTTTATTAGGCACCAACTGGGTGCTAAGGTGCTGGAGCTACAATGACAAAAGTGGAACCATCCCATCTGGAAGAGACAACATGTACTGAGACTCCTCTAAGAGTAAACAGACGAGTCCATCCTTCCCTTGGAGGGATCCACCCATCCACCAGGGTGAGCCGTGAGGATTCAGGGAATATTGACAGAATGAGCTGCCAGGATGCCAGGCCTTGGGGCAGTGCCCAGTGACTCAGGGCACTCCTGAGCTCTCCTCAAATGGAAAAAGAGCAGGTTCCTTCCAGATTATCCTGGAGCACATGCCCCATTATGTTGTTCCCTCTGTCACCCTCCTAAATAATGCCCCATTAGGTGCCCCTAATGGTGAATACCCTTAGCTGGTGGTATCATTAGCTTCCAAGTCCAGTATATTCCAGATGTCCTAGAAGAGAAGAGCAGGCAAGAAGGAACCCAGATTAGAAATTTCATGTTTCCATTGTCCAGAGACTAGAATCTTTGGGTTTCAAGGAAGCAAGAGTGTAGTAGAGAAAGCACAGAAGTGGAACCCCCAATATTTCACCCTCACAAAAGAAAGTGTTAGACTAGAGATCAGGGGTAGGGAACCTATGGCCCTCTGGGTCCTCAAGTGCAGCCCTGAATCCAAATTTTGTCAAAGGGCTGCACTTGAGACCACACGGGGCTTCGAGGCCAAAGATTCCCCACCCCTGGACTAGTCTCTAAGGTACTTTCCAATGCAAAAACTTGAGGTTTCTATGTGAAATTCTACCTCCTAGAAGCTCTTGGCAAATTCTGAACATATTTTCTTATGTTCTTACCTGTTCTTCCCTCTCTCCCTTAACAGGCTCCAGCTACAGAGATCCCCTGGGCCTCCAACCACTGCTGACCTCCGCGCCAAACAACCTCCTGCCCACTCAAGCCCTGGCTCTGCCCCAAACCGTGCCAGTCCCCGCCGCCCCAGCCATGTCCCTGCCTCCCGTGGTCCCATTCTCCCTTCCACCAGACATCTCAGTGCTTCCCCAAGGAGCCAGTCTCTAACCCGGAGAGAGAGTCCCTCTCCCTCCCACCAGGCTAGGCCAGGTGGCACCCTACCACGGGGAGGCCCCCTGGCCAGGGCCCAGCCTCAGGCTCTGGGGCCTGGGCAGCCTGAAGGCCCCCCCTCACCGGGGGGCCCCAAGAAAGGACCAAGAGGGAAACTCCAGACTTATAGCCCGGCAACCAAAGGCAGAGTGGGGGCCTCAGGGGCCTCAGAGGGCAAAACTGGGGCCAGATAATGATGCCTAGCTCTCAATCCAATCTGGCTGGGTACACCCCCAATCTTCACTCCCCCGCCCCACCTTGGCCGGTGACACTGGAGCAACTCCCCCAGCACAGCCTTACATGCCAGATATTTGAGCAACCCACCAACTCTACCAATTCCCTCCCAAACACCCACATGCAGGCACGCATCCATGCATACACACACACACTGTGGTGGCACCTCTTAGGTAAGCCCACCCCTTCAATAGGCCACCAGGAGCCCTTGCTGCCTGGGAGAAAGGGGCCCCTTCAGAGGGGAAGATTCCTCCTCCTTCCCTGGTTGCCTTCTACCTTCCTCACAATCCTGTCTACACCCGGGGGGAACTCTACGGTTGAATTTCTTATTTCTGGGCTGAATTTCTTATTCCCCAGGGAATGAATGTCCTTGCTCAGATATCCCAGGCCCCTTTTTGCTGCCCTAGTTGCTTTTGGGGGCTGGAGGGACGTCTGTTGGCTACATTGGGCTTAGGACTGCCCCCCCAGGAGGTTTAGGCCAGGACCTTGAGGCCCCAAAGGAGTCAGCCACACTCAAATCCCACGTCCCCAGTTTTCTTCATAGACTAATATCCCTGAGGTCTCCCATTCATCCATCCCTAGCCAGAGTTTCATTCTTCATCTCTTTCTCCCTGGTGGGGCTCTGTTCATGCTCCATGGATGACCTCCCCTTCTCTTTCCCTCTTATACCCTTCTCTTTCTGTAGAAGGCTTCAAGTCCCAGCAGTGAGAATTCATTTCTTCACAGGGGCTAGGCCCCACTGCCTCTTTAGCCTCAATCCAGTCTGCACACCCTTTTTCCCCCCTGAAAGGAGGGAGTAAGACAGGTGGGCTCCCCTTACTTTCTAAGAATGATATGGATTGGGAAGAGAGAGGGAAGAAAAGAGACCAGGGTATGGGGATGGAGGGGTCAATCCAACCACTGCTCCATCTCTGCATCAGGTGACTCTGATTTGCTCTGGGTGATTCAGTCTGGAGAATATCACCCTCCCTGGGCACAGTCCCACCCTCTCCCTATCCTCAAAGAATAAGGGTGCCTCATTAGGACCTGTACCACAGACAGAAGCCAAACTGCACCCCAGGAGAACCCACCAGTTTGTGACCTGGCTTTGTGGGTGAGTATTTCAGGATAGTGGGCTGGCATAGGCCTTTAAAAAATATTTAAACCCCTCCTGGGGTCACCTCATCCAGGGTTCAGAATTTACTACCCCCCCAACCCCGCTCCCGTGTTGTCTCACTTTAATTGTTTCCTCACCCCATACACAGTGCTGCTGACATAGCTGTACACAGCATATTTCATTAGGGTATGCATCACCCAGGACATTTTTTAAGGTGAATATTTGTTGAATATACAATCATAAAAGGCATTTTTATTGGTCAAATAAGCTTTAAAAAACCCTAAAATCTAATTTAATTTTAAAAAAATAATAATTAAATTTTATTTTAAAATATAAATTAAAAATGAGGCAGGAAATATCAATTTTTTATATTAGACTATGCCCAGACACTAAAAACTTAATTTAATTTTCTAAAAAATTAACAAATTTTATTTTGAAATCAAAACTTAAAAGGAGGAAGAAAATACCAAGTTTTATGACATTAGGATATGCCTGGACACTAAAACTTAAATTAATTTAAAAGAATTTACAATTAAACTTTATTTCAAAATACAAAAAATGAAGCAGAAAATACCTTTTAAAAAAAAACTTTGGGTGTGCCTAATGGGCTGCAGTTTAAGGCTATCTCTCTCTGCCTTCAGTGGCGAGGGAGAAGTGTTACTCCCTATACTGTCCTATATTAACTCTTCTTAGATTTGAAAACTATATATGTATAATATGTAGTTATTAAAGTACCTACTTGGTGCAAGGCAGAGAATCAGGAAGACCTGAGTTCAACTCCATCCTCTGATATATCTGGCTGGGTGACCCTGGGCAAGTCACCTTGCCCTTCTCTCAGTGTTCCAAGAATCTTTCTAAGACTAGAGTTGCAGATGTGTACTGGTAGCGGGAGTTCCTGACCTTGAGTTTCTGGTAGCAATGAAATCACAGATATAAACAATATGTATGTATATGTATGCATATATATATGTATATGTACATGAATATATACATACCCCCATATATATTATATATGTGTGTGAATGTGTGAGGTATAGTGGTGGTGGGGTAGGGTGGTGAGCAGGGTTCTCTCAGCTGTCCAAATCATCCTCAAACCTTTAACTTTTCAGAACTTATTGGATGCTCTGAAGATGGGGGTGAAAGGGAGGAATGTAGCCAGCTTTGAGAAGATTTTGGTTAGTCATTCAACAAACACTTACTAAGTGCCTCCTTTGTGCCCAACACTGTACTCTGGGGGATGCCAAGTAGCTCACTAATGTCCCTCTCCTCACCTGTCCACAGGTCTGCAGAGGGCAATACTCTACCCAGCAGGCCTGCCCAGCCCCTCCTTGCCTGGCTTCTATCAAGAGGGCCACCCTACCCTTCAAGCCTGGTGCTGTTTCCTCTGTCTCTGAACCCAGTACTAGAGGCAGGAGACACTGGATAGTAGGGTATATTCTCCCAGGTACTCTCTCACTTCCCTGAGGGAGCTGTCCCTAGGAGAGAGAATGCATATAAGGAAGAAGGTTGGCAGGGGAAGAAGAAGGTTAATATTGGCCCTCCTTTTCCTCCACCTCTCAGGACTAGCTCTCCTTTGAAGAACCTTCTTTTCTCTGAGTATCTCTCCCTGGTCATTCAGGCCCCAGGCCAGCCTGACTCTGACCTGATCAGGCCTTCTCCCTTGCCTGCTCACTTCTCACTCCTGGATTTCTGCTTCCTCACTTCTTCTCCAGGGGTAGTAATCCTTACTGCCAGGGAGGCACCCAGATACTATGAGGACTGTTAATCCTGAATCATCCCCAACTCCCAGCCCTGCTTCCAGGAGAGAGAACAGATAAGATAGTTTTTCCCCCAGAGAACTGAAACAGGTTTGGTCCATCTGGGGCTACCTCAACCTGTCCTAGCCAATGCATGGAATATCTTGAGCTGGTGGGTGGGGTGGGGTGGACGGGGGGAGCATAAACAGCTAGGACTCCTGAAGCTACCAGGCAAAAAGTATGTAACGTCCTCTTCTCTCCTACCTTGGTCCTTTCCCCATCCCTCCTCTCATTTCCTACAGCTTGTCTGTAGGACTATTCAGACAATCCACTGAGAGTCCAACTGTTCATTCAGCCTCCCCTGAATGGGATGGGTGTTCTGGAGAAGAGGGGAGGGGACTCCTTGCCAGGTCTCTGCCTATGCTCCAGAATCAAGAATGGCCAAGGGATGGGACTGTAGAAGTTCCAGAGACCCCTTTCCCCTCTAACCAGCTATCTCAGCCAGGTCTCAGGAGAAAAATATTATGAGCTCCATAGGTCAGGGTCAAGATGAAGTCAGGTTTAAGAGAGAAACAGAAGACATGGAGACCCAGGTTCTTTCTCTCCTGAAAGAAGGAATAGTTTAGGAGAGAGGGCAGACACAGGACACAGGCTTCCCCTTCTTTCAGTGATGGAGCATTCTTATACTCCATCCATCTGTCCTAGGGAACCCTGATGACCAGAGAAAAGATTGGAGATTCAGGGTTCTATTCTCGTTCACCGGCAGAAATAGTCATATTCCAAGAATATTTTTTTTGCCTTCTCCTACTTCAGAGATTACTCTCTCTGCCATTACTTATTATCTGTTTGCCCTGTCCTCAGCAATTGACCTCTGCCCCCTACCCTCAACCCCACCCTTGACCTGTGAGAGAGTAAAAGTTCTGTTGAAAAAGTATGCTGGAGAGAACTGTTAGCAAGAGAATCTTGACTTGTTTTCTTCACTCCAGAGAGGTCTGGGTACCAGAGATGGCATGAAGGGCAAGCAGAAAGCAATAGGGAGGGCCATGCTGAGATACCGAGTTGGTGCCAATATAGGGCCTATAGAAGAGGTCTATGAATTGTCAGAATCCAGGGAGAAGTTCAGATTTAGGGAGAGAATCAAAAGGAGATGTAGGTGGCAACAGCTTCCCCATCAGCCATCAGTACTAGGTTAAGGTTAAGCGTTTGGCACAGCATGGGCATGTTAGGCATCATTCGGTAGGGCAATACCACCATCAGCCCACTCACAGGGATGTAGACAGAGGTACCTGGGGAAGGAATCTCAGGCATGGCTACCTCTCAACATGCCCTTTGAGGTGCCTGTCTATCCTAGCCTGGGGCAGAGTAATACAAATGAAAGTTGAGGCTGATCCAGGACACTCAGGAATCTCCCTCCCTCTTCACCCATGACAGAACCCACCCACTGCCTAGCCTGGTCCCAATTTGAAGCTATCCCATACCTCTCTAGATTCAGCCAACAGGAGGATGACTCCAAGAACCAGGGCACAAAGAATTATGCCATGCTCAGGGGTTTGGCAGAGGGAGGGGTAGTGCCAAACCGCCTCCCACAATACATATACTTACAGCATCTCTGACTGACAATCCAAAAGTCCTAGAGGGGTGGGATTATGACCCCCTCTGCTCCCACCCCAAATATGAATGTAATTTCCACCCTTGGGGCCAAAGCCTTCCCAAATCAGATCCTTAAAGGGAGAAGAAGAGCCTGAGATAGCCCTAGGATACCTGCTGCCTTTCTTTACTAGGAACATGAGCTAGTCAGACATCCAAGTTTTTTAGGGGCGGAAGGTGGTGGGAGACTGGAAACTCAAGCATCCTTAGCCCTCTGGCCCTCTCATTGAGACTTTAGCAACATGAGGGAAGGGGCCGGGCTAAGCTGGTTTGGACCCTCAATTCCCATGTCCCCTCCTCCCTCCCCCATGCTACTAGCAAACATAATTGCTATGGCTCCCTCTTTCAAAGAACCCAGCAGAGCCTGGCCTAATCCTTCTCTCCAGTATACCTCTCTACCACCACCAGATATACATATCCCAGTAAGATTGGTCTAATTAGTACCTATTCCCTGTTTGGATATTCCTCCCTCCCAAATGAGGTCTCCCCAGCTCAGAGCCCCTCTCTCCCCTTCCTTCATCATGCATATGCCTTTTAGAAGGAAAATCAAGCCTGTTTTAAACCCAGAAATGGGGTTTCCTCTTCAGAGTCCCCTGATCCCCAGAAAAGAAGGGACCCTTCCTCCAATCCCCACCTAGGCCTGGCAGGCCCCACCATGCACTTAGGGGATGGTAGGTTGTGTGTCAAGACACAGACGGGCTCTGCCAGCATTCAAGGGATAGGTCTCTGGCCTAAAGTCCCTCCTTCCAAGAGGAGGTGGGTCAGGTTAGATCTAAGGCTCTCTCTGCCTTTCTCAGTGCCCACTGTTTAGGGATGTGTTGGATCTGGGGGAAGGTTTGGCCACCCTCCTTCAATCTCTACGTTCTACTGAAGAAGCCACAGAAGAATGTTTACATGCCAAACAGAATGTAACAATCCCCCATCACCCCTACACACACAGACACACACACACACACACACACACACACACACACACACACACACACACACACACACTGTCTACAGTCATTGCATGGCCTCTCCCCCACCTGCCTGGCCCTGTCCTGCCCCTGGCCTTGGAATTCCTACATGGCCCATGCCCTGCCAGCACACCCCCCACCACTTCCACTCTCCACCTAAGCCACTGTCATAATTAGATCGGGTCTTGGAAGGGAAGTAGCCATGCCATTAAAGCCTGTTGACCTTTTAGCTGGCCTGGACTCTCCTTCCCTGCAAGGGTGCTTCTGAAGGGACCCCTGGCAGTACTCCCTGCTTTCATTCCAGTGACAGGGAATTGGGGTTGGAGGAGGGAGTCATCTGTGGAGGGAAGTGGGGGTTGGTAAGGGTATCTGCTTGGGGTAAAGATGGGCCAAGGAGGCATGTGCCTCAGGGTCTGTCCTTTATCTACTCCAGAACCCAACCAGGCTACCATAAATAGACCACAAGTTCCAGGGCCCTAGAATGGGGGAGGGAGGATAGTGAAGGGCAAGGGTAGAGGAGTCAGGAGGTAAATTTGCCACCTTAATATATGCTTGCCTGTTTCCTTCCTTTAAAAAATGGTGCCAACCTTGATTTCATCTGCATAAGGAACTCCCCATGTGGAAATTAACTTCACACTGACAGATCAGCACTCATCCATAATTTACAGTCTCTGGAGAATTATTGGGAGTAGGGGAAGGGGACGGAGGACCTCTCTACTAAAATGGCTACTGATCCTTGAATTCATCTGAACCTTTCCTTTACCTCTGCATACCCTCAGCTTGTACCACCTTTTCAGGTAAAGGATTTCCTCCCTGAACTAAATTTACTTCTTTCAGACTACAAGGGGCCCTTTTATTCAAAGATAGAAGAGTTTAGTTGGGTGGTGCAGTGGATAGAATGCTGAACCTGGTGTCAGGAAGATCTGAGTTCCGATCTAACCTTAGATACTTACTAGCTGTGTGACCCTGAGCAAGTCACTTAACCTATAGCTAAATTTCTCCTGCCTATACCTTTGTAACTTTTTAGACTTCAATCCTATCCCTTCTCAGCCTCTGAAATAATGTACTGAAATGACCACGTGCTTTTACTTTCATCCCCTAGGATGTCCCCACCTTCCACATCCATTCCCTTGCTTATTTGGGGTCCCACCTGCCCCTTCTTCACTTTTTTCTGTGTCCCTCCTAAGGTGTGGTGACCATATCTGCCCATAAATTCTATGCAATCAAACCAGTACATAGGGACATGTACCTCCACACTTGGTACCTGCATCCCTGTTGACAGTGCCTCCCTGTGCCCCCTCTCCCACCGCCAGGCCTGGTTGTTACCAAAAGGTTAGAAGAACCCATCTTCATCATACTCCCAGAAATCCCAAGACCTACTAGGCAGACACAGATACTCCCAGGATTAAGATGGGGCTTGAGTCCCCTGAAGAAGTCACTAGGAACGGTAAGAGAAGTAGGAATGGGTACTGAAAGAAGGCATTCTGTCCCCAAACCCTGGGCTTCAGGAGAGAAGTCTTTTGCCCTGTCCTCACAATCATGATGAGAATCTGCCCCATCAATTACAAGCCATGCCTTTTCCCCCGAGGCTGCCCCTTATCTCTTCTGTGCCCTTACCACTAAGGAGCTGGAGATACTGAGGCACAGGGTAATTAGAACTGGGATACTCTGGGTAAGATACATCCCTATCTCCTGGAAGCTCTGTCTTCACTGGAACATGAGACTTCACATACACACACACACACACACAATGCTGATGCCAATAATAGCATTTATATAGCGCTTTAAGGTTTGCAAAGTATTTAACATGTTAACTTATTTGATACCTACCCATCATGGAGAGTGTAACTTTCTGGCATTAAAAATATGTACATTTATGGAAAATAACATAAAAATGTATCCCTTCTTATACCCTAGGGTTTTGTTTATCTACCCTAGTATCTGCTCTGAGAGAGACTGGATTTGGGCTGCTGCGTATGACAAAAGGGAAACCCAGAGGAATCCCCCCAACTTCCACTCTCTCTCTTCCCCCTCTCTTCCCCTTTCTCTCTCTGCTCTCCTTCTTCCCTTTCCCTCTCTTCCTTTTTCTTCCTCTTCCCTTTTATCTTTCTCATTTTCTCCACATTTTCTCTTTTTCTTTTTTCTTCCTTTCTGGCTATCCCCCTTTCTCTCCTTTTCTGTTCCCCTCTTTCTTTCCCCCATTTTCTCCTTCCCTCTTTTTCCCTTCTCCTCTAACCCTACTGGACAAAGGGCAGGGAATGATGAGGAGAGGCACCAGGGAGCAGTTCAAAAGAGAGATCAAAACAAGTAGGGAAGATTTCTTTAACTTGCAGCCATCTGCACATTGAAGTACTAATAGGACCTTCTCACCAGACTCCTGCCTATTCCTGCCAAGGTAAGTTGCCACTGCTATTCTCCCCTAAACCTGGGTCATGGACCAAATGCCATACCCAGAGAAGGCTCTGAAGTAGATAGACAATGTCTAAGGAGTAGGATGGGCAGAGAAAATCAAGGGCTTTCTGAGTAGGTAGAGTCGGATGGGTTTATAAATTGGGGAGGTATACCTGCTTAAAGGCTTCAGATGCAGACCAATCTTTCATTCAGCCCAGGTTCCAGATCGGGCCCATTTCCAAACCTAGGGACTCCTTTTGTGGCTCTGTGGCCCGAGGACCTGCCCTGTAAATTCTCCTTTATCCCCATGTCTGCCATCATACTTATGCTTCTCATTATCATATCATGAACTTCCCTGCCATCACCACCTTCAACCTCCCACTTGTAATTGTGGTCTCCTCAGTCAATATCCTCATAATAATCTTCCCATCAAAATCCCCTTACCCATGATCACTGTCTCCTCCATTAGCCTATCACCATCATTACTGGCATCATCATCTTCATAACTACCCCCGTCATCTCTCCTGTGAGCATCCCCATTTCTGACATCACTATCTGGCTATTTGCCCGTCCCTATTGTCATTTACCACCACCATGATACTCTCTAGTTCCTCTTCCCACCTCCTCTATCCCATTACCCCTATAATTCCATCTAATCCCTCAATCTCATCATTATTCTTGTGATCATAAGTGTCATCTGCAAGGAAAATGGACTCAGTTAAGAAGTGGGCTAAACCTGGATGGAATCCAGAGTTTTCTTTCTTTTAAAAAAAATTCTTAATCTTTACCCATCAATCCCCTCAAAGTTATAGTCCTCTCCTACCGCAGTTACTTCCTGCCAAAACTTTTTCCCTTAGTCCCTCAAGTCAGAGGTTGTATTTTTATCAATAGGACCTCATTAATCCTGAAGGGATAGTCAATCAAATAAAAGGAAACCTATGGACGCAAAATGGATGAGTCATGGAATATGGATTTTGTCCTAGTTACTACAGCCCTGGATGGTTATGATAACTTCAGATTTCTCGGCCCATTATGTGACAAAGCCAATAGCCATGTTCCTTCCCCCTTTCTCATTCTAAAGCTAGTGAACCTTTTGTTCCTTCCTGTCAGTTTCTGGGGTCAGGGCTTATAAGCATCTAAAGTCCTCTATCATAGCAAGTCTGATTGCTCTAAGCCGGCAGGGGGACTCTATGACTCACATCATCCAATTGGAAACACTTGAAAGAATCTTGCTAGCTTAAAGGACCTATACTACACACTTTACAATTATATACATATATACAATATATATGTCTACACACACACACACACACACACACACACACAAAGACATGCTATTCACCACTGAGCTAGAAATGCAAAGGACTTGAATTCAAACCCTACCTTTGCTATTTATTTCCTGGATGACCTGAACAAATCACTTTTAACCTCTCTGGTTCTCAGTTTCCTCGTCTGTAAAATTACTGGGGTCCTCTGTCCCTTGAGATTTGAGTTTGTTTTTAAGAATTTTTGCTATGATTTGAGAATGGGCTGGGGTGGGAGAGAGATGAAATAAAGCAATATTGCTAGAGAAAAGACTACTGACTTCCCTGAGCAAACCAAGAGTTCCTATTGTGCCCCCCTGCACTGATCAAAGCACATCTAGAGGCTGATGTTCAGTTTTGAACAACATATTTTTGGAAGGATATTGACAACCTGAAGGATATCCAGAGGAGGACAGGTAAGACAGTAAGGGAACTGGAGATTATACCATGTGAGAGCTGGTTTCCTAGGGTACATTACCTGGCTCTCTCCCTTACCCCCATGACTCCCCACATTACATTTATGACTATTTTTATACAAGCCATATTCCACAAGTCAAAATATACACCTCTTGAGGCATCTTTAATCTTGGCATCCCTTTGTGCTTTGCTCATCTAACCATCCATCTTGACATATCCTTGCCATCTACCCTGCTACTGATGCCTCGTGATCACCAGACTTTCTGAGACCATATCCTAGGTTACTTCATTCACTCACCTTTGGAACCATAGCTGAGAGGCCATATTATGCTGACTGGGGAATCAGCCAATGCAAACACACATGGCCCCACTTGACCTAGCAGATCCCAGACCGTGCTTCACATTCCATCCAACACTGCCACAGCCATCTCCTTGCCATCCACCAACCTGACTTGTGGATACCTCCCTCCCCTGCTCATTTCCTGCTTTCCACCTCTTTCTCTGGAAACAGTAATTAAATCAATATTGCCATTACTTTTGAAAAAGACTTGTCAATTGACTCCTTCTTGGTAAGTGGCAACTTACCATGCCAAATGACTTTCCAAATAAAAACACCCTTCCCTGGCCACCACTCCATTATACCTGTTATTTTACCTCTTAGAAAGTTAACTCCTTGAGGACAGGTTTTGTCTTGCTTTTGTGTGTGCTCAGCACAGTTTCTGGCACATAGTAAATACTTAATAAATGCTATCCATTCAACTGATCATCTATTCCTTTAAAAACAGATATTGTTAAGAGCTGCGGATACAAATACAACCAAAAAGAAAGATAGTACCTTCCCCCAAGAAGTTTACATACTAATTGGGGAAAACAAAACAGAAAAGGAAGCTATAAAGGCATGTGGGGGAAAAAGAGACACTGTGGAAAGGGCATGTGGTCTAGGGAATGAAGGGTGGCCATTCTGAGGCCCTTCCCCAAAATGGAAGTTCTGAGGGGGAAAACACCTCATGAATGGAAGAATGGAAGGAGTAGTATAACTAGAACCCAATTAGTGAGAATAACGAATCCCTTGAAGTGGCCACATTATTTGAATTTATATTTGCATGTTTCCATTGGGCTGGAACCAATTGCCACATTTTCATGATTATAATTTCTAATAGCATAAATTCAAATATCAGCAGATTCATTATTCACACTCATTGGAACCTAGCTGGACTAATGGACTTTAATGTCCCTCTCTCAGAGTCAGATAAATATTATTTTTTTGCTGAATATTCACAGGTAGTTAACCCCTCTAATTTCCTTAGAGCGGGGGAGAAAGATTAGAAACTGTTGCAGAAAAAACAATGAATAAGGGTGTGATGTGCAAGGAAAAAAACCTTCTTAACAACTAGAGCTATACAAAAGTAGAATGGGCTGTAAATAATAATAAAATAAATAGTTACCAGTCACTGGGGGTCTTCAAGTAGAGGCTGGACAGCCACTTGTAGAGGATTTTGTAGCAAGAATTCCAAAGCTTAAAATGTCACAAAACTCTACGTACCCTCTGACTCAATGATCACGCAATGTCACCAATAGGAATATCATTCAGGGTGGCCAAATATAAAGGGGAAGGTATCATATATAAAAATAGATTTATAGTAACTTTTTTTTTGTAGTTGAGTTTCCTTTAGTTTTTCATAGTAAGTCCTTAAGCCTACAGAAAGTCAGTGTGTCCCTGTATTAATTATCCAGCAAGAGAGTACTACAGGAATTATCCACCAAATGAAACTTCACTTCAGGTGCATGTATGTGCATGTGAGAGAGAGAGAGAGAGAGAGAGAGAGAGAGAGAGAGAAACACTTTTCTCTGACCACTAGATAGTTCTTGTCCCATAAATGCCTAAGTTTCTCCTTTGGTCATAAGCCCACACTTCAGTGGTGGTGCTAAGCAGTTTTGGGCTAACCTTTAACGACCAGGTCCAAAATCAGTCTAGGGGATGAAGTGAAATATTGATTACAAGATAACATCTACTATTTGTAATATGCTCATGAAACCACACTTTTGGTTCCCTTTTCTCTGGTTACAGCCTCCTGAATTCACAAGACTCAGGGACTTAGTGTGTTGTAGTCATAGATTCTATTGTATATAGAATAAAATGGAAAGGAAATAGATCAAGTACACCTATATGGAAGTATATGCCTCCAGCCCTCTCCTGGTGACCCTTTCAAATCTTTGGATATATGGCCTGGGAGACCCCCCCCTGGCCACACATACCAGCAACTAGTGGTAAAGGAAGAAAGAAAGGGGCTGTCTATATCCTATTACAAGATTATGGATTAGGAATGAGTAGGGAAGATAGTGAGGAAAATCAGCTTTCCTCATCTTACCAGCCAGGAGCGAGTAGTCTTCTCACCTCATGTTGTCCTCTGGTTGTCTCACTCTCAGGATCAGAACCTCCTCTGTGGCGTTAGTCCCTGGCTGTCTTGCTTTCCAGGCACTATGCATTCAATGTGTCACTGGTCATATTCTCTGTGTTCTTTCATCTGTCCCCATGGACCAGCTGTTCACACTAATCTCTCCAAGAAGTCCAAGGTGGTGGTTAGCAGAAGGAAGAGAGGAAGCCAATCTTGTACACCGCAATATATACATTCCAATTTTTCCTCTCAGAGGACTTCTCCTCTTTTGCAAGGTCGAGTTTGCCAAAATTCCCAGCGAAGGAATCCCAGAAGGGCAGTCACTCTCTAATGTGCCAGGGTCATCAGAGACTGCTCTGACAATCTTTCTCTCAGTCATCACCCTGGGTCCAGGGGCATACACTAGAAAGAGATCAGAGGGCAAACAGGAGTACATGTTACAGCTGCAAAGAAATGGAAGAGAAGTGGATATACATTGATTGGGGGGAATGATAGACTAACAGAATAAATCATGCCCGATGACTATATAATGGGCTATTATTGTGCCTTAAGAAGTGATGATTATGAAAACTTCAGAGAAACTTAGGAAGACTTAGATGAACTGATACAGTGTAAAATGAATACAAGAACAATTTACATGATGACCACAATAATATAAAAATAATATTTAAAGACTTCAAAACTCTAATCAATGCTATAACCACTGGGGACTCCAGAGGATTAATGGTGAAGCATGTTTTATGCCTTTAGATAGAGATGTGATAGACTATAGGAGAACATGAAAAAGCGTTTTTAAGTGTCTAATATGTACCAAGTATTGTGTTAGGTGCTGGAGATACAAATAGAAAAAGTGATATAGTCTTTGCTGTCAAGCAGCTCATACTTTAAGTGTATCTGTAGGATGGATGGCAAGACCTAGGGGCCATCAGTCTATGGGAACTGGTCAGATGATAGTGGCTGGGATCTGTAGGATATAGAGACAGTAAGACCAGAAGAGCTTCTGTGTGACCAAAGGAATTGTATTTATTTTTCATGTTCAAAACTCTGGCCCTTCCACTGGGTCCAGGGAGGAAGCTGGCATTTCCAAGACCATCATGCTACCATATTACTGAGGCTGTCCATTCAGAGTCATCAACTGATCACCAGAATCACCAATTATTCTAATAATACAGTTTATAGTACTTTACTATTTACAAAGTATCTTCCTGGCAAACTTGTGGGAAGCCATGATTATTCTCATTTGAGGATTATAAAGCCTTCAGTGTTTACCCAGTATCACACCAGTAAGCTGCCCAGTTCAGCTTCAGATCTAGGGTTGGCACCTCCAGGTAGAGAAATGAAGAGGAGTGACTAAAATTAGCCAGGGAGACTAGGAGGAAAGAGAGCTGAGCTGGAAGCTGGGAGTGGGTAAGGTGTCTGGAATTACCTTGGGGGTCCTGAGTTTGAAGGAACTGGGGTAAGAAATAAAATCCTAGGAATGGTGAGGTTGGAGGAAAAGAGGGAATGAGGATGGAAGCTGAGACATTGAAGTACAATAGAATGTGCTTGGACCTTGGTCCAAGATCACTGAGGCAAAACGACCCCCACAGGCAATCAACCTTGGGTCCAGGGTCAGTGCCCCTGGGTCTAGGCTCCCAGATACTGTGAATGCCATTGGCTCTGATACCCTCTGTCTTTTGTGTCACTTTAAAGAGATCCAGATAACTCCAGGGAACCCAGGACAAAGGGCACCCAGCACAGATTGGCATGATGCCCTGGATCTCTCCACCTTTACCCCAACCTGAACTTACTGAGTGAATTTACTTATTCAGGCTGGAAAAGTAGAGCATTTGACCACTACTATGGGGTATGGTGGGGAGGAGGTCAAGACATTGGGATATGGGCATATATGATATTCAGGGTGAGAACTGGGGCTGGGCGAACCTGGAGGAGGAAAAGGAAGAGGAAGAGGGGAAGAAGCCAAAGGGTAGGAATGAACAGTTTCATTTTTGCCTTTTTGTCCCCAGAGACTTGCATGGTCCAAGAAATACAGCATGTGCTTAAAAAGTGTTTGTTGCATGGAAAGGAGAGGGAAGAGGGTTACCCAACATTAGAGTAAAGAGTTAGCCAGGCCCTGGGAAAAAGAGTGTCCAGTAAGGGCGGCCTGAGGCTTAACTCTTGGCATTAGCACCTTCTGGTCCACTCCCTTTTATCAGTTCATACCATGATGACCGAGAGTTCATCATCATTATCACTGTATTTCCTGGACCATGAAATCCTGGGAGAGAGACAAAAGGTCATCTCAATCTTCCTTCTCAGGTCCGACTTCCCCTCTGCCCCTCCTCCTTTTTTTCCCAATGACCCCTCCTGAATTCTGTCTCTTGCCAATGAATTGATACTGGGCTGAGTAGGTGAGTAATGCCCCTGACATGGATTCTGAGGAGGGAGGGTTGGTAGTGAGAGGGTCTGGGACTGACTGGTGGAAAGGATCCGGGATCTGCCTGCCGATATATCCACCCAAGCAGCACCTCTCTACCTTAGCCTAGCCCAGCCCTCAGAGTGGGTGTGTTCTCAACTCACCCAAGGTTGCTGACTCTTGGATTTTCCCCAGAGTCCAAGGGTCCAAGCTGTGGATTTAACAAGTGGGTGCCTGATAGCCAAGGTCCCACGCCCAGGTGGAAGGCATGGGCTTTGAGGAGATCCTGAAGGAGGTGGGTGGCTTTGGCCGCTTCCAGATTCGAAATATGATCCTGTTGGCGCTGCCCCGGATCCTGCTGCCTCTGCACTTCCTCTTGCCTGTTTTCATGGCTGCAGTGCCCACCCACCATTGTACCCTGCCAGCCCAAGATCCTCTCAACAACTTCACCCAAGAGACAGATTGGCTGGAAACCTACTTGCCCCGGGAGCTTGATGGTAGCCTCAGCTCCTGCTACCGATATCTCTACCCACACACACTCTCCAACGCTAGCCAGGGGAAAGGGGAGGATCAAATTGTGCCATGTCCAGAAGGCTGGGACTATGACCAATCACAGTTCTACTCTACTATTGCTACCCAGGTAAGGTTCACTGTCTCCCATCATACTTCTTGGACCTTATCTAAGGCATCAGGCTGAGAGGATTTCTTAGAATACAGGTCCTGCCAAATGTAAGAGTCTATGGATAATTGAGAAGGGTAGAGGGGAGGAGTGGCTCACACTGACCTAAATGTGTAGAAACTCTAAAATGAAAGGGATAGCCCTATTCACGTACTTACAGTATCCTAGGATAGAGGCAAGGGACCAGATGCATATCTGGAAGGGACCTTGGAAAAATATGTCGTTTCATTTTACTTTCACTTTGAGCTCCAGAGAATTTAGCTAATGACCAAGACCAAAGAGGTAGTAAAGTCAATATATGAACCTGGGACCGTGTTCATTCCACCACCATATTCAACACAAGGAGAGGGAAAGACGGAAGGGACTGAAGACATAGGAAATGCTCTTGAATGTGTGAGCAAGGGTATAGTAGGATGGAAACAGTAAGACATTAGGAATAAAGGATTTCCTCCTTGACTAGCTGTGTGACTTTGGGTAAATTATTTATCCTTTCTGAGCCTCAGTTTCCCTCATTTGTTAAAGGAGGACCTACTAAGCACTCTACCAGTCCTGAAATCCTTTTATGTCCTTTAAAGAAATCTTTAGTAATCCCAGCTCCTAGCCCATTTCTTTACATGAAATAGTAGAATGATAAATGTTTGTACATTATCAAGTCAAGACCAACATAATAGAGTATCCCCAATTCTTGATCTGAGATAAGAGCAGGAGGCAGATTATATGACCTTCGTGAGAAATATCGGAAGGAAAAGCTGCTTCAAGGCATGTCTTTCCACCTCCCTGTGGGATAGAAACAAGAGTGGGAAGGGAGAGCATTCTCCTTGGAGGCAGAGTGGGTGGAGGATGAACTCTGGAGAGTTGGGGGGGTGCCTTCCAGGTTAGCCTGAGTCAGAGTCCTGTGTCCCCTATGGATGCCAGCATAGGCTATCTAGGACAGTGGCCAAGGCAGATAGCAGGTAAGGATGCGAGTCCCTGCCTGGGGATGCCCTACATTCCTGCCTCAATCTAGTGGGACCTAGTGTGCGAGCGAAAGGGACTGAATCGTGCTGCGTCCACCTTCTTCTTCGTTGGTGTCCTCGTGGGGGCCGTGATCTTTGGATACTTGTCTGACAGGTACTGGGGTGCAGAGGGCCTGGGGTGAACAAGAGAACCAGGGACAACCCAACCTGCACCTTCTGTGTCCATCTTGGCCAGACCCATGTCCCTGGGACCATGCTCTGATCTCTCTCTGCCTAGGATGAGCCCTCCCCACCCCCACATCCCCTGACTGGAAGTATGTTTTGGATTCCATGACTTATTTCCCAACCAGAAGTCTTCATTCAAGCAGGGAGGGAGCATTGCCTTCTGGATCCCTTGAAAGGCCTGATCCCCCTATGACTCTGATGCCAGGTTTGGGAGACGCCCACTGCTTTTGGTAGCCTATGTGACCACGCTAGCCCTGGGCCTGATCTCCACCATTTCTGTCAGCTACATCATGTTTGTCATCACCCGAAGCCTCACAGGTGTTGCCTTGGCAGGCTTCACTATTATTGTCTTGCCCCTAGGTAAGAGCCTACCTGGGGGTGGAGGACTCCAGGGCATAGGGGGAGGAGGGATGGAGTGAGAGGTAGCATGTTCCTGGTCCTGGTGTGAGCAAAGGGATGGAGAGGGTGTGACTGGGTCATGGCCTGGGGTCCTAGTGGAACCACAATTTCTATAGGGATTGAACAGTTCTTTGGGAGGGGGAGGATCAGGTGGAGAGGAGGGGAAGTTTCTGAGGGTCAAGTAATTACAAACACAGATCTTTCATCTGTATTTCTTTTTCTCTATCTTTGTCTCTCTCTTCTGTTTCCTCTTGTCTGTCCCTGTCTCTGTCCCTCTTTCTGTGTTCTTGGTCTCTGTCCCTCTCTGCCTCTGTCTATCTGTCTCTGCCTCTTTCTACATCCTTTGCTCTTTCTCTGTCTCTGTCTCTCACCCCCTGTATGTGTCTCTCTTTCTCCCTCTGCTCATGTCCTGCACACCTTCCTGGAACCCAGAGTTAGAGTGGTTAGATGTTGAACATCGCATTGTGGCCGGTGTCCTTGGCAGCATCTTCTGGTCTGTGGGGGTGATGCTGTTGGCTTTGTTTGGCTATCTGATCCGAGACTGGCGCTGGCTGCTGCTTGCTGTGACCCTGCCTTGTATCCTGGGCATCCTCAGCCTCTGGTGAGATGAGTGTGGGGCATTGAGAATTGAAGAACTGGGGGAGGGGAGAGTCATACAGCCCACTGCGTTCCAAAGCAGAACATTAGTGTGGGTGATCTGGTGGGTGGTTTGAATCATCCCTCCCTCACTCATCCATTCCCTTAGAAGATGGTACCTGCACACCTTGGCATTAAGAGTGGGTTTCCCTAGACATTTAGCATTCAGCCTTGGGATCCCATCTTTATGTAAGGTTGAGGCCCAGGGTCCTGTTTGATTTAGGGTTCCCCCATTCCCCACTCCATCCCTCCTGCCTGCCCCTTTCACTGTCCCAGGCTCCTCTCTGAATGGAGTGCTCCATCCTCTGCCTCCTGCCCCCCAGGTGGGTGCCCGAATCTGCCCGATGGCTTATGACCCAAGGTCGGATAAAGGAGGCCCAAATTTACCTCTTCCGATGTGCAGCTCTTAATGGCAGGCCCCAAGCTAGGGAAAAACTAAGCGCTGAGGTAAGGTGAAGCTGGGAGGGACAGTCTGGGTCACCTTGGTCACCCTCGCACACACATCCTTTGGCTCTTTAAAATGAGAGGGAAATCCAATAGACTTGGGGAAAAGGGGCATAAACAACAAATTCCTCTATGACTACCACTTACCTTTCATCTGGACCTTTCATAAACATTGTGTCCCCTATCCCCCACATACATAGACACATAGGCAGTAGTGGAAAAAGCAACAGCTGGGAGTTAGGAGACATGGGTTAAGTAATCTGACAGTTACTGATTACATGAACTTGGATAGGCTACATCCCTTCTGTGGACTTCAGTCCACCCCATCCCCCCTCATCTCCCTAAAATGGAGGTGTTGGACATCAGAGGAGCAGAGGGTGAGACAGAGAGGAGGTTATAAGACTGGAAGGTCAGTGGTGCCATTAAAGTTAGGAGGAAGGACAGTTTGGGGCAGAAAGATAATTGAGTTTTGGACTTCTTGAGTTTGAAGTAGTGTTGGGAGGTTGGTTTAAGGGAGAGATGGATTTAGAGGAGACACAGGACTTAGGTCTTGTTAGCCCTGCCATCTACCTGTTGTTATTCAGTCATGTCTGACTCTTTATGACTTCATTTAGGGTTTTCTTGGCAAAGATACTGGAGTGGTTTGCCATTTTCTTCTGCAGATCATTTTACAGATGAGGAAACTGAGGCAAGCAGGGTTAAATAACTTGCCCAGGGTCACACAGCTAATATGTGTCTGAGGCCAGATGCGAACTCAAGTCTTCCCGACTCTAGGCCCAGCCCTCTATCCACTGCACCACCTAGCTGCCCCGCTGCCATCTACTACCTGGTGGCATGACCTTGCCTAGGTCATTTCTGTTTCTTAGGAGAAGGAGCCTCAGTTCTTCCTTCCTCTGTGTGCCAGGCAATGTCCTAGAAACCAGGGAAACAAAGTAAAAAATGGCAAAATGAGAAAAGATAAATAAATTTCTAAAGTGAGTGAGTTGGATCATATATGACCTCTGAAGCTCCTCTCAGATCTTCCATTGCAGGATTTTGATTCTGGATTTCTCCATATTCCCCACAACCTCTGTGACTATTCTCCTGGGTAAATGGGGTCATTGCCAGTCATCTTGACCTATGTCTTTCCACTGGACTCATGACTCTGGAGGAGAGTGATGCCGGTGACTTTGTATAGCTCTGGCTCTCTTAAATCCAATTCACTTGCAAGTCAAGACTGCCCCTCTTGAGGTCATCAGTCCTATTCAAGAATGAAGACAACAGTCTGGGTAAACACTGTTCCCTAATCCCAGGCCCTGAGTCTGGTGGCTGAAGGGGAAAAGACGGTTAGAAAGCCTTCCTACCTGGACTTATTCCGGACACCCCGGCTCCGGCACATCTCCCTGTGTTGCATGGTGGTGTGGTGAGAACTGGGGCCCTATCCTAAAGGGGGCACAACTGGGGTGGACCCCCTGTCTGGGTTCTCTGAAGGAGAAGGAAGAAGGATCCATCTTCTATAAAACTCCAGCCTGAGAGAGGGTGGGACTTGGGAGGGCCCAGCCCCAGTCCAGTTCTAAGGCCTGGGTAATAGAAGAGCCTTGTTCGTGAAGGAGGAGAGAGGTCCCAGGGAAGGATAATAAAGAGTGGTACAGAGTGGATTATGTGAGGGGGTGCCTGAATGGAAGACAGGAGGATGAGAGAGTCATGAGGGAAGGAGTCTCAGGGCAGAGAGGTCTGAAGACAGAAGGCATCTGAGAGGAGGTCTCAGAGATGGAGATGGGAATGGGGGGCACTTTGTGAGAAAGGAGGAGAATCTGAGGGGAGTCTCTGAGCCAGGGATTACAGTGTCCCAGACCCTCCTCCTCCCATCATTACAGGTTTGGGGTGAACTTCTCATACTACGGCCTCAGCCTGGACATGTCAGGGCTGGGGCTGAACCTGTACCAGATCCAGCTGATGTTTGGGGCAGTGGAGGTGCCCTCCAAGATGATTGTCTACCTGTTGGTGCGCTATGTAGGACGCCGCTTCACTGAAGTGGGGGCCTTGCTGGCCACTGCCCTTGCTGTGGGCACTAGTTTGCTACTGCCCTCCGGTGAGTCCCCAGGAAGCCTTCCTTAGACCCACTGCACTGCCAGACTCCAAACTCGCCCCCTGCAGTGAGCCCTATACCCGCTCTGAGATGATGTTTGTAAACTGCGTAGCATAGTGTTTGGCACATAGCAAGCACTTGATAATTATTTCCTTTGTTTCTTCCTCCCTTCCTCCTTCCCTCTCTTCCTTCCTCCCTCTTTCTTTCTCCCTCCCCTTCATTTCTTTCCCTTCTTTCCTCTCTCCTTCCTTTTCTCCCTCCCTCCTTTCCTTCCTCCTTCCTTCTCTCCCCTCCTGATTTTCCTTCTCCCTCTTCCATCCCCTGAAGGCTGAATTCTCTCCTTTTGTCAGAGATCTTTGATGCTCTAGAAAAGAGCACTGGCTTGGGAATCAGGACTTGTAGGTTCTAGTTCTGCTTTGACTTCCAGCTGATTGACTTTAGGCAGTTAATTTCTCCTACTCCAGCTCTTAGTTTCCTCATCTGTAAAATGGGGCTAGGCCAGATGATCTCAAGCTTCCTTTAAGGTCTAAATCCTATGCTTTAAGCTGTGATCCTTCTAACTTTTCAAAATCCTATGGCTCTATGATTCTGAAAAATCTCACTCTCCTTGTGAGATGCCTATTACCTGCACCCCCACCCCCATCCTGACTTCTCCGCTCCCGGAGGTTCTGCCCAGAGAAGGTCACCAGTCACCCCCCAGCATTCTTCTCCCTCCCAGGGTTGGTGGCATGGAGATTAGTCCTGGGAGTAGCTGGAAAAGGCTTTTCAGAAGCAGCCTTCACCACTGCCTACCTGTTCACATCAGAGTTGTACCCTACTGTACTGAGGTGAGCCTAGGACCCAACTACCGATCTTCATATTTTCTCATTTCAGGGCTATGCCCCATCAGAGCTTCACTTGTGAACCTTTCTGCACCTTCTACCCTACTTCTTCACCTTCTGAGATCTCTCTGTCTCTTTCTCTCCCCTCTCTGTCTCTGTCTCTTCCCTCTGTTTCTCTCCATCCCCTCCTCTCTCTGCCTCTCTGTTCCTGTCAGTTTTTCCTCTCTTTTCCTCCTTCTCTCTCATGTATGCATTTGCACATACACATACGCATATACACTCTCCCCCCACTTTATCTAGGCTTTGCTACCCAGGGCTCTTCCCAGCAGTTGGTATGCCCAGGAAACATCAGAATTGGTCTGTCTGCCTATCTGGAAGGAAATGAGTCTGTCTTAGGTCTATCTGTTTAGAAGAGTGTGGAGATCTGAGCTCTTCCCCCGCTGTTCCTACCTCAAGACCTTGAGTCTCATCCATAAAATGCTGTTAAATTGAATTGAAATCAGTAGAGCTGAGCCAACCCCTGTGAAGCTTAAACGGATAAGACTTGTAAAGTGCTTTGTAATTGGGAAGGGATTACGCTGGAGGGTTTGCCAGAGAAGGATAAGGGGAAAGGGGAAAGGACTTTAGAAGAGGAGAACTGTCTTCAAGCACTTAAAACTTCGTTAAATGGAGAGAGCATTGGTCTTGGAGTCAGCAGGACCCAAGTTCAAATCCAGCCTCAGATACTTACTAGCTGTGTGACCTTGGGTAAGTCACTTATCCTTGATTGCTTTGCAAAAAGAAAAGAGAGTAGATGAAAGGTGCAAAGAGGCTGATTTAGGCTCAATTTAAGGAAATATTTCCTAACAATTGTTGCTTTTCAGAAGTACTGGACCAGCAAGGAGCAGGAGGGGGGCGAAATCTAGCCTCACTGGAAGTCTGTACAGGGTGTCCCAAAGGTCCTAGTGACTTAATACTTACATTTTAAATTAAAATTACATTAATACTTTTGGGACACTCTGTAGATGAAGGCTACAGTTGTCATAGATGGAATTTCCTCTCAATTTTAAGCTGGCACAGAGTTGACTGGGTCATATTCCTGAAGTACCTTCCAACTCTGGGATTCTGGAACATAAACAGCAGTTACTAATGTGGTTTGTTCATTACCTATTGAACAATTGGATCATAGATCTACCTGCCTCCCCGGGCCGTGGGAGCGGAGCTGGAGAGGGACTGAGAACACAGGACCATGAATGAGAACACAGGCCTCCCTGCTTCAGCAATGAGCAAAAGAGCATGCTGGGAAGCAGGAGATAGCTAGCTCCCAGCTGATACTAAAGAGACCTGACATTCAAATACCAAAGCATCAATCCACTCCCTCCCTACCCTTACTCCATTTTTAATAGTATATTTTATTTCTTCCCTAATTACAGGTTAAAACAATTTTTAACATTTTTTTTAATGTTTTGAGTTCCAAATTCTATACCTCCCTCCCTGAAATGGTAAGCAATCAGATATAGATTATACAGGTGTAATAATGCCTTACTCCATTTTTAAAACTTTCCTCTTCTTGAAAAAGATTGTTCTTTTAAGAGTTCTTTTCCTATTCAGAGCTGTTCTGGTGTTCATTTTAATCTGACTCCCACCTGTGTATAGGAAGCTAGGTGGTGCAGTGGACAGAGCACAGGCCCTGAAGAGTTCCTATCTGACTAGAGATACTAATTGTGTGACCCCTGGACAAGTCATTTAACCTTGTTTGCCTCTGTTTCCTCACCTGTAAAATAAGAGAAGGAATGGCAAACCACTCCAGTTTCTTTGTCAAGGAAACCCCAAATAGTGTAACACAGTGTCAGATAGGAATGACAAAACTCAGCAACAAAAAAACTGACCATCACCACCAACAACCTGTGTATGGGTATTTGGAGAAGAGAGGAGGTAAAAAATCTTATCCAATGCAAGGGATTGGTTTGGTCCTGAGGATCAAATTACATGGGTGAGGGAATTTCCTCTATATTTTATACATAATCTTAGTGGCTAAGAAAGGTGGGCAAGAGGATTTGTCCACTGTCACATTAACTGCTAAATATCAGAGGCATTCCCAAACCCTGTGTTCTACCTATGACATTGCTTCTGAAATAAGATAATGGATGAGAAAATGCTTTGGAGAGTGGCCTGATGGAAAGAGTACTAGATTTGCAGTCTGAAGATCTAGGTCCTAATCTTGACTCTGACTAGTCACATATTTCCCCTCTTTGGGCCTGGGGTGCCTGATCTCTCAAGTGAGGGGTGTTGGATTAAATGATCCCTTCCAGTTCCTATCAGTGTGAGAGAGATGGAGGAGGATGAGGAGGACGAGAATGAGACACTAGATTTGTAATGGTTTAAATCTGAGCTCTGCCCCTTTCTAACTCTGCAACATCGAGTATATCTCATAATCTGAGTCTCAGTTTTCCCATTTGTAAAATAGGGATCCTATCTGTAGTTCTCATTACTCAGGGTGGTGGTGGTGAGGATCACTTATATGTGTCATCCTTTGGGACTCAGTTTCACCATTTGGCAAGGACTAGCTGATCTCTTATAGCTCTTTATCCTATTGAACCTTTGTGATTGGTGAAGGAGCTCCAGCAGTTTAGCGACTGGTCCATGATAGAGTGGGCATGTTGTCCATCAGTTGGTCAGAGATGGGTCTGAGGCACTGGTTCACCACCTCCCTCTGAATCATCCACTCTTCTTCTCCTCTGGCACAGACAGACAGGGTTGGGACTGACAAATCTGGTGGGCAGATTTGGGGGCTCCCTTGCACCACTGGCCATCTTGCTGGAAGGGATATGGTCCCCGCTGCCTAAGGTCACCTATGGTGGGATTGCTCTTTTGGCTTCAGCCACTGCCTTCCTGCTCCCAGAAACTCGCCATGCCGAGCTTCCTCAGACCATCCAGGACGTGGAGAAGAAAAGGTATATTTTCTTTGGAGTTGGGTTTAGAGGACTAGGGATGGGGCACGCCTTGAGACTTTGACAAAGAGCCTTAATGGATCCCCAGATCCTCACTTTCAAGGGAATACCCCTGCTCTGCTCCACGCTGAGCCAGTGGGAGAGAAGAGGGCTGACAGATGAGGGGAGGAGGGTCCTACATTGGGTCAAGGACAATGGACTATACGGCTTCCTCTTCCTCAGGACCTTGTCAGACCCCCAGAAAGAGAGGATGCCCATGAAGGTACTAGAAGATTAAGATGGGAAGCATCATGGTGTTGAGCAAAGAGTACCAGAGGTGGGACCAAGAATCCTACCTCTGCTAACTGCTATGAGGAGTGACTTCAGTTTCCTCATCTTTAAAATAAGGGGACTAGATTAGCTCTCCAAGGTCCTTCCGGCTCTGAATCCTATACCATGAAGTGAACAGTGACATCATCTCTTTCCAGTTGGTCCCTGGGGCAAGGAGTGATGGGACTGACAGACCCCACCCCCACCCTAGGATGGGGCAGAACTGCAGCCACAATGTACCAGGCTACCTTAACACCCTTAAAGGGTTGAAACAGACTTTAGAGACGGCCTAGCCCTAGCCCCTTGACATTCCCAAGAGTCTCTGCTTAAATACCTCCAGTAATGGAGCTGCCCACGGGGATTCTCTCCCTGATCCCTACTTGAGGTATGGGGATAAAGGCGCTCCATTCTCCATTCCGGGGACAGGACTAAGAGGAAAGAATCTGTCTCTTATGTTGGATCAAGAGTCAAGAAAACCTGGTCCTAGCCCTGGTTCTGTTATGTGGTCTGGTGGGCTTGTTTCCTCCTTCACCTGTAGAATGGGGATAATACCACCTGGCCAGCCTACCTCACAGGGCTGTTGTGAGGATCAGAAGGAAGAATACATATCAAGTGCTTTGGAAAGTATAAGGCCTTTGTACTGTAAGTACTCTGAGCACCTGGAGTAACTGGGGATATTCACAGCCCTGTGTCCAGGTGGGAGAAGGCAGGAAAGGTCATTGCAGAGCCTGGGGTGCTCGGTTGGTCCTCAGAAGAAAAAGAGCTACCTCCTCTGCGTGGGTCCTGCAGCCTGAAACTGCCAGACTAACGTGGCTACCTCTCCCTGGAGGAACACTTAGCAGGTTCCTCCCTATTCCCCCTCCCAGCCAGTCCTCCCCTGCTATGCCCCACCCTGTGTCCCAGATGCCCAGGCCTAATGCCAAGGGAAGGGGGAGCTGAGATCAAAGGAGCAAACTTTTATTGGGTGAACCTCAAGGAAGGGGAGGGGAGAAAGCAGAAGCACAGGGACACCCACGGAGGAAGGTGACCAGTCCTCAATGTCACTGGAGGGCAGGGATGGCACTGCCACCAGGGCAGTTCCAGCATGATTTCCCTCCTCCCCAATTCTTCCTCATGAACTTGGGTTCTGAGGCCAAGGTCTGGGGAACAGGCTGAGTTTTAGAGGAAGAGGAAGGGCATCCTCTCCCTCTTCCTGTACTGCCACCCCTCACCCCTCCATCCACCGATGCATGGCAGGCACTATAGGGATAAGTGTAAGTCACCAACCAGGGTGAGGGATGGGGAATGAAGCCTGAAAGCTACCTAGAACACTGACCCCCTGATCAATCTGAAAGGATGGAAATCTCTGACCCTCTTTGTTCAGCCTGGGAGATGGGGAGAGCCTGGGAAGGGCTCAGGACAGGAAAGCAAGTTCCTCTGTTAGCTTCTCAATCGGATTTCAACTCTATGGAGTCATAGATGTAGCAGCCCACGTCACCAATGTTCACACCTGGAAGGGTGGGAGAGTGGGGTCACTGAAGGCACTTGGGGGACACTGGGGTAGAAGGGAAGAGGGAGGAGGTATGAGTGTGAGAGGAAAGGGGACTCGGGAAATAGTAGGAGACAAGGGAAGGGAGGGCAGTAAGGGAGAAGGGAAAGGACAGGAAGGAAGGGAGAGGGTGGGGGCTGGGGAGAAATGGATGTACATAAAGGAGAAGGCATTTTAATATACAAGGGAACTACATGCAAATCATGCATAAGCTATGCAAATGAAATGCATAAAAGCTTGGGTATTTCTGGGGTTGGGGCTCCCACCTTTGGGCCCAAACAGGTATCCGTAGCAAGGGATGTGGCAGTACGGGAAACCATCATGCTGAGAACACAGCGGGAACTTGGTTTAGTCCTACCCTAAATAATTCTGTCCCATCTAGTCTCCACTTTCCTTCTAGGGCTCTCTCCAGTTTCCTGAATCTCCCCTGCTCCCACTTCTCCTTCTTTTCCCTCCAGAGATTACCTATAACTTCAGTCAAATCATCTACCTTTCCTGAGCCTCAGTTTCCTCATACATGAGATGAAGAGGTGGGACTAGATAATCTGTCTCTCATATTCTGTGGCTCTGGCATTCTTGGAGAACTGTGAGATCCCTCCCCCAACCTTGCCTGTTTCTAGCTCTCAGTCTTCCCATGGCTCTCACCCACCTGCATTTACCCCCTGGCTTACCTCTGCGTGGCTCCCTGCTGTTAGGGTTTTGCGGCAGCGCTGGCATCGGAGACAGGGCCGATGCCAGTTCCTGCCCAGGGACATCACCTTCTCAGCTAGTAGAAAGAGAGGTCATGGTACCCAGAGGATGGCTAAGGGGTTCCTCCTGCTTGGGCAGGAGTAACAGGAGGAGGAGGGCTCTGATCACCTCTCCTACTCTCATGCAGTCTCTCTCAACCCCATTCCTGCCCATCCCAATGGCCCAGATCTGCCTCTGACCCCACCCCCTTCCTGAACTCACCAAAATAAACAGGGTTCCCACAGCCAGGACACAGAGATGTCTCACCAGCATACATCTTCACCTGTGTTGGGCCTTAGGAAACAAGAGACTTTGGCTGGACCTGGGGCTGAGAGCAATCTGCCCCAAACCCTTTCTCATCATCACCAGAACTGGGCAAAGGGATGGTCTGCTAAAGGGGTAGTGCTTCCCTCCTTTAAGAGCCCAAGTTCAAGGAATCCTCTCACAAAGAGTCCTACTCCATTATCCTATCTTCCTGCCCCACCCTTCTTGTCTGTCTGTCTGTCTGTCTGTCTGTCTCTCTCTCTCTCTCTCTCTCTCACACACACACACACACACCCTATATCTCAATATCAACCCCTCACCCATCCTCCATCCTATTCTATCAGGGGCCCTGACCATCCTCCTCTTTATGCCAAGGTGCCAACCCCATCTTGTCCACCTGCCTGGCCCCAATCAGCAGCAACTCAATCCCTGAGAAATTTGAGCTGGACATTGGAGCTGGGGCCCAGGGCAGGTGGTGTCGGGTGTTGGAGAATGTGGTGTCAGTGCCTATTTGGGCTGGGGAGGAATGGGAAAGAGAGGAGGCAAAGGGGACATGAAGGGTGGGCTGTGCACACATGTTCCCACCCCAAACTTCTCTATGCAGGCAATGAGAAGTTAAAAGACAAAGATCACTACTGCCATATCTTTCCATAGCACTGGACTAAGTGACCTGGATTTTATCCCAAATTTGCCACTGAATAGCTGTGTGACCTCAGTCAAGTCCAGTTTATTAACCTTTCAGCTTCCTCATTCAATTCAACAAATATTACAGGGGCTTATAGACTGAGTCGGGGCTTAGAGATGAATTAGTCTAACACCCCTTTTTACACATGAGGAAACTGAAGACCTGAAAAGGGAAATGACATGTCCAAGGTCACACAGATACTAAGGAGCAGATTCATAATACAAAGTGAAGTTTCTAATTCTCTCTGCTGTGCACTAATTTGTATCTTTCCACTGCCTTGCACAGTATGCCACACATAGTATATTATTAATAAATACATTATAACAAATATATAAGATATACATATTATATGGAAATTTGGAAACAAAATAAACATAAATATAATAATAAATACAAAACAAATACATAATATGTATATATAATATATAAACATAAATAACTAAAATAATTATTATTATAAACAGAGAATAAATACATTATATATTTTATAAATATATAAATAAAATAAATATATTATAATAAATACATATTAATAAACCAATATTGCACAGGTAAAGATAAACAAGGCCTAAAGAGGCAAAAATGGGAAGTCTTCCAAGTGTGTCTCTGAAGATCCCATTCTCCCCTTTCTGGGATGCATTCTGCCCACAGTTAGGACCCCTATCCCTCAACTATAACATAGAGTATATGAAGGGGATTAGACAGGAAGGGACTCTGGGGATGGGGCTTAAAACCTAGGCTGAAGAATTATGACAGGAGAAAACACAGGGACAATAGGAAGCCCCTGAAAGTTTCTGGGCAGGAAATGGAGCCCGCAGCATTGTTTCTTTGGTAGATAATTCTGGCAGTTTTGTGATGGATGGATGGATGGATGGTCAAAGACACAGACTACCAGCGGGGTGAGTCTAGTTAGGTAGCTAATCCAGCTTTTATAGTAACAGTGAGGTAAGCAATGAGAGGTAAGGAGCCTGAACTAGAGGAGAGAAGGGGGTGAATTTGACAGATGCTTTGGAGATGGAATCAGTAAGATTTGATGGCACACGGGCCAAGTAATGGAGAGGGGAAAATCAAAGCACGTCAAAGTTATGAGCCTGAGTGAGCAGAAAGAAGGCATTTTCAACAGAAACAGGGAAGCTGGCAGGGGGAAGGATGGAGGGGATGGAAGTTTAGGTTGAAACACACTAATTTCCACCGGGATATATGGAGTTTGAGATGCCAACGGGACATCTATGAGATGTCCAGCAGCCAGTTGGAAATGTAGAATGACATTTCAGGGAAGAGATCAGAGCAGGATGCACAGATTTGGGTACCATCTTTGCCATGAGGGCAGAGAGATAACCCTGCTCACCTCACAGAACTGGCATAAGTATTCAATGAGACAGATGGAAAATGGATCTGTATCTCATTGGTATAGGGAACTCCAGAGTGAGCAAACTCCCTCTGCCAATGCAGGTCATAACCTTCCAGCCCAACCCTCCGATATCCTTAGAGCAGAGGCATCGAACTCTGACAGCTCCGATCCAATTAAAATGAATTTGAGAAATGTTTAACAAAATAAACAAAAATCTAATCCAGCATACACAATGTCAACCTGTGGCTTCCTAAGTCAATATGCAGGTCACAGGGGATCTGTTTTCTATTTGAATTTGAGTTGCTGATCTTAAGAAAGGTGCCCAGAGTATAGAAAGATTTGCCCTAGCCTACACAGCTGGTACATCAGCATGGGGCTCCAACCATGTCTTGAAAAGTGTTTTGGAAAATATAACAGGAGGAGGTACAAATATTATGTCTGACTCCAGCGATGAGGGTGGGTGAAGAGCATAATGGAGTGGAAAATCTCCGACTGTCTTTTCCCAGTAATCCTGAGCTCCCAACTATCCCAGAAGGGGCAGGAACTTGGGGTAGGAGTAAGGTTTTTCTGATGCTATATACTCCACTTACTCCAAAAGGCACTTACTCCTTCTTGCCCTCTTGGCCTGAGGAAGGCCTGTCCTGCTCCTAGGTGGACTGAAGCTGCCAGCCGTCAAGGGCACGGTGGTGGTGGTGGTGGTTGGAGGACGGGGAAGATCTTCCATGTAGGAGCCCACCCCACCAATTTTGATTCCTGAAACCCAGAACAGAGAAGACAGAGAGAGTGGGGGTGAGAATGGGGGTGTTCAAGTATCCCTCAGAAGATGCCTTTTGCCCACCTCCAATATCCTTTCTGGGAGCTGCTCCCTGCCCTCTTCCAATCCCATGGCTCCAGTTCTCAGGACCATCTTATCATATCCCCCTTTTTCAGATCAGGATGAGACACTACTTTCTACTGTTCTCCTTCCCTCCCTCCATTCCCTGGGAGGACAGGCACTTACCCTGGGGTCCAAAGAGAACTGCATAACATGGTTTGTGACAATATGGTTTTCCATTATGCTGAATTCAGGGAGAAAGCAGGAGTTGGGAAAAATGGTGGTCACTGCAGAGATCCTATAAAGAATTCACAAGGGACCCCACCCACACCCCATGCCCCTTGTTTTCCAGCTGAGGGGAAGGCACAATTTACTCCACTTTAGGTTCATAAAGCCTCAGTTCTCTCTGGACCCCCACCTTCATAATCAAAAGCTGTCTAGGGAGTCAGGGAGCACATGTTCTCCCATACTTAAAATTGGAAGATGCCGATCCCCTATCCCTTCCAATCTGGCCTGGATCTCACAATCAGTGGAAAAAGAAAAGGGAACCTATCTGCTCCCAAATATGACTGGCCTGGGCAGGCACCACTTTAGGGCTTACCTAGGGCCAGCCAAGCACTAGGCTGACTCATGACCAACTGCAAAAGGGGAACTTCAACGATCAGAAGACAATCTTCCATTTTAACCTTCCCTTCCCACCAGCCCTCCTTCTAATGCAACTCCTGGACCAGGATTTACAATTAAATAGGGATGAAGCTAAGTTTCCCTGATGTCAAAATTGGTGCTAGGCAGTGAGAGGGTGTGACAGACTGAAAGCGAGAACTGGGTTGGAGGTATAAGGGAGATGCCGTAACAACAATAAACCATTTATAGAGTGTTTACTATGTGCCAGACACTATGCTAAGAGCTTACAAATATTATCTCACCAATCCTCACAACAACTCTATGAGGTAGATGCTGTTATTGTCCCCATTTTACAGATAAGGAAACTGAGGCAAAGAGTGGTCACATGACTTGCCCAGAGGCACACATCTAGTAAATTTTTGAGGACAGATTTGAACTCAGGTTTTCCTGACTTCAGGCCCAGTCACTGTGTGCTTTAGGAGGAGATTGACTTAGGGATGAGGGAGGGAGCTGAGAAAGGGCAATCAGATAACAGAGACATGATCCAGGCACAGAAAGGAGAGCCAGGCAGGGCATCCAGGGTTGATAATCTGGACAGCCCTTATGCTTATCTCTCCACCCATTTGGGTCAGCTTCTTTCTCCTCCCCTCCCATCCCAATAGGGGCCTCACCTCAGCGTGTCCACCCGCAGCTAGGACATTGTGGCAGCGCTCACATTTCAGGCAGAATCGATGCCAGTTCTGACCCAGGGAGCTCACCTTTTCAGCTGTGTGAAGGAACAGAGTGGACAGTGGAGTGTCAGGATCTCAGTTTGCGACTCGGCCCCTCGGGGACTTCAGAAATGGGATGAGAGGGGCTAGACAGGCGTTGCAGAATAAAATGTCCTTTGTTGGTTTTCCTTGCTCAGCCCTTGAGGAGAGTCCACTCCTCATTCCCCCACTCTACCTAAATCCTTCCCCTTACAGTGGGCCCAATCTTTTGCATCTTTGCCAGCTCCTGATGCCCGGTCTTAGAGCCAATTCACCCAAGAAGAAGCAGAGAGGGTCCCCCCTACTCAACAGTACCAGCCCCAGTCCTGGGACTCTATTCCAGGAAATGGGGGAGAGGGATAAGAGATCCCCTTTACCAGCCCCTACGGTCCTGAGGTCTCCCAGGAGCTATCATTTCCTGCATTACTCACTACAATTCACTCCCTAAATAACTCCTCCTGATGTCTTCACCAAATTTTCATCCCACAATCTCTCCTGTATTTAACTCATGGTCTCCCCCATACTTTTCTCCCAGGATATCCACAAAACTTTGTTACCAGAGTCTTCCCTGACTTCTTTATACCCTGGGATTTCTTCCACAGTTGCCTCCCAAAGTATCCCCCAAATTCTCTCCATTCCAAGATCTTCCCCAAACTCACTCCCAGAGTCTCCCTCAAATTTTCTCAATTTCTCCAAACTTTGTTCCCAGCGTCTCTCCCAAATCCGTCCCTGGGGCTCCCCCAGATTCCCCTGGCCTCACCGAAGAACACGGGCTGCTGGCAGCGCGGGCAGGTCCAGCTCATGGCTGCCTCCGGCTCCAGAGCGGCTCTGGGCTCGGCTGCTCAGGTGACTTAAGCCCACTTGGGCTCCCTTCTCTCCCCGCCCACTGTCGCACTCCCAAGCCTCATTGGGCATTGGCCGCTTTACCTCAGTTACTATTTATTGGCTGTTAGGACTTCCAGCCTCCTCTACCTGGGGACTCTGGGCTTCTTCCCTGGCACTGCGGGATTGGTAAATTTCTTGAGTTGGGAGGGATAGAGAGGAGGCGGATTGCTGAAGCGGATGGACCTGAAGTGGGGGCTCAGAGGTTGTGACAGGGTTCTTCCGTACACCAGGGTGGTGCTCCCCTCCAGGTAGGCTGAGGGGTAGGGCATCAGTGTGGAAGGTGTGGACCTTGTGCTCGGAAGGAAGCTGGGCTACCAGGATGAGAAACTTGAGCATTTACCTGGAATTTTGAAGCTACGGAGGAAAAAGTAAGAGAGAGAGAGAGAGAGAGAGAGAGAGAGAGAGAGAGAGAGAGAGAGAGAGAGAGAGAGGGAGGGAGGGAGGGAGGGAGGGAGGGAGGGAGGGAGAGAGAGAGAGAGAGAGAGAGAGAGCGCGTGTGTGTGTGTGTAAATATCTGCAGTGTCAGTAAAACAGGACGATGAATCCAAATGTGACCGAAGACACTTTTAGTAGCCATATGACCCTGGCCAAGTCACTTCACATCTGTTTGCCTCAGTTTCACCATCTGTAAAGTGGGGATAACAATCTACCTCCCAGGGTTTTTGTGAGGATCAATTGAGATCATAACTGTAAGATCCCTAGCACACAGCAAATACTATTTAAATGTTAGTTATTATTATTAGTGTATAGAAACCTGACCCCTGAGTCAGGAAGATTTGAGTTCAAGTCCCTGACTGACACACACTTGCTGTGGGACCCTAGTTTCACATCTTATGCAGAGGAAGTTTCCTTCTAAGAGTTCCTTACACTACTTCAGGCAATTCCCCAATTTTTGGTCTCAGGAGGCTTTTTTAGACATAAAAATTATTGAAGACCTCAAAGAGCTGTCTTCATTTGGATTATATCTATCAATATTTACCCTATTAGAAATTAAAACCCACATTTTATTTATCAATTTATTTAAAAATAACAATAAACTCATTACATGTTAACATAAATAACATTTTAAGGAAAAATAAATATATTTTCTAAAACAAAAAAAGTGATTTTGTGTCATTGTTTTACATATTTTTGAAATCTCCTTAATGCTTGGCTTAATAGATAGACAGATGGATTCTCATAGCTACTTGAGCAATCAATCTGTTGATATGTTGTTGTAGATGAAGTATATGAAAAAATCTAGCTACACATAAATATGTAGTTGGAAAGGGGAGAGGTATTTTACTAGGAAAATAACATCAATATTATTCTGAAAATATTATTTAATTCATGCACCCTTTTAAAGAGTCTCTAGAACTCCCAGGAGTCCATAGTACATACTTTGAGAACTGTTATATTAGTTAATAAGATCTGAACAGAATCTCTGTGAAGGCAGGGAATGTGTTGTTTTTGTCTTTGCAGCTCTAGTACAATGTCTTGCACATAATAGGTACTTAATGTCTGTCAAACTATTGATAGTTTCTTTAATATTCATAATACTTAATATGGACCTGAAATTTAATAGCAAGACAGCCCATCTTTTCAACACCAGTTTTCTCCTGGTAATGCCATTTGGCTGTGAATCATGGAACACCCACAATCTCAGAAGGAATCAAAATTGTGAGCACCTCCAAAGGGCGATGGAAATACTCAGGGTGGGTGTAAGAAGGCTGTGGCATATTACTAACGATGATTTCCATGTAAGAAGTGCCATGAAAGACATTCATCAGGGACACTTAGGACTGGAAAATGAGGTGGGCTAGCGCATAGGGAGACCCAGGAATAACAGACAGCCTGAACACTGTACTTATATTCACAAATTGTGTCAATCCTTTAAGGAGCATTTATGGAAGGACCTGGACAAGAATCACATGGAGTCACTGCAATCTCTCTGCATTGGTGGTTGGAGTATCCTTTTCTATAAGATTCTGTATCCACCCAGTTTTTAAAGAATCTTAAATATCTCTTAGTTTAGGAATAAAATATGTCTATTCAAAAGGCCCATATTAGAGCTCTTCTCTAATACCTTACCTTGGCCAGGAGATGCTCTAGAATTCCTGAAGTCACTGTGAGCACAGCACAACCTTTGTGAGATTTCACAAGGATGGAAAGGCATTGATCTTCAGAGTCACAACTAGGGCAAAGCAACTGAGGCTTTGCTCCAGAATTCAAAAATACAGAGAACATTTTCTCTCCTTCTGCAGCACAGAAGCAATTAAGCTTAGCACCTATATGTGGATGTTATTCAGTCATTTTTCTGTGGCATCCAACTCTTCACGACCCCACTGGGATTTTCTTGGCAAAGATACTGGAGTGGTTTGCTATTTCCTTCTCCAGCTCATTTTACAGATGAGGAAATGGAGGCAAACAGGGTGAAGTGACTTGCTCAAGATCACACACCTAGTACATATCTGAGGCTGGGTTTGAACTCCAATATTCCTGACTGAAGTTCTATCCACTGTGCCTCCTAGCTGCCCTAGCACCTATATAGCGAGGTTAATTAATAAAAATAGGAAAATGCCAGATGATGAACTTCCTTTCTTGGTGCTCCCTTAATCCAGGGCAGCTCCTTCAAAGCCTTGTCTCCCTGCCTAGACCTGGGTTTCTGAGCAGCCTACCAAGAGCAGCTTCATGGCATCCTAGTGTCTGTCTCCCCCTCATACAAGGCTGTGTTGCCTATTCTCCTGCCAAGAGGACAAGAATTTTACAAGAAAACAAAACAAAACAAAAACATAAATTATAAAATATAAAAATAGATTATTGTTTTATAGACCAAGGGCAGAAAGGAATGTAAGTGCTTAAAAGTATTTTCTTCCTCCTCCTACATTGATCTTTATAGATACATTGGCCCATTGAAAGATTGTACGTCTGTCATGAGGATCGGTCTAGTTAAATTCAGGTCACCTGATGATTTTTTTTCCACAGTTAACCTTAACGGTCAAAGACCTTTGACTCAGGCATGGAGGAGTGGTGATGGGCATCCATAGAGGAAGGAGCATCTGCCTCTGATGTTTATCTGCCTTTGTGCAAATCACTCTGTATCTCTGGCTTCAGGAGACTCCTCACAGTTGCTGGTCCTCCCATCTCAAAGAGGACCAAAGACCGTGATGTCGTAACTTGCAAATGAATTGGATTTAAGTGAGGTAGAACTGCACAAAGTCATCAGCCTCATTCCCTCCTCCAGAGTCACTGAAGTCCAGTGGCAAGACAAAGGTCAAGGTGACTGGCAATGGTCCAGGATGCAGTGAGTGACCTTGGCCTTTCTAAATTAAAGTCTTTCCCAGGTCTCAGTTTGTCTGAGTCAATGTCCATTCAACCACTAGGTAAAAACTGAGACAAACGATGGCTTGATTTACGTATATGTGTGTGTATATGTATGTATGTGTGTGCTTTAAGTGCTTAAAATTATTTTCTCCCTTCTTCTAAATTCATATATATCTTTGCAATGCAGACCTTGTAATGCTATTGCTGCGTCAAAGGGTATACAGTTTTATAGCCTTTGGGGAGTATTTCCAAATTGCTAATGGAGTTACTTTTACATTTTACATCTTTACATTTTGTTACAAATAGCACTATCAGGGAAGGTGATGTGTTTTAACTGTTCAAATTGGTCTATTGTTACTTCATTTGAAATAACTCAGTGTCTTCTTCCCCTGTAAATCACACTTATGGTGTGGTTCCACTGACAGGTAGGTATCCCTTAGGTTATTCTGTGTATTCACGTTCCTAAAATTACAGCTCACAGACCCCTACTGATGCATTTCCTTTGCAATAGTCAGCCAGAGGAAATGATCAACTCAAAGCAAAGGCATTTACCAGATTAACATAGGAAAGAGATTTACAACAGAATATTCCCTCCATAAACCTAATAAACACAGTCCCACAGACATACACCATCACTGAGGAGAGTGAGCAAGTACAGATATCACCCATAAGGGTCTTGCATATAAGGAACATGTGTGTATGAGAAACTCATTCCAACACTACAAGGTCCCTAATGCCAAGTCAATCATACTAGTGAGGGGAACGTCTAGAAGCAGGGAGATCAGTTAAAGAGCATTTTGTAGCTAAGCAAAGAGCATTGCCTCTGGATGCTTAGGATATCTTTGAATCTCCTCATTTGGAACTGCTTTCAGAGATCATTTAGGAGCCACTGAAGAAAACAAGCATTAGTTCTTCATAGGCTTATTTTTGTCCAAATATGGCATTACTCACCAGGTCTGACTCCAAATGAATTTCAGCTGTTTCCGAAAATCAAATCCATCTATAAAGGACAAAAATTTATCACTATAAACATTCTTCAAAAAAATAGGCTGCAATCCTATTATTGGCATAAACCTCAAAGACTTGGAAGACAAAAAATGAAAGGTCCAGTATATATTCCAACATTCATTGAAGCATTTTTGTTCTGTAGTAGGAGATGACTGTAATCAAAGTCAGTGTTCCATGACCATGGCTGGACAAGTTGCAAATGTGAATGGAATGGAATGTGCAGTAAGAAATTGCAAATAGGAAGAATTCAGAGAAATGTGCATAACTTGTATGAACTGATACAGTGAACAGACCAGAACACCGATCAAAATAATGTAAATAAAATGAACACTAAGAGGAAATTGAACTCTAAATAAATAACCAATTTTTGCCCTAGAGAATAGATTAAGTAACATACATTCCTCTTCTCACAAGAGAAGTGGGAAACCACAGGGCATAATACCAGATAGTCCGGTGTCAAGTCAATGTGTATTTATTAAGTACCTATTATCATATGCCAGGCACTGTGCTAAGTTCCAGGAATACAAAGAAAGACAAAATACAGTTCCTGTACTCAGGGAACTTATAGTCTAATGGAGGAGACAACATGCAAATCAGCTAAATTACAAGATAAACTGGAGATGACCTTAGAGGGAGGACACTAAGTTAAAGACTAAGAAGGGCTTCTTGCAGAAAAAGAGATTTTACTTGAGACTTGGAGGAAACTGAAGGCAGAGATGAGGAAGGAGAGAATTTGAAACATGAGGAACTGTCAATGAAAATGCCCAGAGTCAAGAGACGGAGTGTTTTGTGTGAGAAATGGAGAGGATGTCACTGTCACTTGATCATAGAGTATAGAGAGGGTATAGACTGTACCAGTTATTTTTGCTTAGTTGTTTTTCTTAATTGTAAGTGAGGATCTAATTCTTAGGGAAGCAATTTGAATGGGGGAGGTCCTAGTTCCAGAAATTCCTGTAATATGAAAACAAGAGACAAAAATAAAATCTTCAAGGGTATTGATCAAAGAATACCCCTGATCAACTTGATCAGCCTTTGTTTTGGACTTTTAATTTGAACTTTCTATGGAAGAGATGGGTATATATCTCCTGGCTGTCTCATGAAGGGTGAATTTCAATGACAAGGATGAATTGGTTGGCTCTGATCACTTTAGAATTAGGTCTATGATCTTATGCCTGTTAATACTTAGTAAATGGACATATCACTGAAGGTGGAAGCACACTTTGTGCTAGACTTTAAAATGATTCTTTTTGTCTCTTTTCCTTTACTGAGTACAGGTCATAGACCTACTTGAGAATGGACTTTGGTTCCTGTGGGGCACCTGCACATTGGCGTGCCTTCCTAGGGACACTTCTTTTTCCCACTCCACCCCCACCCCCACCTGGGGGGGGAGTACATTTTTCCCTGGATCTAGACCTGGAGAATCTATGAATGAAGCACACATGCTCTCAACTGTGGAGCAGCTGTGGAGTGAGGAATGATGGTGGTCTCAAGAGTGAAAGTTCTTGAATTCTAGCTTCTTGTAAGAGTATTAAATACTTGAACCTCAAGCCTCCAGGATTAAGGAAGAAAGAGTTCCTGGTCATCATGATCCTAGAACTCAACAAGAGAGAGGAAGGGAATTGCTGCAGTGTCAGCCTCTTGCATCAACCACCAGTTCTTTTTCTAGTCTGGCCCTGACTGCCATCACTAAGGGGGTAATCATCAAATTAGTGCACCTTCCTCACAGCTTACCAACTGCTACCTGCTGGCAGGTGAGCCAAAGAACCCCAGGAGTGGCAGTTCCCCTAGACCCCAAGTCCAGTGGCCAGGGCAACCACCACCACCATCATCCTTGGAATCAGCCCCTGTGGAGATGTGGACGGGCCACTGTCCACATGCTATAGCCAAAGCAACACAAGATTCAGAAAAGGAAGTTCTCATCACCAAAGTCCTTGAACTATCATCAAATGGTTCAACATCAGAAACTGATTTTATCAGTGGAAATGACATTAAAGATACATGATGATTTGTTTTGTTGCTTACACCCTACAGATCACAGGACTTTTCCATATGACTTGCAGTGGAAACTTTCTAGGTAGGCTGTATCCCCTGTTAGAATGTGAGCTTGAGAACAGATACGCACTTCTGTCTTTTTATTTGTATCCATAAACACTCAAATGCTTTTTCATTCATCCTTTGAAGAAGAGACTAAAGCACAGACTGATAGTCCAAAAACTAAAGGAGTAGCAGGGGTATCTGAGCCATGATTTGGGGAAGCAAAAGCCCTGAGAATTTGATTAGCATGATTTTTTTTTTAATTCTAAAGCTACCTTTAATGCTCTGGGGGTAAATAAAAGTCCCCTTTCCCCCAGGAATGCCTTGGAGGCTTCCTGTGGAAGAAGGCTTTACTGAGGGCACTCATTGTAAAGGCAGGGCAGAGGGGATGCCATCAGCCCTTCTATAGCCCTGAGTGTGAAAGGACTGGCTTCAGGCACATCATCAATAAGCAAGAGAGATGGGCACAAGACAGAGTTATTTGGTTTCTTCTCATTGGCTTTTTTCTGCTGCTGTTGCATGACCTTTGAGCTCTGCTTTGGGGCAGCAGCAGAGAGCCCCATCATCCTGGCTTTTTCCCTTACCCCAGTTGCTTTGCTTTTGTCTTCTGCTGGTTGGAGGTGGGGGTGGTTATGGCTCCCGTGATAGCATCAACCTGACTCAGTGGCTTCTACTCTTTTCTTTCCAATGTCACCACGTGTTCTTTTGACAATACAGGTTGGATGGGAAAGGGAGCTGCTATTCCAACAATCCCAAACTTGTCTCTTTCCCTGGGGAATCCAAGTCCTCTGAGTGATACCATAGGGCTGAAGGTCTCCATGGATGCCTGGGGAAATGGAACTCATTGGAAGGCTGTGGTTGGAGTACTAGGTGCCTATCTAGCAACTCCAACTTCCTTATCTTTCCAGAAGGTGCTCAAATCCTTAGGATAGCATATAAGGGAGGATACCTGTATTAGTCTCTGGGATGATAGTGCAACCCACTGGAATATTGGATAATTGCCTCACTCATAACTCCAAGTCATTTTCCTTGTAAGAGGAGGCCAGTAGGCAAAGGCAGTGCCATAGGACAGTGCAATGAATCCAGACAACTGTAAGACCCTAGAGAAAAGTAGAACTCAATAGAAAGGGAGAACCATATTGAATTATAAGCTGCTGTGAATTCTTTATGTTTTCTCCATTGTGTATGGGGTAGAATAAAGGCTGTCCTATAATGGATATATGCATTGTTAACCTTGAATATTAAATGGGAGCTGAGAACTTCTTTATTTACCTACATAGGAAGAGACTTACACATCAACTATTTTTGAGATTTCCTAGATGTAACTCTTGATGAGGGCACTATGATACAAAGAAAGCAATTTTGCTTCTGAAATGAAATCTGATTAGTGTAAATTTTTAGTTTGGAGCAGCTCTTGTGAACAAATAGTTCTTCTATTGCTAGTGTTGGGTTGGTGATACTGTCATTGTATAACTAACCAGGCAATATAATGAGATTAAGTAGACTTGGAATTGTGAGGTCTGGGTTTTAATCTCACATCTGACACTTATTTGTGTGACCCTGGGCTATTTACTTTGCTATTCTGGATGTCAGCTTCCTCATTTTTAATAAAATACATGAGGTTTTTTTTTTGAAGAAAACTATCAAGTGCAATTTAAATATAAGTGTATGTGTCCTAAGAATATTTCCATCCAAGATGCTTACTTTGCTGGGCCAAGAAATGTTTCTTAGCACACCTTTTCTTTGTCACTTCATGTTAGCAGCCCTTATCTCCCCTGCCCTTCCCAGAGCCCAGACATCCAGCTCCATCATCAAAAAACAAAGAAGACTCATACTTCTACACAATTCCAAATTCTATGTCATACCAATCTACCAATCCTGGCTCAGTTCAGTCACTCAGGTTTATCACCTCAAATATAAGTACCTTGTTCAGTGGTGCTGTATACCTCCTCTTAGAACATCATCCCAACTTTAAATGGTTTTATGCCTCCCAGGTCAACTCCAACCAAGTTCATTCATCACCTAGCTCGGGCTACTTTGGAATTCTCAATATTTTCTCAATAAACTTTCCTGAACACTCAAGATGATAAAAATTCCTTCTACTTCCTCACCTTATGTAAACCTGGTTTACCCCTGAATCTAATATACATACATATACGTATGCATGTATATACACAAATGTATATATGTGTGTATATATATATGTATGTATAAAAATATATATATTATATATATATATATATATAAAAGGGTGGCCCTATCTCCTAGTCCTTCCAGATTCTACTACTATCCTTCAGTGACTTCTCCTCTTTTAAGTTGCAAACCAATCATCTGTATTACCCTCTTATACTATTGTTGTCATCTACTGGCCTCCTGTAATTTCTCCAAGTTTCACAATGACTTCAGGACCTGGCTCATGGTCCTCTTCTCTACTTCATCCTTTGGTGTAATTTTGGGGGTCTTCAGTATTGATGTGATTAAGCAAGTATCTACTATTTGCAGGTGCCTTATTGTAGATTATTTCATTGGATCCTCACAACAACCCCAGGAGGTAGTGTTACTATGATTCCCATTTTACAGCTCAGGAAATTGAGGCAGAGGTTAAGAGGCTTGTCCAAGATCTTCATGCAGCTACTGTCTGAGGCCAGATTTGAACTCAAGTCTTCCTAACTCCCAGTCCAGTGTTCTGTCCTGCTGCTTGGGGGTTCTTACCTTGCAGTAGGAGTTTTAACAGGCTCAAGAAAGAAGCTGGAGAAAGGAGAGGTATCAGTAGCACAGTCATGGCAAGTCAGTGACCACAATGCATACAGTCCCCTTCTTCAAGGCCATGAGAAGGAGCTTCTCCATGGCAAATGGAGAGGTAAATGACTGTTTTATGGCAGGTGCTCACTCTGAGAGTTGAAGAGAAAAAAGTCTCCAGGAATGGATGGGTCCTGATTCTACTTAACTTTCCTTGGCGTTTTTCTATTCTGCTAAAAAATATATTTTACTGGATTCTCATAAACACCTATTGCTGACCCTATTTCCCTTTTCTTAAGCATAAAGACATGAGACAGCTCTGGGAACCACACAAGTGAGAGTGAGCTTTGTAGGGCAACCCGCAGTCCATTGTTAGAGATCTGTTTTATAACTAACCACGAGACATTTCCTAACTATACTTCCACAAGTAAAATTACTATGGATTTGAGTCTTTTAAAAAATTGGCATAGTAGACAGGAGGGTAATAGTAAATTGAGGGTTATACATTCACCTGGAAAAATTCCAAAATAAATCTGTTATAACCTGTGCTTGGGGTGTTGCAGACATGGGTAGCAGGAATGCCAAATCATGCCCAGGCACTCAGTGTACAATGGATATTGGCTACTGGACAATCTTTATATCATTCCACAGAAAATGCATAAGATGAAGACTTACAGGAATCTATAAAGCTCTCCCACAGTACATCAGTTCCTCTTAGAAGGAAATGAACTTGGGTTGCTGTCATAGCAACGCTCTGCCATGCCAGCGTGTCCTTTTCCACAGAGTCCTATAGTCTCCCCAAGACTTGTAGTGCCACCCTGTGGTTTAGAATTTACCAGAAAGTAACCAGGCTTTGGCACATGCTGAAGAAGCAAACTCATTTTCATCAGACATGCACTGTTTTAATAACTCACTAGCTTTGCTCTTAATAGAACACCCTGCAAAAATCATATAGACTCTTCTGCTTTCACCGAAAGTAGTGCTGAATCAGGAAATCTCTCTCTAGAAGACCTGGTGCCTGAACTCTCAGAACACAGGAACTCATAAAAAATTATTGATAGCTTTTGTTTTTACATCACCTTACTTTCTCCCCTCGCCACCTCCTTCTCAAGAGAAATATTTCTCATAAGAAAGAAAAAAAGCAAGGAGAAAAAAAAAAGGTTGGTTCAACAAAACTAGCATATCAGCAAACTTGATAATATCTGCCATGTTCCATGCCCACGGCCTTCCATCCTTAAAAAGAAGGGAAGGAGACATCATTTCTCTTATTTAGGACCAATATTGATCTTTATAATTATGCTGCATTCTCTTTCCTTTCTTTGACTTCCCCCCCCCCACACACACACACATTATTGCAGTCATTGTGTACATTGTTTCCTGGTTCTGCTTACTACACTTTGCATCAGGTTATATAAGCTTTTTCTGTGTTCTTCATAGCCAGGTCAATTTTTCTCTTTTATTGTGAATTTAACAATTACCAATAAACAAATATTTCAATATATAAAGAATAGAATTATATCAGATATTCTGGACTTCTGTTATGCACAGGTTTTTAAAATATATGTAATTTAACAAGGTGGTAGTACAATAATATTCCCCTTACATGTGTGAGCCATAATCTGTTTAGTCATTCACAAACTGATGGGCATTTATTTTGTTTTCAAGTCTGTGTTACTATGTGAAGCAAGACCACATGATTTTGGTGTAAATAAGAAATGTCATTCTATCATTCTATCAGTGTCTCCTGCATGGTAACCAGCCTCTTGCAGGAAAAAGAGAAATACCATTCTGTCATGTACCAGTCTCCCACCTTTAGAATAAAGGGAGAAAATGCCATCCCATCATGCCAGGTCTCCCTCTTGGTCTCCAGTTTCCTTCTGAAGAGGAATAATCAAGCCCTAATCTCTTGGCTTTGGGGTAAGGGGAGAAAACACCATTCCACTGAGCCAGTTCCATCTGATGTCATGCCTCTTGCTAGAAGAGAAGAAAACATCATTCCACTGGGTACCAGACTTCCTCCTTCCAGGGTAGAGCAGAAAGAGCATTCCATCAAGTCTCTAGCCTGGTATCTTGTCTTGGGAAAAGGGAAATGACACCCTTCTTTCAACTCCAAGCGTCTGTCACCCAGCCTGAATTGCCCAAGAGTGGACTTCCTGCTTGAGACCAGAGCTATGTGGACAATGAAAATTACAAAAACTCATTCCTTAATGACTAACAAACTTGGTCGGTGTCATGCCTTCCCCACGCTAGTGATTCTGAGCTACAGATGGTCATCACTCAAACCCTCTTCCTCACCCCACCTCTGCCTCATCCAATCCCTTATTCCTATTCTCCTCAACCACAACCCCCTCAATGTCCCACTGTAAAGTTGCCCACTGTGCATTTTGGAATATCCATAGGCAACAAATTTGCTTACATGCTCTTTCCCTTTCCCACCTGGATTCCTTTTGGTGAAATTCTTCCTGGCCTCCTTTTCTAGTACTGACTGCACTTCTATCTCTATCTTTCAACCTCAAAACCTGTTTTTTGTCCAACACTGTGACCTCCAATTCCTCAGTCTCTCAGTGCTCTCCCAGGTCATCCCTCTTGGCACTAGCCACTCTTTTCTCTCTTTCCCATCTTGACTCCTTGGTAAGCCAACTCAACACTACACTTCTTCTTGGGTTCTTTGTTCCCTTATAATATTGACAAACTTGCTCTGCAAAGATTTGGCCTCGTATTACTCCTACTATCTGCTGCTTTTTCTCCCACACACAATGAAGCTGAAGGTGGAGAAAATCACAAAGCCATACTGATTGGGTTCATTCTAAATTTATGTCACACTATCTCGACTGGTATGTCTCTGCTGCTAGACAGCCCTTCTATACCTCCTTAATCAACTCACTATCCCACTTTCCACAAGGGTTCTTCCAACTCTTTTCATTGCTCCTCAAACCTTCAATGACTCCCCCACTCTTCACCCTCCCAGCTGAGATCCTTGTCTCATATTTTACTGAAAAAATTGAAACCATTTCCTGAGAGCTCACTCTTCTCCTTGTCCTCATCTCATATCACCCAGATACCTTTTGCCATGATCTTTTCCTTTACTCCTGTCTTACATGAAGAGATGGTCCTTATCCTTGCCCAGGTAAACCCTTCTACAAGAAGAAGGGATCGCATTTCATCTCATCTTCTTCAGTTGCCCCTTTTATCATCTCCACTTTCTCACTTATCTTTAATCTCTCTGTTTCTACTGGTTACTTCCCTACTGCCTACAAATATATCCATATCTTCCCCATCTTCAAAGATCCTCACTTGATTCATCCATTGCTGCTAGATATTGTCCCATGATCCCCCTGGATCATTGCCTTGTTATGGTGGAAGGTCTTGCAAAGCTCAGTGAAACTATGAGCTTTGCCATGCAGGGTTATCCAAGACAGACAGGTCATAATGGAGAGTTCTAACCTAAGGTGATCTATTGGAGAAAGAAATGGTAAACCACTCCAGTATCTTTGCCAATAAAACCCCATGGAGAGTGCTAAAATAATAAAAGAGATGACATAAGAAGATTTCTTCAAGTTGGAAGGTGTCCAGTACACTACTAGGGAAGAATGGAGGACAACTACAAGTAGTTCTAGTACTCATGAAACAGCTGGACCAAAGAGAAAAGGAAGCTCAGCTGTGGATACATATGGTGACAAAAGGAAACTCTGATGCTGTAAAGATCAATATTGTACAGGAACCTGAAAGGTAACATCTATAAACCAAGGTAAGCTGGAAGCAAGAAATGGAAAGATTAAACATCAACATCTTGGGTGTCAGTGAACTTAAATGGATAGTAATGGGTGAATTTAATTCAGATGATTACTACATATAATACTGTGGACAAAAATTCTTTAGAAGAAATGGAATTGCCCACAAAGTCAATAGAAGAGTAAGAAAAGCAGTACTGGGGTATAATCTCAAAAATGACAATGATATCTGTTTGAATTCAAGTCAAAGCATTCAACATCATAGTAATACAAGTCTATGCTCTAACCACTGATGCCAAAGAGACCAAAGCTGATCAGTTCTACAACATGTAATACAGACAATACAGACCTAAAACACATCCTAGAAATTACACCCAAAAAAATCATTCACTACAGGGATTGGAATGCTAAAGTAGGAAATCAAGAGATGATTGGAACAACAAGCAAATTTGCTCTTGGAATATAAAATGAAGCAATGCAGAGACTAATAGAGTTTTGTCAAGATAACTCTCTGATCATAACACTCTTTTTCAACAAAACAAAAGGTTTTGCACATGGATGTCACCGGAGGGTCAACACAGAAATCAGACTGATTATATACTTTTCTGTCAAAAGTGGAGAAGCTCTATACAGTCAGTTAAAACAAAACATAGAGCTGACTGTGGATCAGATCTGGAACTCCTCATTGCAAAATTCAGACTTAATTGAAGAGGAGTAGGGAAAAATGATCAGACCATATAGATATGACTCAGATAACATCTCTTATGAATATGAACTGGAGGTGCTGAATAGATTTAAGGGATTAAGTCTAGTAGATGGAGTGTCTGAAGAACTATGGACAGAGGCTTGGAACACTGTATAGGAGGAAGCAATAAAAAAAATCTCAAAAAAAAAACAGGAGCAAGAAAGTAAAATGGCTGTCTGATGATACTTTACATATAGCTGAGAAAACAAAGAAAATGGAATGGAAAGATATACCCAACTGAATGCAGAATTCAAGAGAATACTAAAGAGAGATAATAAGTCTCATATGAGCAATGCGAAAAATATTAGAAAATAAAAGAATGGAAAAGACAAGAGATCTCTTCAAGAAAATTCAAGTTATCAAGGGAAAATTCATGCAAAATATTAGGCACAATAAAAGATAAAAATGATAGGGATTAAACAGAAGCAGAAGAGATTTAAAAGAGGTGGCAAGAATAAACAGACAACCTGTACAAGAAAGATCTTAATATACAAGTAAGATTTTAGCCATCATCAATAACCACCAATGGTGTGGTTACTGATCTAGAGTCAGACATCCTGGAGAATGAAATCAAGTGGGCCTTAGAAAGCACTGCTAAAAATAAGGCTAGTAGAGGTGATGGAATTGCAGCAGAGCTATTTAAAACCCTAAAAGATAATGCTGTTAAAGTGCTGTATTCCATACGCCAACAAATTTGAAAAACTCAACAGTGGCCACTGGACTGGAAAACATCATTTTATTTCTCAATCCTAAAGAAGGGCAATTCCAAGGAATGTTCAAATTACTGAACAACTGTGCTCATTTCACACACCAGCAAGGTTATGCTTAAGATTTTGCAAGCCAAGCTTCAGTAATATGTGAACAAAAAATTATCAGAGGAGCAGGCTGGTTTTTGAAGAGGCAGAGGAACTAGAGTCCAAATTGCCAACATTTGTTCAATTGTGGAGAAATCAAGGGAATTCTAGAAAAACATCTACTCCTGTTTCATTAGCTATACTAAAGCCTTTGACTTTATCACAACAAATCACAACAAAATGTGGCAAGTCTTCAAAGAGATGGGAGTACCAGATCACCTTACCTGTTTCCTGAGGAACCTGTTTTCAGGCCAGGAACAATAGTTAGAACCAAAGATGGAACAACTGATTGGTTTAAGATTGGAAAAGGAGTACAACAAGGCTGTAGATTGTCGTTTTGTTTTGTAACTTATATGTAGAGTACACCAAATGAAATGTCAGGCTGGATGAATAAAAAGTTATAATTAAAGTGAGGAGAAATAGCAAGATGCTAACACTCTGATGGCAGAAAGTGACAAGGAATTAAGCCTCTTGATTATGGTGAAAGAGCACAATGTAAAAGCTGGCTCGAAGTTTCGCATAAAAAAAGCTAAGATCTTGGGGGCTGGTCCCATCACCTCCTAGCAGAAAGAGGGAGAAGAAATGAAAGCAGTGTCACATTTTATAATCTTAGGCTCAAAGACCACCACAAACAATGACTTGCAGTCATGAAATTAAAAGATGCTTGCTCCCCAGAAGAAGAGCTATGGTAAATCTCAACAACACACTAAAAAGCTGAGATGTCACCTTACTGACAAAGGTCTGTATAGTCAAAACTATGGTTTTCTCAGTAGTAATGTATAGCTGTGAGCGCTGAACTAAAAGGAAAGTCAAGTGCCACAGAATCAATGCTTTCAAAATGTGGTGCTAGGGAAGACTTTTGAGAGTTCCTGGAACAGCAAGGAGGTCAAATCAGTCAATATTTAAAGAAATTAATTCAGGTTATTCACTGGAAAATCAAGTTCTGATTGCATAAATACTTTGTGCTGATGAGTAAATACTTTGGTCATATAATGAGAAAACAGGACTCACTGAAAAAGACCTTGATGCTGGGAAATACTGAAGGCAAAAAGAAGAGAATGGCAGAAGATGAGATGAATAGATAGTATCATGGAAACAATGAATATGAACTTGGACAGACTTCAGGAGACAGAGCAAGATATAAGGGCCTGATGGTCCATAGAGTCAAGGAAGAGTTGGACAGGACTGAATAACTAAACATTATCCCATATCTCCCTTCTTTTTTATGGCTAAACTCCTTAAACACCTACAATAGAGTCTTTCACTTCCTTTCTTCTCATTTTCTTCTTAACTCTCTATAGTCTGACTTCTAATCTCATCATTCAACCAAAACCATTCTCTCTAAAGTTACTAATGATTTCTTAGTTGCCAAATCTAATGGCCTTCTCTCAGTCCTCATCCTTTTTTCTCTGCAGTTTTTGAAGCTGTCAATCGCCTTCTTCTCCTTGGTATTCTCTTCTAGGTTTTTGTGACACTGCTCTCTTGATTCTCCTTCTACCTGACTGCTCCTTCTCAATCTCTTTTGCTGAATCTTCTTCCAGGTCATGCCTGCCAAACAAGAGACATCCCATAGAGCTCTGTCCTGGGCTCTCTTTTCTCTGTGTATACTATTTCACTTGGTGATCAACACCTCCCAAAGATTCAATTGCCATCTCTATGCTGATGAGTCTCATAACTTCTTATCCAGACTTAACCACTTTGTGGATCTCCAGATTCACATCTCCAAATGGCTATTGGATATCTTGAAGCAGATGTACCAAAGACATCTTAAACACAACACATCCAAAACTGAATTCGTTATCTTTTCCCCTAAGCCCTCCCTACTTTTTAACTTCCCTATCTTCCCATTCATCATGACTGGGCTAGGCTTCCAACCTAAGTATCATGTTCAATTCCTCAATCTCTTCTCCATCCCCACCTTCCCCATCCCTCACCTCTACTGCCTCCAAATCCAATCTGTTGCCTAGATCTATCAATGTTAGCTTCTTAACATCTCTTATAGATATTCCCTTCGCTTCTTTGACACTGCTACCACCCTGGTGCAGGCCTTCATCACCTAACACCTACATGATTTCAATAGCCTGCTGGTTGGTCTCCCTGCCACAAGTCTTTCCCCGCTCCATTCTATCTTCTATCCAGCTGTCAAAGGGATCTTTCTAAAGCACAGATCTCACCCTTATTAATCTGTAGTGACTCTTTATCACTTCCAAGATCAAATATGTAATCCTCTATTGCTGTTCAAAGTTCTACCTAACCTGTTCATTCCCCTTTCCAGTTTCTTATACTCCTTCCCTCCATTCATCTAGTGACCCCAGCCTCCTTGTTCTTACTTGAATAAGGTACCATTTAAGAACTCTGGGCATTTTCTCTTGGAAATATGATCTCTGGAATATGTTCTCTCATCATTTCACATCCCAGTTAAAATCCTACCTTCTATGGGAAGCTTTTCCCAATCCCCCTAAATTCTAGTGCCCTTGCCTTGCTGATTATTTCCAGTTCATCCTGTATTTAGCTTGTTTGTACAGTTTTCTATAGTTGTCTTCCCCATCAGACTGAGTTCCTTTTTTTGGTTTTAATCTTTCTTTGTATCCCTAGGATTTAGTACAGTACCTGGCACCTGACTGAACTCCTTAGGATATTATGCCTAACAGTAGGATCTCTGAGTCAAATGATATGGACACTTTAGTCAGCATAATTCCAAATTTTCAGAGCGTTTGGACCAATTCCCAGCTCCATTAGCAATGTATTAATGTGTTTGTCTTTCCACAATCCCTTCAACATTGACTATTCTCATCTTTTATCATGTTTCTCTATTTGCTGGTTGTGAGGTGAAGCTTCTGAGTTGTTTGATTTGCATTTCTTTCATTAGTGATTTGGCCATTATTTTTTAATTATCTGTCATTTACAGTCTTTTTGAGAATTGCTTGTTTACGTTTTTTGACCATGCATTTGTCAGAGAATGGCTCTTATTCTTGCATATTTGGAACTTGTGAACTCCTAAAACTGGGGTTATATAAAGAAATTTTAAACCTGGCAGAAATCTGGAAATTCCAAAATTGGTGCTGACTAGGAAAGCTCCCTTCTATGCTGGAAGGCTAGATTCTGGAATCTCTAAGGCCTTCAAAATACACACCTTCCTGCTCATGGGAGGTTGGCAGTTCGGAAGATTGCCCATGAACTCCATTCTTAGACTGTATGCATGCATCAAAAAAAAATTTGGTAGGGCCATTTGCTACTGTAAGTCTCCATCACTGCTCCTGATGGGGGTGGGATCTTTGATCCAAGGATCAGTTGGTCAGTAAACCAGCATTTTTAAAGCACTGAGGATACAAAGAAAGACAAAAATGCAGCTCTGCTCACAAGGAATTCAGAGTCTGATTGGAGAGAAAACATACTATATGATAGAAATTGAGAGTTTTCTGGGTTCCCTCTCCCAGAGCAAAGCTGAGGTGTGTCTGAGGGGGTGTCTCTTCTTTAATGCCCTTGGCTAGAAGTCCCACTGGTAGTGTTAGATGCCATTTAACTACTTAACGTCAATAAGCTTTTATAAACAGATATTTATTTTGAAGATATAGCAATACAAAAGTGCAAACATTTGCCAGCACCTCGGGGGCACACTCTTCCCTATCCCACCTGAGTCTCTGAGGAGTATGGGCTTTAATTAAGTTCAGTTCCTCATCTAGTTCAGTCCCAGCACTATTGCCAGGTACATCCCTGTCTCTGTAACCAAACTACAAGCTTGGTTATGAAGGTCACTCCCAAGCATCACTCTTCGCTACACCTCTGGGCTGGCTGCAAAACCTGGGCTCTGGGACACTGGGATGCTAATCTTTCATTACTTTTCTAAACTCACAAGGAACAAGTCTCCAATCCCTTCACCTAAAGTGCAAAAGAGCAAATGGAGTGACAAAAGACAAAGTCCCACTTCATGAGATCATACATACAGGTGGGTATCTGAGAGCACAAGGCTCAAAGCTTCTCTCCTTACACACCTGTCTCTCACCAGACACCTTCAGTGATATAGTCAAACCAAGAGAGGACACCCAGAAACAAGGGTCAAATCTCTAGTTCCAAGTGTATTTTGAAGACACTCTGGTTCTGGTTACCCAGTCAATTGAAAAGGCCTCTAACTACATGGTTAGCAAACTGGAATCAGTTACAGGACGTCTACATATGCTCAGATCTCTTCAAGGCACCTCCACTGTAGGTCATCACTTTCCTGAAAGCAGTTTTCCTAGTTACTTTCCCATAGTTAAGCAGCATCAGAGGCAGTCTGGGTATGTGCCAGACCCTCATTGTAGACAAATACAATGTAAATAGAAGGTGGGGAGTGATGTGATGTGGTCAGGCTGGGAGATCATTTTGGTAGCTCAATCTAGAGGATGGATCGAAGTGGAGGCATCAGAGGAAGGAAGATTATACTTTGATAGCAATAGTTCAGATGAGTGGTATCCAAGGGTGGTGGCTGTTCCAGTGGAAAGGAGACATATGAAGAGATGCAAAAATAAGAATGACAAATTATGACAACAGATTGGATGTGTGTGATGAATATAAGTAAGTATGGATGACACTGTGGTTGTAAAAGTCTAGGTGATTGGAAGAATGATGGTGGTTTTGACAATAATAGGAAAGTTGGGAAGAGAGGATGTTTTAGGGGAATAGATTTGCCGGGGGAAAAGAGAATGAATTCTGTTTTGGACGTTTGACTTTAGAATGTCTAACTCAGGACGTCAGAAAGGAAGTAAATTGGTAATACAGGACAGGAGCTCAGGAGACATCACTCTTATGTATAAAATCTTCAGTGGCTCCCTACTGCCGGGCCTGACACCACCTTTATCACATATTATTTCCTCTATGTACTTTTATGCTCCAGCATGCTAGCCTAACTAGACCACTCTGTCTCCTGAACTCTTAAGTGTCCATATGTCTTTGCTCAGACTTTTTCCCAACCTTAGAATTCTCTCTCCTTCCCCCTCTTTACCTTTTGAATTCCTAAATATCCTGCAAATGCAACCTTCTCCATGAAACCTTCCCTGGTCCCCCAATCAATAAAACCTTCCCAGTAAGATCATAAATAATACTTTGTTGTGTAACTCTCTGATGCATTTAACTTTAATATATGCTATTTATATCTGATGGTAGCTTATCTTCTTCCTATACCATAAGTTACAAGAGGGCAGGAACAGTGTCTTAGGACAGAATTATTAAGGTTTTTTGGAGTTGAAAGCAACCATAGAGATCATCTAGTATAGAGGCTAATCTTTTTTGTGTCATGGATCCAGTTGGAAGTCTGGTGGAGCCTATATGGATTCCTTCTAAAAAGGAATGTGTTTAAGTGGATAAAATAAAATTCATAAAATTACAAGGGAAACCTATTATATTGAAACATAAATTGTAAACAAGTTCATGGACCCCAGGCTAGGAACTCCTGATCTAGTTCAACTTCTTCATTTTAGAGGTAAGAAAACTGAGACCTTGAGTGGTAAAGTGACTTGCTCAGGAGCATGTAGTCAGAACAGAGCTGCTGAATAACAACAGTGCACAGCAGAAGTAGACCTGGGATTGAGACCAAGCCACTGTTTCTCCAAATTGAAAACTATTTCCATTACATCAAGGCTGCTTTGTGCTTCTATCAACACCTAGCACAGAATTCTATATAAGATAGGTGCCTAATAAATGTGTGTAATGATTGCTATTACCCATGAACATTGTGCCCTAGGATTCTAAGGGAACATCCCCTATAATATCAGCTGCTTGAGAGAAGTGATAATTTCTCTCTCATATTAACAGCCAATTATGAAAAAATGGGGAGACCCAAATACAGGGCTGATGGAAGATTAACATTCTCCTCATTCTGAGTATTATTATTCCACCCAACTAGATCAGACTTGTAATCTAAAATGAATTCCTGCCCACTGGGCAGAGACAGATCCTCTATCTAGAGAGCCCAAGGACGGTCTGAGTGCAGAAATGGTTTCTTTGTCCAAGAGTGACATTATGTCACTCTCCCACCTCCTCGTGGGAGTGAGTCCACTTCTCTTTCTAAAGCCCACCTCTTATGAATCATTAACCGATCAGAGTTGATTGCCACCTTGAGGAACACCCACTTTTCCAAGGGCATGTAAAGTCATCTGCCAGCTACCATGATTGTCTTTGGTTCACAAGAGAGACTGCCAAACAACCATTTCTTTTATTAATGAAATGCTAGCCTTATTAATAAAACTTTTAAAATCAAGCCTCCATGCCAATTATTCTCTCCCGTACATTAGCCGCCAGGGACTAGCACCCCAGTTCCATGTAATGAATGAACATAAAGTAGCTTTTGTCAAATGATATTTACTCACTTAGAAGATGTGGTAAGAACAGAAGTATAAATATTTCCCCCAATATCCCTATACCATCTTATTCTCTGGGGAGAATGGGTTCAGCCTTAACACAGTTTCTCATAGCATTGGTCCCACCAAGTTCATGTCCAAATGTGGCATAAATACTGGAAGAAACTTCATCTCAGCCACTGCTGGGCTGGGTGGAATCCTGAAGATCTTTCCTTAATCCTCAGGGCATTGAAACCTAGCATGAACTCTACTCCAGGACTCCCAGGCTTTTGGACTGTCAGGTGGTTCACTCTTGGGGACTCAAAAAAAGGTCACAATCTCTAGGTTACCATCCTTCACCTAAAACAAAAATAACAGAAGCTGAGGCAAAAACTGAGGCCATATTCAAGAGGCTTCATGTTAGAGTCAGAGGACTCAAAGCTTACCCTTACATCATTGTCTCTCACCAGGTATTGTCAGGCAGGAAGAAGTCACAAGAAAACAAGAGGTCAAACAAAGAGAAATAGCCAGAATTAGTGATTTCATGCTGCTGGACTAGTGCCTTTTAAATATACCCCCTAGACAATCAAAAGGGCTCCTACTCACCACATAGTTAGCAGCCTATGTGGTTATGGAATGTTCATGCAGACTCCTCCAAGACATTTTCATTACATGTCATCATAACACCGAGTGCACCAGTGGCACTCTATGCATGTTCTGAAGGATTGAGCTCAGTGGCCACTCGCTGGTACGCAAGGCTTATTACAGAGGCAAAATTATACCCCTAGCTTCCCTTTTTGATGCCCTTGGCATCATGTCCCTCCCCCCAACTCAGGATTCCAGTTTCTCCATGATTTTTAACTCCCTCATTCCTGAGCCCAACAGGAAAAGATCTGATATCATCATTTGCATCAAATGAAACTTATTTGTACTTGTGCCTTAACATTATCTCAATCATATTTGATATTTTAAGTACTTTAGAACTACAGAACTTACAGTGTTAGCGTTGGAAGAGATCTGGTTCACCCTTGTTTGATATTTCATTGTGGAATCAAAAGCTTTATACTCTGTTAAAGAAATTTAAATCATCAAGAAAAAAAAAATCAAGGCAAGTCAAGGAAGTCTTGTCCCTGAACCCATAATAAATTGAAGCTGGCCTTAATGGAAAACCTAATTAGTTATTTTAAGGCACCTAGCAGAGTCAAAAAGAAAAAGTAGTTGGTTTCTGCAAGGAAGAAACCATGCTGTCACTGTTAGAAGCCTATTTTCTAGGAACTGTAGAATATAGGGAAGAAAAACATCTTTATTGCCATGGAGATGAGACACTCAAGCAGATGCATCCCAGAATCCACCAGTTAGTGGCAATGGAACTAGGACTCTGTTTTTTTCATGTTTTTCATGAGAATTTCTGGGAAAGTAAAACCGAAAAAGATGAACTCCAGTCAAAATTCAGAGTTTGGAATGCAGAGTTTAATTCCCTCTCCTCTCTTGCTTCTCCCTCTCACACTTCCATCATCATCCCAGGTGCTTGACAGCTAGCACCCATTCCCACTATACCCTGTTCTCTATTGTAATGCCCTTGTATGAATGCCTGGTGTGAGTCATTTAATTCCCTACCTCCATCATGCTTCAGCCATGGTATCCTTCTCCCCCCACCCTGACTTGATGGCAATCCAAGGAGTCTTGATTCAGTTTCTGCTGCCCTAAACCCTTCAGCACCGACTGAAAATAATTTTGTATATAGCTTCTTGAATTCTCTGGTTACTGTAATTGTGTTTGTCTTTCGTTGCCAAAGAAGACCATGCCATCAGAGAAATGATGACATGACTTGCACTTGACTTTGTTTTGAGTGAGGGAGGGCTGTGTAGGTCACCAGCCTCACTTCTCCAGAGCCATCTGAATCCAGTGAACAGATAGTCATCAGGATGACTGGAGATGACCCAGGATGTACTGGGAGATCTTGGATCCTTTAGGCCAAGGTCCTTGCAGGTACTCACCTAGGGTGAGGTAATGTCCTTTCGTTGAATAGGCCTGTTTAAGAAGTAGCCAGGGCCATGGCCCCTTCAATGAGGCCAAGAAAAGAAAGACATCAGGCTGGGTGGAAAACAGCAACAGTTATTACAGATAATCACTCTAAAGCCAGGAGGGTCCAGAGGAGCCCTTAGGCAGGATCTTGTTGGCATCCCAGCTTCAGAGGGCAGTAGGTTTAAGTAATATGTTGATTAGGGAACCCTAACCAATAATACAGAAAGAGCAGAAGGAGGATGTATAGGTCTGGATTGAGAACCAGCTACCAGTTTCATACACTTCATTGTCTCAACTCCCATCATGAAGAGTTAACCTGGTAGCTTTTGAAGAATTTTGTATTTCAAGGAATTTTACTCCTGGTGTGGGAATCTCCTCTAATAGCAAATCATAACAATCTGTAACTTACAGTAAAGGCAAATCAGACCTACATCTTCTGAATTCCAAGTACATCCCTCTATCTACTACTACACTTCATCCAACATTATTAATAAACGACACTTCCCCCTGACAGAATAATGTGCAGTATGAAAAGCTTCCGTGTGCTTAGAACTTTCACTATTTTGCTGAGGGGAAAAAATGAGGGATAATATAACTTACACAGGAATACTAAGCTACAATAGGTATAAATTTAACAAGACCTAAAAAGCAAACTGCCAACAACTTTCTAGCCCTGCAGGCCTCTCCTTACCACTAAAGCTGATAGGTTAAGACTCTAAATTCAGGCAAATTTTAATTCTTACCTTTTAATAAGGGAATCTTACTTTTTGTTTAAACTCCTCTGTTGATCTCAAGGTCACAGGGCTAAAGAGAACCAGATTCCAATTTCTTTCCAATTCCAAAGTTTAGTGTCATCCTTATACTCCTCGAAGACCTTAGCCTTTTGAGCAAGCACAGTATTCATCTTGTTTGCAATCGCTGTAGAAATAAATGGGTGCACAAGGGAAAACAGCTTGAAAGACATGATCAGTGCAGTGATCACCTGTGATTCCAGGGGGCTGCTGATGAAGCATTCTATCCACCTCTTATTAGAGAGGTGATAGACTCAAGATACAGAATAAGATACACATTTTTGCACTCAGGCAATTTGTTTGCTTAACTATGTACATCTGTTATAAAAACTTAGTTTTTATTTTTCTAATGGAATGGGAAGGGAAGAGAAGAGAAATAAAAGAATTAAGGAATCTTTTTTTATAATATGACGAGAAAGAAGATGAAAGAAGCACAAACAAGAATATAGGTTGAACACTACAGGTTAAATTTATTATATAATTTTTTAAAAAGCAATAACAGATCTGCAGTTTCATAAACTCCACACATAAAAATGTTTTAATTTTATTTGGTGTTTGGTTCAGAATACAATTTAAAAAACAGATATGCATGATGCTGCCAGTATTCTCTCTGCTTCCTGTCCTTAGAAGCATAGTCGTCATTAGAACATGACTACCAAATTCTGTCTCACAAGCCAATAAGAGAAAGCCCACTAGCAGAGAAAATACTAAAACTTTCCTATTTTTTTGTGAAACTGGCAGTGCCCTATTTGCCATACCCTATTCCCCCAACCCACCTGATACAAATGCATCTTACTGTGGCATCTGAGGATTATACTATAATATGTGTCCTCTCTATGTAGGAATCAGTCATGGAATCATAGGATGATAGAGCCGGAAGTGATCTTATAGATTGTCTATGGCCATCATTTGGCGAATGGCTGAATAAATTGTGGTACATGACAGTGGTGGAACACTATTGTGCTGTAAGAAATGATGAAGGCACTGGGTTTTTTTTGAGTGGGGGAACCATAGCAAGACCTATATGTACTGATATATGAACTGATGTAAAGTGAAGAGAAAAGAAATACGAGATCATGGTGCACAATACAGTAACAGCAAGGTTGTAATGAAGATCAACTGTGAAAGACTTGGTTACTCTGATCAATATCATGATCTAAGACTCTTGATGAAAAATGTTATTCCTTCCAGAGAGAGAATAGATAAACTCTAAGGGCAAATTGAAGTGTATTTTTTTCCACTTTATCTTCTTTGATTTTTTTCTTTGCAACACAGTTATTGTAAAACTATGTTTTGTATGACTTCATAAATATAATATGCATTGTATTTTTTGCCTTCTCAATGTGTGGGAGTTAAGGAGAGAGGAGGAAATTTGGAGCTGAAAAATAAACATTTTAAATTTTAAAACAATTTAAAGTTTTTTAAAGTATAGCATTTTACAAGTTGTGTTCAGTAGAACCCTACAATTCCTTAAGAAATAAAAAGGGCTTGAGTCCAGATATTTTTAGACTAGTGATATTTTTCTTCTAAAATATTAAACTAACATTTTGCATGCATCAAAAATACTTATTATGCGCAATAATTTTTGACATGAAAATAGGCTTAATTTCTTCTATTTTGCCCACAGATTTCCTTGGTTTTCCTCTTTGAGGAAGGAAGAACATTCTATAACTCTATATTCTTCCACCGAGCATCTTGAGGAACATTCATCATTTTATAGATGAGGAAATTAAGGCCTAAAGAGGTTAAATGATTCAGGGCAGCTAAGTAGAGTGCTGGACCTGGGTTCAAATCTAAGCTTTGCTATTTGCTACTTGAGTGATCTTGGGAAAAATCACTCTACCTTTCCAGGTATCACATTTCTCCTTTGTAAAATGAAGGATGTGGACTAGATAGCGACAGTGTCCTTTCCAACTCTACGTTCTAGTCTATGATCATGATTCTTAGTCCAGTACTCTTTTCACTACAGAAATAGCACAGAAAATTTTACACATGAAGCTTCCTACTGACTGGGGGAGTCAAGCCCAAGCAGAAATACAGCAGTTCTTGTTATTTAACACTATTCATGACTCTAGAAGATAATTTCATAATTTTACATTTTTTAATGGAGGGAAAATATCAGGGGAAGTCCATGGGGAAAAAAAGTCTCCTCAAATTTTCTATTTTGTCTGTTTAGGGTATTTATATCTACAGCAATATAGCACAGGCCTCAGGTAGGAATATTAGGAAGCAGTGCTAGTCTGGGCTGTGTGGCAGGACCCAGAGGTATCAGGACAGATATCCTGGGCCTTGGAACTGTGGGTGATGGTTCAAGGAAAAAGGCATGTGACCAGTAGCTTCAAGTGGTCCTAGAGAGAGGAATGTGGTGGTTGAGGACAGGATACACAAGGACTATTGGGACAAAGCATTGGCAGCCCTGGTCCAATACCTCTCTCCTTTACCTTATCCTCAGGGCCCTACTACCCTGGTGCAGGCCAGAGAGCAAAAGGTCCTTCTGGAGACAAGACAACTTAGGATCAAGAGACTTATAGCTGGAAGTGACCATCTAGGCCAGGGGTGGGGAACCTGCAGCCTCAAGGTCACATGTGACCTTCTAGGTCCTTGGGTACCATCTTTTGACTGAGTCCAAGTTTTATAGAATAAATCCAACATTTTACAAATATCAAAGAAAAAAATTGATACTGTACTTTGTGTTTAAGAACAAGTTTGAGAGAAAAAATTTTTTATTAACTTAAAATTATTCTAAATCCAAGCATTTCTATCTGAGAGAGATAGAGATTTCTATCTGAAACTGACATAATCCCCATGCCCTCAGATAACTTTATTTCCCAAGATAATTTGAGGCAAAACATGCATAGGAATGACAAGGATCAAACTGAAATCAAACAAACCAAAAAACCAAAACAAAGAGATACTACTTTCTATCTAGGTATGTTAGGGAGCAAACCTGGCCCATAGAGAAAGTTGGGCATTCAAGGAGCATAGATTTCTTTGCTGAACAAGCCTGAAATTGGGAACAGCTCCTTTAGGCATTCTGTCAGTTGGCCTTTATCCTTATGGCTGGTAAACTCAGGATAAGATTTGGGATATGGGAGTGGGAGTAGAAGACAGTATAGTGAAAGAGATATGTTATTACATGATAATCTTTCCCTCACTTTGGGAGTAGGAAGGGGAAATAACGAGCAAAGCAGCAGATCCAGAGAAATGTGGATAACACTAAAAAGTCTATCATCAAGAAAAAGCTTCCCAATAGTGTAGGGTTGGTCTAGGATTGTGTACCAGGACCCTTGGGTGGGCTAATCCACTTGGTATGTGTGTGTGTGTGTGTGTGTGTGTGTCAGAGCGAGACAGAGAAAGAGAGGGAGGGAGGAAGGGAGGGGGGAGAGAGAGAGACAGAGAGAGAGAGAGAGAGAGAGAGAGAGAGAGAGAGAGAGAGGGAGGGAGATGTTCTGGAACAAAAATGTCACTTTAGTCTTGAGACACGAGGGAGTAGAAAACAGCATCCAGGCCTACAGAGGGCCACAGGGCCCAAATTAGCCCTGGGGAACTATCTATGTAGAAGAGCTTACAGATTTAAGTGCCACCCAGTTTAGGCAAGGTAGTTTTATTTCATATATACTCAATTACCTGCAATTTGGGTCTTAATATTTCTCCAGATTATCCTTCACGGCTACTTTGTGCTTTGGTGCTCCTCTGTAAATAAAACATAGAAATACATTCTTGTAAGGGTGTTGGCACATGTTAAAAAAAAAAAAAATAAAAGGCAAAGGGTACAAGATTTGGGTAGGAAGACAAACGGCATCAAGAAAGAAAAAAGGTAATGAGCAGTAAGGAGAGCAGTTCTTTGAACCCAGAGAGTTCAGTAAGGTCAGGAACTAGGAAGGTTGGGAGGATTGGTGCTGATAGCTGGGGTTTTAGAAATGAGTCTGGAGTAAGAGAAAGCAAAAATGCTGAGGATAAATGGCAAAGGCTCCTAGGCCTGGTTCTGGAAGGAGCTCCTACCCTGGGAAGCTGATGACTTTCAACAAAGTCTAAGACCCGAGGCTCCATGTCCTTGACTTAGTCTTACGGGTATTTCAAACGAATCGGGCTGAGAGTTTTCTATTTTGACCCAACCAAGAGTTTCAATGAGGATCAGAGGAAGGGAGGGACACAGGACCACAGGATAATAAACTTAGAGCTGTTAAGGAAACTTAGTGTTACATGGTCCATCCTCCTCATCTGTATGATGAGGAACCTGAGACCCAGAGAGATGAATGACAGGTCCAAGGTGACACAGGCAGTAAATGACAAGGGTTTGAACCAGGTGCTCTGACTCCAAATCTGATATCCTTCCTGTTGTACCTTGCTGTCTCCCCTCTGAACATAGGTAATTATATTAAATCAGGGCCTAGAGATCCTGTGATTTCTCCTGTATCCTTTAGTGACTCATTCTCCCTCCCCTTTCACTAAATTCTTTAAAGAACATGCTATCTCCCTAGCCCAGCCTTTGTAGTTCTCACTGCTGCCACCACTGGTCACAGGCTCCAAAAGTCATGGGATCCTCGAATCTTAGGGCTGGAAGGGTATTTAGGTATCCAGTCTAACCCCTCATCTTTACAGAGGGGACAAGGGAGATGACTCATCTACTTTTCCCATTATCCTCTTTTATGTACTCTGTATTCCAGCCAATAGGTTTATTAGCTGTCCTTGGTACTCAGCATGTTATTTCCATCTCTAGCATTAAAATAAGCTCGTGGCTGCCATGCCTAGAATGTAATCTGTTCTCATCTCCACCTTTCGGAATCTTTATTTTTCCTCTGAGGCCTCGGTCATGTGCCATCTCCTTTGTGACTGCTCTGATCTCTATTTATTAGCACTCATTCCCTCTCCCAATTACTTGTATTTATGTCTCTGGATACATGGTATAGCTGCCCAGTAGAAAGCAAGCTCCTTCAGGGCAAGGATGATTTCCTTTTTTTCCCTCGCTTTTATATTCCCAGCACCTGACCTAGAAGAGGGATTGGCATATAACAGACCCTTAATGAGTGTTTATGAATTGCAGGAACTTGTCTGAGGTCACACAACTAGTAAACAGCAGAGGCAGAACTGGAACCCTTCCTTTCTGATTCCTTTCTTTCCATTCTACCATCTTAGGCAGAGACAAAAACCAAGACTCTCTGGAGATGATCTTTGTCACTGTGGAAGATGTATAATGGGTAAGATGACCTCTCTCTCCTATAGCTACAGGATCAGAGTACATGCATGGAGGCCAGGCTGGATTCCCTAGTCTCCTACCTGTACAGGGAGGCCCAAGATACTCTTGTATGGGATCATCTCTGCAGCTCTAACATACTCTCTGAGCTTAGTGGGAGAAGTGTGTATGCACAGTCAAAGTAGCCCAGGATTCATAGTAAAAAGCACTGAGCTGGAGTCCTGCATCTGCAGCATCTACAAGCTGCATGACCTTGAGCAGCCCATTTACTTCTCTGGGCTTTGTCTATGATCACAGGTTCTAACTTTGCTCCACTTAATACCCACCTTTTGGACATTTGATTCTGGTGTTAACTTCCCCAATAGCAAGGATACAGAGTGCTGCGACAGACGTCCAGCCTTCTCTCCGTGTCTCCCTCGAGCACAGTAGTTTGAGGCAACACGAATACTACCTGCAGAGAAAAGAAAATGTCCAAGTAATAGTAAATAACATCGTTATCCTCATTAACAAGAAGGCCTACTGAGGCCTGAGTACAGGGGAGTGGAGCTAAGAAAGGGAAAGACTATCCAGGGGCATGGAAGAGAACATGAGCTGACATTATAACACTGAAGACAGTTTTCTTGTCTTCTTCACACTCTGTACCATTATATTCATCTATTTAAATTCTCAGACTGCTCCCTGATTTCTATAAACCATCCATTCTAGTAAGTGGCATCTGCATATTGTTTTAAGGTTTCTAAAGCATATATGATCCTTGTGAAAATGCTTAGAGGTATGTAATAGAGGGATTATCACCCTCATTTTAAAGATGAGGAACTGAGCAATGGCCACATACCTAGGAAGTACTGGGCTTCCTATTTACCTATGGGCTGACGCTTGTATTTCACAGGTGAGAAGAATGTCACTATTGCTTGGATTTCATTAACATTTGATTCCAACTATGTCTTTGCAAACATTATCTGCCTCAGAATACAGCATATAAATTACCAATTCCCAGGCCTATGTTCACAGCAAACTTCATCAAGCCTGGAAAAGCAAAAGGAGGGCTTTCAGCCAAGATGGCTGCCTGGCAAGGAAAGAGACCATTTTCATGGGACTATTCCAGCAGAAACCCGAAACTCACATCAGACCAAATAATGACCAAGAAATCCAATGAGACACTATAGTGACTTCTTCCATCCTGGAACTTCACAAAAAGTTAGCAAGTCCACAAGCTAAAGAAAAATGGGTGGGGAGCAAAGCTCGCACCAGAATAGGCAAAAAAAGCTATCAGTCACCCAATAGGACCAGAAACAAGCCAGAGAAACACATATCTTGAAAGGCTCTGTGTCCAGAGGCAGCAAGAACAAAGGGACTCCCATCCCCAAAATGAAACCCCAGGGAGGTCAGAAAACCTCAAAGTGGGGACCTTGGCAGTCTGGGGAAGCTTAGGCAGCAAGCAGAGCTTTACCGCAGCACTCAGCTTGGGAAAGCAGATTTCCAGGGGCTCAACGTTCTTTACCACGCTGTCCTAAGATATCACAGAGGAACCTCAATGACCCAAGGGCGCTTAATTCAAAGAAATGAAAGTCTACACAGGAACCAAAGTGACCCAGGGAGAGACAGAGCAAAATTTACCACTCCACCCAAAAGCAAAGCAGAGGCCAGAACCTGGCCTTGAAACAAAGTTTGAATTCAGGATCTAACTCTAGAGGGATGAGTAAATCATAGAAAACAGTAATCAGTATTTAAAAAAAAAAGTTGTAGATCTAAAGAATCCCTAAGCCAAAGAGCAAGTGACTTTGTAACAAGTGCAAGCATAACTCAAAGGAAAAAATGAAAAATGGATACCCCACAAGGATTACATGAATACAATGAATAAGAAATGAAACAAAAAATTAAAAAAAAAAACTCTGGAGGAAAGAATTAGAAGAAAAGAATAAAGAAAAATGGTAAGTTTTAGCCACTTTGAGAAAATATTTGCAAAGCGCTTTGCAAACTTTAAAGCTCTTTATTATATTTGTAGCTTAAAGCTACCTATTATTATAACCCAGCTAATTACTTGGAAAATGGGAACAGACGAAATAGAAATCAAAGATTCCACGAGAAAGAAAATACTGGAACAAAATCAGAAGATGAGAAAACCAGGGGGAATAAAAGATAGCTGATATAAAAAAACAACACCTGGAAAATAGGTCAAAGTAACCTAAAATTCAATGGACTCCTTGAAAATCATAATTTAAGGGGGAAAAAAACTTCAGAATTTGGCTTTCAAGAAATCACAAGGAAAACTGCCCAGATCTATTGGAACCAGAGAGCAAAATAAAGGTAAAAAGAATCCATGAATCAACCCCAAAATGAAAACTTCCAGGAATATCACAGCCCAAATCCAGAGTTTGCATGTAAATAATAATTTAACATCTCTGAGGAAGCAGTTCAAGTACCAAAGAACCACACAGTCAGGATCAGGAAACTTCTACTATAAATTAGAAGTGATCCTGAAATATAATATTCCAAAGGGCAAAAGATATGGGCTTACAACCAAGACTGACCTAATGTGTAGAGCTAAGTATAATCCTACAGGTAGAAAAAGCAGACTTCTAATGGAAGAGAAAATTTTCAGGAATTTATTATGAAGTGACCAGAGCTGAGTAGGAACTTTTAAATTCAAACACAAAAGTCAAGAGAAACCTAGAATGGCAATTTAACTAGAAGGAGCTATTGGATGATAAAAGGTAACATTCTCATGAGGAAAAAGAAACAGTGTCCTTCATTAATTTTACTGTCTTCAAAGATATGATGGAATCAAATAAGAAAAACAGAGGACCTGGGAAGGATTGGTTCTTTTCTGAGGGTTTGAAGAGGGGAAAAAGAAAGGAAAATAAAAGGAACATGCCACTGTACAAGGAAGAAGCGGGTGGGACTTGCTATTTCTCATAACTGGGTATTTGAGAAGAAGAGTATGTGAATATAGAGCAAGAAGGGAGAGAGAAAAGGCATCAGATGAAGTTAACTTTTATCTGAAATGGATAAAAGAGAGTTACATACACATACACAATCGCTCTCACACACAAGAGTTTGGTGTAGAAATAGATAAAATTCAACAAGTCAATGAACATTTTATTAAGCAACTACTATGTGCTAAGTACTGGGGATACAATACAGGTTAAAAAAAACCAGCTCCCTCCCTTAAGGAGTTTACAATTGAACCTGGGATGTCAACACACAAAAAGAAAGCTAAAAGGAATGAGGGGATGTGCCCACATGATGGAGAATTCCAAAGAAGCCCCAAAGCACTATAGCTGGTAGGAAATGGGGAGAAGATTGTGATGAGAACCATTCTTACAATGGAAGTAACTCATGGCCCTGTTCTGCAGCCATTCAGAAGGGCAGAGAGTACTGATGAAATGTGAGTACCAAGAAAATTCAGTCTTGCAAGATAATGAGATTTCCCAGGGATGAGTTTCCTGGGGAAGGAATACATGATGGTGAAATCCAAAGAAGTAAAAAGCAGTGTAGCTGTTCTACTTGGGTGAATTAAAACATAGGGAGTGTCTGTCAATTGGTAATAGCAAAACAAATTGTGGTATGTGAATATAATATTATTGCATCATTAGAATATTTCTAATCATCTGAAAGATGATTTCAGAGATTCCTAGGTAGTATAAGGTATAGGATGAGGTGAACAAAAGAGAATAATTTACAGAAGGACAACATTGCAAAGAAAAACTGACTTTGAAAGGTTTAAGAACTCTGATCAATTCAATGACCAGCTATGACTTTAGAGGATATACCATGAAATAAGCAACCAGCTCCTGATAGAAAGGTGATGGATTCAAGGTGCAGAAAAGGATACATTCTTGTATGTGACCATTGAGGGAGTTAACAATAGTGATGACAAAAAGGAGGAGGGGCTTCATGGAAACATTTTTTAAATAAATAGAAAAAGAAGGAAGCTCGGAAAGAAGCAGCTAGGAAAAGCTGGATAGTTTTGAAAGGAACATGTGAAATTATTACTTTTTTTCAAAAAAGCAATCAGTATGAAATGGAGATGAAAAGTTTCATACACAATTTTTTTTTATTTTGCTGTATATTTGAGATGGTTCATTTTTTTATGCTTAAGTTCAGAAGAAAAAGAGCAATTTCCAAAAAGGAAAACAAGAGTGGTGAAGGTTCTCAAAATAGACATTGTAACTCTCACTTGACAATATAAGTTGTTGAATATACAAAAAGGCCTAGAACTATGCTGGAAGAGTAATTTGGAACTATGCCGAAAGTGCAATAAAACTGTATACACCCTTTAACCCAACAATAGTTCTACTAGGTCTATATGCCAGAAAGATTTTTAAAAATTGAAAAGGATCTATGTATAAAATATTCATAGCAGCTCTTTCAGTAGTGCAGAGAATTGGGGGAATACACATTAACTGGGGAAAGGTTCAACAAGTTATGGTATATGACTGTGATGGAATACAATGACCAGGATGCTTTCAGAAAAACCTGGAAAGACTTACATACACTGATGCAAAGTGAAATACGCAAAACCAGAAAAATATTGTACACAGTAACAACAATTTTGTAAGATGATCAACTGTTGAATGGCTTAGCTATTGTCAAGCAATACAAAGATTCAAGACAATTCTGAAGGACTTAAAATGAAAAAAATGCTACCTAACTACAGAGAAAGAACTGATGGGAGTCTGAATAAAGATAGAAACATACTTTTTTTACTTTTTTGTATTTGCCTTTTTTTAGTCTGTTTTTTTTTTTCACAGTATGACTAATATGTAAGTGTTTTGCATGGCTGCACAGGTATAACATATCAAATTGCCTATTATCTTAGGGAAGGGGAGAGAGAATAAGGGAGACAATTTGGAACTCAAAAATTTTTTAAATGTTTAAAACTGTATTCGTATGTAATTGGAAAAAAGTCAAATGTTAAAAACAAAAAGGCTTAGAAAACAGGAAGCCTAAGAAGAGCAAAGGGATCTACTGAAGAAGAGAAAATGTCAGAAAACTGAGGGATTAATGAGATCTGAGGGACTTTTTGGTTAGGTCCTTGAATGGTGTTTAGGAATGTTAGCTCATAAGGAATTAATTAACTCCTTTCAGCCAGATTTCCAGGTAAATTTAGGACAATGAAATTGAATTATAAATTTTTCTGAGAAATTTCAACTGTTCTGTTTAAAATTAAAAACTTTCCCCTTCTAAAGAAACCAAACCAAACCAAACTCCAAACATTCAATTACTTCATGTGGAAACAATAGCTGGCTTTAATAATATCTTACATTTCTATCTCATTTTAAAGTTTACAAAGTGCTTTGCTTTTCTCACATCCATTTTGTGAGGTAGGTTGGTCATGTAAACTTAAGCGTTGCTGGGCTTCCTTGTGGAGAAGAAAGGATCCTTCTTCCTAAGGTTGGCTCCAATGCATTCTTTTTTTAAAAACATTCTGATTTATTTATTTTTAGTTTTCAACATTCATTTCCACAAGATTTTCAGTTCCAAATTTTCTTCCCATCTCTCCCCTCCACCTACCCCAAGACAGTATGCATTCTGATTACCCCTTCCCCCAATCTGCCCTCTCTTCTATCATACCATCCCCTCCATTTTCTTGGAGGGTAAGATAGATTTCTATACTCCATTGCCTGTATATCTTATTTCCCAGTTACATGTAAAAATAACTTTTAACATTTATTTTTAAAACTTTGAGTTCCAACTTCTCTCTCTTCCTCCTTCTCCACCCATCCCCACCGAGAAAGCAAGCAATTCAATATATGTTATACATGTGTAGTTATGCAAAAGACTTCCATAAAAGTCATGTTGTAAAAGACTAACTCTATTTCCCTCCATCCTATCCTGTCCCTCATTTATTCTGTTCTCTCTTTTGACCCTATACCTACTCAAAAGATTTACTTCTAATTACACCCTCCTTCCATTTGCCCTCCCTTCTATCATTCTCCCACCCTCCACACACATACCCCTTCGCTTATTTCCTTTTCCCCATCTTTCCTGTAGTGTGAGATGGATTTTCATAGCAAATTGAGTATGCATGTTATTCCCTCCTTAAGCCAAATGTAATGAGAGTAAGGTTCACTTTTTTCCTCTCACTTCCCCTCTCTTCCCTTCCATTGAAAAAGGTTTTTTTGCCTCTTTTATGTAAGAGATAATTTGCCCCATTCTATTTTTCCCTTTCTCCTCCCAATATATTCTTCTCTCATCCTTTATTTTTATTGTTTTGGATATCATCCCTTCCTATTCAGCTCACTCTGTGCCCTCTGTCTACATGTATATAATCCCTCCAACTACCCTAGTACTGAAAAAAGTATCAAGAGTTATAAATATTATCTTTCCATGCAGAAATGTAAACAGTGCAACTTTAGTAGGTCCCTTATCTCTTTCCTGTTTACCTTCTCATGCTTCTCTTGACTCTTGTGTTCGAAAACCAAATTTTCTATTCAGCTTGGTCTTTTCATCAAGAATGCTTGAAAGTCCTCTAATTCACTGAGTGACCATTTTGTTCCCTGAACTATTATACTCAGTTTTGCTGGGTAGGTGATTCTTGGTTTTAATCCTAGTTCCTTTGACTTCTGGATTATCATATTCCAAGACCTGAAATCCCTTAATGAAGAAGCTGCTAGATCTTGTGTTATCCTGATTGTATTTCCACAATATTTGAATTATTTCTTTCTGGCTGCTTGCAATATTTTCTCCTTGACCTGGGAGTTCTGGAATTTGGCTACAATATTCCTAGGAGTTTTCTTTTTGGGATCTTTTTCAGGAGGCAATCAGTGGATTCTTTCAATATTTATTTTACCCTCTAGAATATCAGGGCAGTTTTCCTTGATAATTTCTTGAAAGATGATGTCTAGGCTCTTTTTCTGATCATGACTTTCAGGTAGTCCCATAATTTTTAAATTATTGCTCCTGGATCTATTTTTCAGGTCAGCTGTTTTTCCAGTGAGATATTTCACACTGTCTGCTATTTTTCATTCCTTAGGTTTTGTTTTATAATTTCTTGATTTTTCAATGTCATTAGCTTCCATCTGTTCCATTCTAATCTTTAATCAATTATTTTCTTCAGTGAGCTTTTGGACCTCCTTTTCCATCTGGCCAATTCTGCTTTTTAGGGCATTCTTCCCTTCATTGACCTTTTGGATCTCTTTTGTCATTTGGGTTAGTCTATTTTTTACAGTGTTATTTTCTTCAATTTTTGGGGGGTCTCCTTTAGCAAGCAGGTGACTTGTTTTTCATAATTTTCTTGCAACATTCATTTCTCTTCCAAATTTTTGCTCTACTTCTCTTACTTTTTTTTCAAAATCCTTTTTGAGCTCTTCCATGGCTTGAGACCAATTCATACTTTTCTTGGATGCTTTGGATGGAGGAGCTTTGACTATGTTGTCTTCTGTTTGCATGTTTTGATCTTCCTTGTCACCAAAGTAAGATTCTATAGTCTGATTCTTTTTTTGGTTTTTGCTCATTTTCCCAGCCATTTACTTGACTTTTGAGCTCTTTGTCAAGGTAGATCTCTGCTTCCAGTGTGGGTAGGGGGTGTACTGTCAGCTGCTCAATTCCCCCACAATCTGTGGGCCTAGAGCTCCAGACACAGTTGCTGTCTCTACCCCTGCTGCTGCTGTTGCTGCTGTGGGTTCTTCTGCCCCCTCCCCTCTCTGCCACCCTGGGACTGGGGCTGGACCACTCCACTCTCCCACACTGGTCCCACAGGCTTTTTCCACTGACCTTCTAATTTGTCCTCGGCATTTTGGGGACCTCAAGTCTGGAAAGTGCCACAGATGTGAGAGATTCAGTCTCCCCAAGACCTGCTCAGGTCCTCTCGGTGCACTCTTGTCCCACACTGGACTGCACTCTGCTCCCAGCATAGACACTTCCCAGCTACCTTCCAGGTTGTCTTGAGCTGAAAATTTGCTTCACTCTGCCATTCTGTGGGTTCTGCAGCTCCAGAATTTGTTTAGAGCCATTTTTGGCTGGGCTTGGGGCAGTGCTCTAGAAAGTGCAGGCTGTTACTCTGCTTTGTTGGATCCAATGTACTCTTAAAGGCCCTTAGAAACTTCTTTCCCTCACTTCTTCACTGTCTTGAATCCCTTGAGATGACAACAAGGGAGGGTGGCATGAAGAATTGCCATCTTGCAGCATCCCTTCCTCACTCATCTTCCTTAAAATATTAGAGAAAATTCAGATAGTCTTCTAAAGGAACTGATGGCCACAAATGACTTACAGAATCAAGGAAAAATAGGATCATGTATCTTATGCACTTTCCAGAGTTATGGTGATTCAATCAAGCAGCATGCATTTATTAGTGGCCTATTTATTAGGTAGCAGGCACCATTAGGTGCTAGGGATGTAAAGACAACAGCCTAGAGATTGCCCTCAAGGAAATTACATATTGGGGAGAGCTGTATTATCACATTTGATTGAATATAAATATGTATATAAAAATACAAAGTGGTGGGAGAAGAGAACTAATAATTAGGAAAATTGGAAAAGACCTCCTATAGGAGGTGATATTTAAGCTGTCCACTGAAGGAAGCTAAGAATTTTATAAAGCAGAGGTGGGGAGGGGAAATCTAGGCAATGGAAGAAAGATACAAAGGCAGATGGAAGAATGTCATATATGGGGCCAGTTTGACCAGGAGGTAGATAGAATACATGAAAAGGAGTAATATATTAGGTAGCTTAGAAAGACATAGGTATAAGTCAGATGGTAAAGGTATTTAAATGCCAAACAGAGGAATCTGTATTTTATCCTAGAGGTAAGAGGGAGTCACTTAAACTTCTTGATCAAGGAAGCACACAGATCCATGCTTTAGAAATACCAAATTGGCAGCTTTGTGGAAGATGGATTGGAGACAAACTGGATACAAGATCAATTAGGAAGCTATTGAAATAGTCTAGGAGAAAGGTAATAAGGGCTTGAAGAGGTTGATGACTGTATGAATGTAGACTACGGATAGCAGCTAAAGATATCCATGAGGTAACATCAATAACATTTAGCAATTAATTGGATAAGAATGAAGAATTCAAAATGACTCCTAGGTTGTAAATCTAGGTGACTAGAAAAATGGTGATGTCCTTTAACAGAAACAGAGAGGTCAAGAGCAAGGAAGAAAGAAAATTAGTTCTGTTTTGGACATGTTGAGTCTGAGATGCCAATGAGACATCTAGAAAGAGATATTTAGCAGGTAGTAGGAGATCCTGGACTCCAAATGAGAAAGAAGATTGGTTATGTAAATTTGGGTATAATTTACATAGAGAGTTGTTGAATTCATATTAGAGATCACAGAAAGGAAAGGGATGTGAAGAGAGTCCAGATGTTCACCCACATGTAGCAGGCAAGAAGCAGATGTTGATTCTGCAAAGGAAGAATGAGAAAGATATATTGAACAGGTAGGAAGAGAACAATGATAAAACAGTATTATAAAAAAGCCCAGTGAAGAAAGAAAGAATCTAATGGAGAAACCAAAGCTATCTATAGACATATGAAGAAATATTCTAAATCATTTTTGCTTAGAGAAATGCACATTAAAACATCTCCGAGGTATCCACCTCACACCTCTCAGATTAGCAAATATGACAAAAAAGGAAAATGATCAATGTTAGAAAGGATGTGGGAAAATTGGGGCATTAATGCACTGTTGCTGGAGTTGTGAACTGATCCAACCATTCTGGAGAAAAATTTGAAACTGTGCCCCAAAAGCAATCCAATTGTGCATATCCTTTGATCCAGAAATACCACTACTAGTTTTGTATCCCAAAAAGATCATAAAAAAGGGAAAATGACCTACATGTGGAAAAATATTTATAGCAGCTCTTTTTGTGGTGGCAAAGAACTGGGAACTAACGGAATGTCCATTAGTTGGGGAATGGTTGAATAAGTTGTGTATTTGAATAGAATACTATTGTGCTATTAAAAATGATGAGCTGGTGGATTTCAGAAAAACTAAGAAATTAATCCATTACTTGTAGGAACTGAGGCACAGTGAAATGAGCAGACCCAGAACACTGTACACAGAAATAGCAACACTGTGCAAGGATCAACTAAGAATGACTTAGGTCCTCTAAGCAATACAATGATCTAAGACAATTCCAAAGGACTCATGATGGAAAATGCTATCCACATTCAAAGAAAGAACTGTTAAGAGTCTCAATGTAGAATGAAGCATACAATTTTCACTTTCTAATTTTTCCTTTGGGTTTATGTTTTCTTTCACATGACTGATATGGAAACATGTTTTATATGATTGCGCATACATAACCTCTATCAAATTGCTTACCATTTTAAAGAGAAGGGAAGGGAAGCAGGGAGAAAAATTTGGAACTCAAACATTTTTTTAAATGATTGTTAAAAGTAGTCTTTACATGTAATTGGAAAAAAATAAAACGCTAGTCAATTTTTTAAAAGAATACTTATCTAAAAGGAGTGGGTGGTCAATGGTGGCAAACACTGCCAACAAGTCAAGAAATGAGGACTGAGAAAAAAGCAACTGGATTTAGCAACAAAGATCATCAGCAAGTTTGTGGAAAGCAGTTTCAGTTGACGAGAGGGAATAAAAAGCACACTGCAAAGAACTGAGAAGTGAGTATGAGGAAATCAAAACAGCAAATGTAAATAGCTTTTTCCTAGGAGTTTGCATATAAATATAGTAGAGTAGTTTGAGATAGTATGGTCAAGTGATTTTCTTTTTTTAAAGCTCAGGGAAAGTTAGTGAATAAAGGAAAGGTTAACAATACAGAGTGAGGAGATGATTAAAGGGGACTCCCTGGAGGAGAGAGATGGGGCAAAGTTTGAAGGTACAAATAGAGAAAATAGTATTTGCAAAAAGAAGGGCTATCTCACTTTTGAGACTAGAACAAATGAAGAGAAAATGATGGATTATTAAATTTGTAAACTACTTATATAGTCTCTCCTAAATATAACCAACAAATCCATGTCTCAAACTTCCAACCCATCCTACCTCTATGATACTGATGGAGGACCAAAGAAAGTTATCTTTATTAGCCAACATATGGAAGCAAAGAGCTGTTACATCTGTCCAGTTACCAAGTGTGTTTGAGGTGGGTTTTTTTTTAGTGGGGCAGCATGGAGTGAAAACATTTCTTAGTTTAAACCAGGGGTGTTCTGTCTTGTGAAAGGGGAAGCAGAGAGAGAGGGAGAAAATTTAGAACTCAAAATCTTCTAGAAAAGAATGTTGAAAACTAAAAACAAAAAAGTAATTTAAAATAAAAAGTTTTAAAAGCAATTATTCCAAGAATCTGACACAGAAAAGGTTAAGAATCCCTAATTTAAACTCATAAAATTAATTGGATATCACACTGAATTGAGTTAGAAAACCTAGGTTCAAATTGAAGCTCTGTCACTGAATAACCAGGCAAGTTATTTTCCCTTTCCTTCACTTGTAAAATGAGGTTGGGCAACATGACATGTGAGTTCCTTTCCAGTCTGAACATTCCATGTTTTTTGTTCATGGACAGTTTTTCCCATAGGTTGTTCAGAAGCGAAAACTTCAATTACAAAATTGGTTTGGGGGTCTTAAAAGGTTTACTTAATTGGTCCAAACAAGGATGACCAGATTTCTAGCATTAATATCTCACTCTTCTGGCACCACAACCTTGTAAGTGGACAACAGCATGGCTTTCATTTTACAGATGAGGAAACTGGAGACTCAGTGAAGTTAAATGACTTGCTCTGGGAGTGAGGCTGGCTTCACAATCTTTTAATGACTGAATTTAAGGCTCTATCCACAGGCCAAGATGCCTTTCTAACCTTACCCCACTAATCACAGACACATTTGGTAAACACAAGCTCTCCCCTCCTGGTTCTTTCCTTGGGTCCAGTTATTGAGAATCTGGTAAAGAGATGTTCCTCAACGCTTTATCTCCTTAACACTGGCTAACAAATAAGAATAATCTTCACATTGTCCCCCTTCCATAACGTGGGAGGTTGGGGAGAAAGGCATGGATTCTTTGGTTGCACATAAAAGGCAGTTTATAAATGGATACTGTAGTATTTCCTAACCGTCCGCTGAGGGCAGGCTGAAGAGGACATACAGGTGTCAGGGCTCCATTTGCAAAGCCAAGGAAATTATATAAGAAATTTTGGCTAAAACAGGGTTATTTTCCTGAATTAAAACACCTTTCTATATCCTCTCAGATCTAAAAAGCACTTTTCTAATTATAATATGATGAAAGCAGGTAGGACAAGCATCATTATCCTTATTCTAGAGAGGATTAAATGAGACTCAGAAGCAAGTGACTTGCTTAAGGTCACATAAACAGTAACTAGGATGGGAATTCAAGGCTCTGGACTCCACATCCAATGCTACAAATCTACTATGGAGATACTCTGACAATGGAAGCGGTTCATTTATTTCACAGAAATGGAAAGGATGCCCCTTCAATTAAGCACCTACTCTGTGTCAGGTGCTGATGATACAAAGCCAAAAAAGTCCCTAGAGGAGCTTTCCTTCTATAATTCCATCTCATTTTACAAAGGAAGTGTTAGAATTTGAATGAAAGAATGACTTGCTTAAGTAGCTCATAAGATCTTCTGCTCTCAAGTCTAGGATTCTTTCTACCATACAATAACACTGCTCCTAGAATTTAGGGTGGAGCTGAGGGGGGGAAATCGTTCAGGTTTGTGGATGTTTTTTTTAAAAGAACTGGCCTGAGGCTCGATTACAAAAGATTCCTGAGGTTACACAAGAAAAAAAATCTCCTTATTTACAGGAGTCTCATAACTTAACATGCCAGACTCTATTAAGGTGACAGTGTTCCTGCACAGTAGTTAAGAGTTTCCACTTCATAGCTAGCCACTCGATCACTCTTAAGGCACCAGCTCTCTTGGCCTGGAAAGCCTTCTGTTACTTTCCCTAAGTTAGATCTATCTATGCCCCCAGTGTCCCCAGAGGCCCTGGCCCAGCTCCATTAACAACCAATCAAGAACACACAGCCAGCACTACTTCCCACCCCATCTAGTATATTTTAAGAATTTTTTGCTATTTCATATCAGAAATCACAGGGAGGTGTCAGGAATGGTCTGAAGTAACAGCAGGAAATACATGGAAGATCTACATGGAGAACACATGTAGCGCAAATTTCCATCCTAGCTGCAGTTCATGGGACTTGCCTATATGCCTGCTTGTTTGGAGTGCCTACCTCCAAAGTAACTACCAAAGCAGAGGTACCACAACTGTTTGCCCTGCAATCTCAAATACAAAAACCATTCTAAGCTTTCCCAAACCACTGGAAACCAATATCCTTCCCATCTGTGGCTGATTCCTACTGAGATGGATGAGTTTCTCAACACTGGGCAGCATTAGATTCAAATGTCAATTTTCCTGAACATTCTTTCTACCATAAGGTGAGTAAATCAGTGCTAGGCAAAAAAATCAAAATCAGGATAGAAACATCTGTTGGTCCAAAAAGGCTTCTTTTAAACTTCCAAATTCATTGGACACACCCTGGCTGAAAGATTAGACTCAGGGGACAAAATTCAGCTTAGGAATTCACTATTCAACAGGGCATTTTCTGGATCAGTCTAAGGCTAAAAAGCAGGAGAGAAAGAGCCTAACTTCTGGGGCTCAAGCTTAATGTTTAGGTACCTGGGATCAGGACTTAGGCAAAATCACTAACTTCTCATCTACCAACTCTCTCCACAAAACCTTGGGGCTGCTAGATATTAATGGATACCTCACTGTGCACTTCAGTCATTGCTCTGTGGAACAGGTATTACCCATCACATATTTGGGATTTTGAGATTTTGTAGACAGAAACCCATTCTCCAAGGCCCACTGATGGAATGGCAACCCCAGGCTAGGAGCACAGTCTGGTCTTTGCTCTATAGGATATGTACGTATGTATATGTACATAGGAGATATGTATTGTATATGATCACCTACAGATTATCTATATAACAATTTATGGATTGTCCTATTAAGTGGATTTTCTGAAATTTAATGTCAAGTTCCAAACAGGGGCAACAGGGTTAACAGCAGCAACTGAGGAAATCAAGGGTAAGAGTCTTATTTTCCAGAAGCACTCCAGGGTCATGGGCCCTGTGATTTCAGTCCCTAGGTAAGATACACTGACCAAACAAAACTGGCAACTACCTAATGATGCCAGCCCACATATTTGTCCTACAACTTCCCATATATCAATCATAAAACTAAAAGCTAGACCCTCTGTGTTAATAGTTCCCATGCAGGCTCTGGGGGTAGGGAGTGAATTGTTCACCAAGAGTCCAGCTAGATTTTCTTCTGTGCTCACCAAAGTCATTTCCAATGTGATTTGAAGGTCCCATTTCCTTTGCGGTTCAGATGTATTTGGTTTCCAAACAAAACTCCAGAATGAAACATGTTGGATCAATATATTTATTCCAAGGTGATTTACAATGAAAAATAAAACAAATAAACTTGTGTAAGCCAAACACATGAATTCTTTAATTGTTTTTAACAAAATATACAACCCAAAATACCACTCTATGGTGGAAGTGGCCTGAAAGGATGGGAGGTGGAGGGAGGGGCACACATAGGTTCCTGGCACAAGGACCGAGTCTGATCCCAAGATAAGATTCAGGTCTTCAGCCTCTTCATGCAGGATCAGCTGCTAAATGATTTAACACAAAAAGTTACTGGATCACAATACAACGAATGAAAGGCCATTTAAAATCAAGTAAGTGACCTCAAAGTGTGTCTGGTCCAGGCGTCGAGCCATGAGTCTTACCGATTTGTTGTCTTCCAAAAAGGGAGTCAGCTAGACTTTCTTCCATGTTTACTGAGGCCATTTCCATACAGGTTTGTGGGTGGACAGGATGGTCTCAAGCACAGGTAATAGTCAAGGGATTTGGGGAGATTGACATGCCACAGATCAAGAGAGATAGTGAAAAAAATGAACTACTCACACTTCATTTCAAACAACACAAAAGCAAAGTCACCCAGGCCGAATGCTTAAGAACCATTATTCTCCATTTATCCACGAAGATTTCCCAAGTCAACAAGCCTTATGGTACCTTCCCAAAAGGAGATCCATCAAAATCCCAACGGAATGGAACTAGGTATGAGTACAGCAAAAGAATTTTTTTTAGTCAACCCTAGTTCCCTCTTTTCCCCAAATACAAGAACTGGCAAAGAATCAAAGCCAAAATACAACCAAAAACACACTGTGTATTGAGACAGATAGAATCCATTTTAATGGCAAAGTACGAGAAAAGAAATTGGCAAAAGAATTCACAGAAAAAAAAATATTCTCTTTTTTAAACATCTGTACAGAAGATGTGGTATATGTAGTATTTTTCAGAAAGGGAGAAGGAAGTATTTTTCTAACTTCAACCAATTTTCCACTGTCGGATGCTAAGTACACCATTACATGGTATGTCCAAAATGGAGGACCAGTCAGTTCCTGGACCCTCTAAATACCAGAGCTCTAAGAAGCCAATACAACTTATTTACAAGTAGCTCTGAAAGTTCTCACCTCTCCATTTCTAACACTGGTTAACACTAGATTTTGTGTGGTCCTAGGTAGCATCAACTGTACCTTCCTCCTGCATTGGCATTTCCTTAGGGCCTATAGCAGCACTAACAACCCATTCTTTTCCAGGATAACTTAAGGCTGGCACTTCTGCAGCACTCAAAGTGCTGCTTTTGTCCACTTGAGAAAAGGTCTCCATCACAGGACTCTGAAGCTCCGCCTGTAGTGTGCCTGTATTTAGGCTACTACTCTCAGGTACATCACCTGGCACGGAGGGTAGAGAACAAAGTTTCTCTTCCTCCTTTTCAGAGATGGATGCTACAAAGCTGACCAGGTCTGGCTGGCAGGCAGATGGCCGAAGGCCTGAAGAGTAGATGGTATCTGACTCCAGTCCTAGTGCCCCCTCAGCCTCTAACTTTAAAGTTTTTTCTGTATCCTCTGGCAGCATTCCTTCAGCCTGGAGGTCCAAGGATTCATGTGCTACTTCCATGTCCTCATCAACAGCTTTCAATACCAACTTAGGTTCCAAAGTAACAGAATCAGGCATCTTCTCATTTCTAGGCTTAGAGTTTTGTTTATCCTTCATCCCTAGGTCAAGTGCTACAGTTCCAGGAGGTTCAGAAGGAAACTCAGAAAAAGTAGAGGTGAGGTTAGTTGACCCTGTGGAACACAAAAATCTCCTTTCATGTACCTTCTCAGACTGGGTAGCCAAGGACCCTTGGATTGGTTCTAACTTACCAACGGAGAAATCAGAAGCTGGATTCCCTGGGGCACAAAGTTTCCCTAAATCTGTAGTTTCAAGGCCTTCCGTAGATTTGCTTTCTGTTGCCGATCTTAATTCAGTACTGACAACAGATAAGTCTGAGAATACTGATTCTTGTCCTTTTAGAATCTCTACGTTCTCAAAATCCTCAGTCTTCTCTTCCAAAATAGTTGGTTGGCAGCTCATTTTCTTCAGCTCTTCCTTTGGCTTTTCTCCCACTGGTTTGAAGTCTCTGATCATTGGTGTTCTACTAACTAGTTCAGCAGACTGGTCTTCTTGACATTTTTCACAAGCAGCTAGCACAGACTGCTCTTGTGGGCTGCCCGTTAAATAAATGTCTCTCCTAACTACAGACTGGATAGATGATTCTAGGGCAAAATGCTGGACACCTATTGATTGTGGGGTCTGTGACATAGATCTAGAATCTGCCTGAACTGAGTCTGTTCTTATGTCCATAGCAGACTGAGCTTGTGTATGTGGTTCTGTCACCTCATCTAGATCTTTCACTTCAGGTACTACCATTATTTCTTCAGGCTGATTAACAATTTGGTCATCCCTTGGTAGGGCAGTCTGTTTGGCTTCTCTCTTCCATACATAACTGTCTTCACATTTCAAACAGGAATCCTTCACACTTTGGGGATCCCTTTGCACTATGGATAATGAAGTCTGAAGCTCCTCATCCTGGTCACCTATTCTCTCTTTCCCCACACCCTCTGAGAGTAATAATCTCCCTTCTTCCAGCTTAGGGGCTGCCTCTACCTCACTTCCACAATGCTCTTCAGCTAGGTGGGGCTCTTGATTCCTTTTAGCTTGGTTATCAACTATTCCAAGGTCCCTTGTATCTACCAACTTGGCAGAGCATGCTATGTCTGACGTGGGGGGGGCTGGCTCCTCTACACCAGGAGGACCTGGCTCTCCTGAGTTGAGGTCAGCTTCCCCCTCCAGACACATGTCTGTACTGGTCTCACTCTCATAAGGACTACAGGGCAACATGGTTGAAGCATTTGCCTCTGGGCTGACTTCTTCCTGGGGCTTACTCTGGTCATCTGCCAGAGAAGCAGAACCAAAGTCCGTTCCTGTAAGAGGCTGTAGGCAACCTCTATTCTTTAGTTCCAAACTCTGTTCTACAATTGTCCGCTGTTTTGGGGATCCCATAGTCTTTACAATGGGTTTAGCCAAACAGCTGTCCAAAGGAATACTGGCCAAACCCTTGTCCTGGGACATCCCCTTTAGGAGAATACCACTCTCCCTAAGGCTGAAAGAACTATCAGAGTTCTCATTTTTAGAGGAGTTGCTACTCTCCCCATTAGACAATGTGCTGTTACCCAATTTGCTTTCTGGATTCCCTTTACCACCACTGCTGTAGAAGATGTCATATAAATCCTTGGCATTGGCTGTAGCTAGGCATGAGTTCCGCTTCTCCAATTTTTTGGCCTGTTCACTGAATACACCTGAGAGTGGTGGTGGAGGACGAACCAGCACAGACAGCAGAGCCTGGTCATGGTCACTCTCACTCACACCAGGTGCCACCTCATCTGAGGGGATGGCAGCAGGGTGCACTGGAGCCAAAATGGAAGTTGGCAAGACCGGAGTCAAGAGGTTAGATCCCCCTATACCAGGGGTCAAGATCTGGGATATGGTAGGAGTTGATTTGACTGGAGACAGTCCAGTACTTGTCTGGGCAGGTGAGGCTGTAGCTGACTTAAGTGTAACTGGGAGAGGTGGTGGCGGCGGAGGTGGGGGAGGTGGAGGCAATAGCTGTTCAGGTATGGGAGTTGGCTCATTTTTCTCAGCCAACACAGTCTTTTCCTCTGGGGAACTTTTTAAGATCACCTCTTCCCCACCAAATGCCTTAGAGATTATGTCAGGAGGTAGTAGGAGATCAGTTGAAGACTCTTTGACCACTGGCAAAGGTTTGGCAGTGGCACCTGAGGATTTAATGGACAAGAAAGTGTTAAGAGGTGCAGGCTTGCTCACTGTAGCTGAGCCAGACTTGCGTAGCACAGTTGTGGGGATAGGAAGGTTAGGCCGGATTTTGGCCTGGGTAGAGGTGGCAACAACAGGCATCCAGGGACTGGTGTGAGCAATGACAGTTTTCCCTGACAGTTTGATCTCAATGGGCTTCACTTTCCCAGCCTGGGCTTTGCCATCCTCTTTGTCCTTGTTAGTTTCCATACTCTCTTCCTTAGGAGTACTTGGGGCTACTGCAGAACTTTTTTCATCGTCCTTTTCTGACTTCTTCCAGCTGAATTTCCCAAAGGAGGAGGATGTCTGTGGCTCCTTTGTTTCTTCTTTCAGCTGGAGTTTTATGGTCATTTTTCGCTTGTTCTCAAGTTTGTCTGGGGAGTTCCAAGTCTCAGAGAGCTGTTCATCTAGTTCTTCAGAAAGCTTTTCTTCATCTTCCTTAATTTCTTTCACCACCTTTGCTTTCTTCTCTTCCGTTTCCTCCTTTGGCTTCTCACTCAGTTTTCGCTTCAGCTCATTCTGCCTTCGGCGTTCCGTCTCCAGAACCACCGCCAGACCTGCCTGACGATCTAGATTCCTTCGTTCCTCATACAGCGGGTTTTCATCCACATATTTCTGTTAAAAGAAAAGGCAGGGGCTCAATAACTGGTTAGAGTTACTAGGAAAATGAGAAAACCTTGGTCCTGACACTGTTTTGAACCATGTTACCAGTATAGAAAACCAGAGGTTACCTTTCTAAGGAAATACACACTCTCTTGACAGGCTCAGTGTCTTTTTCTCTCTGGGGGTTGAGACCTTCCTAGAAGTTGTCCCTTTTGATGTGGAAGTTTAAAAAACAAAAAGCTCCAATCTGCAGTCATATCAGTCAGTGTTACTTGGGTAAAAATGCAACAATGACTTTTTAAAAAAATTCTCTGTGGGTTTTAGTTGGTGAAGGTGGGGTGGCAAAGAAAGTTAGAAAAAATAGGCACTAAAGCAAATGGGGTAATACACTATGCTACTTGAGAAACCAACCTTATACTTCTCATTGTGCTGGTGACATTTCACATGTTGTTCTCCAGAAATTGGATCCCCAAAAAATTCCTCACAAAGTTGGCAGTAATATCCAGTGATGGGAATCAGAAATTCAGAGCCTGGAGCAAGCAGATAAAAAGAGTTAAAGAAATGAGCATATAAGACCCACAATGACACCAGCTAAAGGAAATTCCATGTACCCTTCCCTAAGTCAATATGGTAAAGAACAGAGCTTATCACTTACATTAAGTTAGAAATCTTATTCCCTTGAAGGCCTCTCAATAGCTCATTCTTCCCATCTCAAATTTAAATCTTGAACGTAGAACTTCCCATTCTTCACATCTATGGAAACCTGGGCCTTGCCATCCACCCTGCCAAGGTACTCTCTGGAGTACTAAACCTTGTCTTCCACTTGCTACTACATTCTCTGGACTACTGGGCATTGCTATCCACCCTAATGCTGCAGGCTCTTATATCTGTTTTACCCCACTATTAGAACATAAGCTCTTTGTGGTAAAAGACCAACTTGCTTTGTACTTGTCAACACAGTGCTTGGCATACAGAAAATAATAAACTTTTTTTCATTCAGTCATCCATCCCCTTATTTTCCATTCTCTGGAACACTGTTCTACAGGCTAAATGTCTCTTGGAAATTCCTTACAACTGTAAAAATCACTGAATACTTCTAATACAGGCCTTCTTAAACAGCAAAGTGTCATCCTAGGGATACAGGCTCATGTGCCAACTTCAAGAGATCTTGGAGAAGAACTCATGACAGTTCAATCAATTGGGGTTTTAAAAATCTCACTGATCATTTACAGATAAAAGCAGCATCCCTAAGGAAATGCCTGCAACTTTTTCTTGCCTTTGTCTTCAGGAAGAATGGAGCACATTCTTTTTAACCATTCCCTACTTACTCTAGCCTTGTCCTAAAAAAAGTTCAGGCTCCTTGGAATCATCACCACTCTCTTTCTGAACAAAGACTTTAAAAAAGCTTCTAAAACCCATCCCACATGCAAAAAAATCAAAACAACTAGCTTGTCACCTGATCGATTACGTTGATGCCATTTGTTGATGAGTTCTCAGAAGGCAATTCATGATCCCTTGATAGATAATTCTGTTGCCAATTCTCTTGGAACCTCAACTACTACTAAGCATCCAAAAAGGTTTGCAAACAATATCACAAGACAGTCAGACCAGAACTACTCATGTAAGTTATTCAATGTCAAATTATTCAATGAAAGTTGTCTATTCATCAGATTCATAGTATGGCACATGGTGATTACTTTTCAACTAGGATAGATCAAGAACAAAGGAATTTATTTCCCATTACTCTAAGTACTTTCACTCTCCTAAAAACTAATCTAGACCCTATCTGGTTCTTTCAGAAGAAAAAGCAGTTAAACTATTATTTCTCTGATTTTTCTTAGTTCACCAAGTTTCAAACTTAAAAAATATATATTGAATAAAAGGATGGTAAATAAGAGAGCCAATAACTGGAAAGCCTGGCTGTGATCATCACCCTACTTCTATCCTTTGCTGTTTCTCTTAGAAGAATCCTAGCGCTACCTCCCACAATCATAACCCAAGGAATCTTCCACCAACTGGCTGAAAAATGAGCTAAGTAAAGAAGGGTTCATACCTTTGGCAGGGACTGTTATTTTATCAACACGCTTTGTGGTATCTTGCTTGGCCTCACTCTGGATCTTCGAAGCCCAAGGTCTGTTGTAGGGATCCAATGTCTATTTGCAAGAGGCAGAGGTGCTCACACAACAGCACTAATAACTCAAGGATACACCTTTCCTCTCTGTCATTTTCTCTCCCACCTGAGGCCATAGGCCCCAGTAACCCTCCCCACCTCCCCATCTGCCAAATGGTTAAAACGGAAATCACCTGTGAAAAAGGTAAACAAATGTTAGAGCAAGTAGCCAGCAATGGATGAAGTGAAACTCAAAAAACATCAGGTACTCAAAGGAATCAAGAGACAAAAGCTCCACTTACACTTATTATGGTGTCTAGGTACAGCCAGGACCCCTGGACTGAGCTCTGGGAATGGTGTCTCCTTTGAAGGGGTTGCTTGGCTCTTTGAATTAGGGCTCCTGCCCACATGAGAACTTTTCACTTGTCAGACAATTTGAGATGTGAAAGGAAATACAGAGGTTTGAGGGGAAGGGAAGGAAAATAGGACAGAGGCCAGGACACCTACCTGTCTATGCTTCTTCTTATGCATGTGAGTAAAAAAGTCAAACATGGTCCCACAAATAGTGTTGCAATCTCTGCACCAGTGGTTCCCAGCATCATAATATTCATACACAGTAGTCAGCTGAGAATGCTTTACTGAGGGCTGGGATGAGGTATCTGTGGGCTTGGGGCTCTTGGCATGAGACTTCTCATTATTCGACTTTGACTCCTACAGAGGGGAAAAAAAGTTTTTCAAATATTAAGACTTTGGAATTTAACCAACTCCTACCCTCTCAGAAAAAGGATACAGTAACTCCAGCCATGCTAGGGATAATTCAAAGAAAGTACTCCAACTTCATGTTTAGTAAGGTTCACAAGACCTCCAGGATACAAGCTCTACCCACTGGTTAGATCTTCAGGCAAGAGGAGGCTAGAGAAGACTGACTCTAAGACACAGTCACTGCTATTTCAGTTTTATTTCACCAGGAATGTGAAGTCATAGCAGTAGCTGAGATAAAATGAACCAAAAGAATCTTTCTTAGAAAGTATAGCACTGTACAACACTGAAAATGAAAAAAATAAAAAATAAATATATATAAAAAAGAAAATCTTGGGGGGAAAGGGAAAGACAAAGGAATAAACATTTATATAGTGCTAAGGCTGAATTTGAATGCAGGACTTCCTTACTCCAAACTCATTTATAATGTGGTAATCTCCATATATTTTTACTTATTTTTTTTCTTTTTTAAATTCCTCTAATATACATTATCCATTTCATTGTGTTTTAAAGAAATACTATATTCTGTTTTATGGTTTAATATTAAGAAAATATAATAAAGCATATAAAAAGGGGAAAAAAATAAAGTATAGCACTCAATTCCTTCTTTGAGAAACTTAAGAGAAGGCCTAAGCACTGTGCATGTGTAGAATAGGTGATTACCTTCAGACTATGATTTGAAAGGCTCTGTGAATGCACCGCTACTTTCAAAAATAGAAATTCCATCATTGGGGATTTATTCTTTTAGTCTAATCTGTACTTGTTTTTAAATTACAACCCCTTGGGGTAACCTGTTAAATCTTCCTTCATATACTAATTTCACTGACACGTTAAAATACTTTAGTTGACAGAAAGTACTAAAGTGGAGAGGATACAGAACTATAATTTGGGATATGGGAGATATACTGCAGCAGGAGCATTAAGAGGGAATAGTAAAAGAATGTGTTAAAGATTCAAAAGCAAATGCAAAATATTTCTATCATTCTGCATAGGAATCATAATACTAAGAGCACTAACCTTTAGTTGATATATAAGGTTATATAGGAGAAAAAGCAAGGGTAAAAAGGATATGGACATGGCAGAAGTTCCTCACTAGGAAGAGGAAAATTAGACTACAAGATTAGTCCAGAAGCATCAGATCTACTCATGTCCCTGCCAACTCAGACTGAGGACTTACAGGCTCTAATGCCAGTCAAGATGACAGAGCATTTCAGGATCTGAGAAAGGCAATAATCATAACCTATGTGCCAACTGCAAAGGACCAAGACCTCAGTACTCTTTCCCTTCAGAGCTCTTCCACTCACAATGATGCTGGAAATAGGAACCACAACTCTATTTAGCTGAGGAAGAGAACTGTGCTAAAAGAACATGGAGAGAAAAACTCATTCTTCCCAGGCCAAGCTGACTAGTAAATTATATAAAACAAAATTATATGGGGGCTGTCATTTAGGTACTGAGCTTCAGACAAGGTCATACATAAATTTTCCCTTAAGTCTTCAAGGTCCAGAGTAACAACTCAGACCAAAAAAATAAATAAATAAATTAAGTCATAAAACAGAGAAAATTGCCAGAAGAAATCCAGAAATGTATTCTGCAGTCAAATCCAAGAGTTCATTTAAGAAAAACAAGCACATTTACTGCAGAGGATGATTTCAGAAGCTATTCTTTTAAAAGCGAAAGAACCCCTACATTCTCACCTGGCCAAAAATGCAACTCATGGTTTTCTGCTAACTGTCCCAATCTCTATCAGGGAACCACACCACCTCCAGACTGATGCTTTTTTCTCAACTAGCATAAGGTACCACCACATTCCAGGAAAACACTTATCAACTCCAATAAGCTCTGGGGAAATAACCAGTCCCTAAGTAAGAGAGTTGATAACACAGAAGTGACTGCATTTGAAAAGTACACATATGCCCTGTTCTGCCAGGCCCTGACCTAGGTACAAACGATTAGGCCTGATGAGCCCCAAGCCTATCTCCTCTTCATCAATATCTGAGTTCAGACATTACCTTGCTAGAGGAAGAAGAGGAGGAAGAGGAGGAGGAGGAAGAGTTGTTAGAGGATGGAGACACTTTTTCTGGGCTCTTGGATTTCTCAGCCTTCCCAGACTTCTCTGACGACTCTTTGCTATCATTAGAAGGCTTTTGGGTTTTATCAAAGATGTTGATCCCCAGGATCTGAGCCACCTTGTCCAGCTCAGACTGTTTCTTTTCTGCTGCCTCTGCCTCACGCCGCAGCTCTGCCATGTCCTTCATGATGTTGTCCTGCAGTCGGCTCACCTCCACCAGGAGTGGGTCTTTGTGGCCATCTTTCTCCCGTCGTTTCTTACGGAGCATCTCTCCTGGTGAGACAGTGGCAGAAAGCATCATATGACAAGTTAGTTAAGAGCATATGCCATTATTTAAACCATAATGGGAAGAAAAAACAAGGAAGTACTAGAACTAACAGGTTGTAGAATTTTTTCCCAAGGTTTTTAAGAGCAGAACAGGTAGTCATTTGTTTTAAGTAAAGCCTTTCTAGAGATAGATAAAGGAACCTCATACTCTCTGGTGGCCTTTTCTATTTCATGACTACATCTGATGATGACGACGATGATGATGATGGTGATGGTAACAACTCTATCTGAGTTTCTTCCTGAAATTGGGTGGTCTGAAACAGGATAGCTAAATGGTCTTTAAACCGGAAATGGTATTCTTGTTCATGTCTCATTTAACTTGATTCAGAGGGTCATTTTGGCTTCCTAGTCGAATTGGAATTAATCACAAAATTCCAGATTCTCTCTTTTCCTCACTACATTTTTTTTAAGACCTAAAAATAGTCTTCCCAATCACTCAGGTGTATTTCTTCCCCATGTAAGACTGGTTCTTACAGAGGTAATAATGAGCCTAATCTACTCTTATTTGGTCATTTATTCCAGGCTACACAGGGATACTAAGAACCTCAATGAAACTCTTACCTACTCCACTGCAACAATGAAACTGTCAGATTCCAGTACTTATGTTACAGCAAGAAGAGGACCTACCTCTCCTATGTGTCTAAGAATTCAAGTTTCTAAGGCAGTAGAGAATAAGGAATGACTTTATAACTCAGGCCCCAGGGGCAGCAAATAAATCGTCCTATCCTCTCCCTAAATGCTCTCCAATTGGTTGGCTTTCCTCCTCAAACTGGGATAAGGGCCTGGCTCACAGAACAGCTTCATTCTAGGGCAAGGAGCAATACCTTGCTGCTTATGAAGCCGATCCAGCTCAGTTCTGAGATAGTACATCTTCTTCTGCCGTGCATCCCGGTCACTCCTCAGTTTTTCCCTCTCTTCTATAACCTGTAGGGTACAGAAGGGTACGGTGCTTCCTCTCACTTCCAGCAGTTGACTCCATCTATTTCACTAACATCCCTTCCCCAAAAGTTCTCTTGACAATCTCAAAGAGATAAATATGCCTGCTTAGACTTGAGTCCAGTATCTTTGGGCTCATACTTGAATTAATTTTTATTCTAATTAAGTAATCAGAAAAAAAACTCATACCTTTCTCTTCCCTCCTCTCTCCAGACATTGTCCATTCAGTCAGCTACACTACTTGAGGAAGTACCCAGATTACTCCCAGTAAGTCCCTTTCTAAATTAGGAAGTTAGATCCAATAGAAGTTCACTTGAGACCAAGAGAACAGACCAAAGGGTTTGTGTGATTTCTGAACTTCAGAGACCAATGTGAAATCCCTGCATCCGTTGGCCTTGGGTGTAGGGCTTATACAGGACTGTGGGAAAAGAATCAGTCACTATAAGTTGGCTCTCCATAGAAGCCACCAGCCTCCATTTCAAGACGCAAAGAATATAAATTAACAACAACTGACATTTATATAGCTATTTAAGTATTACAAAGCATTTTACAAACATCTCCTTTGATCCTCCCAACAACATTATCATGTTCTACAGCTATTATTATCTCGGTTTTAACCATGATACAACTGAGAGTGAGAGAGATGTAAGTGATTTGGAAGATTGATACAGTTAGTATTTGAGATCAAATTTAGGCTCAGGTCTTCCTGACTTCCTAGCTCCAAATCTAGTACTCTATCTACTACACCACCACCTAGCTGTCTCTACCTAGATTATAATACCTAGGCACAAAAATGTGAAGGCCTAGGAAAACAAAAGGGGAGGAGGGGGGAAACACCCTGATTTTCTCTTCTTTTCCCAATGTCTCCATACCTCAAAAATACAAAATTTTTAAAAAAACAAATCCAGTATATACATATATATGTATGTGTTTGTGTGTATATACATATATGTACATACCTATATATATATATATATATATATATATATATATATATATATATATATATATATATACATTTGATATATATAAATGTGCTTATATATGTATACATACATATATTCCTAACCTAACAAAATTATTTTAGATCCATAAAGATCTGTAAATGGCATTCAAATTGTGTTGCATATATTTTAGTTGTCCTAAACATTTATAATCTCTAAGCTCCTTCCCCCCAAGAAAAATAAGCCAGTCAAAAAACAAAAGAATAAACTTCCAAAAACAAAAGGCTGAAAGGTTTCTTCCATGACTTCAAATTTCCTGAGATTTTCTACATCTCTACAGTTCTCCTCCCACAGGACTGGGAACACAAAGGATCACTATCAAATGAATACGTATGTGAATGTGCTTTGCAAACTTTTGAAGAGCTACCTAACTGTGAAGTACTGTTATGCAGCCATCACTCCTGGTACTTTACTCCCTGTAAGGACAGATGGAAAAAGCAGAAACAGCAGAGCTTATGTTTCCCAAGTCACATCTATTTTCTATGATCACTACTCAAAACGCATTAGAATGAAGCACAGATTCATAACTACCGCCCAGCCCCTTAGCCAGAAAGCTTCTAATAAAGTCATAATTATTTAAGACTTCTACTCTAAAACATTCTGCATTCAATACCATAAAAACCCAACAATGTAAATGGAGACCTTGACTTTGGATAAGGAAGTTAGAACCCCAGTTGAAAAGACAACTGTCCTCCCAAGGTTGGACCCAGAATCACACCCTGGAAGGACCACTCACCCTAAGGAGCAACACATGAGGAAACCTAGGGGGACAGGCAAACTTGGGAGAGGATTATAATCCCTGCAGCAATTGAAGAAACCAGTGCCTGACTACAACTCCCAACCCCAGAAGAAAACAAACACAAACTTGGTGCCCCCTGAGATGCCCATCATGGCCTAAAACAAAGAACCCAAGTTCACAATATTCAACCACAAGGCTAATCTTCACCTTCTGCTTTTGGGAAGCCCGATTCTTCTCATCTGAGATCTTTTCTGGATTGTATCTCATAAGTGGTGGAATGGGTAGTCGAACTGGCACCTTGGTAGAGTTGTTGATGACAGGGATGGGAACTAGCAGTGATTCATCCCTCTTGGCTTCAGCAGAGGTCACAGTGGGGATTACACGAAGATTGGGGCGGCTAGGGGTGACTTGTTTAGTGATAGGCATAAGTCTGTGGGGATCAGTCATTGGATGGCCAGGTTGCTGGGGAGAAGGGTACATGGGCCAAGCAGAGACTGCATATGCCATGTAGTGTCTATAGGCATCAAAGGTGGAAGGAGGCATAGCAGGTGTCTGGTAGTTTGGGGGGATCGGAGCTGCAGTGAACTGAGGATTAGTAGGAATCTGAAACTGGGTCACAGAGGAAGTACAATGTGGGAGTCTACTGGGGGGAGTTGGGGCTGAGGGAATCAGACATCTGATGGCAGATGATCGGGGCCCACTGCTAGCCATTTCTGGTCCTGGGATCTGGCTCATGGGATGGTCAGACTTGAGAAATGGGGGGCTGTTCTTTGCCCTCAGATAAGGATCCACAGGAGAGGCTGCATGTGGCAGGGACACCTCAGGGGAACGAGTATCGCTCCGCCGTGCCTCCCTGCTTTCCAGCCTATGTGAGTCTGAAGAACTCCGATCAGATAAGGAACGCCGATCTACTGAGCGTCGATCAGCTGAGGAGTGTGAGGACAACTTTTTTCCATGGAGTCGTTCCTGGGTGCGCACAGCCAACTTGCTGATCTCTGCCACCCCAATATCCAGCCCTATGGTTTTCAGCAAGTTATGGATTTTGGCATATTCTGGATTGGTTTCCTCTCGAGCATCCAGTTTCAGAGCTGACGATGGAGAGGGAGAGGAGCTTGCTCTCTGTCTCCGAGCTTCACTCCCAAGACTTCTAAGGGACTCTGGTGGGGATTCTGGCTTTAAGTCCTCTTCTTCATTCCCATAGAGAAACTTTTCCTCATCCTCTATGTCAGGGAAGCTACGTCGCCTTTTTTCTTGGGCACTGGTAGGGTCTGCCAACATACCCAGAATTCGGGAAAAACCACTGCCATCTTGGCTGGCTCTCTCATGGGGCAACAAGAAATCTGTGTGACGCTCACCAGACTCAGCCTTCCCATCTATTTTCTCCTTGTGGCTTAGAAAACTGCCAAATTTCTCTCGGAGGGGGCTAGTATCCTTTGGCAGCCCAGAAAGAGGACCCCACTGATAGGATTCTTGGGGTTCCTTCAATGCAGTCTCTGTCATGGCTCCTTTGTTGTTTTCAACTTCTGAAGTAAAAGGGACTGTAACACTGCTTGGGGGAAGAGATGGATGGCCAGAGAGGAGAGGAAGTTCTTGGCTAGAGTTGGTACTGCTGGAAAAACTCTCCATCTGCAAAGAAAAATACCATCAATTTAGCTCCCAAGTAGCTCCATGGCAGGATCCTACTTAAAATGCATTTATTCAACTACAACACTGTAAATGCTATAGTTTCATACACAATTCTCTTAATGTTCTTTTTATATGGAAGTGCTCGTGCTCTGAGTTCATTTGTCAAGCATAATATATGATGAAATCAAAAATCAAAAATAAAACGCATTTGTTCTTACTAAGTCAGTTGGAGAAAGTAAGTATAGATAAAAAAAAATTATTCTTAGGCAGGTATGGGAAGGGTGCGGGAGAGAAAAGGGTATTTTAGGAAGGGAAAACATGCAACAGAGTAGATTGGTCCCAGGCTCACAGGGATATACACAATCTTGCAGGCCTGACAGGTTCTCTGTTAGTTCTCTCCAACATCAACTACTTGTAGGTTTTCTTACAAATAGAAAGAGCTAGATGCTTAATCACTGATGTGCCATTAACATCACAGATTCCCTAGGAATAACCTGGATAGAACATTTCTTATTTAAGAAAACCTTTGCACCTATCAATATATATACTTTGGCTGAACAGTAAAACTAACACAGTAAAAAGAGTTCAGGTGAGCCCTTTAGGAAAATATCCAAAGCTATATCAAAAACAAAATTTAACAATAAGAAAAAAAATGTACCCAGATTGGCTCAGGAGAAAGGAGGGACTGGGCAGATGAAAACAGAAATAGGATTCAGACCTGCAAAGAAGGTTCCACATCTACTTCTACTCGCTTCTTCAGAATGGACTTCTTGGGCATCATGGGCACATCCTCTGGTCGATGCACTGTATATCCTGGCTCTGACCCTGACACTCCAGAGATGGTACAACTGCTGCTGCTGCTATCTACCCCAACCAGATCCTGACCCAAGCTCCTGTTCCGCTCTTCCTCTTCCTCCCGTTTTCTCCTGGCAAGGTCTAGCTCCCGGAACTCGGGGTCCATGAACCGGGAGTTAGGGCTGTGCCTTCGCTGTCGGTAGTTTCGAGCACCTGAGACATAGTTAGAGTGGTCCCCACTCAAACTATGTAGCTTCTCAGTATCATCATAGCGGGACCGTTTGGCTTCCCGGCTTCTTTCCTCAGATCGAACAGAATAGGAGACTTTGAGTTTGTCTCTGTCTCGAAGGAGATCATCATGACGGCTAACATGGGGGTTATAGTCAGACCTATGAAGGAAGGCCTCTCTTGTCCTGTAGTCCTCATCGAGTCGCCCCAGAAAAGGGCTAAGGGGCCCTTCTTCCCGGGTGGCGTAGCGCTCAAGGCCCCGGGAGCACTGGGAACTATGTGTGAAGATAGGACCATCAGCCAGGTCATCCCTGAAGAAAACAGACAGGAATCACTGGATATAATGGATTTTAAGACAGTAAGGACAGAAGAGATTCCAGATGCTTCTGGAACTACTTCAGAGCGTTCTAAAAGATAGAATATAATATTACAGGAAGGTAAAAAATAAGTAAGAACACATATCTGGTATCATAGAATAACCGTTTTAAGGAAAATTAGCTACTCAGTGATTTCCACTGGCATCAACATGACTTTCCCAGGAGCATTTAGATGTCTCATCTATGTATCATACTGCAGGTTTCCAAGTTTCAAAGATCCTCTGGTCTCTCCTGTCAGTTTTCTTCTGCCCTATCTGAATGCCCATAAAGCAGTCAGCTATTCTTCAGGTGAGGATAGATTAGAGGCTCATCACATTTTTATCTCAAAGAAATAAAAAGGTAAAGGAGTTTCAGGTATACAGGAAATAGAAACTAGATTAAACCTCTGGTCTGATCTATATCCCAGTTTCTGGTTATAAAGCAAAGCATTCTAACCTACTCTGGGAATCTCAGAAAGCACTCATCACACAAAGTGTTCTTTCCAAAATACTGATATGCACTTCCTATAAAGGCTATCAAGTACTTCAAACATCAACTATCACACTTCTAAGCTTTCAAAAGCATGACCCAGATCAGGACAGATTTCCAATGGCAGCTTAGATTTAAAGAAGGGAAGAGTCTTTTGAGGTAAGGAGCAAATATAAAGACCCTCCAGCACTTCAAAAGCATAAAACTATTTAGAAATCTACATTTTAAAAAAACACAAAAAATAAGGTGCTTACCTCTCACTCAGATCCAGAGACAGTGTCCTAAAGTAAGGATGATCACTACTGACGCATTCTGCAGTTTCTACTACTGATTTTGTATTTACTAGGCATGACTTCCTCTACAGGTCTAGACCTGACAAACGTTTATTAAGAACCCTATGAAAAGCTGTCCAGGATAAAGTTTATCTTTCCAGAAGAGACTGAAAATAAAACTGCTACCAGGGAAGAAATGTTCCTATTACCACCTCTTCCCAATACTGGCAAGGTGGGAGGTATAGGAGGTGTAGTATACGGATTTGGTAAATTCATTTTGCTGCCAAGGCTACATCCTAATCAGATCCAGAATACAAGATAGTGCTATGCAACTACCAACAAATGTAGACTCTTGATGCCTAATTCTATTACAGATTCTCTTAGCTGGAAGGAATTTCAGAAGTCCTTTAGTCCACCCTATACTTAAATTTAATCCATTCTCCAACATTCCTGAGAAGGGTACAGTTAGACTTCCCCTGAAAATCTTCAGTGGTAAAGGAAGCTATTTCTTGGAAGAGGTGTCAGCATAAAGTATTGTCAATCTATATGGAGAAAAGTAATTCCCAGAAAGCTGGAATCCAGTCATAAGATCTCAGATTTCATATCAACAAGAGGTGAAGAAATACTGGAAGGAGTAAGATGTTAAATGAACACACATACCAAAATTAGGTCATTCAGAAACTTACAAGTCTTTCCCAAACAAGCTCAACGAGTCAAGTACCCTCCAAGGAAGACAGTGATCATAAAGTCATAAAAATTTTTTAGCTCTTGCTATAAGACCCAGACCCAGTTCTGGAAAGGGTACCCTTCACAAGATTTGGCAGGGTCTGGCTGTTAGAAAAATGGTCTAGCTGGAAGTCCACACTCTTTATTGCTGATTGCCTATGGCACTTTGGGAAATTCCTTTCTCTAAGCCTGGCAAAAACAAGGTAAAAAGCACTGGCCCTAACCTAGTTTGAAGGAAGAAGAATGAAAATTAAGTATGAGAGGTGCTGAAATAAGTTCTATGAATGGAAAATACATTGGAGGTACCATGACAGCAGAGAATTCCTGCTATAACCAGACTGATTCCCCCATAGCCAATGTATTCGTTCCATACAACCAATTAGAGCACACATGCCAAGGAGAGGTTGCTATCCTAAACAGAAATGTACTTGGCAGGATAGAAATGACCATCCAGGTAAACTATCCTGACATTAAATTCACAACTTTCATAACCTGGCCTGAACTTATCTTCTAGACTCACTATACATTACTCTCCTTTCCAAACTCTGTGCCATTGCTATCCAGGCTATCTCACCTTCTGTTTCACACATAAAGCACTCTTTCTCTAATTTCCACACCTTTGTACTGGCCATCCTCTATACCGGAAATGTTTCCTTCTCACAATCCAATTCTTAAAATCCCTCCCTTCCTTCAAGATGAAGTTCAAGCTTCACCTTCTATATAAAAACTCTCCTGATCTTCCCCGCTACTGCCAGTACTCTCCCCAACTACTTTGGTATTTATTTTGTACATACTTTCATATGTATGTATTGCTTCCTTGCAAGAAAAGTAAGCTCTTTAAGGTTTCTTTTTCCTTTGTACCTCTGGCATATTTACAGGGATTTAATACTGACTGACTGATGCAATTTGATTGATGCAACTTGATAAAGACACCAAGTAAAAGAAAGAAACCCTAAGTTATCTGCAAATAATTCATTTACACACAAGTGTTGGTGGGATAGCTCTTCTCACCACTACTACCAGCTGAAAATTGGCTCACTGCTGAAGGATGTTCCAAAGATAACACAAGCCTTGGTAATCTCAAGGACCAATGACAAACTGAGCAGGAAGAAGTCACAACTGTGTAAAAACATGGGTGGGATAGGAGGTAAAAAAGGAAGAGAAGAGCCTTGTGGAACTTCTTGTTTTTTTCACCTTTTGCTAAAAAGCAGAACCGTCCTTCAATTAGTACGTTTATAATGGAAGAGTGATATTCTGAAGGTAAACAATAAAAAGTATGCAAATTACCTCCAGTGCATAGTAAGTAAAGAATCACCACCTTTCCTAAGCTGACCTCTCACTTTCTGAAACAGAAGCAGCTGGGAAGAGTGGATTATGTTTTCTATGCATGGCTTATTCATATACACTGAAGCCATGACTCCAGACCAAAGGCTTCAACTTCAAAGCTACAGTCATGTACGTTTTTATCTTCCCTCATTTAATTTACCCACTTTAAGTGATGCTTTGAGGTGAATGCTATTTAGCAGAAACAATGTTTCTCTAACCCTTGCTTCACATTTGTACCCAGTGCCCTCCTCCTTGCTTCATGTGCTCTATGCATTATGTACAGATATATTCTCCATCTAAGAGCAAATTCACACATACTGCCAATCAATTTGTACACTTTCCACAACGTGCTGGGAATGGACATTGTCACAGACCCTCAAGCTTATATAATTCAAGGGAAATTGGGAAAGCCAAAATGGTTACTTTCCTTATATCAGTCTAAATTTAGCTCTCTCCAAAAATATATTTCCCTTTCTTCAACACCTAATAGTTCAGTATAGTTCTTTACATACTTAAAACGTGAAGTTTTTAGCTGTCATACTTGATGTATTTCCTCAATACGCTATCTTCTATTTTCTTTTAATTATCTGTTATAAAAATTTATTTCATATAACCAAGCACAATGTTAACTCTCTATCCATAAAACTCTATCCATGTATAGTATCTATACATACTAAAGGAGTTCAAAAGAAGAAACACATTAATAATCAGCTTTTAATGCTCAATCCCAACAAGAGTCAAGGAAATTAAAATTAAAACAACTTTGAGGTATCTTTTCACAACCATACACATTGGCAAAAATAATTAAAAGCATAAAATTCAGTGTTAACAGGATTATATAGAAAAAGTACACTTGATGCTGATGAAATTGCAAATTTGTAGAATCTTTTTGGAGAGAAATTGAAAAAACACAGTAAAAGTTACAAAAATCATCATGTACATTGTTGGAGATACACTCTGAAAGTGTTATCAAAAGCAAAAGAGCTGTTTGTTAAAAGATTTTCAGAGTAGAATTATATGTAATTAAAAAAAACAACCTACATGTTTGAAAGCAAATGGCTAAAAGGTGGCACTTTGATAAAATGGAATAATGCAATGCAATTAAGATCAACAAGCATCTGAAATAAAAGGAAATCTGCAAAGGCCTATAAATGTCTAAATAATGAAAAGTGAAAAAAGCTGAACCAAAAGAATGGACCTCACACAATGATCACATTAGAAAAAGTTAATGGGAGTTAAGGAACAAAGAGTTCTAATAGAGCAACAGATGCAATGTTGATATATTTTCAATAAAATTAATTTAAATTGCAAAGTATTATGTCAGTTTAACTATTTGAACTGTTGCTCAATGTTAAGTTTTTAATAAAACATTTAGCTGCAGCAATGTTAGAATTTAATGTCTTAAGGGGCCAGACTAATCATGTCTAAATTATGTGTCAGAAGGTGGTACCAATAACCAATGGATTGGAGAACAGCTATTATACATTCCCATTTTAGCATCATCATAAATTAAAGATGAACTGTCCTTTAAATGTACTATGATTTTTTACCCATTAATTTAACCTTTTATGAATCCATATTCTGTTTACATGTTTAGTCCAAAAACTTAAGAAGGGGACTTTAGTTCAGTATTCCAGGATTTGTTCAAAAAGGCCATTTAGTCACATTATTCAACCTTTTCCTGATCTTAATAGACTTTGACCATATTCAATCAACTTGGCCCCTTCCAAATTTTTACCCAAATAGATTTATCACAGGCAGTGTAGTCTTTATCAGTACCCTTCCCATTCTTGGAGGCCTTCCAAATCTCAAGGCCTATTACACTGTCTGCTGGATATGGGTCCAAAATTTCAGTGCCAAGACCCAATAGTTCAAACACAAGAACTTCAGCAATTAAGAGCCTCCTGTCTAAAATTACAAGCCACTACCATCACTCTTAGCTTTAGGAGAATCCTACCTGTCTATGTTGCTTTAGGAGAATCCTACCTGTCTATGTCCCCAAGGTTATCCACTGGAGACCCCAATCGATCATTAAGCCTTCGGGGGTCAGGGGAGCCAAGGCAAAATCTGTCATTGCCAACAGTAATCCGCAAGCTTTGTTCCACAGAAGATTCTGAACGAAGTCCAGGAGATCGCCTCTGCAGGGACAAAACACAAGAGTATGTTTCCTGAATTTTGATAAGAGATGTTGAATATGGAATCACAGAGGTCAGAAACAAGAGAACCAGAAAGAACCAACAAAAAAACCTCCCATTTCCCAGGAAGCACTATTTCCGGAATAAGGAAAAAAAATTACTGTATGATGTTTCCTCAACCCCAGATACTTTCAAGAACATTTCCATGAAGGTAGGATATATCCCCTCCACCTTCCCAAAGTGTCTCCCCTTTTTTCTCCCCTGACCTTGCACCATACTCTTACTCAAACAGACAGAAAAACAGTCCATTCCCTCATGATAAAAAACTTTGGGAACCCTCCTCCTGCCCTTTCACATCTACATCTTAGAGAACCACTCAAAGAAATGCAAGTTCTGTCCCTGGGATTCAAGACAGACCTCTCAGAATAAAGGTCTACTGCTCAGCAAGCAGAACCCAAAGGGGAAAAGGGCCAAGAGTCTTGCCCAGGAGCAGCTTCTTTCCTCTGCTTCCTTTTCTCCCCTCTGAATAGGGCTGACTTCAGAGAGGCAGAAAGGCCCGAGCAATAGCACCTTCCTTTTCTGCTGGCAAGAGCAGGGCTGTCTTTCCCAAGCCCCAGGGGCGGCTGAAGCCCCAAATGACTGCAGTGCCGCAGGTCTCCGAGGAAGGAAACCACGCACTGCCACTGCCGGCCTGTGGACCAGGGACACGGAAGGTGGCTCAAGGAAAAGAAGACAAGGGGGAGGTGGCGGCAGGTGTGGGGCCGAACTCCCCCCAAATCTCGCCCAGGGCCATCGCTCCATCACCTCCATTCTGAGCCCGACTCCCGTTATGCCTCGGCGGAGACCCCGTTATCCCGTAACGCTTTCTACGGGGCCGGCTAGGCCGGAAGGGTGTCTACACTGCCTCCGCCGCGCTCAGGCCCGGGAGGGGGCCTCCCTGCTCGGGACCCCAGCCCGGGGGCGGGGGCACGGGGGTGGATTACCCGGCTGCCGCTGTCCCCCGGATGGTCTCCGCGGCCGTCCCGGGCGAAGTCGGAGCGGGAGCACGAGCGGCTGCTGCCGCGGAAGCCGCCGGAACCCGACGGGAACAGGCGTCGGGGGCGGGTCGGAGAAGGCGAGGCCCGGTGAGAGCAGGGCGGGGAGCCCCGGCGGCCCCGCGGGGGGCTCGGGGACCCGCGGCGGCTCCAGGGAGGGGACGGAGAGCCGCGCCGGCGGCCGCGGAGAGAATGCGGCGGGGACGGGGAGCCGTGGCGGCCGCGGTGGCCCGAGGGGGAGCGGGGCCGGCGGACCGGGGCCCGGGAGGAGGCCGAGGACGACGAGGAGGAGGCGGGCGGCGGGGAGGCGCGGCGGACCGGCCCGGTGGAAGAGGAGGAGGAGCCGGCGCTGCGGCTGGGGCGGGAGCCGCCGCCGCCGCCGCTCTCCTTGGGCCGATGCGAGGAGACCGACGAGCGGCCGCCGCTGCGGTACATGGCGCCGGCGAGGGCGGCACGGGCCCGGCCCCGAGAGGGAGGCCGAGACCGCTCCGACTCGGCGGTGCCCTGGAAACCAGCGCCGCCGCCGCCGCCACCTCCGCCGCGCGCCGCCGCCGCGCGCGCCCCCGCCGCCGCCTCAGGGGCCCCCACGGGGGGCCGGCCGCGCGCGCCGCCGGGTCGTTGGGGCCAGCCCGCGACACGCCTCCTTCCTCCTCTCCTTCCCTCCCACCCGCGTCTCCGCGGGGATTAGGGGGAGGAGGGAGAAAAGGCGGGAGGCGGGCCCGCAAGAGGAGCGCTGACGCGAACGCCTCGCCCCAGAGCCCCTTTTTAGCCCGCCAAGATGGCGGCCGCGCGCCCCGCCCCTCGGGGCCGCGTGACTCCTCCGCTTCTCGGGCTCTAGGTTTGGAAGGGACGGGGGCGGGGCCGATGGAGGCGGGGTCGGGGAAAAGAAGGACAGGGAAGAGAGAAATGGGCGTGGCTAGGCACGAGAGAGGCTCCGCCCACGCGCCTCTGGGTGGTCCTGGTCCTGTGGGAAAAAAACACTTGGGGTCAAAAAGTCAGAAGACCCCACGTGTCTGACACTGTAGTTCCTTGCACATAGTAGGCACGTTCAGCGACAAATTTTTTTAAGCAGAATTTTAATTATTTTATGCCTTCCTAAATAAAAAATTTTAACATGAAGATATTAAAATGTCATTAAGCGAAACTGGGAAATTATGGTCATGCCATCATAGATTTAACCTTTTTTGACATACTACTGAAGCCTAGGGAGCCCCTTCTTACAACGTTTTTAAAAGCAGAAAATGCAAGACATAGGAGTACAAAGGAA
>CM053770.1:324811948-324933934 GCA_028658325.1 Potorous gilbertii
TTCTATGGTCTTAGTTTTTTTCCCTTTTCTCAGCATTTTCCCAGCCAGTTACTTGACTTATGAGAGTCCTCTCCACCCCCTGGCCCAGATCCGTGGAGCTAGTGCTTGGGGTCTGGGATTCAAATGCTGCTCCCCAGCCTCAGGGCTTTTGGCGGCAGGCTTGACTGCTCTTCAATGGAAGTTTATCTGATGGTTCTCAGGTGGGGGCAGGGCCGCCTCTCAGGCTCAGTTCCCTCAGGGGGTTTATGCAGAGATCTCTTGCAATGGAGACGCTGCGGAGCCCCTGCCTGCCCCGGGATTCTCTGGCGGAGCTGCCTCCGCCTCGCCTCTGCCGCAGCTGCCGGGGTCCGAGTCCCGGAGATCCCCCGCTCCCCTCTCAGCCGTCTCTCTCAGTGACCTGTGCGTCTGTGGGTGGAGGGACCTTCTCAGCCGGGGGAGAATCAGGTCCCTGACGCCTGCTGGGCTCTGCTCGCTCCTCTCAGTGCCGCGTGGCTGGGCAGAGCTCCGCGGCCGGGGTGGGAGAGGGGAGCACTCGGCAGGACAGGACTTCGCTCCCGTGTCCGGGGAACCTTTGCGGTGGGTTTTTCAGGGCTCTCTGCAGCAGAAATCTCCTTCACTGTGTTTCTGCGCGGCTTCCACTGTTCCAGAATTTGTCAGGAGTTCTTTTTAGAGGGAATCTATGGGCTGTGGGTTCGGACCTAGCATAGGTGAGTCTTTCTACTCCGCCATCTTGGCTCCGCCCCCCCATTTCTTTTTTTAATTTAATATTTTATTTTCCCCCAATTACATGTAAAAACATTTTAAAATTTTTTAAAATTTTGACTTCCAAATTCTCTCCCTCTGTCTTTTCGTTCTCTCCCTCTTTGCCTCCATTCCCCTCTACTTTCCTTTTCCTCTTCATTGAGAAGGCAAGTAAGATCCAAGACAATTCTGAAGGACTCGTAATGAAAAATGCTATACACTTCCAGAGAGAACTGATGAGGTCCGAATGAATATTGAAGTATATATTTTTTAAATTTTCTTTAAAAATGAAATATAGTTATCAAAATATTTTTAAAAGCAAGTTCACAGGACTCCACCCCATCCACCCAGGTCAAGAACCCTGATCTAGAGTTTCAAGGAACCTCAAGAGACATGTAGTTCCAACCTCCTCATTTTATAGATGAAGGAACTGACACTTAGATCCACTAGTGTTTCTTAAGAGCCTGCTTATACTTCCTAGCTGTGTGACCCTGGGCAAATCACTTAATCCTTTTTACCTCCATTTCCTCATCTGTAAAATGAGCTAGAGAAGGAAATGGGAAACCACTCCAATAACTTTTCCAAGAAAACATCAAACACTATCACAATTTGTCAAATTTGACTGAAATAACTGAACAAACTATGTGCCAGGCAATATTTAAAGTGTTAAGATACAAAGAAAGGAAAAAGATAATCCACTCTCACAAGGAGCTGTCATGTAAACAATTATGTGTACAAATACACAGGATTAATAAGGAAAGCACTATGTATAAGGAGGGCATCTTTCAGGTGAGACTTTAGAGTGAGACCTCAAGGAAGAGGAGGCAGGGACGAGGAGGGAAAGGTTTCCAAGTATGTGGGACACCCAGGGAGATGGAGAATTATGTTTGAGGAATAGCAAGGAGGCCAGTTTCACTAGATTACTTCATAGGTTAAGGGACAGCAAGGTGTACTAGAAAGGTAGGAAGGGGCTAGGTCATGAAGGGCTTTAAAAACCAAACAGGATTTTATATTTGACCTTGGAGGTAATAGGGAGCCTCTGGAGTTTATGGCATAAAGAGTGTAGCACAATCAGATTTGTACTTTGTGTTTTAGGAGGCTCCATTTGATGTCTGAGTAGAAGGAAAGGGAATAAACATTTATTGAGCATCTACTCTGTGTCCGTCAGGGTGCTAAGCATTTTTACTAATTTTTACTAATTTTTTTCTTCTATAATCCTCACAACCACTCTCAGAGGTGGGTGCTGTGATTAACTTCATTTTACAGATGAGGTAACTGAGGTTACACGACTTGCCTAGGTCACCCAGAAAGCATCTGAGGCTAAATTTGAACTCAGGTCTCCCTCAATGCTCTATTCACAGCACCACCCATCTGCCTGCCTCCTAGCTGTGGTGAATGCAGTGCAGCGGGCAGACACTTCAGGAAGGAAGACCACCCAGAGAGCTATTGCAGTACTCCAGCCTTAGGTAATGAGGGCCTTGTGGAGAGGGTAGCTGCCCGGTCAAAGGAGGATGCCGTGTGGGTGTGGAGGAGAGATGTTACTAAGGTAAAAACACCAGGATCTGACATCTGATTGGATATGGAAATGAAGGGATTTGCCCAGCGTCACCCAGGTAGTCATTTGAATTCCAGAATTCTCTTAACCTCTGCACCACACAACCTTAATATGTTATTCACAGATAAGTAAATACAGGGATAAGGATAGTTAATGGACCTGTGATTTCATTGGTCTAGGGAATTCTCCAGGTGAGAAAACTTCTTTACCAATGTAGAATATTCTCTCACCAACTTTTCAGCCTTAGAGAGTTGTCTAGAGCCCTGAGAAGTCAAAAGACTTCTCCAGTGTCACAGGCAGTATGAGTCAGGCAGGACCTGAACCCAGGTTTTCCTGGCTTTGAAGTCAATTATCTGGTCATGACACCATGCCTACATATTCATGGGGAATAGACAAAATAAATAGACAAGAATTAGGGTCACTCTAACCCCCTGGGGAGAGTCACAAAAGGCTCCTTGAAGGATGCCCATAGCTGGCACAGTGGACTTGGGGATCAGGAGGATCTGAATTCAAATCCTAACACAGATACTTCCTGCTGTGTGACTCTGGATAAGTCACTTCACCTCTACCTCAATTTCCCCATCTGCAAAATGAGATCAAAAATGGCATCTCCCTCCCAGGGTTGTTGTGTGGATTGAATGAGATAATATTCCTTAGGTGCTTCACAAACCTTAAAGTGCAAGATATCCCGTAACACCTGAACTGCATTTTGATAAGTCAGGGATTCTAAGAGGTTGAACTATAGAAAGAAGTGTCAGAGGCAGGGTTTGAAACTAGATCCTCTGATTCTAAATACAGGCTCTTTCCCCTGCCTATTGGAATGGGGAAAAGGACTATCTACAGTAACTTTAGCCATCCCTGTACATGGAGTCACCTCCTTAAAAACCTCTTGGTGATAGAGAACTCACTACCTACACTTTCAACAGCCCATTCTACTTCTTGTTAGAAGATTTTTCTTTTATCTTCTTTCCTGTAACTTCCATTCACTGCTCCCACTTTTGCCCTCTAGGGCTAAGCTAAAGAAAGTTCACCCCTGTTTTTACAAGATTATGCTTCAAATACTACAGACTATCATGTCACCCTAAGTCTCCTACTCTCTGGGTTGCACATGCCTAGTTCCCTCCACTATTCCTTCCTTAAAGACTCTTCACTTTCCTCACTGTCCTGATCTCTCCTTCTTTTGAATGTACTTGTCGATTCCCTTAACCCACTTCTCCACTCCAACATAAGTAACTAGGTTGTGCAGTGGGCAATGGGCCTGGAGTCAGGAATGTCCAAGTTCAAATCCAGCCTCAGACATTGACTGGCTGCATGGCCCTGAGTAAGTTATTTAACCTCTGTCTGCCTCTGTTTCCTCAGCTGTAAAATGGGTATTGTAATAACACCTACAACCCAGGGTTGTTGTGAGTTTCAAATAATTAATACCTGAAAAGAGCTGAACACAGTCCCTGCTACATGATAGGTACTTAATAAATTCTTATGCTTTTCCACCTCAGCTCCACACACATTTAATGCTGCCATCCCCCACAATTACTCCCTTTTCATGTTTAAGAACTCCAAAATTCTTATATCTGATTTTAAATTTTAATTTTTTCATTGGCTTATTCTTTATTCCTCCTAAATCTACTCTTTGTCCTCTCCACAATCTCCAATTCCTCCATTCCTGTGCACTCCTCCAGGCCTGCTGCACAAGTTGCATTCCTCCTCTTACCCTGTCTCAACCCCTTAGTCAACCAGTTCAGTTCAGAATCTTTTGTTCCCTGGTCCTACAGCTGATCCCACCTTGTGGATCTCCAATTCTGCATTACTCCTACCATTATCTTTTTTTGCTTCTATTCATATAGTAATGAATGGAGCTGGAGGAAATCATGAAATGGGGACAAAGAGGGCCCTCACTGCAGCAAGGCAATCACTGTACTTTCCCTAATCAATTCACCATTCAACTCTCTATCCCAACCGGTCCAAACCTTCTCCTTTCTCCTCAAACTTCCCATAGTACCTCTTCCATCAACATTCTCAGGTATCTCATACTTCAATAAAAATAATTGAGATCATAGGGGGAAAAAATGAGGCTCTCCTATGGGAGCTCTCCCTTCTCCCTCCTCCTCCTCTCGTATCACTCAGGCATCTTCTCCCCAACTCCTCCATCACTTCTGACTCAGATGAAGAGGTGACCCTTCTCCTTGCCAAAGCTACTCCTTCTAACAGCCCTTGATCCATCTCCTCCCATCTGCAGCAGATTGCTCCCACGGTCATTTACGTTCTTTCTCTTCAGTCTATCCCCTGCGTACATATTACCTCCTTCCTTGTTTATAAACAAACTCATTTTTTTTACAGACTTTTTTTTTCTTACAGACTTTTAAAAATGTCAATGACTAGAGAGGTTCAAATACAGAAATGCTCTTTAAAGATCTTCCCAGGTAGGCAGTTTTTATTTTTATTTTTTATTTATTAATTGTCCACTATGTGCTAAGGACTGTGTCTGGCGCCACCACTGCACCCTCTCCAGATGGTGATGATGAACCAGCAATATTAGAGTCAGGGCACAGGGGAGAACACCTCTAGGAGGGTCACATATTTCCTTTGATGTGTGATGGTAATGATAAGTAGCAGCAGCTCCAGAAACATCAGGGCCACAGGGACACTGAGTACAAGCAAAAATTCTTCATCACACATGACAGATTTCAGATCTATTGATAGGCTGTTCCTGAACCACAACCCACTCATTATTTGAAAGCTTGCTGGTATGCGCAGCTAAGTGGCCCAGTAGATAGAGCACTGGCCCTGGAGTCAGAAGGACCTGAGTTCAAACTCAGACTCAAATTTTTACTGGCTGTAAGTCACTTTATCCTATTTGCCTCAGTTTCCTCATCTGTAAAATGAGCTGGAGAAGGAAATGGCAAATTACTCCAGTATCTTTGCCAAGAAAACCCCAAAATGAGGTCATGGACAGTCAAACATGGCTGAAATGACTCAATAAAAGTAATATACATTCACCATACCTATGTATTGATAGTTTCACTTCTTTTAAGCTGTTAGAAATCAAGGCACCACCCAGAAATATAGTCTTTATGGTTCCCCAAAATCTTTTTTTTAGGTAGGAGCTGTATAAACCTTGTCAGGGGAAAGCTTTCCAATTGTGTGAGACCTGTGCTATGTCTTTCCAAATTATCTGAAGTGTTTGCCCAAGCCACAATTGCCCCTCTTGCTCAAATTTCACCAACTTTCTAGATTTTACCTGTTTGTCTATGTAGTGGGAGCGATCAATAGGTGAAGTCTGAAGCTATTTGGGGGGGAGAGGGGCTCTACCTTTCAGAAGGTGGTATCTAACTGCCTGAAAGAGAGAGTGAGAATAGAATAGGGTAGACTCCCTTCCCCTAAATTCAATTTATCAAATCTTTGGGAACTCTACCCCTTTGAGCAGATGCTGATCTGGAGTTTTCTACACGGAATTCATCTGTACAGAGGCCAGGTAGGAATAATTCTCCATTTTAGGCACTTAGTAAATTTAGATAAGTTCTGCTAGACACAGTGGATAGAGCATCTGGCCTGAAGTCAGGAAGATTCACTACTCTGGGCAAGTCACTTAACCCTATTTGCCTCAGTTCCTCAACAGTATAATGATGTGGAAGAGGAAATGGCAAACTACCCCAGTAGCTCTGCCAAGAAAACCTCAAATGGGGTCACAAAGAGTCAGACACAACTGCAACAAGAGAAATTGTTTCCCCCGGGCTATAGAAATCAGTACAGTTGGACAGATCAGTATTAGCATCATTAAACCCTTCTCTAGTGACTAATAGGTTTTTTAAATTTCTCCCTCAACTATTGCAGTTCCTCAGTGAAGAGTCTACCCACAACCATCTCCCTCAGGAGAGGGCACCCTCCTCCTCCTCCTCTTCCTCCTTTTTCTCTTTCCCCTCCCAGGACTCCTCTCTGTCTCATGACTCTAATATCAGAAGGAACATGAACCTCTGGAAGAGAAACCAAGGGTGGGTTCCTGTCTGGGGTCCCTCAGTCCCCACCCCCACTAGAAGAGACCCTCTCTTCACTTGCATAGCCACTAGCTATATGACCCATCCCCAGAAGCCCAGTTACCTGTCTCTAGTTACTGAATGCCGAAGATCAGTATACTATCAGTCTTATTCTGGCAGTTCAATTTATCAATCTCTTAATACACTTTATTAAATATCTACTATAAAAAGAGACAAAAGATAGACCTTCAAAGAGCTTATTTCCCCAGGGAAGGTTGACCTTGGCTTTTTCTTTACCCTCCCAGATAGCTTCCTCTAACACCCATCTAGCTAATTCTTCAGCCTCCCCATCCCAAAGAGAGTACTCCCAATAAACAATCTCGAGGTCTCTTTACAATGGGGAGCCAAACCTAGTCTTGGCATCTGATCACATGACTCTCCTCTACGTTTGCTGGGCTTTTCCAGAAGGTTATCGAATCTCCCCACCTCTGCCTGAAGGAGGGGTGGGAGTGGTCTGAAATGGAGAAAGTTAAAATGGATCTGTGGTAGGATCAGGTCCATACATACCCCTAGCTTTCCTATCTGAGAAAGAATGGAAGGCAAATTCTTAAAAAAAAAATCACAGGGTCAAGAGATGGAATATCATATGTGCAAAACAGTAAGGAAGTCAGTGTGGCTGCATCGTAGAATGTGAATAAGAGTAAAGTATAAGAACACTGGAGATATAGGAAGGAGCCAGTTTATGAAAGGCTTTCCTTTAAAAACGAGGAGAAAACTTTAAATTTGATCATGGAGATGATAGGAAGTTACTGGAATTTTTGGAATGGGGGAAGGTAACCTCTACTGTAGAAAGATCAATTTGTGGAGATTTGGGGTACTTGGAACCCCAAAATACCGACACACCAGGTCCTGCCAAATGAATTAGACTCAAACTTTCTTCCAGCAAAAGTAAAACAAAGTTTATTAAAGGTTTGCCATATTGGGTTGATTCTTAAGGAGGCTAAACATTGTGACACTTGTATTAACAAGCTAGACAGAGTCTGTGCTGGAATGAATCTGAGTGCCTTCATCAAGGCAAGATGGAACAGAAACACCATGGGAAAGACCTAGAGGGGCTCTAGAAGTCTGAGAGGAGAGTCTAAGGAGGATCTTGATGAGGCTGGGATACTTAGTGATGTAATCAAGGGTAGGAAATAGCTGGAGGCAATTGGAAGGTATTAGAGGGCTAGGGTGGGAAGTCATCCAGAATGAGTCAGGCTAGGTTAAGGGCTATAGACTCAAGTATGAAAGGAAGATTAAGCGGAAGATTCAAGGAGTTCCCAGAGTCTTTACACCATCAACTTTAGAAACTGAGTGGAGGATGGACTGAAGTGGTGAGATACTAGGGAGACCCAGCATCAGCTATTGCAACAGTAAAGGGGTAAGATGATGAAAACCAGGCACCAGGGTGGTGGTAGTCACAGGAGAGAGCGGTACGTAGAGGAGGGATGTTTGGAAGGGAGAAACAATGAGACTTGACCATATTTGGAAAGCGAGGGGCGGGGCGGTAAGAGAATAAAGAATTGAGAATGACATTTAGCCTCCAGCCTGGAGGCCTGGGAGGAAGGTTGTACTCCAAACAATAATAGAGAAGTTAGAGGATAAGGTTTTGAGAAGGTAATGAGTTCGGTTTTCAAATTGTTGATTTTAAGATGTTGATGGAATATTTACTTCTACATGTCTTATAGGTAGTTGAAGATGACAGAATTTGGATTGAAGAAAATATCAAGGAGAAGAGAACGCTTAACAATATCAGTGGCTACAGAGAGTCAAGAAGGGTGTGTGTTCGTCCTTCCTTGCCGAAGAAGACCATGCCATCAGACAAATGATGACATAACTTGCACTTGACTTTGTCTTGAGGGAGGGCTGTGCAGGTCACCAGTGAGTGTCAAGTGTGTGAGGTGAGATTTGAATTCAGGTCCTCATGACTTCTGCACTGGTGCTCTATTCATTGCACCACCTAGCTATCCCATCAAGAAGGGTACAGATTGAAAAAAAGATCATTAGAATTGGCAATTAACAGATTATTGGTAACTTTGGAAAGCAATTTCAGTTGAATGTTGAGGTCAGAATACAGATTTTAGAGATTTTAGAAGATAATGAGAGGAAAGGAAATGGAAATACTAATTGTAGATGTCTTTCTCAAGTCATTTAGCCAAGAAAAGGAAAAAAGAGAGGACTATCACTACCTGGGCAGAAGGATCAAGTTTGGGGTTTGACATTAGCATGTTTATATGTAGAAGGGAAGCAGCCAGAGACTGAAGATTAGCAGTAATGATAGAGGGGGCAATCTGCCAGAGAAGTCTGGAGAGAATGAGATCAAAGGTGCTAGCCTTGGCAAGGAGTAAGGCCACCTCTTCATGTGAGATAGATGAAGGAAAATACAGCCGAAGAAGGCATCTGAGTGATGTGAGATGAGGAGGAGGGGAGAAGAAGGAATTCTCCATTTTTTTTTTCAGAATATGAAACAAAATTGTCAGCTCGGAGGATGGGGGATGGGGGTAGAGGGTGAGAGATCCATGAGACACTTGAGGAAGGTGAGCATGTAGTAATCTTGAGACAGCTGTTTCCAGGCTTACCAGCTACCTCAGGACTGAACAAATCTGAAACCACTGAGAGATCTGGGTTACTAGTAACAGAAAATGATCTCTGTATATACTACAGTGCTTTTTTGAGGTGAAAAAAAACATCTCCAAGAGAATGATAACAAGCCATGCCTTGGCTCACCAGAAGATACAGACCTCAGAGGAGTTGTCTGAGCAGTGCTGGGTTAAGATGAAAGTGAAATGATTGTTCAGTAGTACCACAAAATGTTTCATGTTTGATATTCCATCAATCTCCTAGGAGAGTATAATATGGATGACCTTCTCTTGTTTAAAATCCTTGTCAATACATTCTTATGCATTCTTTGTGTTTCCTTTAGAGGAAATAGAAATGTCTTTCCTACCTATTTTGTACAACGAAAACCCCTTTGTTGAAAGGACACTGATTCCTTATAGGGAGGAAGACCCTCACTTGAACCATACCTTTAATTGATTTTGCCCTGGGACTCTAGAGTGAGGGAGGAAGATGTAAAGAGACAGAAACAATGAGAAAAAAAGGTGCATCCACCAGTAAGTCCATACTTTGACTCTTTTTGGAAACTGGGGGAAAAAATTGGGACATTTGCCCATCTCCAGTCTTGTGATACCTGTCACATTCTTCAGGGTTTTTCAAAGATCACTGACCAAGACTTAGCAATCAACATCTTCAAGCTCTTTCACTATTCTAGGGTTTAGTTCATCCAGGCCTAGAAACTTAAAAGCACTGAGGACAGACAGATACTCTTACTGCCCTCATTTATCTCAGACTGCAGTTCCCTGTTAACCATTTTTTCCCTGCCCTTTCTAGTCTGAAGCTCTTTCTCCTTAACAGAGGACACTGAAGCAGAACAAGATTTCAATAATTCTGCCTTCTTCCCATTATCCGTTATTGTCATTCCATCCACTATACAATAAGTCTTTTATCTTCTTTGGTTAACATTCATGTCAAAGTCAACTGATTCTGGTCTTTAACACTCCTGACATTCTTACAAGACTATGCTGCATTTTTTATGCTCACTCTCTCTTCCATCTTTGGTACATTTTTTTGAACCTGAGTTGCTTTGATGAACTACCTGTGCAGACACATTGGTCTCTTTATACCACTCCTTTGCTTTGTTTTTAGAATCTTTTGTATAGGTGTTGTCAGAATTTCAGTCTTGAGAAATTTCCATTCCTCTTAATTTCCATATAAAATGGAATCTAGCCTGCCTTTTTATTTTTTGAATTCTTTAAAATCTTTCCTAAAACCTAAGGCACAAAACAGACTGTGCTAAACTATTCTCTATGTTGGATTATCAGACATCATGCTATTTTCTTCCCAAGTTTCCCATCATTTCCATCAGAGATCCAAAATAGCAATTTTCCCTTGTAGCATCTGAAGGTTGAAAGCATCCACAAAACAGTTCAAGAATTTCTGAGCTTTTCTGCTTTCATCACTAGGAAACCATCAGCAAGTGTTCAGATAGTTGAAGTTTCCCATTATTTTCCATATCTTTCCTCTGCACCAGTTTTACATTTCCTGGAACACATCATTTTAATTCTTCCTCTTGACTAGATAATTAGGATATCCAACCACTTTCATTCTCCTTCCATTGATCCTCACTCAAATACTCTCCCCCATGCCACTCTGATTGATGGTGACAACCTTTACCAGGCCACTGCATCAAAAAGGCCCTATCTACCATATTCCACTTCATTCTGTCCATCTCTTCCTTGCTGCCTTCCCTCCTTCCCCCAAGTACGATCAACTCTACTAGTCTTGTTGAGTGTTGTTGTTGTTCAGTAGTGTCTGATTCTTTGTGACCCCATTTGGGTTTGGTTTGGTTTTGTTTTTTAGCAAAGGTACTAGAGAGATTTACCATTTCCTTTTCTAGCTCATTTTATAGATAAAAAAACTGAAACAAACGGAATAAAGTGACTTACCCAGGGTCATAAAGCTCATAAGTGTCTAACGCCAGATTTGAACTCAGGAAGATGAGAATTCCTGACTTCAGGCCCAGCACTCTATCCATTGTACCACTTAGTTGCCCCATTGTTCTTCAGTAGGGCATATCAATATATTAGGCAGCTAGGTAGTACAGTGACTCTCAGAGCTCTTTGCTTGTAGTCGGGAAGACTCAAGTTCAAATCCAACCTCAGAAACTTCCTAGCTGTAGGAGCCTGGGTAAATAGCTCAATTCCCTCAACTATAAAATGGGGGTCATAATTGCAACTACCTCCCAAGCTTGTGAAGATCAGATGAGATATTTGTAAAATGCAGTAGGCATTTAATAAATCTTTCTTTCTTTCTTTCCTTTGGACCCACTCACCATCCCTGTAATTTTTCTGGCCCAAAGTTCTCCTGCACTCTACTTTGTGTATTGTCTCCCCAATTAGAATGTAAGTTCATTATGAACAGAAGGGGTCTTTGTTTTGGTATTTCTGTACTTAACATAGTTCTTGGCATATAAAATCTGCTTAATAAATATTTTTTTTTCATTCACTCATGCTTCTACCCAGGAATATATCTACTTGATACATAACAATGCTCCACTGTCCCATTAATCTAATTCTTTTCAATAGGGAAGTATAGCTGAAGCAAGCTTGTCTTATTCATGTGCCCCTGAACTTTTCACAAAATATTCTTTATCAAAAATGCAGCAGGTTCAGGAAGGTTCCCCCTGAAAGTAACAAATTGGCAAAAAGGTAATTAATTGTTGCAGGCGATGAGACATTCAAGAAATAAGAAACTGGACTGCTTTTTGGTGACATGCCAGAGTGGCCTTCCAAAGGGACAAGGGCAGTGTAGCTTTAATAATATCACTTCTATTCCCAATTTCTACTTTTGGGTTCAAAATAGTGATAACAACCAGTATACCGATGGAGAGTACTTTTGTCCACTGAGTAAAGGACTGACTCTGTCTCTCTCTCTCTCTCCATTTCTCCGTCTCCTCCTCCCTCTTTCTCCTCTTCTCCATTCTTCTCTTCAGTCTCCTCTTCAATCCTACCCCCCAGGTACCCACTGATCAGAGCTAACAACTTAGAAAATCTAGAAATTCCTAGTGAGGTCAGTGCCATGGTCACCTAGATGGGACACTTACCATAAGAAGCCTGGAGGAGGACATATTTCCCAGAGGAAGATGTCCACAGATTGTGAAAAATCATGCCCAACATACATAGCATAGATGGTGAGCTTGCTGTATGGTCGGAGAACCTTGGAGGTCCTTGAAGGAAGCAAAAGGAGATGTCAGAGGTAACAGAGGTGAACTTGGACTTAAGAACCTCCATTTAAGAAGGGGGATTCTGGGAAGATGTAGGAGTAGGTCAGAAAATTTCAAGCTCTCTAGATTTCCTCCACAAATAAGAGAAAATAGCATCTTAGGGTGAACTGGAGTGGTGAAAAAAGCCCATGAAAGACCCCAGGATGGAGGTTCCACCTGAGTAAAGTGCAAACATCTGCAGGCTATCTCCACTGCTGGGGGCAGCTGAGTTGTGGGGGAGGTAGCCTCAACCACAGGAATTCTCACCTCACAGACAGTATGGGGGTCAGACATTTGAGCACAGAAAGATTGAAAGACCCCCTGCTGCTGAGGGAAGCCAGGTCCAGCTGTGCTAGTGAGACAAAGTCCTAGACTGTGATTGAAGGCAAGAAGGAACCAGCACACATCCAGTGAGTGCAAAAGCTATGGAGTGGTATGTTGACGGGCACTTACAGGAGAGCCAAGTTCTTGGTTACAGCCACTGGAGGGTTCTCCAGCATAGTGTGACTGGGGATCCTAGCTGTGGCTTGGAAGGGTAAAAGAGTGTTGAGATTGGGTCCCAGGCAAAGCTCAGAAAATAACAGTAAGAAGGACCTGAGGCCAGAGGCACTATCTTCCACACCCCAGGACTGATTATAATCTTAAACTGCTAAAAATTTTAAAAATAAAATAAACATGGGCAAACAAAGAATAAAGAACCCAACCACAGACAGCTACTATGGGAACAGAGAAGACTAGGGTTCATTTTCAGAGGAGGATATTGAAGCAAAAAAAATCTCTTCTACCTCAAAGGGTAACATCAAATGATCACCTGCTGAAAAAGAGTTCTTGGAAGAACTTTCAAAGGACTTTAGAAGTCAAATAAGAGAGACTGAGGAAAAATTAGAAAAAAAAATAAGAACAATCCAAAAAACCCAAGAAAATTATGAAAAGAAAGTTAACCAACTGGAAAACGAGATCCAGAATCTTAAGGAAGAAAACAACTCCTTGAAAACTAGAATTGGGCAAGGGGAAGCAAATGGCATTACAAGATTCCAAGAAATAATAAAACAAAATAAACTGAATTTTAAAAATAGAAGAGAATGTGAAATACCTCACAGGAAAACCAACTGATCAAGAAGAGAAAAAATAAGATCAATCGAGCTACCTGAAAGCTAAAATAAAAAAAAAAAATCTTGATACAATATAAGAATAATTAAAGCAAATTGCCCTGAAGTTTTAGAACAAGAGGGGAAAGTAGAAATAGAAAAAAAAAATTCACTGATCACCACCTGAAAGAGATCCCAGGATGAAAACCTACTGGAATATCATAGCCAAATTCCAAAACCCCCAGCTTAAGGAGAAAATATTATGAGCAACATGAAAAACCAATTCATATACTGCAGAGCCACACTTAGAATTACACAAGACTATAGGTCTTGGAACACTATATATGGAAGAGCAAAAGAACTGGGGTTGCAGCCCAAAATAATTTACCCAGTGAAGTGAAGAATAATCTGGAATGGAAAAAAAAAATGAACATTCAATGACTTGACAGATCTTCAGGATTTTGTCTCAAAAAGACTAGAATTTAATAAAAAATTTGACAGATAAGATCCAGGAGAAATATAACGTAAATATCCAAGAACAATTACAAGAGATTCAATAAGACGAACTGTTTACCTTTTATATGGAAATGTAAACCATATGCTTAAGATTGTCATTAGTTATTGGGCAATCCAAAAGAAAGATTGGGGAGGAGCTAAGTATGATATGGTGATTCTAAAAAGCAAAACTGTGTAGGAAAAGGTAAAAAGAATACTCATCTCATACAAATGAGGTACAAGAGGACAGAACTGATAGAGAGGAATCAGTCTCTCTGATACAGGGATGGAACCCTACTCATTAGATCTAAGTTAAAGAGGGAAATAATATACATCTAAAAGGATATATAAGTCTTCTAAATTCATAAAGAAATAAGAAGGTAAGGGAAAAGAATGGAGGGGATATAGAAGGGTGTGTAGATTAAGATTTAGGAGGGTGGGGGAAGAAGAAAAGGGAGATGCTCTTAGAGAAGTGAGTAGAATAAGGGAAATAAAGGTAAGGGGAGAGTATAAAGGAGAGATTCTTTAAAAGGGTATGAATTAGGGGGATAATGGTTAGAGGTTAACTAGAAAATGGATAGGGTAAAAAGAGGCTGAGAAGGACAACAGTGAGGAAAAGTAGGATGGAGTGTAATATACAAATAGTAATTATACTTTTGAATGTGAATGGGATTATTTCATCCATAAAATAGAAATGGATAGCAGATGGAATTAAAAATCAGAATCTGACAATGTGCTGCTTACAAGAAATACATTTAAAAATGAGAGATACACATGGAGTTAAATTAAAGGACTGGAGTAGAATGCCTCAGTCAATGCAAAAAAACAGGGATAGTAATCATGATATCAGACAAAATCAAAACTAAAATAGATTTAATTAAAAGAGATAAACAGGGAAACTACATCATGATAAAAGGTACCATAGGTAATGAAGCAATATCAATACTAAATTTACATGCACCAAATACTATGGCATCTAAATTTTTAAAAGAAAAGTTAAATGAATGGGGGACTTTAATCTTCACTTCTCAGAACTAGACAAATCTACAAAAAAAGTAAATAAAGAATAAAGAAATAAGTTACGGAAATGAATAGAAGTGTAGACAAGTTAGATGTGATAGATTGAATAGAAATAGAAAGGAATACATATTTTTCTCAACAGTACATGATACCTTTACAAAAATTGACCATATATTAGGGCGCAAAAATTTTATAGTTAAAAGCAGAAAAGCAGACATATTAAATGCTTCCTTTATAGACCAGTATGCAATAAAAATTATATTTAGTGAGGGACTATGGAAACATAGGGAAAAAAACTAATTGGAGACTAAACAATCTAATCTTAAAAAATGTATGGTTTAAAGGACAAAATGATATAAACAATCAGTAATTTCATTGAAGAAAATGACAATAATAAAACAGCATATCAAAACCTATGAGATATAGCAAAAACAGTAATAAGTGGAAAATTTATATCTCTAAATGCTTATATCAATAAAAAAGAAAAAGAGTAGAGTGAAGAACTGGGTATGCAATAAAAAAACTAGAAAAAGAATAAATTTTAAATCACCAATTAAACACTAAATTGGAAATCCTAAAAATTATAAGTGAAATCAATAAAACTGAGTGTAAGAAAACCATTCAATTAATAAATAAAACTTGGAGTTGATATTACAAAAAAAATCAATAAAATACATAAACTATTGGTTAATATGATTTTTTTAAAAAGAGAAGAATATCAAATTACTAGCATCAAAAATGAAAAGGATGAATATACCACTAAAGAAGATTAAATCAAAGCAATTATTATTATTTATTATATAATTTAATATTATTATTACTATAAAGCAAAGGAGTTATTTTGCTCAATTAGATGCTGATAAATTTAATGACAAGTGAAGGAAGAATATTTACAAAAATACAAACTATAGAAATTAGCAGTAGAGGAAACAGAATATCTAAATAGACCTATTTTAGAAAAAGAAATTGAACAGGACATAAAGGAGCTTCCTAAGAAAAAAGGACCAGGGCCAGATGGATTTGCAAGTAAATTTATCAAACATTTAAAGACCAAATAATTCATTATTAAATGGATCATTTGGAATAATAGACAAAAAAGAAGTCCTACCAAATTTCTTTTGTGAAACAAATATGATACTGACACCTAAACCAGGAAAAATTAAAAACGGAGAAAAAATTATACACTAATTTCATTAATGAATATGGATGCAAAACCCTAAATAAAATACTAGCTAAAAGATTACAATAATATATTACAAATGTAGAGATGGTTTAATGTAATTACTTATATCAGTAATAGAAGTAAATCATATGATAATATCAATAGATGCAGAAAAAACATTTGATAAAGTACAACACTCATTTCTCTTAAAAACACTTAAAAGTATAGGCATAAATGGACTTTCCCTTAAATTGATAAAAAGCATTTACCTAAAGCCATTATCAAGCATTATGATCAGGTGTGAAACAAGGATGCCCATTGTTACATATTATTCAATATCATACTGAAAATCCTAGCAGTAGCAATAAGAGAAGAAAAAGAAATAGAAAAATCAGAATAGGGAATGAGGTAATAAAAGTATGTATTTTTGCAGATGCTATGAGGATATACTCGGAAAATCCTAAAGGCTCAACCAAAAAATTAATTAAATAATTAATGATTTCAGCAATGTAGCAGGATATAAAGCAAACCCATATAAATCATCAGCATTTCTATATAATACAAACAGGATACTGCAGGAAGAAATTGCTAGAGATACCGCATTTAAAATAATTCTAGACAGTATAAAATACCTACGAATACACCTACCAAAACAAACCCAGGTTCTATATGAAGAAAATTACAAAAAATTTGTTAACAAATAAAATCAGATTTAAATAAATGAAATATTCATTGTTCATGGATAGGCAGGGTCAACATAATAAAAATTACAATTTTACCAAAATTAATCTATATATTCAATGCCATTCCAATCAAATTATTTTATGGAGCTAGAAAAAAATAATTACAAAATTCATTTAGAAGAACAAAATGTCAAGAACATCAAAGGAACCAATGGGAAAAAAATGTAAAGGAAGGAGGTTTAGCAGGATCAGATCTTAAACTATGTTATAGTTTAATTATCAAAACTATCTGGTACTGACTAAGAAACAGAAAGGTAGGTCAGTGAAACAGAGTAGATATACAGTCTCCAGCAGCAAATGAATATAGTTACCCAGGGTCTGACAAGTGTAAAGACTTAAGTTTTTGGAATGAGAATCCATTATTTAGTAAAAATTGTTGGGAAAGATAGAAAGTAGTCTGGTAAAAATTGGGCTTGGACCAATATCTTATATCATTTACCAAGATAAGGTCTAAAGGATATTTGACATAGATATAAAGTGAGATATTATAAGAAAATTTGAAGAACATGGAACATATTACCTATCAGATTTAAGGATAGGTGAGCAATTTATGAACAAACAAGAGATAGAGGGTGTTGTGAGATGTAAAATAGATAATTATGGTTACATTAAATGAAAAAAAAATTGTACAAATAAAACAAATTTAGCCAAGATCAGAAGGAAAGCAGAAAACTGGGGGTAGGGGGATTTATAAATAGCTCCTCAGATAAAGGTCTCATTTCTCAAATATGTAAAGAACTTTCTCAAATCTATAAGAATACAAGTCATTCCCCAATTGATAAACAGTCAAAGGATATGAACAGGCAATTTTATGATGAAGAAATCAAAACAATTTATAGTCATATGAAAAAAATGCTTTAAATAATTCCTGAGAAATGCAAATGAAAACAACCTTAAGATAGCATTTTATACCAATCATATTGGCTAAAATGATAGAAAGTGAAAGTAACAAATATTGGAGGGGTTGTGGAAATATTGGGACCTTAATTAATTGTTGGTGGATCTGTGAGCAGATCCAAGCATTTAGGAGAGAGATTTGTCCAAAGAGTTATTCAACTGCCTGTACCCTTTGACCCAATAAAACTACTATTAGGTTGGTTTCTCAAGAGGATTAGGGAAAATGGAAAAGATTCTACATTTCCTAAAATATTTATAGAAACTGTCTTTGTGGTGGCAAAGAACTGGAAATTGTGGGGATGCTCATCAACTGGGGAATGGCTAAACATATTACGGTATATATTCATGATGGAATATTACTTTGCTACATAAGACATGATGAGGTCAATGATTTTAGGAAAGCATGGAGAGAAATTCACGAAGTAATGAAGAGTGAATTGAGTAGAACCATGAAAACATGTAACATAGTAGTATAGTTTTAAGAACACCTTGGAGCAACCAAGTCATTCTGAGTATAATATTTACCAAATTAACCTCAAAGATCCTAGGAAGGAAAGTGCTGATTGAATCCAGAAAGGAATATTGCTGTGGAGTAGGAAATAAAGAGCAGATTGATTCAGAAAAACATGGAAAGACTTGGAGCTATGAAGGAAGATGCTATTCACCTTCGGAGAAACAGATGATAGGAGGAAATAAATATGTATGTATGTGAATTTATATGTGTGTGTGTGTATATATGTATGTGTGTGTATTATATATGTTAATAGATACCTATGTATGTGTATATATTCACACTTAATTGTAGCCCTTTTTGGTGGGGGAGGAGGAGGGAGGAGGGAAGGGAAAAAAATAAAAAGTGCATAACAGAAAAGAAAAGAAAACCAACAAGGAAGCAAAGAAAAGCTGGCAGCTTTGGAAACAATGTGTAGTATTTATTATACAGGTTTTCTTGAAATGGAAATTTATTGTTTCATATTGAATCCTCTCTTACTGTCTGCTGTGTATGTGGCAACTTTTTCTTTTCTCATTTTGTATTTAAATGTAAAATAACTTTTTTTAAAAAAGAAAGTATACAGTAAAACACACACAAGAAAAAAAAAAGAACCTCCATTTAAGAAGGGCACCCAGGTCAGCTGTCTCTTCATTTCCCACCATGCTGCACACCTACTGACTTTTCCATCGTGCCCTTGCCTTTGTCGTCTTCCTCCCCTTTCTTTTCAGTGTTGCCTTCCCCATTAGAAGGCAAGTTTCTTGAGGTCAGGGACTTTCTTTTTGCATATATACACATACACACACATAAATATACATATATATTTGTGTATGTGTATATGTGTGTGTGTGTGTGTGTGTGTGTGTGTGTGTGTGTGTGTGTGTTTCTATCACTTAGCACAGTATCTGGCCCGTAGTAAGCACTTACAAAACTCTTGAGTTGTCAACTGTCTTTTTCGGAGGCAGAGTCAGGTTGTCATTTTTCTATGAGATGAGACTGAATTTTCCTCATTTTGGGACTCAATATTGAGAAGGAGGGAGAAATGATTGATAACTCTTCTTCAAAAATTACCTCTGGAGGAATCAAGTCAATTCAAGCCAACAAGTATTTATTAAGCACCTACTGGGTGCCAGTTACTGTGCCAAACACCAGATTTAAAAAACAAACAAACAAACAAAAACCAAGAAAACAATCCCTGCTTTCAAGTTCACAGTCTACTGGGGAAGTGTATTTCTTTAATGAATTGGTGGAATGCCAACTGTTTGGAAAGTTGTTTTTAAGACTTCGTTTTTTTAAACTCTAATTTCATGCAGTAAATGTACTTTATTCTGTAACACAAATGTGTTTTCTTTTTATCTCACGGGAAGTTGGGAAAGAGATAAGAATCTGAATGGGAAATGGGAGCAAAAAACAATTAAAAAAATAAACTTGTAAAATACTGTATGTGAATTATTTTAAAGTTTAAACCCTCATCCAAGATGAGAAGAAACTGGGCTAAAGCATTAGAAGGCAGGGATCCATAAGTCTCCTAGTTATTGGTATTTAATCTCTGTTTCCTACTTCAGAGTCCACATTAAGGGGGTAGGTGCATCAGCCTAGGGGAACTAGACCATATCAGGTACCCTTCTCACACATGAGCTTACAATACCTACCTATCTAACCCAGCTACATGTGACACTTTTACCAGGGACCAAAACCTGCATTTAAAGAGGGATCTCAGCTCAAAACCTCTCATTTCTCACCTGGTTGCACTACTTTGGGACTTCTCTGACTTCTCTATCAGGCTCCTCATGTTAAATCCCTTCCCCAGTCATCCTTCCACCATATCCTCTGGATTTTCAAGTTCCTTTTTGTGCTATCTTCCCCCATTAGATTATAAGCACCTTGCGGGCAGGGGCAATCTATTTTCTTATTTGTAGCTCTAATGCTTAGCACTGTACCTAGCAAAAAGCAGCTGCTCAATAAATGTTTACTGACTGACTGTTAAGGGATGTGGAACAGTTAGGTGGCTTAATGAATACAGCACCACCCCTGGAGTCAGGAGGGCCTGAGTACAAATCCAGCCTCAGACACTTGACCCTTATTAGCTGTGTGACCTTGGGCAAGTCACTTAACCCCAATTGCCTTGCCTTGCCCCCTCTGAAAAAATCTTACTATGTACCAAGTATCATTGTACCAGGGCTAGGTCCTTTCTTAGGTCCTTATGGTTGAGTGGCATAATCTTTCTGAGCTATAGAATTCCTGGTTCTCTATCATCTTCTGGAGCACTAATACAAGCACCCACATCTTGGTGATGATCACAGGCTACATTGGCACTGGCAACAGTTTGAGGCTGAATTGCTCAAGGTGTATTTCTACACAGAAAAACTGGGAAGCCTACTTCTGGGAGAATCCTGAGGATATATAATTGACATTAAGAGGCTTAGCGGAACTGGAATTCTAATCACTGGTTCCCTCACCATGAAAGACACACAGAAGATGCAGATTTGTCTAAAAAAGGTTCCCCAAGCCATTCAGGGTACCTTGGAACCTTGATCTTCTGGCTTTGAGAGAATGAGTCAGAGCTTACCCCTTGTATCGGGTGTCCCAAAAATCTCAGTGCAGTTCAGCCTTAGTAGTTTAAAACTGCGCTAAGACTTTTGGCACAACTCATATCGAGAAAAAGTATCACCTCCTTATTTAGTTTCTTATTGGTAGTCATGCTTTTCAATTGGCCTTGAAGATTTTTGGAACACTAACCAGGACACATATGGCCCAGCCTATGGGCAGTTTTTTAAGCATCGCAGCCTTGGTACACATTCTAGACCTTCAGTGGCTCCTGAAGAAGGTGGCTGCTGTTCGAGGCAAAATCTATAAGGGACAGATTTTTATAGTTAGCCTCTGATCTATACAATCAGTGACCTCAAATGGCAATAATAACCTCAGGGTCAGTGCTTTGCCTGATTTAGTTACTCATAATCATCCTAAGAATGTCCTTGGAAAGAAGCTAAATTTATCATAGAGTATTTGTTCATTAGGAACGGAGGTAGTAGGGGAGATGAAAACAGATTAAAAAAAGTCTTTCTCAAAAGTTACAAAGAAAGAAAAAACTTTTGAAATTTTAGTATGCAAACATTGAGGTGACAAATACCTATACTTCAGAGAAAACTCAGCTCTTAGCATGCAAGCAGAAAGAGTTGCCCAGAATACAGAATACAAATTTGCATTCTGCTTGGGAAAGGCAATCTTTCAAATGGGAGTTTCATGTGCAGTTTCTGTATACAATAACTAATAAATGCATGGGCTTGTTTAGCCCATCACAACTTCCCTCCCACAGGTTGAAATTAATGCATGATGATTTATGCATATTTGTCACAAGGGTTTTGTTTCATCTTTTTTGAGGACAAGGAGGTGAGATAAAGAAAAAAAAGACTTTTTTTAAATTAAAAAAGTTATTTAAAAAGAAATGCATATATAGTAGCACCTCAAATAGTGAGGTAAGTCAACAGCAGTCAAAATAAAGGAGGGACTGACTAATGAAAAGGTCATAAAGGGACAAGGGAACTTCCTGACTGTCTTCCTATGTCCCAATTGCCAATCAGATACATGGAAGCCATTTTGCCCTCCCTTCATTTTTAACTTAAAATAATTTTGATTCCTTCCCTTCTCCCTACCCCCCCCCCACTTTCATCAATATGATAAATATACCATGATTAGTTTAATTTTTGAAGTTTAAACTTGGCAATCTATACCTAACACAATTAATTCTGGACAGGGCTCTGGTTATTCATTCAACAATCAACAACTATTTATTCAGGAGTTAATCTTTTCAAAACACAGTTCAAGGCTTCAGTAAGGAGTGGAAAAATTAATACCTAGTAGCACCTTGTTTTATGTATTTTCAACAGTCCAGGTCAGAATTTCTCTCTGACTCAGGAGATCTGACCAGCAGCAGCTTCAATGTTTAATGAATAAAAATGCGAAGATAAATAATATGGAATATTTGTCCTCCAGGAGCTTACCCTCAAATAGTCAATTCTAACTCCAAGCCTATGTAATCTCTAGAGACATTAGAGAACCTGAAAGAAATTTAGATAGAAAACTGGGATGGGGGAAGATGAGGGAGGGAGGAAATTCTGCCTTCTACTCCTGCTTGACAAATAGCAACTCATCCCACATCCCTTCTTTGCATCTTCTCTGGGGTCTGCAATTTGTCCTCTGGGGGAAATATCTGTCTTCAAACTGAGCACTTGGTAATGGATACAACCCTGGGTCTAGAGTCAAGACTCATCTTATTCATCAGATGCTTACTAGCAGTGTATCCCTGGGCAAGTCACTGAACTCTGTTTGCTTCAGCTTCCTCATCTATAAAATGAACTGGAGAAGGAAATGGCAAATCACTCCAGTATCTCTACCAAAAATAAGCACCCCAAATGGGGTCACAGAAAGTTAGACATGACTAAAAAACAACTAAACAACAACTTCCCTCAATCAGGTACAACACAGTTCAGAGGCAGGAAAAATGATCCTGGCTTAGCAGAGGAGAGAGGGCTAAAAAGATACATTATCTCTGGCTTAGGGCATAACTACACCCCTCATCCATCTATCCATTCACCCTTTCACTTAACATAACCCCCTTCCCACAAACTGCTGATGATCTATTTGTTTTAAGGGCTTTGTTTTTCTTTCCCCTGCCCTTGGGAAAGGAAAACAAATAAATGCTTGTTCATTTAAAAATTTAATGACAAAATAAAATTGCTTATCATCTATTAGGAGATTGAGAGAATGGAGAAATGAGATAAGGACAAAACGTCTGCTAATATTTTCTCTCATCCTTCTCAATATTCCTCTCCTGCAGACTCTATGTGCTGCTCAGGCCTCACTCAAACTTTGTTATGCCTTCTTGATGAATACTTTGGAATTCTCACCCATTTACCCAGAGCTAATAATGAAGCATCTTCGAGATGTCCAGAGCAGAGGGTTGAGGTGAATTTGGGGGCTCCATCCTACCTTCCAGATAACCAGAATCACACAACGATATGATAATGGAATGACCATGGCCACTGGGACCAGGACAGAAAGGATGGTTTTACAAGTATTTGTTATCACCTCCTAGGCTGTTATTCACCCATAGGCCTTGTGCTAGGCACTGGGGATACACATTCGAAAATTAGGCAGTTCCTGTCTTCAAAGAATTTATGTACCACTAGCTGGCTGAGAATAAAATTATGTATTACATTCCTGCTACTGATGAAACATATCAGAGTATCCATTTTCTTATTTGCCAGTGGCTAAGAGGTATAATTTTTACACCTAAAGGATAGTAAAGAATCTTTTTATTTTATTGTTATTTTGAATGCTAAGAGGCAAAGAAAACCGACATCTCTTTTGCTCTCAGAATTACTTTCTCTGGATAGAGTATGCTGTGGCTAATAGTCATTTCTAAACTTCTTGGTGTGGCTATTTGTGACACCACATGTCATTGCCTATGTAGAATGGGATGACTTGGTCAGACCTTGAAATGATAGAGCTTTCAAATGAGTCCTCATGGTTTCTGAGAATTTAGAATCTTCTCTTACTGCAGTTGGATGCTCCTGATAGGTTAGCAGGCTGAAGGTTTGGGTTATCAAATTATAAGCTGTCTTCTGGAAACTTCTCTTTTGCCTACCACCCTTCAGATTCCCACTGGCCACTGGAAGTTTTACCAGTTCAAATATAGACTGCTAAAGCAAAGTTCCTAGAACCTTGAATTGAAGACTGAGACTGTTGTTGGTCAGATCTGTCTGGTAAGAGAGAGAATTCTGACCAGAACAGTTGAGAATGCATGAAACATCATCTTGGCCACCACTAGCTTTCTCTTCTCTGACCAGCAGGATATTCCAGTAAGAGGAGATCCCAAAGTCATAACTGGCCGGCCATAAAGAGGCTTAAATTAAGTGGTCAACAAACATTTATTAAATGCCTATTATGTTCCAGACACTGCGCCTTAAGTATGACTGGGGCAAATTCAGTTTGAGTAATTGGGGAGGTGAGAAGGGAGAGGAGAGGGTAATTCTGGAGCAGATATCAACCTCATTCTCACCAGCAGGTGCAATTGCTGTAGCAGGAGCCACTCCATTTCCTCTGAGTCTGTTTTTCCTATATGGAGGAGGTAGGTCCATGACCAAGAATCCCTGGGAGTGGTAGCTGGGATCTGAATCTGTACCCCTGAGAACTGACATACTGCTCCATGATACCTCCATAGAGATAGCCCTGCCAAACTCAATTGTCCAGGGAAAGTCCTATTTTCCCTATGCTAGAAATAGGTCTGAGAAGTCCTTGTTTCTGAGTGGAGAGCCCACATTTAGGTTTTTCTGCTCTAGTCAACATTATGTCTTTTACACCGCCCATGGTTTGGTGGCATAGCCCTGGGAAGGTAATCTTCTACTCTGACAAGAGGAAGTTTAGTCCAGTGAAATAAAGTCGGAGAACCTGGGTTCAAATTTCGTCTCTGATGTTTACTGCCCATGTACCCTTGCATATCAGTTTCAGTTCTAAGAATCTGGTCAGGATACATGGTCAGTGACAATGATGAAATGGTTCAAGATGCTGGATGTGATGTTTATGACTGGTGTATGGTGGGCAACCAGGGTAAATGCTTAACAACTGACTTGAGAGGAAGTGAGGAATGGAGCCACAACACACTCTCAAGTTTAATTTGTGTTATAAACATTTTCCCCATCACTTTCTTAAGTCTAGACAATCAACAAAATAATCAAGCACTGAGTTGTAGCATTTTTGTATTTCTGAGGTGTAAATGTTCTCACCCAAATGAGTAAAATTTAACTCTGGTATTTAGAGCACCTCCAACATACCCCTTCCCAACCCCTCCCAGGTTGCTGTGTGAGAAAGCACTATGTCTCAAGATCTTATAAAGAGAGACAGACAACCAGCCTCCCTAGAGAAAGAGAGACAGGTAGAAACAGAGGGGAAAAAAAGCTACTATTTAACATCATCATCTTCCTCAATTTCCCAGACAATTTTTATGGATACCCCTGTGGAAAATGTTAACATTAAAAGTAAAAGGGAAGATTCTATAGAATTTCTATTTTCTAAAATCTGGAGACAATTTGTACTTTTAAAAAAATTTAAAGGAATAAACCTTAAAAAAAAAAAACCTATCGATTTATAACAATGAGAGTTGTCCAACAGAAGAATGGTTTATGTTGGGAGTAAGCAAGCTCCTTCCCTGCCTGTCAGTGTTCAGGGGGAGTTTAAAGGTTTGACTAGATGATCTCTCATATGCCCAAGACTCTCAGATTTCAGGATGTGGTAAACACTGTCCTAGATACTGAGGAAAAAAAAAAAGAAAAGAAAAGCTAGGGAATAGAATTCATGGTCCCTGTCTTGCACTAACAACATTATCAGTTGAGACAAACCTAACATATGAAAAAAGAGATAGAGGACATGTAAATTTTTTTTAAAAGATGTGGAAATATAAATTAGGTGTGTCTGTATAAAGAGCCCTGGTTAGCAGAAAGGAAGTTGTAACAAATTAAGACTTTGCTTATACTTCTATTGTTGTGACTGATTATTAGCTTGAAGTAAAATTAATATTTTTTCACTGATGTCACTAATGTCAAGGAGTATATAGGCTAAGGCCTCTCTGCTTTTCTGGCCTCAGCCTTTTTTTCTTAATTTCTTAATTTTTACAAGCATCTCCTCCTCTCCCTCTCTCTCCTTCCCACTGTCTTTCCTCCACAGTGAACAACTGTTTTAAAAGAAAAACAAACCCCTCATAACAAATATGCATAGTCTAGCAAAACCGGTTCCTATACAGGCCATGTTAAAAATATGTGTCTCTTTCTGCATTTTAAACCCATCAAATGAGATGTTTGTAAGGGACTAAGCATAGTGCTTAGAACATAATGTGAACTTAATAAATGCTTGTCATCATCCCTTCCCCTCATCAAATCTCTACAAGGAAGTCTTGTAGACTTTCATCTTCAGTTCTCCAGACTCCTGGTTAACCATTGCATTAGCCAGAGTTCCAGAAAGTCTTTTGAAGTTGTTTTTCTCTATAATGTTATTGCCAATTATACAAATTGTTCTCCTATTTTTGCTCACTTTACTGTGCATCAGTTCAAAGAAATCCTTCCAGTTTCTTCTGAAACTGGCTGTTCCATCACATCTTCTATCACAGTACTTTTCCATTGCATTCACATACCATAATTTGGTTGGCTATTTCCCAACTCTTAGTTTCCAGTTTTTTGGCTACTACAACCAAAGCTGTTATAAATATTTTTGAACACATTGAAACTTTTCCTCTTTCTTTGATCTCCTTGGGATATTGACCTGATCGTGGCATAGCTGGGTCAAGGCTATGCACAGTTTAGTAACTTTAGGGGCATAGTACCACATTGATTTTCTGACTGGCTAAGCCAATTTGTAGCTCCAGTAAACTTTCACTAGCGTGCCTGTTTTCCCATAACCCCATCAACATTTGTAACTTCTCTTTTTGTCATCTTTGTCTATTATGACATCTTTGTCTAAATTATGAGGTAAAACGTTAGAATCACTTCAATTTGTATTTCTCTAATCACTAGTTATAAGTGGAGCATTTTTTCACATGGTTGTTGATAGTTAGAATGACCTCTGAAAAGAGACTTTTCATATCCCAAGACTGAGTAGGAAGCTGTCTCTTATTTTAATTGATGCAGAACTCCACTCTATTCCACCCTGCTTTGATGAGGCAGGAGAGTAACCAAAGAACCACTCAGGGGTTGCTGCACCATACCAAAATACCAAATCTTTTCACTACTAGGTCACCACATAGACATAAGTAGAGCCTAAAGATGTCTGAGCATTCTCCATGGCATTAATGGCTTTTGTTGTATAAGTATAAGCAGATCTTTGATGCATATATTTCCTTATTATTCTTTCTTACTTCTGGGGACATTAACTTTGGGATTTTAGCTCCAACATATGCATAAATATGGGCCCTTGTCCACAGAATCACAGATTTAAAACTGAAAAAGACCATCAGAGATCATCTAATCCCACCCTTTCAGTTTATATGTTAAAAAACCCAAGTTCTGTACAGTCTAATTTGGCTTTTCCAGGCTTACACAGATAGCAAATAGCAGACCAAGATCTGAACCAAGGTTCTCTAACTCCAGTTCCAACACTCTTTCCATGCTGTTGCTAGTAAGTGCTGAATAGAAGTTTATTGTATTGAGTAAGTCCAAAACTGAAGCTATAAAAACATGATTCCTGTCCCTGAAGCAGTATGGGATAGTGGAAAGAGCACTGGATGCAAATTTGCTTCTAACTCCTACTACTCTGGGAGAGTCACTTAACTTCTAGGGTCTCAGTTTTTTCACCTATCAAGGGGTTAGACCAGATGACTCAGATCCCCTCCAATTCTGGGTCTATCTGGTCTCTGGTCTATGATCCTGTGACCTTGGGCAAATAAATTAGCTTTCATGGATCCCAGTTTGCACAATTACAAAGTGAGGAGGTTAGATGGCCAACTTTTGAGGAAGATAGGTGGTACAGTAGATAAAGTGCTGAGACTAGAATCAAAAAGACTTGAGTTCAAATCCAGCCTCAGACACTTATTAGCAGTGTGACCCTAGGGAAATCACTTAACTTCCTTCTGCCTCAGTTTTCTCAACTGTAAAGTTATCTAGAGAAGAAAATGGCAAACTACTCCATTATCTTAGTCAAGATAATGTGACTCAAATGGGGTCACAAATAAAAAAATAACTCAACAATAACACAGTATTTCATAAAGGCTTATTCTCTTTCCTTCCCCTTCTGCGGTCCCTTCCTGTTCTACATCTATGACCCTATGAAATTACTTTTTATTGTCAGCATTGTAATAGGCAAGTGTGACAATGCATAGATGTGAACTAGTAATATAATAATATAAGAAGGAATGCTACCTTAGGTCATTCATAGATTTTTGAATCTGAACAATTGGGAAAATGACTAAAAAACAAGGAACCTCTGCAAAAGAAGGAGCACACAGTAGGTCCTTATTGAATGCTTATTGACTAATTGATTGGTTGAAGGGTATATGATAAGAGAAGGAGGGGAACTTCAGGCCTGGCTGAATTTGATGAACTAAAAATATTAAATATATTAATATAAATTTAAAATAATGCAATATAAATGTAACTAGTGTTTTAAATCAGTGCTTTATCTACTGTACCACCTAACTTCCTCAGAAGACATCTAGTCAATCCTAGAATTCTTCATTTTGTAATAATGGAAACTTGGATCCAGGAAGGCTAATTTATTTGCCCAAGGTCATGTATCCTATGTAGAAAGGAAGAAAAAGACTGCTAGAAAATAATGTAATATAAATATAATAAATATAAATAATAATATAATATTATGAAAATATAAAAAAAGGTTTCTAGAAAAGAAAAACTGGAGATATAAAGGTAACTCAGGTTTCAAGTTTGTAGCATTTGCATAAGACTCAATGTTATGTCCTTATAGGAAAGATGAAGTTGGCCATGACAGAAGAAACATTCTTGATTCCTTCTTCTACAGTTATACACATGGTTCCAGATTCTTTTCATTACTGACTTTGGGGGAAAGGGAGAAAAAGCTTTGGAAGACAAACATGCAGAGGAGTCAGTGTCTCAATGTGGCCCTGATTTCTTGGTTACCTCCATGAAGCTCAGGGGAAATTCTCCTTGGGTGAGATAGGGATTCTCTCTGGAGTAAACTAAGATTTTTTTGCTCCCGGTGGGAGATCTCATTTACTCTGTTCATTTTCTGGCATATTCTGATCCTGAATAATTTCACTGATTTCCATTTGCTATGTATTCAGATAAATGGATTTGCTCACCACTCAGTATTTGTTTGGGTATTTTGTATAACTAGCACTTGTAGGTAGGGAAAGTTAAGCTTAAGAACATGAGCTTGGGGTTACCCCTTTTCCCTTTAGGGGATAATGATCAAGAAAGTGCCTTTAACCTAAAAAAAAGTCATTCCCCTAGACCAACACTATTTGGGGCATCAGAGCGCTATAATTACAGTCCATTACCTTTCTGTCTCAGGGGAAATTCAAGCATCCAGCCTTATAGCTCCTTCTTCAGCTTCCCTCTAAGCAGCAATCAATGTCTCCCTTGGAGAGGGGTGGTCAAGATTCCAGAAATATCTATCAATGTCTCCTCTGAGTTGCATTTAGACAACCCATGTGGATATATAGATCTTACATGGACAACACATACCCTATGTAGAAAGAAAGGAAAGGACAACTAGAAAAAGCTTAAAGAACAAAAGACTGGAAAAAGGAATTAGAAAATAGGAAGAATAGACCTGGGAGGGGGGTGGTAAATAAGGGAACCCATAAAAGACATGTAGAGATGAAAGTTTTCCATCAATGAAACTAAATAGGGAACTTATAGGAGTTGGAGAAGGTGGAGGAGGGTCCTGTTATATATTCCTTAACCACTTCTACCATCCACAGAGCAAAGCACTCTCTAGTATATCTCTATTCAGTAGTGAATGTAAAGTGTACAGCAATATTGCTTTGATTCAGGCAGTCAGAGCCCTGTCTGTTGGTCTTTATGCTAATTTCTCTACTTGTCTTTCTTTGCTGGCCAGGGTGCTGAACTAGTGGATGTAATTAAAAGTAGGATTGTTAACCCCTTTGAATTTGTCTTTTTAAGAAAAGCAAATCCAAGAACCTGTGTCCAGGTGTTTACTCTATTACATGGGCTTAATGATAGCGACTCACCTACCTCCCAAGTTTGTGGTGAGGATCAAATGAGTTAATAAATGTAAAGTGCTTTGTAAACCTTAGGGAATTATACAAATGTGAACTATCATTATCTCTTTTCCCCTTTATAAATACTTTGACCTGTTGACAATGCCCCATTTACACAATGCTCCCTGGTAGTAAGCACCCATCACTAGAGTAAAGAAGAATTAAAACAAATTGTATACTGAGACTCCTAACATGATCCTTTGTTCATAATCTCAAGCTTAAAGTCATTACATCTACAACCCTAGAGTGAGGCAAGGTGAAAGGCTTACATACTTTTTCTAACCTGTCCCATCCATAGTCCAATAACTATGTTCAGGTTGCTGCTTCTGTTTTTTCATGATAGCGTGGCTAAGTTTTCTTTTGGTTCCCCATACACACAAATAACCTCTAACCTCTACTCTTCTGACTTGGAGATATCTGATTTCTCTATGTGTTTTTGTCTAGCTTTGAAAGAAACCTCTCCACATCTGTCATTCACAAGTATTTCTGTTTCAAACTCTCTTGAGTTTTCATTCTTTTGACTGCTTGGCATATATATTTTGGCTCTACATTTAAAGCTATTTTCTCCACAAGCAGATTTAGGTGTTTGCACAAAAGATTATTATTTTAAAAAGCCAAGGATTTAGCCAAAGACCAGAATTTACACTTAAAGGGATTGAATTTGTAGGCCACCCTGGGCCCAGTACTGTAAGCGTTCTTTAATCTTGGGCAATAAAATAGCTAGTATTTCTATAGAGCTTATTATGAGCCAGGCACTGGATATTAGGTACTATTGTTAACCTTCTCATTATACAGCTAAAGAAACTGAAGCAAACACAGGTTAAGTGACTTGCTCAGGGTCACAGAGCCACCAGTAAGCATCTGAGACCATATCTGGACTCGGGTCTTCCTGACTCCAAGCCCAGCACTACACCCACTGCACTAGCTAGCAGCTTTGATAAGGGTCATATCATACTATGTATGACTCACTTAAATCCAACTCACACAAAAGTCAAGTCTGATCACTCGTGACATCACTAGTTCTCTTCAGAAATAAAGGATGAACAATAATCATATTACATATACTGTTATGACCCAATCTCCTACAGAGTCAAGTATATATAATTAGGAGAAAGTAAATTTGTAGCCCAGAACCCTATTTCCATATTTATATAGAAGAGGTTCAAACTTGGGGGCACCTTTCAAAAATCTCTCCCTTCAAAGTAAATGAAGACATTAATCGCAAAAAAAACTACTAATAACCACATGAAAAATGCTCTAAATAACTATAAGATAAATGCAAATTAAAGCAACTTAGGTTTCACTGCACATCAGCAAACTGGAAAAGATCTAAATAATGTTGGACATGTGTGGGAAGACTATTACATTCTTGGTAGAGATCCAATCATCATTAAAAACAATTTGGATTTATATGAGAAAAGTAAATTATACTATATCTACTGTCTGGCCCAAAGATCCCATAGTTGGGTATGTATCCCAAGACAAAAGGAAAAGGTTCATATGTAATAAAATATTCATAGTCATAACAGCACTCTTTCTGATAGCAAAAACCTAGAAAGAAAATGGATGCCTATTCATCCAGGAATGGGTGAGGAAGTGTAGTATAAGAATATAATAGAATACAGTTGTGTTGTACTCAATGATAAATACGATAAATTCAGAGTAATATGGGAAGATTTGTTTAAACTAATACCAGACAAAGTAAACAGAACCAGAGAACAATATGTACAATAACTATAACAATGTAAACAAAAAACTCAACTGAAAGTCAATTAATTTGCAAGTCTGTCTTAGTCCCGGTGAACAGATGATGAAACACACTATTTTTCTTTTTGGTAGAACGGTGGGGAATTATAGGAGACTATCACATTTCAAGCTTTGCTTAAAGTTTTATTTGTTACAAAGGAAGGGAAGGGAAGTAAATAAGCATTTATTAAATTCGTGCTGTGTGCCAAGCACTTTATAAATATCTCATTCAATCTTGACAACAACCTTGGGAGGCTAGATGCTATTATGACCCCCATTTTACAAAGGCATACGGATCAAAGTAACTCATCCAGGATCACAGTCAGTAAGTGTTTGAGGTCAGATAAGAATTTGAGCCTTCCTGATTCTAGGAAGATTGCTTGATTGGCAAGGGTCAGTTGGGCCTGGCATGGTCATATCAGGAAATGACTCTGTTGCAAAAAAAAAGACATTAAAATTTCAAAAAATAGGTACCTCTCATTGACTTGTGCCTTCAACCATGGTTTCTCCTAGAAACACAATAATATGTTGTTGTTCAGTTGTATCCAAACTTTTGTGACCCCATCCAGTGCATCTATTTTGTCGGGAAATCAGGGGTTAAGTGACTTAACCTAGAGTCTTATAACTAGGAAGTGTCTGAGGCTGGATTTGAATTCAGGTCTTCCTGACTTCAGGCCCAATGCTCTATCCACTGAGCCATTGGCTACCACAAAAAGAGCGTTCGTATCTAGGTCCATACAGAAAAGACAAGCTCTCAACCCTACAAACTCTTAGACTAACAACAGATGAGATGCTTGACAGGCTTTATTCTACCTTTCAAGGACTCTGACCTGGTCAGACAACATCTGGAGTTCTCTGTTCAGTTCTGAATACAATATTCTAGGAAGGATATTCATAAAGTAGAGAGGAACCAGATAAAAGCAACCAGAATATGGTAATATGGTGAAGGACCCTAAGTCTATGCCATGTGAGAATCACTTGAACAAACTGAGAACTTTGAGATTAGAGGAAGGGAGTGGGAGGGAGGAAAGTACTTGAAAGGCGGTCATGTGGAAGAGAGATGAGACTTATTCTACTTGGCCCCAGAAGGGGGAATCAGAAGCAATAGGTGGGAGTTTAAAAAAAAAAAAAAAAGTAAAATTTAAACTTGATGTCGGGGGGAAAGTTTTATTAAAAAACTAGAGAGATCCAGAAGTAGAATGAGTTGCCTCATTGGAGGTCTCCTTTAAACACCACTAGTTGGGTGTGTTATTAAAGTGGGAATTCTTTTCCCACAGTGGATTGGATTTAGGGGTCTTGAGAGAAAGTCTGCTTATCTGAACAACCTTTCCCCAGTGACCCAGTGGAGGTGGCTAGCTTGATAGATAGAGCACTGGGCCTGAAATCAAGAAGAGCTGAGTTCAAATCTAGCCTCAGACATTTACTAGCTGCATGACCCTGGGGAAGTCACTTTTACTTCCGTGTACCTCAGCTTCTCTGTCTGTAAAATAGAGACAATGATAGCACTTCCCCTCAGAGATGTTGTCAGGATTCAAGGACACGATATTTGTAAAATGTTTAGAGGCAGGCAGCTAGGTGGCACAGGAGACAGGGTGGCGTCATCACTTGTTCTCCAGGAACAAGTGCCTGATTATTGCAATTAAGAGACTTACAGTTGAGTTTTTATTTATATTATTGTAGTTATTGTAATCTGGTTCAGCACGCTTTGCCCTGCATTAGTTTATACAAATCTTCCCATATTTCTCTGAATTTCTCATATTCATCGAGTATGGCACAAACTGTATTCTATCATATTCTTATACTACACCTCCTCATCCATTCCTGGATAAATGGGCATCCACTTTCTTTCTAGGTTTTTGTTACCATAAAGAGTGCTATTATAATTATGACTCTTTTATTACATATGGAACTTTTCCTTTTGTCTTGGGATGTATGCCCTGCTGTGGGACCTTTGGGCCAGACAGTAAGTATAGTATAATTTACTTTTCTCATATAATTCCAAATTTTTTAAAAATAATGACTGGATCTCCACCAAGAGGGTAATAGTCTGTCTTCCCACACATGTCCAGCATTATTTACATCTTTTCCAGTTTGCTTATATGTGGTGAAACCTAAGTTGTTTTAGTTTTCATTTATCTTATAATTAGTGATTTAGGGCATTTTTCATGTGGTTATTGACAGTTCTGCATGGTTTCTCCTACTCTGAAGGGAGAGATTTTTGAAAGGTGCTCCCAAGTTTAAACCTCCTCTATATAATAGGGAAATAGGGTTCTTTAGCTTTCTTCTAATTATAGGCTTTGTAGGAAATTGGACCGTAAGAGCATATGTAATATGATTGCAGTTCATCCTTTATTTTTAAAGAGCACCAATGAAGTCACAAGTGATCAGTCTTGACTTTTGTGTGAATTGGATTTAAGTGAGGCAGAGTGGTACAAAGTTGTAATACGATAGGATCTTACCAAGGCAGCTGGGTAGTGCAGTGGATATAGTGACGGACTTGAAGTCAGAAAGACCTGAGTCCAAATCCAGCTTTCGACTCTTACTAGTTGTGTGACTCTGGGCAGTCACTTTACCCTGTTTGCCTCATTTCCTCATCTATAAAACTAGGTGGAGAAGGAATGGAAAACCACTCCAGTGTCTTTGCCAAGACAACTCCAAATGGGGTCATGAAGACTCAGACATGACTGAAACAACTTAAGTAACAACCAAAAAATAGCACAGAGTAGGTACTTAATAAATGTTTGTTCTCTACCCTCCTTTCCCTCTCCTCTCTTTCTTCCCTCCTTCCCAAAGGTGGTAGCTGCACAGGTGCAATGGCTAAGTGCCCAGGAATCTCTAGATATGGAACTGTGTGGCTCCAGAGATGGCAGCAGCCGGATTCAGTATTGGAGAAATGGGAAGTTCTGGAGCAAGGCTCCTAGAGAAGAGTAGATGTATTCTCCCAGCAATGGACAGCTCCAGGACCAATCAGAGGAACTGGAGCTAAGGAGAACCAAGGGAGGAGAGAACTGGGACCTCACTTAGCAGCCCTTGCCAGAATCTTCGCAATACCACTTACTACCTAGATGGACAAGGCAAAGTAATGCTTTTCTGGGCTTCAGTTTCTTCATCTGTAAAATGAAGGAGATGAATGAATAGATTTATAAGAACTTTTCTAAGTTTAAAATCCTAAATCCTCAAAATCCTAAGGGAAATGAAGGACCAAAAGTCACTATGCCAGTCACAGACAGAAATTCAATGTTTTCCACATGCATTTAGTACTCTGTTCACATTATTTGCACTTCAGCACCAATGCCATTAAGGAACTAAATATTTCTCCTACAGGTTTTAGGGATCTTCCTCCATAGTCCTTCCAAGGCCACTCTTGAGAGCTATCTATAGAAGAATAATTTCTTTTTCTAAAAGATATTCACTTTATTTTTTAAATATTTTATTTTTAATATTTTATTTTTCCCCAATTACATATAAAAACAATTTTAACTTTTTTTTTCCAAACTTTGAGTTTCAAATTCTCTCCCTCCCTTCTCTCCCCTCACTGAAAAGGCAATTTGATATAGGTTATAAAGTGCAGTCACGCAAAACACATTTCCATGTAAGTCATGCTGGGAAAGAAAATACAGACAAAAAAAAAAAACCTAAGAAAAATAAAGGAAGTAAAGAAAAAGTACCTTTGATCTGCATTCAGGTTCCACCAGTTCTTTCTTTCTCTGAAGATAGACAGCACTTTTCATGATGAGTCCTTCAGAATTGTGAGAAATACTTCATTTGGATCTGCACTCTATTCCAATCAGCATTAATCAGTTTGATATATGACATAAATCATACAGGGATAGACAAGTTTTTATAGTGGGTCTCAAACTTTAATATAATGTTCACTACTTGTTTACCACTTGCACAACCATGAGAATTGTGACAAACATCTCCATCTTGTTTTACTCAAATTCCATATCCAAACCCAACAGGGGTGGATGGTCTGATGCTTTAGAAAGTCCCTCAATTTATTTTTGTATCTCTGAACCTCTCTCTCTTGTCCAACACAAGTAGGTGACCATCTTATGATCATTTTATCAGTGCAGATATCCCATACTTTACCCAACCTGTGACCCCTAGCCCCTGCTAATATGTAATTTTTGGCCTTCAAGAGCAAGATCTATCAACCAGTGAGACTGTGTTTTATCATGCCACTTTGACATATTTGGGTATCAAACACTATTAAAACAAGGTCCCAGAAGAAGGGGGCATCTCAGATCATGAGAAAGGTCTGGGGTCCACTGCGTTACTGGGGACCATGGACCCTTTAACAAAGAGCCATTGTTTCAGAACTTTGCCTCTGTCTCTTATTGTAGGTTGGACAATTTAATCCCCATGTTGTCTTGAATCAATATATTTCTGAGAATAGCTAAGTTTTTCACAGTAGATCATCATACAATATTCTGTTACTGTATAGTGTTCTGCTGGTTCTGCTCATTTCACTTTGCATCAATTCATGTCTTTCCAGGTTTTTCTGAGAGCATCCTGCTCATCATTTCTTATAGCACAATATTATTCTATAGCTATCGTATACAACAACTCATTCAGTCATTCCTCAATTGATGGACATCCCTTTAATTTCCAATTCTTTGCCCCCACTAAAAAAGCTGCTACAAATATTTTTATGCACATAAGTTCTTTTCCTTTCTGTTTTAAGGAGAATAATTTCTTTCAGTGACATCTTTCCTTTCCCGCCCTGCAAGGAAACATGTCAGGAGACTCCTCCCTAGTGCATTCCCCATCCTTAAAGCTTCTTCCATTGGTGGTAACCTCTTAATTGCTGACCCTGGCAAGAAACTATGGGTAGGACTAACACATGGGTGTGTCAGGGACTCCCATAGAGTCTGCCCTCTCACCCTCTAAGGTGCAAATCAACTTTCTCATAACTGCAGAACAAAGTGCAGATGGAAGGGAGAATATGAGCCGAAAAGAGACTTGGGACCCGAATCACCTTCCCCGAGGAAGCAAACAGGGTCATCTTTCAGCGAGAGAGGATGCACTAGCAGCTGGGGGAAAGCCTCATATAGAAGGTCGCATTGAACCTGATCTGGAAAGAAACTGAGAGAGAGGTGAAGAGCAAATTCAGGTATGGGAAATGGCCAATGCAAAGGCAAAGAGATGGGAAATGGAGTGAGAGACACTAAGAATGACATAGCTGGTGTGGTGAGTATGTGGAATAGACTAACGTGTAATAAAGCTGGAAAAGTAGGTTGCTGCCAGGTTGTGAAGAGCAGTTTATACTTGATCCTAAAGGTGATAGGGGCCACTGGATTTTATTGAGTAAGGGAGTGACACAATCAGAGCTGAACTCTATAAGAAAATCACTTTCAATATATATATATTGCCATATATAATAATATTATATATTACTGTAATAGTAATATTAATACCATATATTAAGCATCTGTTCTGTGGCAGGCACTGTGTTAAGCACTTTGGCAACTCTGTAGAGGGGTAAATTAGAGTGAGAAGAGACCAAACACTAATTAGGAGGTTATCGAAGAGTCTAGGGTAGGGGTGGGGAACCTGCAGCCTCGAGGCCATATGTGGCCTTCTAGGTCTTTGAGTGTGACCTTTTGACTGAGTCCAAGTTTTATAGAAGGAATTCTTTTATTAAGGGGATCAGTTCTGTGAAGTTTGGAATCAGTCAAAGGGTCACCCCTGAGGACCTAAGGCTACAGGTTGCCCATCCCTGGTCTAGGTGAAAGGTAATGAGAACAAGTATTGCTTTGGTGGCTGTGAGTGGGGAAAAGGGGATGGATATTAGAGATATTATGAAGGTAGAATTGGTAAGATATGGTAACTAGTTGGATATTAGGGGTGAAAGAGAGAGAGAGAGAGAGACAGAGAGAGAGAGAGAGAGGAGAGACAGACAGAGATAGACAGAGAGAGGAGAGAGGCAAACAGAGCAGAGAGACAAACATGAGAGACAAAGAGAGAAAGGGAGAGAGAGAGGAAAGAGAGTTAGAGATAGTGAGAAGGCTTTAGAGGATAATACTGAGATTGTGAACCGAGGAGACTGAAACGATGGGTGATGCCCTCCACAGTAACAAAGAAGATCTAAAGAAGGGTGTGTTTTGTGGGGAAAATGAGTTCTAGATGCAGTGTTGTATATATTTTGCTTTGTTTGTGTGTGTCTGTGTGTCTGTGTATGTGTGTATACTTATTTCCTTTCAATGACATATAAGCTTCTGAAGGAAGGGATTTTTTTTTCCTTTGGGCCTTTGTATCCATGGTAACTAGAAGGTACTTAATAAATGTTTATTGAATGAATGCATGAATAAGTGGGTCTATTCCCAGCCCTAGCATCTCTAGGAATCTGAGCTACCCTGCTGCTTCCCAGTACCTCCCTAGCATGACAAAGAAGAGAGGTCAGTTAGCCATGAATTAAGAGTCCCCGAGGTATGTGTCTATCTTGAGGAGGGAGGAGAGGTTGATTTCAGTCATTAAGTATTTACTAAGTACTATGCTAGGTATTGTACTAGGTGCTGGGGATACACAGGCAAAATCAAGTTGATTGAAGGGCTAAAGAAGTTATACTTCCTTTGCACTAGCCCATCCAAATCTGAATAATAAAAATAACAATAATTAAATTTATAAAGCGCTTTCAATTTTGCAAAGTACTTTACAAATATCTCATCTGATCCTCGCAACAACCTAGAAGGTAGGTGCTACTATTATCCCCATTTTACAGATAAGGAAACTGAGGCAGACAGAGATCAAATGACTTGTTCAGGTTCAAATCTGGCCTCAGACACTAACTTTGTGACTCTGAATAAGTCATTTTACCCTGTTTGCCTCAGTTTCCTCTCCTGTAAAATGAGCCTGGAGAAAGAAATGGGAAACCACACCAGTATCTTTGCCAAGAAAACTCCACATGGAATCAGGAAGTCAGACACAACTGTACTACAAAAGGTGGATGAAACCAGTGATAACAGCTAAAATAGGATTATATATATATATTAGAGCTGTAGGGGATTTGAGAGGTCATTAAATTCAACATCTTTCAAAGATGATTCTTCAACGGAAGCCTTCAATGAAGATGAAAAGGACATCAAGGTCAACTACCATGCTGATGATAAATTGTTTAACTTGAAAAGGCTACAAGCCAAGATGTGCAAGGAGAGTTAGCACATGACTTTCTGTTTGCAGGTGATTGTGCACTCAATGAAGCCAGCCTCAGTTCAGATCCATCAAAGTATGAGTCGATTTTCTGAAGCTCATGCTAATTTTGGCCATACATTAACACTAAGAAAACAGAGGTTCTCCACCTGGCAGCATTGAACCATCCCTATGTAAAACGATGGGTTACAGCAAATAGAGAAATTCTGAACTCTTTGGTTAAGTTCACTAACTTCAGCAGTATATTTTCCAGGGATGTACACTTAAGATGATGAGGTTGACTACACACATTGCCAGAGCTAGTTCAGTGTTTGGGAGGCTGCAAAGGAAAATGTGGGAGAGAAGTGGTATTGGACTTCCTCCAAAGTGAAGGTATACAGACTCATTGTCCTGACCTCATTGTGGTATGCCTGTGAAACCTGGACAGTCTACCAGCGCCATGCCAGCAAACTGAATCACTTCGTTTTGAATTATGTTAAGAAAATTCTGAAGATCTCCTGGCAAAAATAAGGTTCTGGGCATTGAGGTCCTTTTTCAAGCTGAACTGCCAAGCATTGCAGAGAGTGAACTCCGATGGGCTGGACATGTCGTTCCAGTGCCAGATGTATGCCTAAAGACAATTTTATGGGGAATTCACAACACAAGCACTCAAATGGAGGTCAGAAGAATTCATACAAGGATATTCTCAAGTTATTTCTGAAGAGCTCTGGAATCAATTGTGAGACATGGGAGACACTGGCACTGTACCATCTAGCATGGTGTGCCTGGATCAAGGAAGGCTCTATGAGCAGAATTGCAGTAGCTCAAAAGAAACAATTTAGACATCTCCTCTCCAAATGTTCGTATGGACTATTTGTGTCCAATGAGAGGTAGGGCTTTTTTGCACTGGTCTGATGCACTATAACTTAACCCCAACGTACTGATGCCATTTTGGTCCTCTACAAGAAGGAAGGACAACCAGGGATCAAGGTCAACACTTTCATTTTACAAATGAGGAAACTGAGGCTAAGTGGGTTGGATAGGGTCCCACAGAGCCAGTCTCCCTGGCCCCAGCTCCAGCCCTCGGTCCACCACAGTGCTGCCTCTGTTTACGTTTAGATGGTGCTTTGAAGTTTTATAAGCACAGAGGTCATTTCATTTGAACTTCCCGACAGACCCATCCGGCGGGGCTGGACCAGTGAATCCTCCGCACAGCTAACTCCTGGATGGAGGGCGCCCTGGCAGGGCAGATCACAGCGGCTCTGCATTGTATAGGCTTGGCTGTGCTTGGGGCACTAAGAGGGCCAGTGACCGGCGGAAGGGGGCAGGGACACTAAGCCATTAGACCGGCCTTCTAGGCTCCGGCCTCGGCTCGGTCTCCAGGGGGCCACCCTGCCCTCGGGACTCCGCCCAGGTGGCTTCCTCCCTTTAGGGGTGAGCCGGTCTCGAGGGGGCACGATTCCTTCACGAAGGGGAGTGCAGCATTCCTGCGGGTTGGAGCATCATTTATCAGAGGAAAACACCGAGGTTCCCAGAGGCGAGTCCTGGGTGTACCGTGGGCTGAGTGAGAGGGGATCTCGTCATCCCGGGAAGCAGGCTGGGATCTCCCGACGGACTCTAAAAGGATGCCCGCAGGCATCAGTTACAAAAGCCAAACGACTAGAGGGAGGGCGCGCGCACGTCGGGTGGGGCGCGCACGCACGGAGGGGGCGAGCGCGTGCATGCAGAGTGAACCGGAGCGTCCCGTGAGAAAGGCTGGGCAGAGCGGGCGAAGGAGTCCTCCAGCCATCGGGGGGCGCCCGTGGCGGCCAGGCAGCACCTAGTGCTTCGGTAATCCGAGCCCGGCTGGAAGCTCTCTCCTCGGGTCATGAGTTCCTGGATCTTGGTGGTGAGGGAGGGGTCCAGCCGAAGAAGAACCACGCCGGAGGGAGCTTCCCCCTCCCCTTCCCCTTGAGGTACCGCGTGACCCCGGATGGGGCCGGAGTGCAACGCAGGGGGAATGGGGGGGAGGGGGAAGGGAAGGAAAGGGGAAGGGGAGGCGGAGTGACCGGGGGTGGAGAGGGGATGGGGGAGAGACCCGGCACTGGGAGGGAAGGAGCGCTGGTTAGTCTAGAGCAAGAGGACGTGGGTTCGAATACCGGCTCCGCCGCCTCCCGAGCTTTACCTCTCTGGGTTTGAGTTTACCTGTCAGTAAAACGCGGCAGTTGTACTAGATGTCCTGTAAAATCCCTTTCGGTTCGAAACCTTGAATCGTGTGTGTGACACCCCAATATTCCTGCCCTCCAACTTAACTTCCCATCCCCCCACTTGCACCCCCATCTACCTAATTTGTTTAAACCCCAGATCCTCCAAATTTGTGTCTCCACCCACACAAGATCTATGACTTTTAGTCGTCGTTCCCATCTGCCCCCTAGACACCTGAACCCCCCCACCCATGCCTTCTCAGACCCAGACCTTCCTGTCCCCCCCAATCTGTAGTCTCTCAGTCCTGGGGCTCCTTGACTCCCATAATCTGTACCCTTTCCAGGATTCCCTGACCCCTATGGTCTGTCTTCACTGATTACAGACACAGGGTTCCCTGCTACCTGTATGCCAGGTGTGTCTCCCCTACATCTCTAGCCCCCTATTTATTCTCCCTTCAGTATCCCCCCAACACCTAGCCAACAACATCCTAATGCAGGGGTCTCCTCAGGCTTCCCCTTGTCCATCCCCCCCATATGGGGATTTTCCTGTCTGTCCAGATTTCCAAATCTCTCCTCTAATCTCATTTTCTTTATCCTCCTTTCTACAGGTGTAACCAGGATGGAGAGGCTGTTGATAAAACTGTGTGGTTCCAGCCCAGACAATCCATTCCCACTCTGGGAAGCAGGCGCTGTGGGACACTGTTTTACCCAGCTGGTGCTCAATTCCCTGGCTCATGTACTTCTTGCCGTAGTCAGTGCCTGCTACCTTGGCACTCCCAGGTGAGTAGAGAAAGGTGCATGAAACCCTTCCATGGTACAAGCCACCATAACCTCCTCCTTTTTATCTCTACCCCCCATCCCTCCAGCATTCTTCTTTGCATTTCCACTATTCCTGTCTTGTCTTGTTTCCATGCTAAATTGTTTCTTGCATTTGCAGCAGATTTGAGGGAAGCATTCATTCCAGCCTTATTTTTATTGCCTCAGAGGTGTGCTTTTTGGGGGAGCTCATCATGACAGAAATATAGAACATCAAGTCAGTTTCTCACTAACATAGCCCTGTTACTCTTGAGCTAAGAGTATTTAGAATCTGACACACAGAGAAAGGTGATAGGTAAAGAAAGGGACAGGACATAAAAATCAGGATTCTGGCAAGCTTGTAGATTCCCCCTAGTTCTGCATAAAAACACTGTGAAAAAGCTAAAGTGACTCCCCATGTCTTGAGTGCTTAAGGGTAATGGGGTGGGGAGAATGGTACACCGCACCGAAAAAGGAGGTGAGATATGATCTCTAAAGAAATTGCTGGACTGAGATCTCATCTCTTGAGGGAGGCACAGCCTTTGATCTGGGGAGACTAAAGTCTGGACAGGAAATATGTTCTCTACTTCAGAAAGCTTCTAAACCAATGTTTGTCCTGACTTTAAGAAAGGGACCCCAGTCCAGTCAATATATACTGTAGGTGAGTAAAGCTCTGCAGATTCTTTCTTTGAGTTTATGAAGATCATAGATTTGTGGATGGAGGAAACTTTATAGATCTCTGAATCAAACCCTTCAGTGTAGAGATAAAGAACTTTGGGACTGGAGATTTTAAGTGCTTTGTTTAATATCACACAGGTAGTTAGTAAGTAGTAAAGCTGGGATTTGAACCAGGGTCAACTCCAGACCCATTGCTCTTTCCATTGTACCAAGCTGTGACCGTCGTTAATTTCTCAAACAGCATGACAGATCAGAAAGAATGTCAGTACGTCAAAAATCTGAATTGATCGTCCACATGGTATATAATGAAGGCAAGAGTATTTTAGGGTGCTTACTGAAAAGAAATATGTAAAGCTCTCAAGTGTAAATGTGGAGGCAAGGATTATAGTCTTATCCAGACCTGCACAATTTGGCAGTAGGTAGGGGCCAAAATTAAAATAGGCTAAACTTCTTCGGGCTACAGATATGTTAGACTAGAGACAGACTGACAATGGTTGGCAGAACCATTCGTGGGCAAGTGACAAATAGGAGAGAGTACACACTGGCAACCCTACATTTTTCACAAGCCACAAGCAGCCTTTGGGCCTGATCATTAGAACTACGTGTATACTTTGTTTGGGGGGGTGTGTGTGTTGGTGAAATATCTGTAAATCAAAATATCGAACTAGGCGTCAAGTACCCAAGTTATGTTTGCCATTCACAAGACCCCCTGAGTGAATTATATCCACCAATCAGTACCATTTATTAAGTGCCTACTATGGGTCAGGCACTGTGCTAAGTTCTGGAGAGACAAAAAAGGCATAAGATAGCCCCTGCCCTCAAACAATCTCATAAGAGGAAACAATGTGCAAACAAATGTATACAAAGCAAGCTATATTCAGGATGAATAGGAAATAAAGAGAGAAGTCACTAGAGTTAAGAGGGGTTAGGGAAGGCTTTCTGATATTGGGACTTAAAGATTAAGTTGGAGTAGAGGAGGGAGAGTGTTCCAGGCATGAAGGAAGGACAGCCAGAGAGAATAGCAGGAGCTGAGAGATGAAATGTCTTGTAAAATGCAGTCATCCTGAATATATGTGTTGTGTGACTTAGGGTGTAAGTGGAAAAACAGAGTGGCTTTGCTACTTTTTCTATGACTTTGGGGAGGTCCCTTCTCCTTTCTGAGATTCAGTTTCCTTCTGGGTGAAATGAAGGGGGTAGGACTAGACCATCTCTATGGCCCCTTCCAGATCTGAGATTTTATGTTTTATGAATTTTTGCATATTGGCTTTTCTTCTAATTGAGTACAGCTGTAGATCCAAGTTACAAGACAGTCTGTTGAAGAGGAAGGTTGGGTTAGAAACTGAGTTTATACATTGAAGAGTCTGGGATGAATCTTGGAAGCCGCTCTGGCCAAGGAAGCTCAAATGTAAAGTGCAAAGGATTAAAGTATTAACTTACCTCTTCCTTTATCCCATCTCCAACTTCTGTAGGTATCCAGATTCCAGTTCACCTTGTAGCCCCGGTTGGCGTCTTCGACTTTTTGTCTCCCTCCTGTTGTCGATTCTTCCATTACTTGACCTGCTCCCAGCTGCTATCCCCTCAAAGTCAGTCCCTGGTCCCCTGGCATTAGAGGTCCTGGCAGGAGGTGTCACAGCGATCGCCTGGATCACTCATAGTTTGACACTGCGGGCATTGGCTCAGTCTCACAGTAGACTTTCTCGTGGGCCTTTGATTTTGGCCCTGCCTGCCCTCCTCCCTGCCTCCGCCATGGTGCTAACCCTGCTGTGGCACTGTCAGCACGGGACTCTCCTGACCCCACTCCAGCTAGCACCCTTCTTCCGACTCTGCTTTGTAATCTTGCAGCTGACCATGCTTCTGGCCTATTTGCTGGGCTGGGCAGTACCTGGCGACCGGAGGCAGCAAAGGTCTTGGGCCTTTGACAGCCTTCTGCCTGAGCCACAGAGGCTGGAGATGGCTGAGGATGGGGAGAGCTGGCTCTCACGCTTCTTCTACATGTGGCTGGCTCCCCTGATGGCCCGGGGTGCCCGGGGACAACTGCAAAAACCTCAAGACACTTGTCTGCTCCCCTACAGGCTACAGACTGCCTACCTTGCTCGCCTTTTCAGGGCACACTGGAGGGAGCAAACCAAGCTGTGGCAGGTCCTGTATAGAGCTTTTGGACAACGCTACCTCACATTAGGACTCCTGAAGCTGGCAGGGACCCTTCTAGGCTTCTCTGGTCCTTTGCTCCTTTCACTACTGGTTGGTTTCTTGGAGAATAAACAGGAGCCACTGAGTCAAGGAGTGCTCTATGCAATGGGGCTTGCAGGTGGAGCAGTCCTGGGTGCTTTGCTGCAAAACCAGTATGGGTATGAGTTGAGGAAGGTGGCATTACAGGTTCGAGGAGCTGTGTTGGGGGCTGTGTACCATAAGACCCTCCAACTGGGGCCAAATCGCCCCTCTGCTGGTGAGGCACTGAACCTCTTGGGCACCGATTCTGAGCGCCTGCTGAACTTTGCTAACAGTTTCCATGAGGCCTGGGGCCTGCCCTTGCAGCTATCCATCACCCTCTACCTGCTCTACCAGCAGGTAGGCCTGGCCTTCCTAGGTGGGTTGGGCCTGGCACTTCTGCTTATACCTCTTAACAAAGTCATTGCCACCCGCATCTTGGTCAAGAACAAGTCTATGCTCCAGCACAAGGATGCTCGAGTCAAGGTAAGGGGGCAAGACCCATAGATGATGCTATCATGGTATAAATTGTTCAGCTTCCCCTCCTTCCCACTCACTTCCCTTCTTTTATCTGTAAGGCTCTTCAGAGTACTTTCTTCTTAATTATTTAGTGTGATACTCGTGATAGCTATATTCCCTGGCCAAACCTTCTTGGTTTCCAAGTGCCCCAATAGCCTGTGCCCACTTTATCCATACTCACTGGCATATATGTGGGATATTTGTGCCTTCTGAAAGCTCTGAACCATGGATCAGAGTAGTTTCTAGTCTCTAACTCTCTTTCCTCCCCTATTTGGATGTCTCTTGACCTTTTGTGTGTCCTGCGACCCCATCTCTATCCCATCTCCAGCTCGTGACAGAATTGCTCTGTGGCATCCGGGTGATCAAGTTCTGTGGGTGGGAGCAAACTCTTGGCTCTCGAGTGCAGAAACTCCGTGCTCAAGAACTTCAGCAGCTCCGAGTCATCAAGTACCTGGACGCAGCCTGTGTGTACCTGTGGGCTGCGCTACCCGTTGTCATCTCCATTGTCATCTTTATCACCTATGTCCTCCTGGGCCACCAGCTTACTGCTACCAAGGTGAGGGTTTGGACATTGGAGGACCCAGCCTTGACAGGGGAAGCATGATAGGGAGTGATGGTCAATGTGAAAATGGTAGGGTCTGCTATGAGGGGTTAAGTGTGAATGGAAGTCAAGGTTCAGGAGACCCCAGGGAGTGGGGTTGGGAACAACAGAGTTCCCTTCTTCCCTGCCTGGGGAGATTCCTGAAGTGACACTTCTCTGGTCCCCATCTTATATATATTAGCTAATTGACAAAAACAAGTTATTAAATTCCCTGAACCTCAATTTCTTAATAATTAAATAATAACTGGAGAAGAAAACAGCAAACGCCTCCAGTAGCTTTGCCAAGAAAACCCCAGATGGACTCACAAAGAGTCAAATATGACTGAAACATCTGAACAACAACAGATTCTCATTAATCATACTTAATAATAGTATATTAGCAAATATTATTAATTATTACAAATAACTAGCTTTTATATCTTGCCTACCATGCACCAAATACTATTCTAAGTTATTTACAAATATTATCTCATTTGATCTTTACAGCACCCCTACAGGGTTATTAACCCCACTTTACAGTTGAGGAAACTGAGGCAGACAGTGATTAACTGACTTTCATTTAATAGTATTTTTTTTTCCAATTATATGTAAAGATAGTTTTCAACATTCATTTTTGTAAGATTTTGAGTTCCAAATCTTTCTGCCTCTGTCTTCCCCCTTATCTTTCCTCAAGACAGCAAACACTCTGATACAGGTTATACATGTACAGTCATGTTAAACATAAAGTGACTTGCCTAAGGTCACACAACTAGTAAGTATCTGAAGTTGGAGTTGAATTCACGTTTTCCTGACATCAAGTCTAGCACTTTATCCACCGTATCACCTCGCTTCTTTCTTCATCTTTAAATTGAAAGTATTGAATCAAAAAATGAATGAGCATTTATTAAATACTTACTGTGTGCCAAGCATTGTGATAAAGATACAGATATACAAAATAAAGACAGTCTCTGCCTTCAGAGCTCATATTCAAAAGGAGAAGAAAGCACTAAAGGGGAATGTTGTCCAGGGAAGGGGAATTTGATTCTGAAATTTTTGGGTGGTAAGTATGTCCTTAAAGGAGTGGATTGACACATTACATTCTAGGAAGAATAAAAGATTTGATTTGATCATTGGTTCATGATTCCAGAAAGGGGGGGGGGGGTGGAGGGGAGAGGAGGAGAGAAGCAATCACCAATCAAGAGAGTGGAGTCCAGGGCAGGTAAGTGGCACAGAGGGTAGTGCACTGGCCTGAAGTCAGGAGAATCTGAGTTTGAATACAACCTCAGACACTTACTAGCTGCATGACCATGGGCAAGTCACTTATTGCCTGATTACCTAAATCACTGCAGGTGACATTCATTCTTCTTGTCCCTTTCGTTCCAAGGTATTCACAGCATTGGCACTGGTTGGCATGCTCATTCTCCCCCTCAACAATTTCCCCTGGGTGATCAATGGGCTTCTGGAGGCCAGTGTGTCTCTGGAGCGCCTACAGCGCTTCCTCGACCTCCCAGACTATGATCCTCAGGCCTACTACAGTCCAGGTATCGTAGAGAAGACAATGGGGTATGGGGTGGGAAGAGAGTAGGACCTGATACCAGGCAATGAGGCTAACAACTGCTGAGAAGAGACAAAATTTGGTTTCCACTGGGAATTTGGGAGTAAAGCTGGTTGAGGGAAGAGGTACCATTCGTCCAACAAGAGATGACTATGGCACCTGCTGGCTTCATCCTAGTCTCAGATTTGTAACTGTGGAGTGGTCAGTGAAAGGGGAAACAGCAATTGACTTAAGAGTCAGGAGATCTGGGTCTGCTCTGAATCCTTGCCCGTTTTCCCATTTGTAAAAATGGGAATCAATTCCTGTATCATCTTGTTAGAATCAAATAAGGTAAGAGATATGAAAGTACTCTGAAGACTATAAAGTACTATAGGAACATAAGCAATTATGCTGGGAACCTGGGGGGAGGGGGAAGGAATACTGACTAGATCTGGGAGGTCATCCAGGCAAGACAGGGCTGACCCCTATAGGTCGGGGCATATGACGAAGAGTCACTTAAAACTTGTTTCCTCCTCCTGTCTCTACTGCTAGAATGATGGTGAACAAGAGGCTACAGATGGTTTAGTGTCAGGCAGATTATTTGTGGGCGGGGAACCTAACTCAAGTAATAGCCTTCCCTTTCCTTTCAGATCCCCCCAGAGAACCACTAACAGTGCTGGAGCTCCATGAAGCCATGTTCTCCTGGGACCCCATTGGAACAGGCCTGCAGACTTCCATCACTCACCTTGGAGTGAAGAAGGTCAGTGAGTCCACTCCTCATCTTAAACCTCCCCCGAGTAGAAATCCCTGAACTGAATACTCCGATGATACTCAGTTTTGTTGAGAGTGGAGGGAAGAAAAATGGTTCTTATCCTCAGAAACAGAGCTTGATGATTCTTCAGTTGCAGACTTCAGGATATTCCCAGTCTGATCAAGGAGGGAGAGGAAATATGGTGCTGGCCTTTAGAGGGCTTCTAGGCAAATGGAAAAGACAGGATAGAGTTATAGACACAGAAATAGAAAAATAAGGTCAGAACTAATGAAAGCCAGGTAGCCCTAAAGACATGGTCTTTATAAATGTTCATCTTTTATCCTGGAAGACTTTTAGGAATGTGATTGATTTTTACTTTACCAAATAGAATAGAGGGTAGAGGGGATACCATTAGGGTATCTGGGAGGGAGCAAGGCAGGTTACCCCTTTTGCAACCCCCAAACTTGCTGGTCACTGATGGACATTTCTTTCAGGGTTCGCTGGTGGGCATTGTGGGGAAGGTGGGCTGTGGAAAGAGCTCTCTCCTGGCTGCTATCTCTGGGGAGCTCCACAGGTAACCCCCTCAGAGCCCCAGGTACCTCTCCCCCAATCCAGTGCCAGGTTCTAGCTCTTCTTCCTCCACCATCCTCTCCACTCCCCTTACTCTCCCCACTTAACTCCTCCATCCTGATGCCCGTCTTGTCTTGCATGCCAGATTGAGGTGAGAAGGGAATTGGCCAGAAGAGGCCAGGATCTGTGTAAGAACTTGTGGGGAAAGCAGACTGCAATCAGGTTAGGGTTTGGGAAAGGGGAGGGGGAGGAAGGCTGGGAGATTGGAGGCTATAAAATGATAAAGGATTTGTCACTCTGGCCTCATCCAAGGATATGTAGTAGAGTTAGCAGGAAACTGACGGATGTTCAAAATGTAAAGTTACATGCACACAAATGATGCATGTATCATCATTCTCCCTTAAAAAAATGCAGCCTATAGATGTAAAGATAACACTCCCAGGCTAGTTGGGTACTTGTAGAGCTTTCTCTTCAGCTGACGAAGGAGTTCAAAGATTCCAATTCAATGAGTATAGTAAGTAATCTTATCTGTTAGATGCAAAGTAATATTACCCCAGGCTGTCCAGAGTCCTCTTCTGCCTGCTCTCTGCATTCACATGATAGCAAGTGGTAGTTAGGGCCAAACCCATGGCCCGGGAGGTTTCTCCCTGTGTGTACAAAGCTGACTGACCAAGCCAGAACTCGCATTCTGGGGGTTATTTGTGTTACCTTCTCACCATCCATCCTGAGAGAGGGAAGGGTGTAAACATTTATATAGCACTGACTGTGTGCCAGGAACTGTGCTCATGCTCTTTTCCACAAGTAGTATTATTTTACACGTATCTCATTTGATGCTCACAACAACGTGCTGGTATTATTCCCATTTTATGGTTGAGGAAGCTGAGGCAAAAAGAGAGTAAGTGATTTGCTCAGGATTACGTAGCCATCAAGTGTCTGAAGCCATATTTGAGCTCAGGTCTTCCTGATTCCGGACCTAAGTGACTCGTCTAGGGTCACACAGCTATTGAGTGTCTGAGGCTGAATTTGAACTCAGGTCTTTGTAACTCCAGGCCCAATGCTCTATCCATTGCTTCACCAGCTGCCTTCAATATAAGGAACTGACATATTTCTAGATAGAAGACAATGTGATCCGGTGGAAAGGGTACTGAATTAGGAGTCTGAAGATTTGGGGTTTGAATTTCAGCTCTACCACTGTCTCCTGTGTGACCTTGGGCTAGATATTCCAGGAAAATCTACCTAAAGGAAAAGGATTTGGGCCAACTAGGAGGTATAACGGATAGAAGACTAGCTAGCCCTAGAGTCAGGAATACCTGTTTGAATACAGTCTCAGACACTTACTAGCTGTGTTACCCAGGGTAAGTCACTTAACCCAAATTTCCTCCAGAAAAGAGAGAGAGAAGAAAAGGATTTAGAATTGGAATTTGGACAAGTATGGTAGGACCCAGAAGGGAGAAGTTATTCATGCTTCACTATTCCATCTCCACTCACACCCACTCTGACTTCCTGCAGGTTAAGTGGTCAGATCTCAATAGCTGGGCGATATGAAGGCTTTGGTCTGGCCACCCAGGAACCTTGGATCCAGTTTGCCACCATTCGAGACAATATCCTCTTTGGGAAGGCATTCGATGCCCATCTCTATTGGAAGGTGTTGGAGGCCTGTGCCCTCCATGATGACCTTGCTGTGAGTGTCCTCAACCCCTGACGACTTCTTTCTTCTCTAGGAAGGGCCTTCCCCAGTCCCATCCCTTTCCCTGAAGGCACTCCCACCAGATTCACCATGGGGCCCAGGGAAGTAAGGTGGGCATTTTGGTGTCTCATGTACCACAGCATGTGTCTTCCTGGCACCATGATACTACAGACCTTCAGGGAGTTCTGCCCCACTTGCTGGACTGATCTTCCAGGGGCCACTCACTCCAAGTGAGGCTAGGAAGTACCAGGGCCTACCTAGGGAGGTGGGACCAAGCTCTTAGGATTTTTGGGGATGGAAGGAGAGGAGAAGGATAAATTCCAGAACACTCCCCTCATCACCTCGTTATGTCCCCAGGAGCTCTAGGATCCTATCCTTATCACCTTGCTATCCGTATCTCCATATGCTCTCTAGGACTGGAAGGAATAGGGTGTGCCTATTTCCATTGATGCAGTGCCTTGACTACAGGATATCCCGTGCCTGTGGGCATAGGTTCTGCTGGCCGAGTGACCTGGAACAAATCACTTTGCATGTGTTGATCTGCTTTGGTACCAGTGAAGTTACTGATCCAATCTAAAAAAATAAAAAAGACTGGCTTTATAGTCAGAGGACCTGATTTCAAATCCCAGCTCTAATTACCAATATTGTTGTCTCCATTTCACAAATGAGTATTGTTGTTGTTCAGCCTTTGTTTTCAAAGAGCACCGATGACTTGACTCATGCATGAACTGGATTTAAGTGAGGCAGAAACACATAAAGTCATCAGTCTCACTCTATCTTCCTGAGTCATCAAAGTCCAGTGGCAGGACAAAGATGACTGGTGATGACTTGGAAAACCTTGGTGTCTTCAATGCCTGACAAATCTCTGAGCACTCCACAGTGCCTATTCAGGTCATCTTTGTGGCTGTTGGAGTAAATTGCTCTCATCTACCCATTTAGCAAAGGGAAGTCTTCACGTGCATGGGGTAGACACCCCGCTAACTCATCAACAGGTTTGAGTCCTTTAGGTTACCTTCTAACTGAGTTAGCCCATCTACGAAGACGGTTTGCTGGGGTGTGACTGCTGCACATGCTACAGCTTCTTGGAGCCACAGGTGGTAGTTGGGTGACAGGTGGACACCAGAGGTGGATGAGCAGCTCTAAGAACACCTCATGGGGTGTTCAGGGAAGACTAGCACTAATGAGTAACTGGAGGCTCAGAGAAATAGATGACTTTTCTATAGCTACATGGCTCATAAGTGATCAGAAGTAGGATTCTGGTATAGAATCTAGTATAATGGAATAAAGCAGCTTACATTTCTATTAAGCAGCTTTTAATGTTTACTTTAAAGCACCTTTCACTTGGGATATACTCCTTTGATACCAATGTCAGTTCTGTGATCTAAGCAGGTATTGATCCGGTGGATATCCGCATGACTCTTTCACTTCATCGTTGTGGGCACGCCTTCTACCTGTGCAAATCTCAGCACATCCATATCTTTTTATCTCATGAGCTTTTCTTTCATAGCTTTCCATTCATCCTGAACAAAGAATATTTTCTATTCAGGTAGTATCCCATTTTGCAAATAAGAAAACAGAAAAATTTCAGTGACTTGCCCAACATCATACAACAAGATATTGTAGATCTGAGACTCAGATCTTATAGGCCTTATAACTCTAAATCTGTTGTTATTTTTGCACTCCATCATGCTGCTATTCCAACAGATCCTGCCTGATGGAGACCAGACAGAAGTGGGAGAGAAAGGTGTAACCCTCAGTGGTGGACAAAGGGCCCGTATTGCCCTTGCTCGAGCTGTCTACCAGGTGAGCAGAGGACAAGAGAAAGTTGGGGTCTGGGAGGGTGTTGCTAGACTTGAGAAGCACTAACAGAGTAAAGTTGACAGAAGGGAAATCTGCATTACTATCCAGTTCCTTTCTCCTTCCCTTCTTATCATCCAGCTCTCTCCCACTGTCCATTTGTTTTTACCTTTTGCAACAGAATGATAGCCCAGTGTCTGGCATATAGTAGGCACTTAATAACTCTTAATCAAATTGAATTAGACATATTATATGGTTGGGAGAAGGTTTCCTAGACCCAGCAAAAACTGAGTGCTGGCCCAAGGTCACTTAGCTATCCTTGACTTTAAGGCAATCTTCTCAAGTCTAACTTCTCTTTCTTACTGCATTAGTGACCCTCGTTCCCCTCACTCTTTCTGGGGATAGGTCCCCTAAGAGGTTCTCAGAGGCCTTGAGTCCTTTGAGTCATTACCAGTCCCCCACCTTCACACATGGCCTCTGCCTTCACTTGGTAGCACCTCTTGCCATCTTCTGTCCCTAGGAGAACAAACTCTACCTCCTAGATGATCCACTGGCTGCTGTGGATGCTGATGTGGCCAACCACTTGCTGCATAAGTGTATTCTAGGCATCCTGGGACACACTACCCGACTACTCTGTACCCACCGAACAGAATACCTGGAGCAGGCTGATGTTGTGCTGCTGCTCGAGGGAGGGTGCATCATCCAATCAGGTACCCTTGGGGTTGGGGGCAAATGAGGCCATGTGTGGGTAGCTACCGAGTATCAACTTTCCTATTGGGCTGGAATTTAATTCACTCAGTATTTCATGAGTGCCTATGCTGTGCAAGGCTCAGAGAACAGAAAGACAAAAATATTTTAAGTAGTTCTTTGCTTCTGTTTAGTTATTTTCAGTTGTGTCTGATTTTTTCATAACCCCATATGGGTTATTTTTGGCAAAGCTGCATAAACAATTCCCTACAGAAAATTGAGAAGGAGCTGTCCAGCAGGTGGGAGGAGTCACAGGACCCAGCCAGGGGTGTCACAAAAGCTAAGGGAAGAAAATATTCAGGAAGAAGTGTCAACAACTGCTGCAAGATTATTATTATGTAACTAGCAGTTAATGCCAGGCATTGGGCTCGGTGCTTTAAATTATCTCATTTGAGCCTCACAACAGCCTTGTGAGGGTTGGTTCTCTTATCATCATCCCTGTTTTACATTTGGGGACACAGACAGACAGTGGCTAACTGACTTTCCCAGGGTCACACAGGCAGTAAGTGTCTGAAATTAGATTGGAACTCCAGACCTGGTGCTCCATCCATTACACCACCTACTTTGATTAAGAAGGATAAGGATTAAGGAATGCTAGCAATGAAGAGATTGTTGGTGACCTGGAGTGATCATTGGTGCTCTGGAGATGAGGACACCTGGACTCTGGTCCTAGTTTTCACACCAGGATTGCCTGGATGACTCAGCAAGTCATAACCCCTTTGGGGATTTCCATTTCTTCACTTTTATTATATAATGTATAGAATCATTCCTAGGTTCCTAGGACTGGGATGAGCATGAACTGAAAGGATGGATAGGAAAAGTATAAGAATTAGTGAAATATATGAATAAAATTTCTACAGGAGAAGGAAAGATAGCTTTGGGACTTGTGGGTCTGATTACCCTGGGGCCTTAGGAAGAGCTGAAGCTCAGAAGTGAGTGAAATTTCTCATAAAAGGGCTTGTAGAACAGGTTTAAGAAATTATGAGATGTGTATAATTGATATCATACTGCTTGCCTTCTCAAGGGGTGGGGGAAGGGTGGGAGGGAGGGAGAAAATTTGGAACTCAAAATTTTTAAAAAATTAATGTTAAATATGTTTTAAATGTGACTGGGAAATATTTATTTATTTATTATTTTTGTGTTGGTTTTATTCATTTTTAGAATTCAACATTCATTTCCACAGAATTTTGAGTTCCAGTTTTTCTCCCCATCTCTCCCCTTCCCACACCTCATAACATCTTGCATTCTGATCAGCCCTTCCCTCAATGTGCCCTCCCTGCTATCACACCCCACCCTTCCCTTATCCCCATCTTCTCTCTTTTCTTGTAGGGCAAGATAGATTTTTATACTCTATTACTTGTATTTCTTATTTCCTAGTTATATGCAATAACAATTCTCAACATTCGTTACTAATACTTTGAATTCCAACTTCTCTCCCTTCCTCCCTCCCCACCCATCCCCACTGAGAAGGCAGGCAGTTCAATACAGGCTATATGTGTGTCGTTTTTCACAAGACTTCCATAATAGTCATGTTGTGTAAGACTAACTATATTTCCCTCCATCCTACCATGTCCCCCATTTATTCTATTCTCTCATTTGACCTTGTCCCTTCCCAAAAGTGTTTACTTCTGGTTACTCCCTTCCCCCATTTGCCCTCCCTTCTATCATTCCCCTCACCCCATTTGTCACCTCCCCTACTTTCCTGTAGTGTAAGGTATATTTTCATACCAAATTTAGTGAGCATGTTATTCCCTCCTTAAGCCATATGTGAAGAGAGTAAGCTTCACTTCTCCCCTCTCATCTCCCTTTTCTCCTCCATTGAAAAAGGTTTTTCTTATCTCTTTTATGAGTTATAGCCTGCCCCATTCCATTTCTCCCTTTCTCCTCCCAATATATTCCTCTCTCACCCCTTAATTTTATTTTTTTGTAGATATCATCCCTTCTGATTCAACTCTATCCGTGCTGTCTGTGTGTGTGTGTGTGTGTGTGTGTGTGTGTGTGTGTGTGTAATCCCCCCACCTACCCAAATACTGAAAAAAGTCTCAAGAGTTGCAAATACTATCTTTCCATGTAGGAATATAAACAGTTTGGCTTTAGAAAGTCCTTTATGATTTCTCTTTTCTGTTTAGCTTTTCATGCTTCTCTTGATTCTTGTGTTTGAAAGTAAAATTTTCTCTTCAGTTCTGATGTTTTCATCAAGAATGCTTGGAAGTCCTCTATATCATTGAATGACCATTTTTTCCCTGAAGTATTATACTCAATTTTGCCAGGTAGGTGATTCTTGGTTTTAATCCTAGTTCCTTTGACTTCTGGAATGTCTTATTCCAAGCCCTTCAATCCCTTAATGTAGAAGCTGCCAGATCCTGTGTTATCCTGATTGTATTTCCATTGTATTTGAATTGTTTCTTTCTGGTTGCTTGCAATATTTTTTCCTTGACCTGGGAACTCTGAAATTTGGCTACAGTATTCCTAGGAGTTTCTCTTTTCATGTCTCTTTCAGGAGGTAATCAGTGGATGCTTTCAATATTTATTTTGCCCTCTGGTTCTAGAATATCAAGACAGTTTTCCTTGATAATTTCATGAAAGACAATATCTAGGCTCCTTTTTGATCATGGCTTTCAGGTAGTCCCATAATTTTTAAATTATCTCTCCTGGATCTATTTTCCAGGTCAGTTGTTTTTCCAATGAGATATTTCATATTATCTTCTATTTTTTCATTCTTTTGGTCTTGTTTTGTAATTTCTTGGTTTATCATATAATCATTAGCTTCTCCTAGCTCCACTCTCATTTTTAAAGAACTGTTTTCTTCAGTGAGCTTTTGAACCTCCTTTTCCATTTGGCTAATTCTGCTTTTTAAAGCCTTCTTCTTCTCTGGCTTTTTGGACCTCTTTTTCCAGTTGAGTTAGTCTATTTTTAAAGGTGTTGTTTTCTTCAGCATTTTTTGGGGTCTCCTTTAGCAAACTGTTGATTCACTTTTCAAGCTCTTCCATGGCCTGAGTCCATTGCATATTCATTTTGGAGGTACTGAATGCAGAAGCCTCGACTTCCTCTGACAGTATGGATTGTTCTTCCTCATCCAAAAGGATGGAAAGCAGTACTTGTTCACCAAGAAAGTATCCTTCTATGGTCTTATTTTTTTTCCCTTTTTGGGGCATTTTCCCAGTCAGTTACTTGACTTCTGAATCCTTTGTCAAGAGGAGGGTCCTAGTGTTCCTCCTCACCCTAGGGCCATGCTCAGGGCTGAGTTTCAGATTAGCTGCTCAATTCCCCCAGGGGCTTTAGACTGAGTGCTTGACAAATGAACGCTGAGGCTACCACTAATACCACTACTGCCGCCACTGCCTGGGGCCAGTACTGGGGGGGACCCTGCTCCCCCTCGCCCAGTTGTGAAAGCCCTCTTACTGACCTTTGAAGCTTTCTTTGGCACTTGTGGACTGAGGGACCTGAGACCCTACCTGCTAGGGATTCTGCCCCTGTTCTAATCCTGTTTTTCCCAGTGCTGCCAGGCCAGGGCTAGGCTCCCACTTCGCACAGTGTCCCATGGGATAGATCTTTCCTGTTGGCCTTCCAGGTTACCTTTGACTGGAAATCTCTTTCACTCTGTCATTCTGTGGCTTCTGCTGCTCTAGAATTTGTTGAGAGTCATTTTTTACAGGTTTTATGGGCTATGAGGGAAGAGCTAGAGCATATGCATCTTTCTACTTTGCCATCTTGGCTTGGCCCAATTGGGAAATATTTAATGAAATAAATAAAAATATATTTTTAAAAAATCAAAAAAGAAATTATGAAACAACATGGCTTAGTGACAGTAGATAGAATCCTATACTTGGAGTCAGGAGCTTGTTGTTTTGGTTGAGTTGTTCAATCATGTCTAACTCCTCCTGACCCTGTGGACCATACAGTCCATGAAGTTTTCTTACCAAAGATACTGGAGAGGTTTGCCATTTCCTTCTCCAGTGGATTAAGGCAAATAGAGGTTAAGTGAATTCTTTTTCTTTTATGCAGTGTTTATAATACCTTATTGTAAAATTTGGATTGATATTATACAATACTGTACATATATTTTATATATTTCTGGTTTCTAAATTGTTTCTGTGTTATATACTGGCCTTTGCATGTCATTTTCAGCTTCTGCAAAGCTCCCAAAAAGTTCCCATTTAATTTCTTATGTTGACCCATGATATATCAAAACCGTGATGGGGACAGTCATGATGTGGAAGGGATGACTATACATTCTTATATTCCATTAAGAAGGGCATGAGCCACAAATATGGTGCTGAAACCTAAAATGGGAAGAGCCAAAACAGAAAGAAAATAATAGACCCCATTTTTCTAATGAAGATAGATGCAAAAATTTTAAATAAAATATTAGCAAAGAAATTACAACAACTTATCTTGAGGATAATACACTATGACCAGGTAGGATTTATATCAGGAATGCAGGGTTGCTTCAGTATTAGGAAAGTTATCAGCATAATTGACCATTTCAACAATAAAACTAACAGAAATTATATGATTATCTCAATAGATGCAGAAAAAGCATTTGACAAAATATGATAACTATTTCTATTAAAAACATTAGAGTCATGGGAATAAGTGGAGTCTTCCTTAAAATGATAGGTAGCATCTATCTAAACCCATCAGCAAGCATTATATGTAATGAGGATAAGCTAAAAACATTTCCAATAAGATGGGAGTGAAACAAGGATGTCCATTATCACCACTGTTATTCGATATTGTAGTAGAAATGTTAGTTTTAGCAATAAGAGAAGAAAAAGAAATTGAAGGAATTAAAAGAGGCAAGGAAGAAACAAAGCTATCACTCTTTGTAGATGATATGATGCTATACTTCAAGAATCAAGTACAAAATTACTTGAAACAATAAACAAATTTAGCAAAGTTGCAGGATATCATATAACGCATAAATCAGCATTTTTATTACTAACAAAACCCAACAGCAAGAGATGGAAAGAGAAATTCCATTTAAAGTTACTGTAGACATTATAAAATATTTGAAAGTCTACCTGCCAAAGCAAACCCAGGAAATATACGAACAAAATTAGAAAACACTTTTCACACAAATAAAGTCAGATTAAATAATTGGAAAAATATCAGTTGTTCATGGGTATGCCGAGCTAATATAATAAAAGTGAAAATTCTTCAAAATTAAATTACTTATTCAGTGCCATACCAATCAGAGTAGTACCAAAAATATTTTATAAATCTAGAAAAAACAATAATAAAATTTATGAGGAAGAACAAAATGTTGAGAATATCAAGGGAATTAATGAAAAGAAATGCAAGGGAAGGTGGCCTACCTGTACCATATCTTAAATTGTATTATAAAGCAGCAGTCATCAAAACTACTTATTACTGGATAAGAAAAAGAAATCCACCGGTGGATCAGTGGAATAGGTTAAATACGCAAGACACATAGTCAGTGACTTTAGCAATCTACTATTTGGTAAATCAAAAGACTCAGCTTCTGGGATAAGAACTCACTATTTAACAAAAACTGCTGGGAAAATTGGAAAATAGTATGGCAGAAACTAGGCACAGACCAACATCTTACACCCTATTCCAAGATAAAATCAAAATGGATACACAATTTAGATATAAAGACTGATACTATAAGCAAATTAGGAGGTCAAGGAATAGTTTACCTGTCAGATCTTATGGAAAAAGAAAGAATTTATGACCAAACAAGAAATAGAGAACAATTATGAAATATAAAATGGATGATTTTGATTACATTAAATTGAAAAGGTTTTGCACAAACAAAGCCAATACAATCAAGATTAGAAGGGAAGCAGAAAGCTGGGAAATAATTTTTTACAGCCAATGTCTCTGACAAAGAGTCATTTCTAAAAGATATAGAGAACTGAGTCGAATTTGTAAGAGTACAAATTTTTCCCCAGTTGATAAAAGGTCAAAGGATACAAGCAGACAGTTTTGAGAGGAAGAAATTAAAGCTATCTATAGTCATATAAAAAAATGCTCTACATCATTATTGATTGGAGAAATACAAATCAAAACAATTTTGAGGTATCACATCACATCTATCAGATTCGCTAACATGACAAAAAGGGGAAATGATAAATGTTGGAGAAGATGTAGGAAAATAGGAACACTAATGCACTGTTGGTGGAGTTGTGAACTGATCCCACCATTCTGGAGAGCAATTTGGAACTATGCCCAAAGGGCTGTAAAACTATGCATACCCTTTGACCCTGCAATATCACTTATAGGGCTGTATCCCAAAGAGATCATAAAAATAGAAAAGGACCCATATGTACAAAAACATTTATAGCAACTCTTTTTGTGGCAGCAAAGAATTGGAAATTGAAGGGATGTCCATCAATTGGGGAATGACTGAACAAGTTGTAGTATATGAATGTAATGGAATACTATTGTTCCATAAGAAATGATGAGCAGGCTGACTTCAGGAAAACCTGGAAAGACTTAACTTGAAATGATGCTGAGTGAAGTGAGCAGAACCAGGAGAACATTATACACAGTAACAACCACATTGTGTGATGACTGACTGTGACAAACTTAGCCCTTCTCAGCAATGCAAAGATCTAAGGAACTCAAAGACTCATGATGAAAAATGCTGTCCATGTCCAGAGAAAGAAACTTGGAGACAGAATGCAGACAGAAACATACTATTTTTCTCTCCTTTTCTTTTGTTGTTTTGTTTCTTCTTTCTTGTGGTTCCTCCCATTAGATGTCATTCTTCTTTACATCATGACTAATGTGAAAACGGGTACAATATGAATATATAAGTTGAACCTGTATCGGATTGCATGCTGTCTTGGGTGGGGAGAGGAGGGGAAGGGGAGAAAATTAAAAACTTAAAATCTTGTGAAAGTGAATGTTGAAAACTGAAAATAAATAAATTATTGAAAAAATTTTAAAAATAAAATTACAGGGACAAAAAATGGGTGTCAGCTTTCAGGAACAGGAGGATAATAGTTCTGCTGGACATTTAGGTGGCATAGTGGATAGAGTGCTAGCCCTGGAATTAGGAAGACTTCAGTTCAAATCTGGCCTTAGACACTTCCTGGCGGTGTGATCCTGGACAGCTCACTTAATCACTGTTTGCCTCAGTTTCCTCAATTCTGAAATGAGGATGATACTAACAGCACCCACCTCCCTGGGTTGTTGTAACAATCAAATGAGATAATATTTGTAAAGCATGTAGCTTTACATAGTAAAGGCACATAGTAGGTACTGTGCTATGTAAATGTCTGTTCTCTTTTCCACCCTTCCCTTCACTGTACTCTGTCTTTGCCATGTGGAGTATTTAGGTCCAGGTGCCTGGGTTTCAGGAGGATGTTGATAAGCTGGAGAGTGTCCCGAGGAGGGCAGCATGGATGGTGGAGAACCTTCTGTCTGTATCATATAAGTACTGGCGGAAGGAGCTGGGTGTCTTTAGCCTGTAGAAGAGAACCCTTGAGGTGGGGCCCAGGAATAAAACAGTTTTGTTCAAATCTTTGAAGGGCTGTTTGTTATTTGGAGTCAGGAGTAGACGTTCTCTGTTTGATCCTAAAGGAAAGAACCAGGAGAGGTGGGAGGAAGAGGCCAAGAGGCAAATCTAGGCTTCATTTAAGAAAACGAGCTTCCTAAAAAAAATAAAAGCTATGTCCTGCCTGAGGAGGTAGTGGGTGACCCCTGGTTGGGTAGGGTATAGTGGAGATTCCTTTGGTGTGCGGCTTGCTCTCTCTCTCTCTCTCTCGTTCCGTGGTCTCTCACAGCTTGGTCGTGAGGTCTAAATGAAACCATCTAAAGCACTTCACCAACTTGAAAGCCCTGTAGAGAAATCAACTATTGGGATTATTTTTTATTACTATATTATTATATTATTATTTTTTACTATATTATTATTTTACATATTTTTTATTATTTTATATATTATGTAAATTTGTATTTACATAATAATATTTACATATTTATTATTATTTTATATATTTAGTAATATATTTACTATATTATTACTATATTTTTATTTTTTATCATCATCATTTTCTATCAGTCAGCAAACATTTATTAAGCGCTTACTGGGAAACACAAAGACAAAAATAAAGGAGTCCTTATTTCTATGTAGTTTATAATCTGTCTTGAAGAAGATTGGGGTATATTTTATATAATAACCATGTCTCTGAAAGAATATTTAATTGAACAAGTATTTATTGAAATTGAGGTGACTCACTGTGTAGTACTCTGGGCCTGGAGTCAGGAAGGCTTGAGTTCAAATGTGGCCTCAGACAGTTCCTAGCTCTGGGGTTCTGGGAGGGTCACTTCACTGCTATTTGCTTCAGTTTTCTCACCTATAAAACGGGGACAATCACAGCACTTCCTCCTCAGGGCTGTTTGTTGTGAGAGTCAAACGAGATGATGATTGTGAAGCACTTAGCACAGTATTCTTATGGTTATTGGTCAGTCATTTTTCAGTCATGTCCAACTCTTTGTGACCCCACTTGGGGTTTTCTTGGCAAAAATACTGGAGTGGTTTTCCATTTCCTTCTCCAGCTCGTGTTACAGTTGAGGAAACTGAGGCAAACCGAGGGTCACATAGCTGGTATATATCTGAGGCCAGATTTGAATTCAGGAAGATGAGTCTTGCTGACTCCAGACCTGGCACTCTATCTACTACACCACCTAGCTGCCCATAGTAAGCACTATATAAATATTAGCTGTGTTGTTTTTGTTTCTTTGTGACCCATGGACCATTGCACACCAGACCCTTCAATCCTGCACTGTCTCTCAAAGTTTATCCAAGCTTATGTTCGTTGTTTCCATGATACTTATCTATCCATCTCATCCTCTGCTGTCCTCTTTTCCTTTTGCCTTCAGTCTTCCCAACATCAGGTTCTTTTCCAGTGAGCCCAGGCTTCTTATTATATGGCCAAAGTTATTTAAGCTTCAGCCACAGTATTTGTCCTTCCAATGAAGAATATGGATTAATTTCTTTCCATGTTGACTACTCCAAGGGACTCTGAAAAGTCTTCTTCAGCACCACAATTCAAAACTGTTAGTTCTATAGCACTCAGCTTTGCTTGTAGTCCAACTCTCACAGTCATCCGTTACTACCGGGAAAATCATAGCATAGACTATTATATTTTTATTGCATTTATAAAGTGCTTTGAAAATCTTAAAATATTCCATAAATGTTGGCTATTGTTATCATCTTTTTACTGAGCGGTTAATGTAGGTGAGACATCCTGCATACCACAGGGGATACAGAGATAAGTAAGATACAATCCCTGCCCGTAGGAAGCTAATAGGTGTTTAAGACATACATAAACATCAGTAGTATAAAGCAGAATGTGATAAATGCCATAAACAAGGAATGAAATACCATAAGCAAGATAGAGTTCAGAAAAGGTAAAGTTCACTTCCACTTATGGAAGACTTCCCCCTCTCTTGAAGTCAGAGCTCTTTTATTTGGGTGGTGGGGAAGGCAGTCAGGGTTAAATGACTTGCCCAGGGTCATACAACTGGTAACCATCCAAAGCTGGATTTGAACTCAGATCTTTCATGTCTGGGATTCCATCAACTGAGCCACTTGGCTGCTACTGAAATCAGAGCTCTTATGTGCATGTCTTAATCAACTCAGTATACTGTAAATTCCTGGAGAGCAGTAGCTGTTTCATTTGGAATTTTTTGTCTCTCTAGGGCCTTGCACAGAGCAGGCACTTGATAAATGCTTACTGAGTTAAACAGCATGGAAACTCTTTAACCTAGCCTACAGAGCCCTCTATCATCTGGTTCCAACCTCATCGAACATTCATCCCAACACATTCTAACTCTGCATTCTATCCAAACTAGACTTGCTGAGTGAATCCCTGGCATGACCCATGCTCTCCTGTCTCTCACTCTCTTTGCTCACTCTAAAATTTCCTCCCCTCACATTTGTGTCCACTGACATCTGGCCTCTCCTCCCTATTTGAATTTGAGGAAGTTACTTCATTCATCCCAACCCTGTCTTCTTTCCTCCTCCTTTTTCTGCATATGAGACACCCCTTATAATAAAGACTAAAAAATAATAAAAAAAGTTTTGATATAACATATTGAAAAATTTGATATTAGATACTTTCATATGTGTCTCTTCTCTGGGACTAAGACATGGTCATTGTAATTGTGAAGTATTTGGTTTCTATTGTTTTGGTTTTTTCCTAGCTATTTGATTTTAAATTATTTATTTAATATTTTATTTTTCCCCAATTACATGTAAAAACTGTTTTCAACGTTCACTTTAAAATTTTTGAGTTCTAAATTTCTTCCCCCTCTTCCTCCCCTCCCTTCTTATTGAGAAGGAAAGCAATTTAATATAGGTTATATGTGTTCAGTAATGCAAAACATATTTCCATATTAGTCATGTTGTACAAGAAAACATAGACCAAAAAAAAAGACCCAAGAAAAATAAAGTTTTAAAAAAGTACATTTTGATCTATTTTCAGACACAATTAGTTATTTCTCTGAATATGAATAGCATTTTTCATCCTAAGTCCTTCAGAGTTGTCTTGGATCATTGTATTGCAGAGAATAGCTAAGTCCTTCACAGCTGATTATCATACACTAGTGTTCTTATTGTGTGCTGTGTTCCGTTCTATTCGTTTCACTTTGCATCCATTCATGTAATTCTTTCCAGGTTTCTCTGAGAGCATCCTGCTCATCATTTCTTATAGCACAACTTGTTCAGCCATTCCTCATTTGATGCAGACCCTCAATTTCTAATTCCTTGCCACCAGAAAAGAGCTGCTGTAAATATTTTTATACCTGTAGCTCTTTCTCTCTCTTTTTTTTTAATCTCTTTGGGAATACGGACCTAGTAGTAGTACTGCTGGGTCAGAAGGTATGTATGGTTTTATAGCCCTTTGGGTACAGCTCCAAATCGCTCTACAGAATGGTTGGATCAGTTCACAATTCCACCAACAGTGCATTAATGTCTCAATTCTCCCACGTCCCCTCCAGCAGTTGTCATTTTCCTTTTCTGTTCTATTAGCTAATCTAATAGGTGTGAGGTAGTACCTCAGAATTGTTTTACGTTGAATTTCTCCAATCAGTAGTGTTTTAGAGCATTTTTTCATATGGCTATAAATTTTCTATGATTCTGTTGTTTGGGTTTTTACTTACATTGTTGGGGTCATTGTGTATATTGCTTTTCTGCTTCTAATGCGTTCACTTTGTGTCAGTTTATATAAGAATCCCCATGCTTTTCTATAGTCATCATAGTCATTCTTTCTTGTAGCCCAGTAATGATGGTGGTGGTGTTGGTGGTGGTGGAGGAGGAGGCAGTAGTGGTAGCCAGCATTTATATATCCCTTTAAAGTTTGAAAAGGTCTTTATGCATATTATCTCATTTGAGCCTCACAACAACACTGTGAGGCAGATGTTATCATCCCCATTTTACAGTTTAGGAAACTGAGGCAGGGAGCGATTAAGTGACTTGCCCAAAGTAACACAGCTGGTAAGCATTCAAGGCAGGGTTTGAATTCAGGCCTTCCTCACAGACTCCCGGTCCAGTGTTTTATTCTCTATGTCACCTAAATGCCTCATTTGTGCACCACATCTTATTTAGCTATTCCCCAATGTATGGGCATCTATTTTGTCTGCCTTAGACTTTTAAGACTATTTTTAGGACTGGGCTGGCCTGGGACAGTTTGGTGGTACAGTGGATAGAGTGCTAGGCCTGGAGTCAGAAAGACCTGAATTCAAATCTGGTCTCAGATATTTACTAGCCATTTGCCCTGGGCAAGTCACTTAACTGTTTGCTTTCGTTTTCTCATCTGTAAAACAAGCTGGAGAGGAAGATGGCAAACCACTCTAGGATCTTTGCCCAGAAAACCCCAAATGGTGTCACATAGAATCAAATGCAGTTGAAAAACTGAACAACAGCAAGATCTCTGGAAGCAGTGAGAGGAACGAGATGACTCTTAAAGGTCTTGCCCAGCCCTAAGAGTCAAGGATACTATGCAAGTTAGAGCCAAGATGGCAGCTGGATCAGGGGTCATTAGAGGGCACAAAATGTTGAAGCATCATAAACATTTTTTGAGCATCTACTGTTTAGAACACACTTAACTAAATGCTGTAACCCATTGGTAACTAGGCCTAATATCTTCTGACCACCATTCCATCCTCTAGGACCACCCTCTGAGATTCTGCCACTGGTACAGGCTGCCCCCGATACCCAGTCTGAGGATGCACAGAAGACTGAATCAGGTATGCCTTTTCATAGTCACCCCTTATGTTCTTTCTTCTCTCTAACTTCCACGGTCAGTACCTCTGAGATTTTGAGACATTGCCCTTCTCTTCCCTTCCTCATGGTCATCCTCCTATTGCGAGTCCTCCAAGTGTGACTCCCCTTCTTGTCCTTCTACATTATTGTAGCAGAAGCCTCAGAGGCATGGCAGCCAGAGAAAGAGAGTGAGGAGCCCAAGGAGGTGGGCCCCAATCCGAGCCGCCTGCTCCAGGACGAAGCTAAGAAAGAAGGGGCCGTGGCCTTGCAGGTGTACCAGGCTTACTGGAAAGCTGTGGGTGGGGGTCTATCCCTGGCCATCCTCTTGTTCTTGCTTCTCATGCAAGGTAAGGGCATATCTATGAGCCCCCAGCTATCTTTATTCCTTTGCCCCTCCCTTTGTCCATCATTCACATCACATGGGCTAGACAATCTTAGCTCTAGAAGCCTGATCTACCAGGATGCTCACTCCCCTCCTGTATAGATAGTAATGCATTCTTTCTCTCTAGGGGCTCAAGGGAGTGACCAAGGTTGATGCATTTCTCTGGTCTGTAGTTTCTTCCTCTTTCCATTGGGTTATTGGATTTAGAACTGAAGGGAGCCAATGAATGAACAAATAAGGATTTATTAAATGCTAACTATGTGAACGAACGAATGAAAAAGCATCTAGATAGATACCAATAGGATACTAACTAGGGAGGACAATTCACAAAGTTCATAAGAAGTCCTATAGGTGCAATGATGAAGGGGGGATGGCAGGGTCCTAGGGTCTATCCCTTATGTCATTAGGTCAGATGATCCCAGTGCCTGGGATCTGTAGGAAACAGAGGCAAGGCAGATGGTAAAGCCTGGAGGACTTTAGGAGGTAGTAGCAGAGCAGTTGGTAAGGCCTGGTGGTCCTCCCTCTCACCAGAAGGAATAGAGTTGGTGACTCCTGTCTATTCTGAGCCAGTAAGGCCAACCTGATAGGTTCTGGGTTCCTACGCTAGCAGGGTAGGAAAGGGGAAGCAGGGTACATCCCAGACAGACCTGGATTCTGGAACTGGGAGTGGAGGTGGAAGTAAGGAAGGATGCCCCTTTAGTGGCATCTTCCCACCTCATAGGCAACTGGGTAGCCCAGTGGATAGATCATTGGGCCCAGAATCAGGAAGATCTGAATTCAAATCCAGCCTCAGACACTTCCTAGCTGCATGATCTGGGCAAGTCACTTTGCTTCTGCCTGCCTCAGTTTCCCCATTGCAATATTTATATGTAGTATGTATTAATATAATTACATGCTATAATAAATATATTCCATAGATATTATGTTATTCATATATATTATTTATAATAATAAATTATTACAGACAATAATAACATCCATCTCACAGGGTTCTTGTGAGGATAAAATGACATAATAATAATAAAGCACTTAGCACAGTGCCTGGAACATAGTGGGCTTTTAATAAAAGTTCATTCCCTTCCATCCACCTTCCCTTGCGCCAGATGTGCCAAGATCTGTTTGGATTTTCAAAGCACATCATCTATTCCATTCTTCTCCTTTTCCAAATGGGGAAACTGAGGCCCAGAGAATTAAGTGACTTGTCAGAGCTCATGCAGTAGTAGTCAGTGGCAGAGTCGGGAATTAGTCCGACTCTAGGAATGCCCTCTTCATTACGCTGTAATGCCTCTCTGCCCGGAAGATTGCCATGAATTCAATGTTTGTACAACTTAAAGGACTGTCAGAAAGTCAGTCTTATTAGACTCTCTGGAGTCTAATAAGAGCTTTGGCCCTGAGCCCCAGCACAGAGCTTCCCAGGGACACAGGGAGAAAAGCCTTCCCAGGATTCAGCTTGCTGTCCCTGCCCTTGCCTTCCTTAGTCATCCTTGTATTTCCTAAATTTGGGACTGCTCCCTGCTTCCTCCAGACTGGCTGTGGAAGAGACACCAGGGGTGAAGAGATGAGGAATCAGGCCAGTAGGACGGGGAAAAAGCTAGAGAACTGTGGAGGCAGGGTCTGGAGCCGTCAAGGCGGCCAAGGGAGAAGTGATGGATGAGAGGAAAGCTGAGTAAGCCTAGAAAAATACAAATGACAGTTGGATGGCTTTTCTTTCCCCTTTTGTTCCTTTGCTCTGTTTCCAGGGACTCGGAATGCTGCTGATTGGTGGCTCTCTCACTGGATCTCCCAGCTGAAGATAGCAGAGAATGGCTCCCAGGAGCTGTTGCACATCAACAACCAAGCACCCTCACTGTTCTCCCCACAGCTGCTTCTCTTCTCCCCTGGAGGCCTCTTGTGAGTGGGCTAGGGGGCCCTGAAAAAAACCAGAGTCACACCTGGGTTCAGGCACTAAGCTTGAGAGTGGATCCTGATAGCTTTTGGGGGGTGAAGGTGTGGAGCCTGAGGACCATGGATGACACAGTCATGGATCCCACTTTCTCTTCCCTCTGTCCAGTGCCCCTGTGTCACCCTGGCCCAGAGCCACCCCAAATAGCTCCCTGGATGTGCAGTTCTACCTGACTGTATATGGGGCCATTGCCAGTGCCAATTCGATCTGTACCCTCCTACGGGCAATACTCTTTGCCACTGGCATCCTCCAGGCGGCAGCCACCCTACATCAGCGCCTGCTATACCGTGTCCTCAAGGTGAGTTGGTGGAAAGATCTTATGGGGGGAAGGCTGGGAGAGACCCTTTTGCCAACCTTCCCTCAGGTCATGAGGGCCATTGCTCCGGCTCTACACTGCTTTATCTGCCTGGTGTCGCCAGCATACTGAAGTTCCTCTCTTTTCCCTGGGCAGCTTGGAGAAGGCTGTCCTTTGGAGTAAGGGGCTCACTCTTCTCTGTCACCTAGAAGCAGCATATTGTAGACGTTAGATCTAGAATCAAGTGACCCAGCTTGAACACTTGCCTAGTTGCAAGGCCTTGAATGAGTCCCTTAATCCTTTGGAGGTTAGAGAAACCACAATGGCTCTTTAATCAGGGCAAGATGCAAATAATGTAATGTGGGGATTTCCTTTTCTGCTGCAGTCCCTCAACTTCTCTGTGAATCTTACCTTTAGAGAGGTGTCTGGGGGCCCTGGGGAGTTGTGACTTACCTGGGGTAGCAGACGAAGGATTTGAACCAAGGTCTTTATGACTTAGAGGCTGATGTTGTAGCCACTGTATCACTGTTTCTATTACAATAATCATTCATTTTGTAGTGCATCAAGTTTGCAAAATGCTTAGTGTCCTTTGTGATCCTCATAACCCTATGACGTAAGTGCTTTTATTATCAGGCTCCTTTTGCACATGGGGAAACTGAGGCTCAGAGAGGCAGCCTGACCTGCTGAAGTGTCGCACAGCTGGAAAGGGTCAGGTCACCACTAGCCAATGTAGCCTCTCAGGGAAATGTTCTGACCCTTAATTCCCTCATCTGTAAAATGGGAATGCTCATACACACCCTACCAACTTCACAGAGTGGTTGTGAAGACACTTTGGTGGAACAGTGCTATAGACCAGAGAGTTACTGCTTTTGTGAGCAGATGGACCAGGAGTGACCAACTGAAGCTACAGTTGGGAAGAGGTTAGAAACCTTAGGAGGTCAACTAGGCCAGTCCCCTGCCTCCAGATAGAATGACTACCTTCAGGGATTGGGAGCTTTTCCTGCTCGTAATAAATTCCCTTCCAGAGAAGGAGGCTCCGTAGCCTCCCTCCCCTTCTCTGAAGCTCTTGCTTTTCCCACAACCTGCTGGTCAGAAGATCTTGACACCTACCTTCATCTCACTGCAGTGGAAGGTCTCCATCTTCTAGAGAGGTCAGCTCTCAGGAAGGACCTCTTTGAAGGGAAAGGGTGGGAAACAGTAACAGAGAGTTACCTTTTTTTTTTTAAATGTTGCATTAATGCCTTTTGTTTTTACATCATAGTCATGTTCCCATATACTCTTCCTGCAGTGGAATTAAGCACATTTCATCATTTGCCCTCCAGGGACCAGATTAGCTGTTACAGGTAGTGGGAATTTGGGAATCCAGCTGGCTTTTAGTCATAGCTCCTTTCTCCCTGGGGAGATTTAAGAACAGCTCAAGGGTCTGATTAGAGGCAGGAAGATGGACAGGCCACTTCCAGAGGTCCTACCAGCTAGAGGAGATTCCTCCCCTCCCTAGATAGAGCTTTTTCCTTTACCCTGCCCTAGCTGCCACCAAAGGGCTTTCACCTCCTTACTATTCTACTTGTCTTTTCCTCAAGGGACCCCACCCCCACCATCCCTACATCTACTCAAAGCTCTCTTATGAGACACCTTTCTCTTGAAGTTCTCTCCCTCATGGCAGGGCTCATAACTAATTCCTTCCCCTCCAAGATTCTTCTAACACCGAATTTCCTGCCCTAAGCTCTGCTAACATCACCCAACTTCACTGCCTTTGCAGGCTCCTGTGACATTCTTTGACTCCACACCAACCGGCCGGATCCTGAACCGCTTCTCATCAGATGTGGCTTGCACGGATGACAGCCTGCCCTTCGTTCTCAACATCCTCTTGGCCAATGCAGTGGGACTGCTGGGGCTGCTGGCTGTCCTGGGCTTGGGGCTGCCCTGGCTGCTGCTGCTGCTGCCACCCCTCGGCTCCCTCTACTACTCTGTCCAGCGCCACTACCGGGCTTCCTCGAGGGAGCTGCGGCGCCTGAGCAGCCTCACCCTCTCCCCCCTCTATACCCACCTCTCTGAGAGCCTCGCTGGGCTCAGTATCATCCGGGCTGCTTGTGCCACCTGCAGGTGAGGGCTCATGCTACGCAAGACTGTATCTTTACCAGGAACAGGTCACATCCAAAGAGAGCCCATCCAGGAATTTTACTAGAGTGAGACAGACTGCACATGGTGGGATCAGGGGGATGAGGCCCTTAGAGGGAAAAGAAATGGTGCTGAGGAGACACAGTGGGGAAGGGCTGTGGGATCCTAAAGAGAGAAGGGAGAGTCTGGAGAGATAATAAGCGTAGAGGGGAAGATATTGAAGGGTCCCTGGGAGACAAGAGGCCCAGGGATGTTTAGGGAGACTTCTGTGCATAAGCCAATTATCACCTCTCCTATGCCAAATCCTATAAGTAAGCGGATTCTAATCTTAGACATGAGAACAGGAAGGAGGTGATCCACCCCCTGAGGCTAGTCTTTGGCACATGGGTAGGAGAGAAAAAACTCAGCTCTTGGTCCTCAGGTTTGAAGAGGAGAATGAGAAGCTACTGGAGCTTAACCAGCGCTGCCAGTTTGCTGCCAGTGCATGCCTGCAGTGGCTGGACATACGGCTGCAGCTCATGGGTGCTACTGTGGTCAGTGCTATTGCCGTCATTGCCCTCATCCAGCATCACCAACACCTCGCTAACCCAGGTGCCACCTTTGTCACTGTTGGCCTTGTCCCTGTCCTAGCTGAGACCTGCCCCCCAACTTTGCCCTGTGCTTCTCTTCCTTATTAATGAACTTTCTGCCCTAATTCCTCCTCTTACATCTCCATCTCCATCTCCATTACCTGCACCTCCTCCCCCAGGCCCTTCTTCCAGCCCCCTCATCCTTGGTCCCCTGTCACAGGAACTAGCCTCTTGTGGTCTCCCCTGGGTCCTTTTGTTCTCAGCCTGCTTCCTCTTATTCTGCCATATGTATAGATAAACACACATATGTATACACATACACACAGTCTTTCACAAGCCAATTCAAGAAATATTTAACTACCTATTTTGAACAACTTTTTGTGCTAGGTGTTGAAAGTATTAAAATGAAATAAGTCATCTTCACTTAAGAAACTTCAAGTCTAATACATACAGACATGGAGCCCCTGCTCCCCAACCTCCCTGGAGGGAGCCAGGGCAGCCCCAAGCCCAGGACAGCCAGCAACCCCAGCAGTCTCACCACCTTCTTTTGCTCCTTAGGACTGGTGGGCCTGTCGCTGTCCTATGCCCTGTCCCTGACGGGCCTTCTCTCAGGCCTGGTGAGCAGCTTCACACAAACAGAAGCCATGATGGTGAGCGTGGAGCGACTGGAAGAGTATTCTTGTGACCTGCCCAGCGAGCCCCAAGGCCAGCACATACAGGTATAATATGGTGATTGGATGCCCCTTCCCTTCTCTCCATCTCGGAGCCAAAAGCCACAGCCCTACCCCCATCTCCCCAGTACAGTCTAGTTTCAGTCCTACACAGCTCACTCTTTGAGGAGCAGGACATAGAGCCCGGGACAAAATAAGGAGAACCTAGGAATTGGTTTAACCCTGCCAGGTGGTACAGGGTGGAGAGGAGGATGTTATGGTGGGGCAGTGGCTAATTCCCCACCATTCATTCCCCTTACAACTTTTCTCCTCATCTCCCCACAACCTTGGTTTTTTTCCTTCACCTGTCTTCACTCATTTCTCTTTCTCCCCCCCTTTTCCTTATCTCCTCCCCATCCTCCTCTTCACTGTCTCTCACCACCTTCTTCATTGTTACCACCTTCTGTGCTCTGCACCATCTCTCTCTCCCTGTCTTCCTCACCTCACTTCTTTTCTGACCATCCTTCCCTATTTCTCCTCACTCCCTTCTTACCATGCTTCCATCTGTCTTCATTTCCATTCCGCCCCTACACCATTTTCACACCTCCTCATTCTTTATTCATGCCCTTCTACCTTCCCATCTCTCCCACAATTCTCCTCCCTTCCTCCCCACCATTTCTCCTGTCTCTTCTCATGATGTCTCCCTCATCTCTCTCCATTTTTGTCTCACTGTTTCAACCTCACTGCAACTCTCATGTTGCCCACATCTCTTTTCATTCTCTCCCCCATCTCCTCCTTCCCTTTGGTGACCACAGGTAGGAGTGGGCTGGCTGTCACAAGGACACGTGGAGTTCCAGGATGTGGTATTGACTTACCGGCCTGGGTTGCCCAATGCCTTGGATGGGGTCACCTTCAACGTGCTACCTGGGGAGAAGATAGGCATTGTGGGCCGGACAGGTTCTGGAAAATCCTCTCTGCTGTTGGTATTGTTTCGGCTGGTGGAGCCCAACGCCGGGCACATTTTCCTGGATGGTGTGGACACCAGCTTGCTGGGCTTGTCAGATCTCAGGTGCAGTTGGGGGCGGGGCTGCCACATAAGGGGTGAGAGTGCTCTGGACCCTGGGACTCTTGCATCAGCGTAAAGGGCTGGGATAGGACCTAAAGACAGAAGAATGGGGGTGGTGCAGTTTGGGGAAGCTGGGGAATGGGAAAGTCTGATTGGTGCTGTGGGTGCAAAGGGAACTGAGAGAGAAGGAGAAGTACCTAGCCTTTTATGTGCCATGCATGACTCTGGGTGCTAGAGATGGCTATCTTTATCAAATAAACCTCCTAAGCTTGGTTTTCAAGGCCTTGCCCAACCCCTTAGCACCTCATTTCCCATTTCTTCCTTCCCTTTGGTTCAGGCTGGTCCCAGCATCTTGAGAACCCTGCCATGCTCACTGGAGACTCTTCCTTGGTTCAGGCTGGCCCCCTACCTCACAGTGCTTTCCTTTCTCCGTTCTAGCTGCATCCTCCTCAAGGCCTGTGCCAAACCTTTTGTCTTTCTAAACAAAATCTCTCTCATCTAATTTAAATCTTTGCCTTACTCCAGTCCTACTCTAAACACCATAAGGCATGAGTGTCATTCTGTCCCCTGCTGAGATTGGAGCTCCTGAGACCATATTTTATTTCTCTCTGTTGTCCCTCAGGGTACCTAGTAAACTGCTAAATACACAGCAGGATCTTAAGATTTAGAGCTGGAAGTGACCTTAGAGACCTCCACTCTTTTTAGTTGGACCTCCACATTTTACCTATGAGGATACCAACCCAGAAAAGGGAATTAACTGCCTGAGGTCACACAGGCGGTAACAGGACAGGATTCAAAACCAAGTCTACAACTCCCAATTCAGGGCTCTTTCTTTCTTTCTTTTGGAAGGTGTCATCAGGGCTGAGTGACTTACCCAGGGTCACATAGCTAGTAAGTGTCTGAGGCCATATTTGAACTCAGGTCCTCCTGACTCCATGGCAGGTGTTCTATCTGTTGTACCGCCTAGCTGCCCCAGGACTCTTTCTTTTTTTTTTTTCTTTTCCATTTAATAGTATTTTATTTTTTCCAATTACATATAAAAATAGTTTTCAACATTCATTTTTATAAGATTTTGAGTTCCAAATTTTTCTTTCTTCCCTCCCCTCTCCCCAAGACAGCAAGCAGGCCCAGGACTCTTTCACTATACTATGTTGTTTCCCATTGAATGACTGATTCGTGGGTAAGAATTAGAGGTTCAAGCTCAGGATCAGAGAATGGATCTTCCCGCTAAGGAGAAGGTACCAGCATATTGTTTGCTCCCTTTCCTGCCTCTCAGGTCCCAGTTGGCCATCATCCCTCAAGAGCCCTTTTTGTTCAGCGGCACAGTACGAGAAAACCTGGACCCGCTAGGTCGCTATGAGGATGCAGCACTGTGGCAGGCCTTGGAGGAGTGCCACCTAAGCGAGGTGATCACTCCACTGGGTGAGTCCTGGGAACAGGTAGTAAGAGAACCTGGCCAAGGAAAGGCCCCTTTCTGGAACTAAGGGAGGCCTTGTGAAGTCACGAGGGAGCGGGGAGTCTGGAATAAGAAAGGCTGTCCTCTTGGGATGACATAGTCTGGGCCCAATAGGTGGTCTGGATGGTGAACTGGGTGAGAGGGGACGACGCTTGTCACTAGGGCAGAGGCAGCTACTGTGTTTGGCCAGAGCTCTCCTTACAGATGCCAAGGTAAGGAATGGGACTAGGGGCCCAATGGGTGGGTTTGGTAGAGGGGCAAGAGGGTGGCCTCGGAAAGAGTGATGGAGAAGCCCTCCTGGATTATCAGGGAGACATAAAAAGAGGTTTGCTTTGCTAGGGCTCAGGCCTCCAGGGCAGAGTTGGGACGAGGGGGCTAAAGGGATGGGTACTAGGATAGGATCCAGGGCAAACATAACCCCTTCTCCGTCCCCCAGATCCTGTGCATTGATGAGGCTACAGCCAGCGTGGACCAGAAGACAGACCAGCTGCTCCAACAGACAATCTGTAATCGTTTTGCAAACAAGACTGTTCTGACAATTGCACATAGGTATGTGTGTGTTGTGGAGATGCCCAGGGAAGGACTAAGGGTGATGCGGGGAAGAAGAAAAAAGACTAAATCGGCAGGCTAGCTTCAGACCTTTTATTCCTTACTCTTTTGGGGGGACTACTGAGAAGTCAGCAAGGAGATATCTTTATCTCGTCTCAGGCAAATATCACTCTTCTGCCAGTCATGGGTGAGACACTAGGGATGGGAACTGTCTCGCCCTGAGGGAAACTGAGTCACTGAGAAACTTTCTCATTCTTCCCTCATTCCCCACAACAATGGAAACCTGACCGCCCAATTGGAGTGGGTGGGTGAAATCTGATGTCTGAGAGTAGGGGAGTAGCAAGGAGTGAGAGACAGGGAAAGGGTCAATCATATTCACTCTGTGCCCACTTTCACCTGCCTTATAGGCTCAACACGATCCTGAATTCAGACCGGGTGCTGGTGTTACATGCAGGAAGGGTGGCTGAACTGGACACTCCAGCTGCCCTTCGAAGTCGGCCCTACTCATTGTTCCATCAGCTGCTACAGAACAGTCAACAATGATCCTACCTTTTCTGAACCGATGGTCTATTTTTCCTCAGTTGTCATCTCCCTCTCCATGGGGGAGGGTTTGGGGCTTTTAAACTCAGGTGATGAACAGCTGTTTACTCTCCCCTCATCTGTAGGGCCACCTGGGCCTCCTCACCCTACCTAAGCATCCCTGGCCAGGTATCTCAGGATGCTCTCTCTGATACCAGTCCCCATCAGTGAGCTGAGAGTATTGGAGGAGAGCTCTTACTGGACCAGAACTAGGACCTTGAACATGGGGCTCTAAGCTGGCCCCAGCTGGGGTCAGGAGTCCTGGGAGCACGAGCTATCACTCACTGTTACTTTTTGTAATTTTATTTGATAAAACCTCTCTTGAACAATCTGTATATTTAAAAAAATAGCATATCTGGTGTGAGTCTGAGACATCTCAGTGGGGGGGAACCCACAATGGTCTCTGGAAGGTAGGAGATGTGAGGAGGATGGAGATGGAGAGAGGGCCCCACTGTGCCCCCCCTCCAACCCCCATCACAGTGCTGTGGTCTTGCCAGGCTCAGGTGGGGAACCAGCTGGAGGGGAGATTCCAGCAGGGAGCATGCTGACCTGGCACTCCTGGTCATGTTGCTCAGGGGGCACAGCATATTGGTGAAAAGGGTAGCAGCAGGGCCTGGCAGGGCAGTGCCCATGGCGCCATGCCCAGAAGATCAACAGCCCTGTGGTGAGGACCGCGGTGGCAGTGAGGACCCCAAATACCACCAAAACGAGCAGGCTTGACTCCCCTATCCCTGTCTCTTGTCGGCGTACTACTTCCTTCACTGAGATTCGAAGTAGCCCTGCACCCACGCTGAAGGGAGCTGGTACCGTGAAAGGAACCACAGCTGCAGGGCTGGGTCCAGGGGCATTGTCTGACTCTGTAGGGAGGTCCAGGGCTGGGAGGACAATCTCACACGTCTTGCCCCCATAGCCATCAGGGCAGAGGCAATCGAAGTCATGGACACGGTCCCGGCAGCGGGCACCATGCTGGCATGGTCGGCTGGCACAGTCATCCAGGTTGACAGTGCAGAAGCGGCCAGCAAAGCCTTCAGGGCAGTGGCAGGAGAAGCGGTTGATGCCATCGTGACAGGTGGCGCCATTGGCACAGGGTCTCATTAGGCAGTCATCCACATTGACCTCACAGTGTGGTCCCACAAAGCCTGCCAAGCAGCGGCATGTGAAGTTCTTTGCAAAGCCTTGATCATCTTGGCACTGCCCACCATTCCGGCAAGGAGACCTGAGAAGAGGGAGATGGAAAGGAGAGAGTTAATAATGACAATGCTGTGTGACTTTGGACCAAATCACATCCCCACTTTGGGCCAGCTATCCCCTCTACAGACAGAGATGGTTGGACCAGGTTTTCTCTGAGGTCTCTCTTCCCCTTTTAAGTTTCTACAACTGCATCCCCAAATCCATCCACCTTTACCCTCAATACATATTCCCTGTTACCTTCCCCCCACCAGGCTTCAACATCCTGATCTTTGGCCCCATTGCCCTCACCCCACCCTCTCCTCTCGTTCTAATACCTCAAAATCTGACCTGTGCCCAAGCCCCTACTCTGCTTGTTCCAGTTTCAACTCACCCAGCATGCTCACAGGGCCCAGTCTTGCGTTCACAGTTACGCCCATGAAAACCTGATGGGCACACGCAGTGGTACTCCCCATCCCCCTCATATACACACTTCCCTCCATTCTGGCAGGGTGGCTGCTTGGTACAGATGTGCTCATCTGGAGGAGAGAGAGGGATACCTGTAGAGAATTGCCTCTCTTCCTCCCCCTTTCACCCAGGGCAGGCTGAGACTTCTGAAACTTCCCCCCACCCTGTGCCTAGCTTCCACTTTTGGGACCTAGTTTCTGTTGGGATGCTTCTTAGCCACATTCCCTATCTCAGGATCATTGCTATACAATAAAGAGCACATCATTCTGAGAGGCAGGTGTCCAGACCTGGGCTCTAGTCAGTGACCAGCTGCTGAGGCTTTCAGTAATTCGTTTCAGGGCTCTGTGTGCCCACTGTCCCCCACAATCCCTCTCTCCCAATTCCTCATCATTAATATTGGGACAGCACCTGTTTCACCTACCTCACAGGGTTATCCCTGTCAAGAACAAATAAAAGAATGAATTATTTTTCTGTGTCTTTCATTGTATCACTGTTCATTTGTCTACACAATGCCTCTATCATGCCTACACCTTGCACTAGCATACTGAACTGAAGCATAATGTGTTAAGCACATGCTTAATAAATACCTATGACTGAATGAATATGAAAGTTTTTTTAAAATGCAAAACGCTATTGAAACCTAAAGAATTTGTATTACTAGGTCTCCTTTCATTTCCCGTTAGGTCCATGGGATCCCTTCCACTCTACCTGAAGGGTTCAGCAGCTGTTCCCACACCTATTCTTACCTTTGTCACAGAATTTACCTGCCCAGCCACTACGGCAGATACACTGCCAGGGTTGGTGACAGGTGCCATGCTGGCAGCCAGGCATCCTGACGCACCGCTCACAGTGTAGTCCTTCCCAGCCAGGGTCACACCTGAGGAGGAGGATGGAGGCACAAGTTATTCTGGGAGATTTCAGGAAATGAAAACAAAAGCCTCCATCAAATAGAGTGGGGAAACTGGGATCTAGTACCCAATCCCTACGTTGGTTAGTAATGCCTGAAGTTGATCAGGTGGCATTTCACATCCTGAGAGGCAAACAGCTTTCCTGTTCTTAAATCCCAGCATGCCCTGTAAAAACAAAACCAGTCAAAGGGCTCTTCTTTGTCTCTAACCTCAGTTTCACCCATTGTCATTTACTTGTTCTTGTGAACAAGCCCCTGCTAGCATTGGGAATCTGCCTGAGTGTATACCATTAGAAATTTTCCAGTCTTCTCTAATCCTGGCTAAACCGTGTCAACTCCTTTTCCTGTCTTAATTTCTTTGCCCCTTTCCTGTCCTCATCTCTAGTTACTTTCTCCATTTGATCACTTCATCCTTCTGACCCAGGAGACAAAAACTTTAGAAAGAAGAAGAATGTCAGTGAAACTATGGGGATGGTGGATAAATGTAGGACTATGCAAAGCGCTCTCTAGCCCACAAAAAGGCAAGGAGGACTGTGGGGTAATTGGGCAATATGTCCTTTCCTGGTGTACAAGAAAGAAGCCATGGTAGCTTGAGCCTCTGGACCCTCTGGCCTCTTGTAGAGGGGAAAGGGAGGGGTCATCAAAACAGTGAGACAGGGCAAGTGTAGGGAGAATGGGGTGCTGGGAGGGGTTTTCAATGTAGACTAAGGTTTGAGAGAGCCAAAGCACCTACCTGCACGTGCCGTCGGGCTCACAACAGCCGTGGGCCAGATCACAGTGGGAACTACAGTCCTCAGCTACTGGAGGTAAGAAGATAATAGTATTGTTTTGAGGTGGCACAAATTAAAGTATCTCCCCAGTCAGAGATCTGTATTTTGGGTGAGGAGGATCTTAGTTTTCTTAGGTCGGCAAATGGATTCCCGCCCCCACCCCCCCACCCCCCAACAAAAAAAAAAGGATCTGCGTCCATTTTCACACAACCTAGTTTGGGAAGGGTGAGATCCATTGGGTCCCCGACAGGGGCACTGATGGTCAGTATGAATGTAGTCCTTGCTTCTACCGGCAGAGGTCAGTGTGGGAACAGGGGACCGAGGCTGAGGCTATTCCTGGTCAGAGTAGGGTGGGGGGAAATGGGTCGGGAGCTTCAGCTTTCCTCCCTCCCTCCTCGTGGGGTCCGGGAGCTGGGGACACTCACCATGGGTGGGCTGTCCTGATGTCCCCAGGATCCAGAGTAGGGACGCGAGCTGAAGGTAGAGGCAACCGCTGGGCATGGTCAGCGCCGGCCCCAGGAGGGACGGACGAAGGACGGACACCTGTAAGACCGGACAAGACGGGGCTAGAAGAGACGTGGAGGCGCCGGGGACAGTGCTGGAATAGAATGGGGGATGCGGGGACATAGAGATAAGGAGAAAGGGCAGGGATGGCGGGGGTGGAAGGGACAGGGTGACGAGGTCAGAACCTGGACGACAGCGGGTAAGGGGTGAAGATAAGGTGGGGCATAAGGGGCAATGGCAGTGTAGGGGTCGGGAGCATGTACCCCGACTGTAGGGGAGGGGGCTGGAGAAAAGGGGCCTAGAGGTGGGGGCAGCAAGGTCGGAAACAGGGGGCAATCCCCGAGACAGAGTAGTCTGCTCCCCCACCTCTGACTGAGCCCCCCCGCCCTCCAAGGCGTGGGGTCACTTCCACCCCCAGCCTCTCAGAGCTGCCCCCACCGCTCGCTCCGACTTGGCAACCGCGCAGGGCCAAGACACCCCCATCCTCCAGCCCTCCCATCCCCTCGCCGGCTCGGGAAGGAGGCTGATGTCTCTGAGCCCCCTGCCTCCGACAGCTTCCCACCTGGTCTCTCCCAGCCCCCCCACCTCCCGCGCGCTCTCTCCAGGGTCCTCCCTCACCTCGGGGGTGACGGCGCTGTGCGCCCAGGAGCCCAACCAGGGAAGCGGAGTGCGGAGAGCGGGGCCGGGGGATCCACCGGGATCCAGGCCAGAGCCGGGGGCTGCGCAGGGCGGCCCCCTATAGGGCCAGGGGGCCGGCCAGAAAAGCGGCATCCATGCTGAGCGCTCCGGGAATCTCCGGATCCGGGCCAGACCGGGGAGCGGGGGCGGCGGCGGCAGCTCGGTGCGCTCAGGCCGCTTGCCAGGGGCGGCGTGTGCCGGCAGAACCCGCCCTCCCCCGGGGCCGCCGCCCGCCTGCCCGCCTGCCGGCCCGCCCCCCTTCCCGCTGCACTCACTGCCTCAGGCACCGCGCCCCCAATCCAGGCAACACACCAGCGCGCACACGCGCACACGCGCGCACTCACACACACACACGCGCGCCTCACGCCCACATCCCTCACCCATCCCTTATATCCCCACTTCTCATTCACAAAGCTCACGCCATCCCTTTACCCACAGCTGTGATTCTCATCTGTTACTGTTTCCCCCTTTTCTCCGTCTCCAGCTCCATTTATTCAATGAGCATTCATTTAAGCACAATGTATCAAACATTGGTAGGCTCTGAAGATACAGTAACTGGTGAGACAGTTCCTGTCCTCAAGGAATGTACGAGTTAGGAGAAAAGAAAGGGAGCCGAAAACAACGAGGGTCGAGATTAGAAGGTGCAAGATATAAAGCACATACAAGACAAGTGGTGGACACGAGAGCAGCTTTGGGGGTTGGGGGGAAGGACGATCAGAAAAGGCCTGAATCTCTAGATTTCTCTTTTTCTCTCCAGAAAAGCATATGACTTGTAAACACTTACTAGGAATTTAGAAACAAAAGGATGCTGCACATTTTGGCCCGATTATTCCTGCCCTTCAGTTCTGAACCCCTCATTTTCCGTTTTATATTGCCATCCATTCTCCCACTAGCCCCCACCCTCCTCTGCCCTCTCTTCAACACTTGTCCTCTTACCTTCTCTTTTCTTCCCCTCCGGATCTTACCTTCCCCTTAATCTTTTCAGTCCTTACTCTTTCTTCTCTTTCCCTGTCTCTTCTCTCTAATTACTTTTCCCTCCCAGCTTCATTTAGCCTTACAACCTTCTTTTATCCTTCCAGTATAACCCCATGTCCACTCCTTGACTTCCATCCCTTCCTCTTCTTTCCAACCTTCCTTATCCTCTCAGGTGCCACACGTTTCCCCCCCCTCCCCTGCCCACCCCAGTCTTCCTTTGCCATTCCTCAATCCCTCTACACCTCCAAGCCCCATCTCTCTACTGTTGTCCTCTACAATGTCTAAACACTTCTGGCCTCTGAAATGTAACTTTGGCAGATCCCACCTCCATACTAGCCAGATGCCAACATTTTTGACCTGGCCTTGGTGTCTTACCCTTGTTGAGTTTTGTCCAACTCTTCATGACCCTATTTGGGGTTTTCTTGGTAAATATACTAGAGTGGTTGGCCATCTCCTTCTCCAGCTCATTTTACAGATGAGGAAACTAAGGCAAAGAGGGTTCAGTGACTTGCCCAGGGATACATAACTATTAAGCGTAAGTAAGATTGGAACTCAGGAAGATGAGTCTTCTTGACTCTAGGCCCAACTCTGCACCCTAGTCTGCACCCACTGCATCACCTAGTCTTATCTACCAGGGTGCTAAATATTCAGTCAATTCTGTACAAATTAGACATCAAGATGATGACTAAAAATGTGTTTTCTTTTTTGAATAGGGAATCAGCAACATCTCCTTCGCCTTCCTTGTGCTCTGAAGGTTTCTCATTTGGGATGATTTGCATGCACATATTATTCTTCCTGCATCCTCTGTGGGTTTCCTGCCAGTATAAGAGGGACAGAGGCAGATGGCAGAGATATCTGCCCGGCTCCATTTCTCCCTCTCTTCCTCTCCTCTCTCTCCTAAGATTTCATTAGATCATCCTTCCCTCCGGTAATCTCTCAAGCCTCTGTGACCTCTCTTATGCATTTAATTCACTCCAACATAGTTATTTATGGGTATGCCTCATACTACTAGTAAATTGTAAGGTCCCAAAAGTGAGACAGTCCCTGCTTACAATCTACACAGTGCCTTGAACAGAGTAAGCACTGAATAAATATTTTATCCATTTATCTATTCATTGGAGGAAACAATATATACACAGGTAAGTAAATACACAGATTGGTCCCTAACAAAGCCTGTATTGTTTTTTCATCTGGTACATAGCAGGTGCTTAATAAAAATAAAAAAATTAAAAATTAAAAAAATTAAAAAAGGATTCACCTTTGTGTCCCTAGCCCCTCAAAGAAGACATTGAATGTTCAGTAACTGTGGAACTCAGTTGAATTAGAGAAGTACTAATCATTTCATAACTCACACTGAGCCAATGCTCTTCCAGAGCTAGGGGTCTTTGTTAGTAAGAGACAGCATAGAACGGTGGAAAGAACACAGAATTTGGACTCGAGTGATGAGTTCAAATCGTGACTCTGCTACATGCTGCCTGGGAGACCTAAGGCAAATCATTTCCTCTTTCTTGGGCTGTTTCCCTGTCTACAAGGAGAGGGTCAGACTAGATGACCTCGAAGGTCTTGTTCAGTTCCAAATCTATGATCTTAATTTCTTTATTATTAATCCTTCTACTGATGATTAGTAGCTGTGTATGGGGGAGGAGGAATGAGATAATGCATGGAAATCACTTTATAAACCTTAATGGGATTTATCTGTCTAGCCAATATTATCATTGTCACACTTTTGGCAGCTATGAATAGAAATTATTGTTACAGGGAGAGCTAGATGGTGCAGGGGATAGAGCACGGGACTGGAAATCCAGAAGACTCATCTCCATGAGTTCAAATTCAACTTCACATACTTACCAGTTGTGTGACCTTAGGCAAGTCACTTAACCCTGCTTGCCTCAGTTTCCTCATCTGTCAAATGACCTGGAGAAATAAATGGCAAACCACTCCAGTCTCTTTGCTAAAACAAACAAACAAACAAACAAACTCCAAAAGGGGTTACAAAGAGTCAGATATGGCATCAAAATTGTTGTTATACTTTCTGCAGCTATGACTAGCCATTCATTATTCGAAGTGGATGAAACACTGACTTTGAAACAAAAGGATCTGGGTTTGAATCATACCTCTTTCACTTAATATAAATGTGACCCAAGGCAGGTCTTAGAATTTCTCTGGGCCTCAGTTTCTTCACATGTAAAATGAGAAGATTGAATTAGATGACTTCTAAAGTCCCATGTAGCCCTAAACCTAGGATTCCATGGTCCTATCCTAGGTCTTCTCAGATTCTAACTCAAAACATTTTCCCCAGGTAATCATCCTTCTTCTGTAATAATGACACAAATTATCTATCTTATATTTACACTTTGCATTATGCTCCTTTGTATTTGCTTCCTGGACTCTTCTTGGGTTATATCTGTTTCATAGTGGGGAGTGGTGTATATTTGTGACTCTATTTTGTGATTTCCTATTCCCTTAGAATGTCAGAGCTGGAAGGGATCTTTGAGATCACTTAGTCTAATCCCTTCACTTTATGGAGAAGGAAACTGAAGACTAGAGAGGGGACGTGATTAACCCAAGGTCTCACAGATAGGAGTTGCCAGAACCAGGATTCAGATCCAGATCTCTTGACTCCCAGTCCAGTGTTCTTCCCACCAAAGCATGCTGCCTCCCAAGTTGGGATCTCCCCATATTAGACTGAGAGGCCTTCACCTCCTCCTTCTTTTGTGTTCTCCAAACTTTCCCACCAGTGTGCATACATAAGGTGGGTCTTTGTTGCATAGGCACTGAAAATCAGAGGAGAAAATGGTCAAAACCATGGATTGGATTAGACAAACCACTCCCATTCTCTGAAGTAGTGTCACCATCTACGAAATGAAGAACATTCTAGATCAGATGAATTGCTCATTGTCCATCTGTGGGTATTTCCCAGTGTTTCTTCATAAAACTTTGTTACCCATCTCTCTCACTGCTAGGACCGACCCCTAATAAAGTAGATTGTATGCTGAGGTCCCCTGAATACTGTCTGTAGCCATGGTGTACCTCATTCCTCACCACACCACCAAATCTCTCACACCCTCTCTGAGGATAGGAGGAGTCAAGGAGTAGAGGAGCTATTAGAATAGTTCAAAAGCTGAGGGCAGAAACTCTTTGGGGTGGGCATGAACATCAACAGCTGAAAGCTAGAATTTTGAAAAGACCTAGAATCTTAGGTTTAGAGCTAAATGAGACCTTAGAAGTCATCTAGTCCAATCTTCTCATTTTATATATGAGGAAACCGAGACCCAGGGAAATTCCAAGACTTGCCTTGGGTCACATTTATATTAAGTAGAAGAGGTATGATTCAAACCCAGATCCTTTGGATATCAAGGGCAGAGTTGAATAGGGGTGATAATATGTGAAGCCTGGTTCTGTCTCTTTCTCTGGTGTCCTATCACTGATCCATTCTGCATTTTTGTCCACTGTTTGTGTTCATACTGTTTGAGCACAGCTCATGGGCAGCTAGGTGACACAGTGGATAGAGTGCTATGCTTGGAGTTAGGAAGACCTGAGTTCGAATATGACCTCATACACTTACTAGTTGTATCACTTAACCCATCTCAGGTTCCTCATCTGTAAAATGAGCTGTAGAAGGAAACCATTCTCATAACTTTGCCAAGAAAACCCCAAATGGGGTCATGAAATGTCAGACACAACTGAAATGACTAAACAACTAGGAGAGTCCCTTCAAATAAAAAGGTCTCTTTATGTTCATCCTTCACTATCAGTCTTTGCCTCAGCTCACTTAATCCATTTATCTCCTGCCTCTTCCTAACAGGAATCCCCAGATCCAGTCAGACTGGTCTTAATATTCCCATTCCAATGCCTTGTTCATGAAGTTTTCAGGTTGCCAAGTCTTACTGATTCATAACATTTCTTCCATCCCACTCATAAAAGAACTACCTTGTGAAATTGTGAACTGATCCCACCATTGTGGAGAGCAATTTGGAACTATACTCAAAGGGCTATAAAACTGTGCATAAACTTTGACCCAGCAATACCACTTCTAAGTCTGTATCCCAAAGAGATCATAAAAATGAAAAAAGGACCCACATGTACAGAAATATTTATAGTAACTCTTTTTGTAGTGACAAAGAATTGGAAATTAAGAGATGCCCATCAATTGGGGAATGGCTGAACAAGTTGTGGTATGAGAATGTAATGGAATACTATTGTGCCATAAGAAACAATGAGCAGAGTGAGTTCAGAAAAATCTGAAAAGACATATGAATTGATGCTGAGTGAAATGAGCAGAACCAGGAGAACATTGCACACAGTAATAGCCACATTGTTCAATGACTGACTTTGATAGACTTAGCTCTTCTCAGCAATCCAAAGAACTAAGACAACTCCAAAAGACTCCCGATGGAAAATGCTGTCTGCATCCAGAGAAAGGACTTTGGAGTCTGAATGCAGATGGAAGCATACTCTTTGCTCTCCTTTTCTTTTTGGTGTTTCATTTTGTTCTTTCTTATGGTTCCTCCCATTAGTTCTAATTCTTCTTCACCTCATGACTAATGTGAAAATAGGCTTACTATGGAGCCTATATCAGATCACATGCCATCTTGGGGAGGAGAGAGGAAAGGGAGGGGAAGAAAATTTAAAATTCAAAATCTTATGGAAGTGAATGTTGAAAAGCAAAAATAAATAAATTATATATTTTTTAAAAATTTAAACAAGAACTACATTGGTTCAAGCCCTCATCACCTCTCACTTAAGCTATCACACCAGCCTCCTACTTGGTTTCCATCTTCAGTTTCTCTCATCAATCCATTGTTTGCCCAGTCAAATATTCCTGAAATACAAATCTGACCGTATCACTCAGCTCTAATCAAAACTTGTTAGTACAGCTAGGTTTCCTCATCTATAAAAGGAGTTGGAGAAGGAAATGACTAAATACTCCAGTACCTTTGCCAAGAAAACCCCACATGGGGTCACAAACATCTGGATACAACTGAAACAACTCAACAACTCTCATTCTCAGATAAAACATAAATTCCTCTATCTGGAATTTAAAGTCCTCCACAATCTGGTTCCTACCTACCTCTCCAGACATTTCATACAGTATGACTCCCCACCTCCCCCATACACTCAACATTCCAACCAAACTTCCTACTATTTTCTTAACTCTACCTATGATTTCCACTGGTGGACTGGGACTATTTAATTTCATTTCTTTTTTTAATCTTTGAATACCCAGGCAGCTTGGTATGATGGATAGAAAGCTGATCTTGGAGTAAGGAAGACCTGGGTCATTCACTAGAACCAGTTCAGAGTTCCCAAGAGCAAATTTGTTCAATTTTCAATGTGAGCATTGATACTTCAGAAACTGGAAAATACTACAAATCAATGCTTGTTTTATTATTTTATTGAATATCTGTAGACTTAAGGAAGTGATGAAAGAAATGTTAATAATTTAAGTTAAACTTCAAAGTGTGTTGAATGTATTCCTCTCCACCCCCCCACCCCCCCCAGAGAGCCTGTTGTTAAACAGTTCTATCTCTGACACATAGCTAATAACGGGCAAGTCACTTCACTGTTCAGTGCCTGAGGTAAGTTTTTAAGACTGTAAGTTATGGACAAGTTGGGATCTGTATCTCTGGAGATAATTTCCACACCAGGAGTCCACTATACTGGTGAAATTGCAGGTCTAGACCAAACACAACAACAACAAAAAGAAAACATTCCCCACCTCCAACCTGCTAGTACCCTGCACAGTATACAAGAGTATATTGTATAGGTGCTTAATAAAAATGATCCTTGAGTTGAGGTATTTCCCACCTGGAATGCCCTCCTTCCCTCCCCTGATTTTTATCTGTCCTAAAATGTATGTTTAATGAATTTTATTGCTGTGTCAAGCTAGTAAGCTAACCTAAGCTCTACCTCCTCTGAAAAGCCTTCCCTAACTACAGTCCAGGCAACTCGATGTCACAGTGGATAAAGTACTGGCGTTAGAAAGATTCAGCTTCCCGAGTTAAAATCTGGCCCCAGACACTTACTAGCTGTGTAACCCTGGGCAAGTCACTTAACCCTGTTTACCTCAGTTTCCTCATTGTAAAATGAGCTAGAGAAAGGAATAGAAAACCACTCCAGTGTCTTTGTCAAATGGGTCATGAAATGTTGGATGTAGCTGAAAATGACTGAACAGAGAAAACAAGGTGATGTGGATAGAGCACTCACCTTGAAGTAAGAGAAACTTGGGTTCAAGCCCTAGTGACCCTGGGCAAGTCACTTAACCTCTGAGTACCCCAGGCAAGATTTATTATTGAGAAGGTGCTGATCTTCCCCACCATTTGCTGCCTTCACTCTGGCCATCTTTTCTATCTTCTCTCCCCACTTCAACCCTCCACTCCTTTTTTTGCCTTATCTTGCCAGGAATCAGACCATCTACACGCCATGCAGCCTTCTCCCACCCCCTTTCCCAACTTCCCTTTATAGGTTGTCTATCCCAATTAGAATGTCCGTTATTCATGGGCAGAGACTATTTTGTTTACATGTATGTCAATCCCTGGATTTTAGTTCAGTGTTTGGCACATAGTACATGCTTAATAAATTCTCAGCCACTTCTGGTAAAGCATCTGTAGCCTCAAAGATTCTGGGGGATTGACTCATAGTTTTTCCCTACTAATCCATCTACCTATTATCTATCTATCTGACCTGAAATCAGGAAGACCTGAGTTCAAGTGTGACTTAAGGCACTTGATTAGCTTCCTGACTCTGGACAAATCTCTTAACTTCTCTGTCTGCAATTTCATTATCTGTGAAAAGAGAATAAAAATAGCACTTACCTCCCAGGGTTGTTGTGAAGATAAAATGAGATAATATTCGTAAAGCTCAGCGCCATGTAAATGCTAACTAATATTATTTATCTGTCTATCTGCATTGGTGGAGGGTAGAGATCCCCATTCTGATTTTACTTTAAAAAAATGGCACAACAAATTACTTGAGGGGAGGGATGATGTCTTTAGACTTTTTTTGAATGCTCTACAAGATTGTAGTAATTATTTAATAAGTGCTGAATTAAATTCAGCCTTATTTGATAGAACAATTAATTACTCATACAGTCATGATTACTCATTATAATTCTAATAGCTTGTGGGTAGTTTGGCTTCCTTTACTGACACTGTTCTCTCTCCTGCCTCCTTGCTCTTGGCCTTTCTAAGGTGTAACCAAGGGATGGGGAACCTTCGGCCTCGAGGTCACATATGGCCTTCTAGGTCCTCAAGTTCTAGAATCCAAACTTCACAAAACAAATCCCCTTAATAAAAGGATTTATTCTGTAAAACTTGGACTTAGTCAAAAGGCTGCACCCAAGGACCTAGAAGGCCGCATGTAGCCTTGAGGTGGCAGGTTCCTACCTCTGCCACATTTAGTGACTCCCTATTACCTTTAGGATCAGATACAAACGCCTTTATTTGGCATGTAAATTCCTTCACAGCTAGAAAGTGTCTGAGGCCAGATTTGAACTCAGGAAGATGAGAATTCATTTTGGCAGCTTTGTGGAGAGTGAATTGGAGTGAGGAGAAACTTGAGGCCCGTTAGACTATTGTAATAGCCCAGTTGAGAGGTTATAAGATCCTGAAATAGGTTAATAGTTGTATGAATGGAGAGAATAGGGTGTACATGAGAGATATTGTAAAGGAAGATTTGTATAAAAGAAGGATGGTGGTCTCCTTGATGGTAATATTGAGAGAGAAGGGTTTTGGGAGAAAAATAAAGACTTCTGTTTCGGACATGTTAAATTTGAGATGCCTACAGGATAACCAGTTAAAAATGTTCAACAGGCAATTGGTGGGACTGGGAGTGGAGAGAGCCTTGGGCTGGATAAATAGATCTGGGAATTATCTTCTTGGAGATGAGAACTGAACCCAAGAGAATTGACGAGATCACTGAGAGTATGGAGAGAAAAGTGGGTCCAGGACAGAGCCATTTAACCTCCAATGGATCCTTTTCCTCTAGGACCCAAATATAAACTCCCTCATTCACAACCTGACTCCAATCAACTTTTCCAGACTAATCATTAACTCCCCTTTCCCTGCTGTCTAGTTCAAACTGGCCTTAGGATGGGTCTTCACACATGACACCTATCTCCTTTACCAATCCCCTTGGTCTGGGTTATACCTCATTCCGGGAATGAATATATTCTCTCCTCACCTCTGCTCTTTAGCATCCCTTATTTCCTTCATAACTCTGCTTAGGTATCATTTTCTACATGAAACCTTTTCTGATTCCCTTCTCCATCCCCTACTTTGTATTTATCAAATTATATTTATATAATTTATAATTATAATCATCAAATTGTATTTATCTCTTCTGGATTTTGTAGACCCTTATGTATGTTTGAATTGTCTTCCTGATGGAATATAAGTTTCTTGAAGGCAGGGACTCTCACTGTGGTACATTTTAGGTGATGAATAAATGGTTGTCAATTGATTGATGGATAGATAATGGTAATTCGAGTTTTTTCTTTAGTCTATCCCCCTTGATACAGTTGAAGCCCCTCTCCTATTCCTATATACCCTCTGTCCTGAAAAATCATAACTGATTATAGGCTTAGGATTTCTTTAGAATCCATCCCTCTACTCTCAGTTCTAATATCTCCAGTCTCTGGTACCACAGTGCTTTGCAAATTCTTATATATGGACCTACATTTTCTCTAGTATAGGGGAATCTCATGTTACTGATGCTGATCCGCAACTGTTGCAATTTATAGTCAGAGAGTTACCAGTAAGTAAATGACTTGCCCAGGGTCACACAACTAGCATTTGTCATAGGACTTGAACACTGTTCTTCTCTGACTACAAGTCAATTGCTTCTCACCTGGCACATAGTAGAAGTTTAATACTTTTCCTTGAATTGAATTGAATTCTCTTTGAAGTATAACCCTGCCTCCATCTTTCCCTTCTGAGGAATTGCCATTCTCCCGGCCCTCGCTGATTCTCCTCTCTAGTCTAGCCTAACCCAATCCAGGCCCTGCACCTATTTGATATTCTGCATCACTCTCCTGAAACATCCCTGAATTCGTCTGTCCACTGGGGCTCTCCTCTAACCCCTTCCATAGGTTCTGATTCCCCAGTCCTGGCCTTGACTCTACTTGAGGGTCTTCCCCTCTCAAATCTATTTTTTTAAGAGGTCATTCTTTGCTTTATTTCTTATTAAGCCTTAATCACTAAATAGACTTTGCCTCTGTCAAATTCAGACTTGTTAAGGATCTTCACTTGAAAAGGCCAAGGATCCTTACTGCATCCTGGCCTATCTCCAGTTGTCCTGATCTATATCTGGCTGCTGGACCCAGATAGCTCCAGAGGTGAAAGTGAGGCTGGTGCCCTTGCACAGCCCTGCCTCACTTCTATCCAATTCACCTGCATGTCCTCCCTGATGTCATGGTCCTCTTGGAGAAAGGACAGACAGCAACAAGCACTAGGTGGCGCAGTGGAGAAAGTACCAGGTCTGGAGTCAGGAAGACCCGAGTTCAAATGCAGCTTCACTTGCTGGCTAGGTGACCCTGGGCAAGTCACTTAACCCTTTTTGCCTCAGGTTCCTCATCTGTAAAATGAGCTGGAAAAGGAAATGGCAAATCATTCCAGTATCTTTGCCAAGAAAACCCCAGATGGGGTCACAGAGTCAGACACAACTGAAATGACTGAACAATAAACAATAACCCTGAAGCAAACTATCCTCAGTCACCTCATTAAATCACCTGAGATTCACTGAACTTTTGAGAAGGGACAAGGTGACCAAAGCAGGATCCTGAAGCCAAAGAAGTCCCCACCTTTTCCCTTGTACCATATAGGTTCTTCTTTAAAAGGATTCAGAAATGCGACCACAGATTAGGAATACACAGACAAAAAGGATGTTGGATATTGAGGACAATTCCTCCCTCTCCCCCCTTGCTTCCATAAGCCTTTTTTTTTTTTGAAAGCATTTACTGTGTTCACCATACTATCCAAGATACTTAAAAGCAAGTGATGAGGCAGAAAAAACACAGAGGCCTCAGATCTCAGTCCTCAAGGAACTTTAAGGCCTGGTATGGACAACACAGACATATGAAACAATTAGAAAGTAATCACAAGCCAAGATTAACTTGGTACAAACTATATATTAGAGAAGTGGTAATGTAGATTTTGGATGCATAGTTCAGGGACACAGAGACACAAGGACACATACAAACTCCTGTCCACAACTGTGGCAGGTCTCAGGGGATGGGCACATAATTTACCTTCTCTCTAAGGCCCCTGCTACAGGCCTTCCAGTCCAGGGCAATCCAATTCAGGGAGTGGTGAGGGTCCCTAGGTGGGAATAAGAAAGAAACCAGCAAGGGGAGGGAGAGCCACACATCAGCTTCAGTGACGCATCACCAGGCTTTACGATGGTTGGCACAACCAGGGCAGCGGGGTTTATGTCCTGAAACAAATGGGCCTTCCCACCCCCACAACAGGAGCTGGAACTGGTTGCCCAGGGGCTGAAACCCAAACCCTGCCATTGTTTCCCACCTCAAAGCTATATTTGACTCTGTATGTGTTTGTGTATGTGTACACGGGAGTCTATGGTGTGCATAGCAGGGTGGGGGTGCCAAATCCCATTCCCCTGATGCCCAGGATCACTTAGAAATAGCTGGCTCAAGACCAGTGTGGGTTTGGGTGGGGAGGGAAGGAACAAGAAGAGTGTGTGTATGTGTGTGTGTGTGTTGTTGTTGTTGTTTGTGTATTTGTGACTATGGAAGAGGCAAAAGAAACAGGAAATCCAGAGTTATGACTGAAGCTTGGCAATAGTGGTCTCTCATGCCTGGAATGTAGTCCTTTCTCACCCTTGCCTCCTTCAAAACTCTGCTCAAGTGCTACCTTTTCTATGAAGTCTTTCTGGTCATCTCAGCTGCCAGTGCTCTCTCCATAAATTTACCTTTTATATATTTTGTATAGACCTATTTATGTACATGCTGTCTCTGCCTTAGAATAGAATTTCTTTCAGAGGAGAGACTGTTTTATTTTTGTCTTTATATTCCTAGGGCTTAGCACGGTGCCTGGCATAGAGTGAGTACTTAATAAATGTTTGCAAATTGACTGATTGATTGATGCATATGTACACATGTAGTGTGACCCATGTCAGAATTCCCAGCCTGGGTTGGGCCTATGCTGCCTTCACTCTAAGTTTCTCTCTCTGACTACAATATCAAGAAGCATAATAGGAAAATGATATCAAAAGTACAGGTTAGGGATGTCCCCCAAACTTCTTTAATTCCCCCTAGTAACCTGTCACCTGGATCTGTCATCTAGGAATTTACAGAAACCTTTTCTTGAACTGATTTTTTTTTTCCAGAATGCCTTCAAGAGATGACTTTTAAAATTGGTTTATTGATATCTTTTGTTTCATTTCCAAATATATCCTTCCTCTCTCCCCTTCTGAGTACCACCCCTTCGTAATAAAGGATAAAAAGAGGAAAAAGGGGAAAAAGAGTTCAGAAAATCTAACCAATCTATCAACTGAATCTGACAGTATATGCATATTCTACGCCCACAGTCTTTCATTTCCGCAAGGAGGGGAGGGGAAGAGAGGTATATTTCTTGAGCCTGTTTAAATATTCAACCTGAGCTACCTCTTTATCTCCACATGTTGCAGCTAGCACATGCATGTATTCTCCAGGATTTATCAGGGAGACACAGGCACAGAAGACAAGTTTAAAGGACCCACATCTTGAGAGCTGGGGTAGCCAGAGGCCTGGAGAGCAGTTTGCTGGTAGGCAGAAACCTCTTGATGGGGAAAGTCGGGAAAGAAACTGAAGCATTCAAAATCACCTATAGTAAACTCCCAAGTTAAAAGAAAAAAAATAATTCTTCAGTGGATCTGAATGAGATTTCATTCACTCCCTCCAATAACATGCAGATTGCAACACACCCATGCCTACAATTCTTGTTCATGTCGTCTTGTAAATCCCTCATAGGTGGTCAATCCAATCTGCTAGAGGCCTTCCTTCAGATAATCTGCTCGTGGCATGGATCCCAGTGAAACATGTGGTCTGTTTATTGATTATTTCTTTGTCTTCCTACCTTTTGACCAGCCCATCTTTTGTTTTTTCCCTCCCAGTTTCACTAATGAGATCCTTTCTGCCCTGTCTTTGTTGTAACCTACTCATGCCTACTATGGCCCTCTCCATTATCCTTTGGGTTAGTGGAAAGGAATGAGTATTTATTAAATTCCTTCACTGTGTTAGGCATTATGTTAAGAGTTTTTACCAATGTTCTCTCATTTGATCCTAGCAATAACCCTGTGAAGTAGGGTTATGATCCTTATTTTACAACTGAGGAAATAGAGTCAGACAAAAGCGAAGTGACTTGCCCAGGATCACACAGCTAATCAGTGCCTTACGCAGGATTTGAACTCAGGGTTTCCTGACTTCAGGTCCAACTCTATCCACTGTACCACCTAGCTGTCTCTAAGGATGTTTCATGCCTGTAGCATTCCATGATTCTAGCAGCCATATTCCATGCCTGAAAGACTACCTATTAGGAAGATGGGCTTTTGTTTCAGGGCCAAGCTTGAGATCATTAAGAGAACATTGTCATTTTCCAAGGTAAACTAGACAGCAAGGAGGTCCATTCATTGGAAGGTCAAATACTGAAGCTGAAATATAAATACTTTGGTCACACAATGAGAAAATGGGAGTCATTGGCAAAGACCTTGATGTTGGGAAAGATTGAAGGCAAAAGGAAAAGGGGACAGCAGGGGATGAGATGGATAGTGTCATGGAAACATGAACATGAACTTGGACACTCTTTGGGAGATAGTGGAAGATTGTGTTTGTCCTCCATTCTCAAAGATGACCATGAAATCAAGATGAGGACATGACTTGCAGTTGACTTTGATTTGATCTGAATCCAAAGGAGGAGAGGAAGCTCCTAAGACTGAATGACTGAATAATAATAAATGAAAAAGGTTATCTGGTTATGTTGCCTTCTTGTAACTTGACAAAACCTGCACTATTAAATAGGATTCATACTACTTAGAAGTAGGCCCCATTTGCTTCCCTTCTATATAAAGCCCAAGTCTCATTCCCTGGTAGGGATTCTCATTGCCTACCTTCAGTCAATTGGAAGAGTTCCTACCTTCAGGAAACTTCAATCAACAAGAATAAGTTAAAAAGCATTTATTTATTAAGTGCTTTCTATGTGTCAGAAACCATGCTAAGTTCTGGGGGATATGAAGAAAAGTCACAATCCTGCCCTCAGACGATGTACATTTGAATGAAAGAAACAACATGTAAAAAATGTGCATACAACATTATAGTGCAAGTGGAAGGTAATCTCAATGGGAAGGCACTAGAACAGGAAATATTAGAGTATAATAATAAGAGAGAATGGGGTAACCATCCACATGTGTATGCATATATGTGCATATATATATGCATATCTCTTTTTTGGTATCAATTTTAAATTTAAAACCAATTTTATTCTCCCAGATAAAAATTGCATTTCTACTTCTTTACAGTATTCTTAAAGTTCAATGTTGTTCACACCTTTCCTTCTGCACACATTCACATATTCAGAATTCAAAATTTACATTGCAGTTCAAAAGTGATTTTTAAATTGCCATGGCACCCAACTTTGGCTCCCAGTTTGGGTCCTTTGCTTCTTGAAAGCCTGCAACATGCTCTGTTATCTGGTATATTTAGTCAACCTTTTCAGTGCTGGGTTCAGAAGAGGCACCTCTGGATGGGGCTGCTCTACCAGCCAGTAATCCACTAGCCATGCCTTCTGATGTGTTTCCTGAACTCTGATACAGATTAGTAATGATAGGGTTGCAGACCTTTTGAACTGAGTCTTGAAGGAAGCCAGAGAAAATGGAGAGGAGGAAAAACATTTCAAGCCTAGAGGACAGCCTCAGGAAAGATAATCAGAAGATGAAGGAGACAGGACACCCATAAAGAATTCAAGGAGAACGATAAGTCAGGCAGATAATAAACATTTATTAAGTGCTTGGTGTGTGCTAGGCACTGTGCAGGGGATACACAAAGTTCACAAACCAGTATAAATGAGGAATGAGAAATGAAGGTTGCTGATCCCCAAAGAAGCCTTGGGATGTGACTGAAGTCACAAAGGGCACAAGATTGCAATTAGTTTCCTGCTTGTCTGTCCTATTCCCTGAGGGTTTAGTCTAGTCCTTGGAGAGACAGGTCCACATGAACTACCCCCAAGGCTGGAGAAATGAGATACCTTCTGGCTCTGAAATTTTGATGAGCTGAGGGGGATGTAGTGGGGGCAGTGTGAGGCAAGAGGCAGATGGAATTCCTGGAGCTATTGTACTGGCCTGTCATTGGAGAGGGCGTGAGTCCTGGATAATTTATGGAGACTCAAACACAAGAGGCTCTTCTGGAAATATGTAAACAGGAGTGGCCTGGGAATGAGGTGGGCCTTGTATTTGGTCCTAACTAACCTCTTGGGTGAACATCTTCATGACCAGTACCATTTTTCTTTCGTCTTTTTTTCCTGTTATGAGTTGGAATTTCCCAGGGAAATTTTTATTCTCAGCAGATCCTACCTCAGAGACCTTGGGATTTCTCCTTGCTTCTCAGGGTGTTATGTCATTTCAACTATACTTTTTAGCATTTAGAATTATAGGTTCATAAATTAGAGCTAGAAGAGACCTTAAAAGTCATCTAATCCAATTCCCTCCTTGTATTCAAGGCCCAAAAGGCAAAATATAATGCGTAAGATAGCATAGGCAGTATCAGTGGAGTCAGACTTTGAATGCAGGTCCTCTGTCTCCATAACCAGGGCACTGGTTTCCACTGTACCATGTAATCTCTCTAGAGTATGGGATTCCACTCCATGGAGGGTCTCCAGGGCCTGTTTCGTTTATCTACTTTTCTAACGTCCCTCCATGTTGACATCCTTGTTTCTCTCTATAGCCTTTTCACATCCTGAGCCCTCATGTCTTCAATGGTTCAATCTTTCTCCCAATTTCACTGTTCTTTCCCTTCATCCCCTCAGTAACCTCAAATTCTCAACATTATGTTTCTCCATACTTCTGAACTTTTAGAAGGACTTCTTGGCCCAGACTGCCATCCTGGACATCCTTCTTCCTTAGGTTCCTTCACCCCTCGTTGCACAGTCCATATTCCTTCAATCCACAAGCCTCATCATAATGATACTAGCTGACATTTATATCAAACTTCAAGGTGAACAAACCACCTTTCAATTAATGAGCATGTATTTTCCACCTACTATGTGCCAGAAACTGTGCTAGGCACTGCAAATGCCAAGACAGAAATTAGATTGCATTCCACTTTAGGGAGGGGAGAGGGAGGGAGGTGGAAAAATGTAGAACTCAAAATCTTATAAAAGTAAATGTTGAAAACAAAAAATAAATAAAGTAATTTTAAAAAGAGAAAAGACAAAAGGGAAACTGTCCTTGGCCTTGAGGATCTTATCTATCTGGGGAAGATAATATGTATATTTATAGGTTTTGGGGCAACTAGGTAGTACAGTAGATAGAATGCCAGGCCTGGAGTCAGGAGAACCTGAGTTCAAATCCAGTCTCTGATCCTTACTAGCTGTGTGACCCTGGGTAAACCACTTAACTCCAGTTTGCCTCAGTTTCCTTATCTGTAAAATAAGAAGGAAATGGCAAACCACTCCAGTATCTTTTCCAAGAAAATCCTAAAGCGTCAGACACAAGTGAAAACTGAACAACAATAAACAAGATGTAGGTTTTGAGAGAGAAGTTGAGGCAAGCTTCTCAAATAGATAGAGCAACATCAGCTCAGAAAATGCTAACAGGATAAATGAATATATTACGTCGGAGTTTGTTGCTAAGATCTACAGCAAGATCTACTTCAAGATGACAGAGTTTGGGGGCAAAACACACTTTAGGGTTCAAAGGACATTGCATTAGCTGATTGATGGAGATTTACTCCTTTTTCAGTTGTTGAGAGATTGGGCAATTTGCCTATTTACGAAATCATACAGGGATGAGGGGGAAATGAAAACAATTCAGACTCCATCTGCCAATAGGAGAACTAGTTAGGATCCCAGAGGAACAAAAGGAAAATGTTTATGAGTAGTTAGTTGATAAAAAAAAGACTGTATAGTAATTATAACTAGACCATCTCAATTAGCAGTAGTTCAAGAAGTGATGCGTTCATCTTCTGACCAAGATGGCTGAATCAAAGTAGATCATATAGTTCCTACTTACCTCTTCCAGCCAAAAATCCTGAAAAAAAGAGACTAAATAATGATCAAGAAATCCGGGGAAAAATTATAATAAACGACTTCTTCCACCCTAGAACTATACCAAAAAATCATCCAGAAGTCCATGGCAATAGGGAGGGAACCTTCCAGCAAAATTAGCCCCAGTACAGACAAACACGCAGGACCAAAGATTTGTCAGACATACTTATAGCCTGCAGGATTCTGTATCAAGAGGTAGAACAGAGAGCTCCTAGGAGAAGAGTTAGTGGGAATGAGATTTTGGAAACTCTGTAGTCCAGATCACGTAAGATTTGGCAATTTCTACTACAAATGATACTATAGCTGATGGCCTTTTAAAAAAAAAGTTTATTTTATTTTATTTTTTTCTCAATTACATGTCATAACATATTTTTTAACATTCATTTGAAAAATTTTTGAGTTGCAAATTCTCTCCTTCCCTTCATTCCCCTCTCCTCCTCTTGAGAAGGCAAACAATTTGATATAGTTTATACAAGTACAGTATGGGGAACTGGAGTAACCATCTGGGTAGTGCTCAGACTAAGACCGCCCAGATATCCTGGGACTCCAAGGTCCCTAGTATTCTGTACTGAGACACCATGGGAGTCCTGAAGAGTCAATCAATCATGTATTAAGCACTACCTATGTGTCAAGTACTATACTCAGCCTTGGAGATACAAAAAGAGGTAAAAGACGGTCCCTGCCATCCAGAGCTTATAATCTAATAGATTCAGATCCCTGGACATATCAAATATCTAAGCAGGTCTATTTGGGAGGTAGATGTCAGCATAGGAATTCCCTAGCCAGGGTAAGGCCAAGGAGGGTCAAACACCCAATCCAAAAGCATAGCCTAGGATGGTGCTTGGCCCTGGCACAAAGCCACAATTTAATAACCAAAGCTTTGGTAAGCAAAGAAGATAATGACCAGTACAAAAATTATTATAGATCTAGAGATTCCCCCCAAATCTAGCTTAGAGGGAGAGAGTAACTCTAACAAGTAAAAGCAGAAACTTAAAAAGATTTTCCACAATGACTACATAAATACCTAGAAGAAATAAAGCAAGAAATTTTTTTAAAAACCACCAAAATTTCTGGAGAAAAGAATTGGAAGAAAAATAAATAACTTAGAAGAAAAAGTAGTACATTTTATGCAACTAACATTCTCCCTGAAAGTTAGAACAAACCAAAAATAAATCACTAACTCCAACAGATAACAATCAATATGAAAATAAAATCAAAAGATGGAAAAAATAGAAGAAAATGTTAGATATATGATGTAAAAAAAAACTGACCTGGAAAAAGGTCAAATGGAGTTAACTTTAAAAATCACTGAACTCCTTGAAAGCCATGATAAAAAAAGAAAGGCCTGGAGACAATATAGTCCAAAACTTATAAATGAAAATTGCCTGCATCTGTTAGACCTAGAAAGCAAAGAATCCACCAATCATCTTCTGCAAGAAACACCAAAAGGGAAAGTTCCAAGAATGTCATAGTCAAAATTCAGAGTTACCACATCAAAGAAAGAAATCCCGAAAAGCAACCAGAAAAATAGCAGTTCAAGTGTGTATCACATAAGAACTGAAAACTTCTACTACAAATGACACTATAGCCAATGACCTTTTAAAAAAAGTTTATTTTATTTTTTCTCAATTATATGTAATTATATTTTTTAACATTCATTTGAAAAATGTTTGAGTTTTCAATTCTTTCCTTCCCTTCATTCCTCCCCTTGAAAAGGCAAACTATTTGATATAACTTATACAAGTGCAGTCTACCAGAGGCCTTTGCTCAATTCTTATTGTCCACCTGTCTGAAACCTTTGGCACTGCTGATCACTCTCTCCTCCTTGATACCCTTTTTCTCTCTTTTCACTCTCTCGTATTTCTCCTTCTTATCAGACTGATTCTTCTCTGGATCCTTTACTGGATCCTCCTCCAGATCATATCCACTAACCATAGGTGTCCCCTCAGGGTTCCATCTTGGGTTCTGTTCTCTTCTCCCTCCTCCTCTATGCCCACAATACTTCATGATCTCATCAGCTTTCTTGGATTTAATTACCATATCTATGCTGATGATTCTTAACTCTAACTATACTGCCTTAACCTCTTTGCTGAACTCCAATCTTGAATCTTTAATTGCCTTTCAGACATCTTGAACTGGATGTCCAGTAGACATTTTAAACCCAACATGTCCAAAACAGAATTCATTATCTCCCCCTTAAACCTCTGTTCTACCTAGCTTCCCTTTTACTGTAGAGGGGAACGCCATCCTCCAGGACTTCAGACTCACAACCTAGGAGTTATCCTTGATTCCTCACTATCTCATCCCCCAGATCCAAGTTATTGCCAAAGCCTGTTGATTTCACCTTTGCAGCATCTCTCAGATATGCTTCCTTTTCTCCTTTGATGTTGCCTCTCTAGTGCAGGCCCTCATCTCCTCACCACTGGACTATTACAATAGCTTGCTGGTGTGTCTGCCTGGCTCAGGTCTCTCCCCACTCAAATTCAACTCCATTTGGCCAACAAAGTGATTTTCCTAAAGCACAGGTCTGACATGTCATCCTCTTAGTCAATAGACTCCATCAGTCCCCTATTACTTCCAGGATCAAATATAAAATGTTTTGTTTGGCATACAAAGCCCTTTATAACTTACCCCCTTCTTACCTTTCCAATCTCTCTGAAAAGTCTCTCCTCACTCTCTGCCATGTACTATTCAATTAAATGATACTGTCTTCCTGGCTGTTCCATAGACAAGATATTTCAAATCTCTTGACTCTGCATTTTCTCAGTCTGTTCCCCATGTCTGGAATGCTCTCACTTTTCCTGCCTGCTACCTGGCTGATTTGGCTTCAGATCCCTACTAAAATCCCATCTTCCATAAGAGCCTTTCAGAACCTCTTTTAATTCTAGTGCCTTTCCTCTGTTTATTCTGTATGAAGCTTGTTTGTACAGATTTGTGTGCTTGTTGTCTCCATTAGAGTGTGATTGTCTTGAAGGCAGGGTCTCTCTTTTGCCAATTTTTGTACCCTCAGGGCTTAACACAGTGCCTGGCACATAGTAGGCACTTAATATTTCTTAGCTGTCTGACAGTTGGGATACAATATTCCCAAAGATAAAAATTCTCTTTTGTGTGTTGTCTGCCTCCATTAAAGTCCTTAAGGGGAAGGACTATCTTTCTTTTTATTTGTATATCCAATGCTTAGACTGACAGATTATGAACCATAAGTCATTTAGCTCCTGTTGCCCTCAGCTTTGTCATCTGTAAAATGAGGAACATAACAGCTCCTCCTTCCCAGGACTGTTGGGAAGCCCGAGTGAGATGATGATTGCAAAGTGTTTATCTAGCACAGTGCCTGCTACATTGTAAGTGCCATATAAACGTTAGCTTTCATTATTAATGTAGCACTAAGCACCGTGTCTGGCACATGGTAAGAACTAGACAAACGTCAGTTACCATCAGAGCGCTGAGCAGGGTGCCTGGCTCAGAGTCAGCCCATTCTTGATACATGTTAGTTACTGGTGTTACTGTTACCATCCAGCGCGTCCTCCGTTCTCCAGGGCCCCCTCCTTTCTTGGGTGCCCCCCACCCCGGTCTCTCCCCGGACACGTCCGTCCCCTTCCCTGGCTCCCTTTCATTTGGTGCCCAGAGAATAAACCCGGATTTGGAGCCAGGGCACTTGGGTGTGGACGGACACCCTTTCGGTGGAAAGTCGCTTAAGCCCTCTGGGCCTCGGTTCTCCTTCGGGAAAACAAAGGGAGTGGCTTGGAAGGTCGCTAGGATTCGTTCCCGCCCCAGAAGTCCAAAGAGCTTCCGAAGCTCAAAGTCGACCTCTCCATCCCAGCCTCCACCACCTACTAACCTACATCCTCCTTCTCCCACCCCGCCCTCTCGCTTTGCCCCGCCCCTTCTTCCCCAGACTCCGCCCCGCGCACAGGCCACGCCCACTCGGATGACGCGAGGCGCCGCTGTGCGTGGGGATTCCGGCTGCGACCCACCCCCTTCCCTTTTCCTCCCAGCGGAGGATTACCCGGCCTGCCCCGCGGCAAGATGGCGGCCTGAAGGGAGCGGGCGGCGGTGAAAAGTTTGTTGTGGGGGCTGGAGGAGTCGGGGAGGGGGCGGGGGAGCAGGAGTCGGAGACTGAGGAGTCGGGGCGGGGGCAGGAGCATGGGGCGAGCCGGAGAATTGGGGTGAGGGGGCAAGAGGGGTTAAGGTGGGGTTGGAGAGAAGGTGGGGGAGGGGTGGGGGAGGGGCGGGGGGCTCCTCTCCTTGGATCCCCACCTTGCGGCCGGGAGGGTGAGGACGGCGCCCCTTAGGAGCCGCGCCGGAGGCTTCCTATAGTAGCCGAGGCTGGACTCTCCCCGGGCGTTAGGAAGCCGATAGGTCCTTTTTACCTGGAGGGACCAGGAGGGGAGGGGGAGGGGCGGGGAACCTAGAGAGGGTCGCCTCCAGCCTGCCCCGGAGGGGCCTAAAACCGTGCGGGTGAAACTTGTTCCAGGCCTAGAGGAACCTTCTCGGACCTCCTATCTCTGGCAGCAGCATCTGCCCAGTCCCAGCTGGAAGCCCCGAGGGCCCCCTAGGAAGAAGAGGGGGTGGTGCAGTGCCCCCTACTCCACCCCAGAGCGGGTAAGGTGGTTCCTGGCATCGAGCACAGTATGGCCTGTTCCCTAAGGGACAGTTGGAAACTTCAGGAAGGGTGTCTCCTTGTTAGCAGCTAGGTGAATATGCTGCGGTTAAGGCCAGCCCCTGCCTGGTTTATGAGAGGCATCTCAGGTGTAAACTGTAGTTAGACTGAGAAATAACAGTAACATATTGTTATCACACATTCAGTGTTTGCAAAGTCTTTACATAACTTCGTCCCTTTTAATCGTCACCAGGAGCCAAATGGTTTTATTGCCATTTTACAGTTGAGGAAATGGAGTTCCAGAAGTTAAAGGACTTTTCCTGTGGCAACCCAGTAATTGTTGGAGGTGGGGTTTCAAACCAAGTGTCACGATAGGCCCATTGCCCTTTTCTTTCCCCATACTGCCTCTATAGAAATCACCCCTTTATGTTTCTTTGGATAGTTTCCCTCCAAGCGTTTCTCACAATCTTATGTGCAGCAGCTATATATTATACACTGTTTTCCCCAAATCCTCTTAGCCTCTAGAGTTGGTAAACTGACTTAAAGTGAAGGTTGGTGGAACTGAGACCATGGGGAATAAGATAATAAGAAGTTAAGATGGAGTGAATTAAGAGGGAGGACACATGATGGTGCTCCCGCTATAAAGCTAGCCATCCATCCGCTTTCCAGGTGCTAGTAATCTAGGTTTCAGGATTATCTAGTCTCTTATCCTTTGTGTTTATTTATTAGTTACTCTAGTAGAGAGCAGGGTTTGGAATAGATAAAGGGGAAATTCAAATTTGAAAGTGTGAAAGGAGAAATGTAAAATTCTTTTAAAATTAGGCTTTAGAATTGCACCTTCTCTTCTGACTCCCAAGCCATCTCTTTAGCCACTGATAGTTGAGAAGAGTTTGGCAGTATGGTGGTTGACTTTTCCTGTTTGGCACAGGAGAATATGCTGTGGCCTGTAAAAGGGGTCTCTCCTTGGCTAGACCTTGTCCCTACCTTTCTCAGACCTCCCTGTATTGGTAATTTTGTTCTCATTCTGTTCATTTCTCCTTTCTACCACAAAGCCACTTTTTGTTAGTAACATTGTCTGACTCAAACCTGAGTTGAGGGGCAGCAGACTTACAGGGAGAGGAAAGGTAAAGATGTTATCACTCTGCTTAATTTCCAGTGGAATTTATCTAGGGGGTTGTGTGACAGGACTGTTCCTTATCTGGCCTAGGGTTTCCCCAGGTTAAATCTGTGGTTTCAACAGGAGGCAAGACCAGACTCATAGCTTAGATGGCAACATTTTGGTTTCTAAGGGTCTGGAAAAGGCTAAAGAGCTAAGAACATTTCTCTTATTTTGTAATAACTATCTTAGAAATTGCAGCTAGCATAGCCACCTGAGGCAACTGGTGGCTCAGTGGATAAAGTGCTGAGCCTGGAGTTAGGAAAACCTGAGTTCAGATCTGTCACTGACAAACTTTGTGACCCTGGGCATATCACACAATCTCTGTTGTAAAATGGAGTTAATAATAACATGTACCTTACAGAGTTGTAAGGATCAGATGAGAAAATATTTATAAAAGTGCTTAGCACATTGCCTGGCACACAGTAGGCACTCTGCAACTGTTTATTCCCTTCCTACTTCTTACCCCTAGTGAGACACCTGTGTTTTGTAATATACCTCTTGGCATTAATTAATTTTTTAGCCACGATTTTTATTTAGGGTGCCTGGGGGGCCTAACATTGGGGCTGATTGCAGGCAAAATTTAGGTCTGGCATTTGGGAAATGTTGGTCAGCAGATGTCTAGTAGCCATACCATCATTTCAACATCACCAAAAAATCCAGTGAAGGCATGAGGCTATGGAACTGAGCCTTCATTTGGGACTTTATGAGATAGAGGTGTAAGGATCACCTCTTTGGCTTGCATTGATCACCTGACTGTCTTCACACTCTCTGTTGTTTATAAAGAGCCACACAAGCCTGATTCCTTTGGAGAATCCATATTGCTAATGAAAAAAGAGATTCTCTTCCTCTTCAGCTCTCTTCACCATTTAGGGCAGTAGTTGTTCTAAGGCAATCTTTTTCAGAGCCCTTTGCTGCCCTGTGTTTGGGAACTATTGAGAAAGAGATTTTATCTTAATATACATTCCTATCTAGAAGTCTCTGATGTCCATAATGCTTAAATTGACTCATTTTAGTGTTTTATTCTTTAAGAAAACAAAAAACAACTGAGCAGCAAATTGTGCTATTATAAAGATACAGGAATTTCATACTTCCCTTCAGTCCCCCAGACCTCTGTCCATATAAAAATAATTGAAAAACAAATGAGATCCTAATGAAGCATGTTAAATAAATGCAAGTTCCTGGATTGTATTGGTTATTAGGAAGTAGAGTTTGGGGTAGTTGAACCTGAAGCAGATTTAGCCAAATGTCCAATGTTGCTCTGTTTGTTCTTATATTTTGTGAATCTTTGGTCAGATTCCTCCTTGCCTCCCTTCTCTCTGCCTTCTTTCCTCTCTTCTCTCTCCTTGCTCCTCTTCTTCCCCTTTTCTCCTTTCATCTCTCTCTTCCTTTCTCCCTCCTCCACCTCTCTCTGTTTTTTTTCTCATCTTTCCTGATATGAAATAGATATATTTGGAGTTACAGGTTCAAGGCGTGGCAAGTATTTGGTTCACTGGCTTTCCTTAGCCTTGTATCTTAGACTCACTCTTTCCCTCCTTCTGAGTCATGTTCCATCTTTAACATACCCTCTGGGCCCATTTTTTTGTTTCCATAAATGACTGTGCTGTGAGCAGGGTTAGACATGCATTCTGATTGTCCACAGAGCTCCAGATTTGGGGCCTAGTGCACGCCTCCTTTTCTAGTATTCTAATGCTTTCTCTTTATGATGTGATGTGATAAATCCTTTATATAGGAGAAATGGAGGAGTTGTAGTTGTGCAATGAATTCTAAGTTATATGGAGTTAGAATTTTCTACTTTCCCTCCCCCACAAATATATAGCAATTACACATCCCAACATGCTGTACTTTATCTCAATTTGTGCTGCAAGAGCATTGCATGCTGAAGCGTGTTGTCTCTGTGGATTATAACTTTACATTCAGTAGAGATCCTAAAACTTTGGGCTCAGGACATGTTTTAACACGTGATTTAATTTCAGGATGGTTGTTGACAGCTCCCATTTTTTTAGGCATAAGTAACCTCACTACATGTCCAGTTCTTTTAGCTTCCCTCTCCCATCATTTGTCCTGTGGTAAATTATAGACCCCATTTTGAAAAAAAACCCGTGTTAAAGAAATAATTTCATTTTATGGAAGTTAGACATTGTCTTTAAGTTTCTGGCTAGTTGCCAGTAGAATTTTTGAATCAGGCAGCGTTTAGACTTTGTCCCCAGTAAACTACTTGAAAAAAATGTGAGACATCCTTTCAGGGGGTTGAGAAAAGAGGAGAGGTGATAATTTATAAGGGTAAATCTTGGTGGAAAGAAACCATTTCTTTTGAGTTTTCACCTCTTTGTCTCAGTTCTTTTCTTTTTTCCTGGAGTTTTTAGCTGAGACTGATAATCTCAGATCCAAGAATTTCTCAATTTTAGGGACAGGGAGAGATAGAGGAAAATGTAAGTGGATGAATTCATAAAATGGAAGAGGCTAGCAGAATGGATTAGGAAACAGAATCCAACCATGTTGTTTAGAAGAAAACACACTTGGAATGCAAAAATTTACTTGGAGTTAAAATGAGGGGCTGGAGCAAAATCAGTTATATTTCAGCTAAAGTAAAAAATTGTAGGAGTAGTTATCATGATCTCAGATCAGACTACTGTAAATATAGAAAAGATAAAAAGACATAAGCAGTGAACATATATGCCAAAAGGTACCACAGATAGCAAAACAATAGCAATCTTTAATAAAAATGTACCAAATATTATAGGATCTAAATACTTAAAGGAAAGTTAATTGAATGAGGGGAAAAATAAATAATAAACCTACAGTAATGGGAGACTTCATTGTACCCTTTTCAGGCCTTCTCCAAATTTAAGTAAAGGAAAAATAAATGAGTTCAAAACTCCTAATGGAAATTTAGAAAAATTAAAAGATTATAGATCTCTGGTAAATACTGAATGGGAATTGAGAGGAATTTACTTATTTTTCATCTGTCAATGGCACCTTTATAAAAATTAACCATGCATTGGGGTATAAAGATCTCAAAAAGTTGAAAAGCTAAGATACTAAACATCACTTACTGATTATAATGTAAAAATTTACATTTAATAAAGAACCCCTAAAGTATTAAGAAGTAATTGGAGATTAACATAATTCTAAAATTCTAAATTTTATCTAAAAGATAAACATAATTCTAAGAACAAATTATAGAAACAATAGTAAATTTGAACAATAATGAAATAATATACCAAAATGTATGGGATACAGCTAAAGTAATTCTAAGGGCAGAATTTATATCTTTAAACACTTCTATCAATAGAGAAATCAGTAAATGAGGTAACAGTAAAAAATGAACAATAACAAAAAAACTCCAACTAATCAATTAAGTAGAAATTGTGAATGTTCAATAACATTGAAAGAAAAAAATAATTGAATTGATAAATAAAATCAGAAGCTGTTTTTTAAAAAACTAATCAAGTAGTAAGAAATTAGTTAACCTAACAAAGAAGAAAACCAAATTATATAAAAATTAAACAGCAATTGAAGAAGTAAGGAAATTATCAGAAACTATCCAGTTGTATGCTAAAAAAGCTGATAATGTAAATTAGATGAAAACTTTGAAAAAACACAAACTATCTGGATTTAAAAAAAGAAGAGGTGCTTTTTCTATGAAACTAGAGGGGAAAAAACCCCAAAATTTAAAATCACAGAAATAAATGGATTAACAGTATAGATTTTTTTTTTATTACGATTTAACTGAAGACTAGCTGTAAACTGGCTTGCCTGGCACAATTCGTTAAGATCCTGGTACTGGTTCCTTATCTTTACCTCAGATCTGCTTTTCCTTCGCAGTGTCCATGTCTTGTAAAATAAAATGGAAACAGCCAGTGCCTTTTGTGAACTTATTAGCCTGTAGAGCACCGTTCCCCAGCTAGTGTAATTCAGTAATATAGTTGATGTGTGTCTTCTTTAGTCCTTGGGTTTCCTTGATACTCCCTTGGTGGATGTGATGTTAACTGTGGTAGAAAAGGAGGTGGGAGGGTAGGGATGCAATAATTGAGGTTTGTATCATGTACTTAGAAGTGTTTTTGGACAGATAACTATACTCATGGATGATTGGGTGGTGAATTTCAGAGATACACTTAGCCCTTTCCTCTCTCTAGATATGTTCACAGATACGTTCTAAACTGTAAAAGGTTGGGAAACACTGACTGAAAGGCAGTGCCAAGAGGTAAAAGTTAATTAAATAAACTATTAAATAGACTACCATGCCTAGCAATTCTTTCGGGGTTTTGAGAAGCTTCATATGCCAGAGAAAGGGTTTAAGTTGCTAGACAGTGACATAAGTGGAGGAATTTCCTCAGTTTAGGTGTTTGGTAGCCCCTGAGGCATCTCTTCCCAGCCTATGATTTGACTCTATGTATGTCTATGTTAAGGCAGCTTGTTTCCAGAAATACTACACCTTTTTATTGTATAACTTCATTGTGAATACAAAACAGAATGGTAAGGTGGCATTGTGTGGAGAATAGAAAACTGAGGAGTCAGTGGGCGTGACTTTATGTTCTGACCAGAACCTGGTTCCCTGTCTCTTTGGAAGAATGAAGGGAGTGTGTCTTAGGAAAGCATTCTGGTCCTTTAGAGGAATCGTGCTATATAAATTATAAATTTGAGGGAATAGTATTATAATAGAAGCATTAACATTTTTTATTCAAGGCTGAATTATGTGGTTAATGGCTTCTAGCAGTTCGTTTTGACTTTTTATTCTCCAATAGCACTTGCTTTACAGGGTAAGTAGAGGAATGAGAAAGTAAAGCTTAAACCATTGATGGTTTTCTCCTTGTTATCATATCCTATAAGGGGATGATATTTGGATAGTGGTGAAAAGTTGAATTATTTATCAAGCAGATTTTTGGGGTAAAGTGACCAAACTGAACTAGGATGAAAAAGGCACCTCCAATTTTTAAGAGCCTGTTCTTGTATAACTCTCAGTTTCTTTCATTTATATGTATATCCTCCAAGACTCTTTCTTAAGCTGTCCTTGGCCATCCTCTCTTCTTTGGTGAATTTAGTTGCTATGTCTTTGCCAGTGACTCCCAAAACCTTGTGTCCTAGCCTAGTGTCCAGATTCCAGACTCATGTCACTCATTGTTTTTTGGATAACTCTATGTGATGTCCCGCTAGAAGCTCAAACTTAATATATCCCTAACTGAATTCATCCTTCTTAAAATTTTTCTATGAAATTAGAGGGGAAAAAAACCCAAAATTTAAAATCACAGAAATAAATGGATTAACAGTACAGATTTTTTTATTAGGATTTAACTAAAGTCTAGCTGTAAATTGGCTTGCCTGGCACAATTTGTCAAGATCCTGGCACTGGTGCCTTATCTTTACCTCAGATCTGCTTTTCCTTCACAGTGTCTATGTCTTGCAAAATAAGATAGAAATAGCCAGTACCTTTTGTGAACATATTAGCACAGATCCCCAGCTTTTTCTTAAAATTGACTCACCTCAACTACCCATTTCTGTGGATGGTACCACTCACTTCCCACTGAACCCAACTTAAAACCTCCAAGTTCCAGTTGACCCTTTCTCTCTCTTCTCTTTCTCCAGATAGCTTTAAGGTCCTAGTGATTGTACCTCCATGCTATTTCCTAACTTGGCTCTCTTTTTTCCATTCTTGCCAGTATCCTGGCTGAAGCTTTCATCACCTGGATCCTAGATTTAGAATTGGAATAAGGGGTTTCAAAGGCTATTTATATTTAGTTCACCTTGCTTTGTTTTACAAATGAGGAAGGTGAGGCCCAGAGAGGTGAAGTGACTTGTTTTAAGGTCAGACAGATGTAAGAGTCAAAGCTTGGGTTTGAGCTTGAGTCTTTTAATTCTTAAAAAAAGTTCCTTTCCTACTGTACCATGGTTCCTCTTGGATAGACTATTGTAATAGTCTACTAACTGGTCTCCCTGTCTTGAGTCTTTCATTTATCCAATTCATCTGTCACACAGCTGTCAAAATATTTGTCATAATGCACAAATATGGCCACTTCATTTCCCTTTAGTGACCTCCCCATTGCTCATAGGATAAAATGCAAATTGCTTAGGTTGGTATTAAAAGACATACACAGTGTGGGACCACCCTGTCTTTCCAACCTTACTTTACATTCTACATACTCAGTTCCAACTAACCTAATTATTTCCCAGTCTTAGCCTACATTTTCTATCCTTTATGTATTCATATCATTATCCTCTATGGCTATAATGTACTCCTTTGTAATCTCTGCTTATCAAAATCCTTGCTTTTTCTAGACCCAGCTTAGGTTCTACCTTTTTTTCATGAAATCCTCCCTAATACCCTACAAGTAAGTGATTTCTCACTTCTCAAAGTTTTCCTAAAACATTTTGTCTTGATACTTCCTTTTCCCCTATCACTTTTTAAAAAATAAGCTTTTATTGATAGTCTCATTCTTACATCACCATAGTATTTTATGTATCCCTTCCCCTGCACCTCTCAAAGACCATCCCATGTGACAAATTGTATTTTTTGAGAGGAAAAAAAAGGTCAGTATTGATTGATACATTGAAAAAGTTTGAAAGCAAGTGCAGTGTGTAACACTCAGTCACTTTCTTTGTATTTATATTTGTTTGTTCAGTTTGTTTGTTCAGAACTGTGTTGTTTTTCATCTTTCTACTCCTGTTGTGCAGTTTGCATGTTGTATAGGTACTTAATGTTTATTGAATTTAATTAGATTGAAATTATTCCTCAGTTGGAGACCTAGCCTTTGGATCTTCTGGTAAGAGTAGGTTGAGCTCAGTAATCCTACCTTACGTGCCTCCACTTTCTCCCTTCTTGCTTCAGTCAGAATAACACCAGTTTCTGGGCAGCCCTATGTGAGTGCACATGAATTTTTTTCAGGGAAGGAGAATAATTCTTCCATCTTGGGTCAAATTATTAGGTCTTTGTTTATTACACTCTTTGCATGAAATAAGGTTAGGAAGGTGGGTTGGAACCTAAACTGTCAGATAAGATCCTTATATTAACTAGCTTCCCTTTTGCTTCTGTTTTTGCTGAGAGACAGTTAGACTCCCCCACACTGGAGTTTGGAAGAGTTTTCCAGTGAATGAGGTTTTCTAGACACAACCTATCACTCTCTATTCTATCTAAATTTAAGAAATTTGATCAATGATGTTTCCAGTGGACCAGCAGTGATGCGTGACAACCACCTCCTGAGAGTGAGGATGGATTCCAGAGACCTTTCCTGTCTCCTTCTTGTCAAGTCTCCCTTTGCTCCTGGGCTATTATACACAGATACCAAAGAACAGAAAAGTCAGTGTTCTGAGAGGTGGAGAGCTCAGCAGATGGGGATTTATGGGAGTCTCTGATTTACTCTCTCTGATGGGAGTTGTAACTTTTGGGTAGAAGAGTTAAAACACCAGACCTAGAAGAGCATGAGCACTGAGGAAGGTGTCCTTTGCTTTTCCTTGTGCTACAAAGATCACCAAGACCAGCTCTAGGCTGAAGTGGCAGCTACAGTCACCTGTGCTACAGCACAGGGCTACTATAGGACAGAGGGACCCCACTTCCTACCTAAACACTCATTCTTTGGTCATGATAATCCCAGACAGGTGTCGAGGTGTCAGTCTGCTTTGGACTTTTCATTTTATTGGCCATCAGTAGTTAGTCTACTTCCTCTCAGGTGTCTTCTGCCCAAAGATTCCCCAAATTAGCACCTGATAAATCCTCTTCCATTGTAGGCCTTTTTAGGGCAGGAAGGGAGTATAGTGAGGGAGAAGGGGAATTTTATTCCCTCTGTTGCTTCCCATGGCATGCTGCTTCGGGTAACTGCCACCCACTTGAAAAAATATAGCCAGAATATTTTCATATGTATAAATGATTCTGGGTGAGTAGGATAGCCTCCCATGCTAGGGAATGTGGAATCCTTTCTACTGAATCATTGTTATTGGGAGAGATGGAAAGGACTCCACTGGACACAGACTGTCTGCTGAGTATAAGGCTTCTATGTCCTAGAAGCCCTATCAGAGCCCATGAGACTGGCAGGACACTAACCCATCCCCTCCTGGCATGTAGAGTGTGGTCAGACACTGTCCCATTGTATTTCATTTTCCAGTGCAATTCCTGTAGTCATCTCAGTTCTGAGGCTGGTTCCTTCATTTACTTTCTACTTGTTATTTGTGTGGGAAGACATAAAATGGATTTAGCTGGGGTAGGCTAAGTAGGTAGGTAGTAGTGCCTGGCTGTGAGTAGCTTTGCTCCCAAATCCTATCACTTGACATTTTTGATGGGTATTGCCAGAATTTTACAGCATAGTCTGGCAGTAGTATTTGTGGAGCAGAGAATGGGAAGGGAAGGTGATCGTTCTGCCAGTAATAGCCTCTTCCCTCTACTTATCTACTCTTACTGTGTGTACCCAAAGATTATTGGGGGGGTTTTTTGTTTGTTTTGCTTTTCTCTTCTGGTTAGAGAAAAAGCTTTGTTCCCAGGCATAGTTGATTGATGGAAGGTGAAGCCCAGATAATTGTCATGCTTCCCCTGGGAGTTGTTTTCTGTAGTTCTTCAAACCTGCTAAAGGGGGTGGTCTGTCTGAACCTTTTCTCTTGGGAGCATCTGTGGCACATACCCCCACAGGCAGGGAGGAGGAGATAGTTGTGGTATCCTCTAGTTTGGCATCCCTTCTCTCTTTTTGCAGCTCCAGAGTTGGGCTGCTCGTAAACCAAGCTGTCTGTTTATATGGAGAGCCTGGAGGGTGTCTGCCATGAGTCTGCTGCTAACAACAAGAACTGGCTGGTTTGGGAGAAGACACTAACCCCGTGAGTCTGAACCTAGCCACATGATGTGCTTCTGATGCTTTGTCAGCCAATCTCCTTCTCCGAGTCTTTACTAGAACCTGGTTGCTTCCTGCATTCTGATGGACTCATGCATTTATTTCTCCCTTAATCTTTGAGAATCTCCCTTAAGCTTCAAGAAGGAGCCCCTTCCAAGGGTTTGGAGTGGAGGTGTGTCATTTGGAAGGCTGTATCTTCTCTGGCTTGGCACTGATGCCCCCTCCCAGCTTCCCCACAGTTCCATTGTGCTTCATGTTTCTCCTGCTGGTTTCCCAGGCTGCTCTGTAGCTTCCATTTTGACTATAGGGCCTAAACTCCCTAAAGCTACAGTGACTTCTGATTTCTGTACCTTGGAGGATTAGAATGGGAAGTGGAAAGAGGATTCTCCCGTAGTCCAGATGTCTTACTACTGTCCTAAGACTCCTGTTATCCTTGATCTTCGTTGAAAAGAATGGTGGGGTAGTGCTCTGGAGAAGAGCAGTTCCAGGCTTTTTCAACAGGAGAAATGTTTGGGATCAGGGAGGAGAGGTTGTTGGGAAGAAATTTAGCTTAGGCTTCGGGGAATTCCGGGAAAGAATAATTAGCCCTTAAAACTGTATTAGGACAGTATTAGTATAGTGAAAAGAGGACTGGGTTTTGAGTAAGAAGACCTGTGTGTGAATCCTGGCCCTGTTATTTACCATAGCTTTGTGATTGGGGTCAGTCACTTAGGTTCTCTGGTCTTTGTGAAATGAGGGGATGGGACCAGATGTTTTCCAAGTTCACTTCCACTTCTGAGTCCAGGGAAACTTGTATCTGTATTCAGGTGCCTGTTTTAAATCATAACTTTGCCCTCTTGCTCTTACTATTCTTTGAGGTGGGTGGTGAGTGAAGTTTGACCTTTCTTCACATCTGGAGGTTGGGGTGGACTTTACCCAGGTTGAGATATAGCAACTACAAAGGAAGACTTAGCCAGAAAGGGGAGAGAGAAGACCTGGTCTTCGACTTCTACCGTTCCTAGCCTGGCTTGTAGATGGGTGAGTGAAAACTCAGGCTGGATGGGCAATTCAATGGGCAAATACAAAGTTTTTCTTTTGCCAACTTAGATGAGGTAAGGAAGAAGAGGGTTTCCAGATAAATGCTCAGTGTTTCTTGGTGTTCTGATAAAACAGTTAAAACAATTTTCTTGTCCTCCTGGTTGCCCTCTTTTCTGAAGCTCCCTCCCACCCTGTTCCAACAGAAGGTCCTGATAGAAGTGTTGTAAAACAGGGAGTTTGGTTCCTGACGGGCTTTGCTAAGCCCTTCTAGAAAGAGAAATTGGTTTTTATTTAGAGGAAGAAAGCAAAAAGTAGGGTCTCAGTCAGTGGGAGAGTTATGTGCGTATACTTTCCTTTATAATCTTGGGGTTGGAATGAAGAAGGTGGGAAGTGAGTATGTTGGTGAACATTCTGGTTTTGTTCAAGAAAGCCAGAGGGACTTCGAGCCGAGACCTCGGTCAGAAACATTTATCAATCTGCCCTCTTTGGGAAAGAGAAGGCTTGTTTAGGATATGTTGATGCAGCATACTTTTGGTCTAGTGAACTCTCTGTATTCAGAGTGGGTGATAAGGTTGGCATAGGGGGCTGAATGGTAAACAAGAGAAGCATGCATTGCCAGTTGTGCTATAATTTGGTCTTGAATAAAATAGGGGCTACCTTTGTTCCTTTAGAGTTTGTTTAGAGCAGAAGATAAGATAGGCAATGCTTGTAGTGTTTGTTCAGGTGGGTAGTTATAAGTAGCCAGCACTGGTTCTAAGTGGCTCAGGGTTACCCTGGATTCAGACATTTCCCATCTTCTTGGGACTTCTGAAGACCTGTCACTCTAGTGAAGCCAGGCAGAAGACCAGACCAGGAACCTGGGCAACAGGCTGAATTGGATGGTAAGGCCTGTGTTAGTTGGGACAAGCCAGCTTCTTCACTGGTCAAGGGCTTGGCCTGTGAGCTGATTGACATCTAGCTATTGCTCAGAACACTAAACTGATGCTCCTCCCAGACCCCACCCCCACGATGTTGGCTGCCTGCCTGCCACGCGCCCAGGATTGCTGGAGGCTTTGCTCATGCATCTCAGGAACAGCTGCACACTTGACCTGGGTAGGGGATGTAGAGGGGGAAGGGTAGCAGGAAAAGCATTGGCAGACTGAACCTCAGGTCCACTGTGGTGGGGATAGATAGCCAGCTATATGAGGAATGATTATGGCTCTATGTACCTCAGTCTAAAGATTTGCAGATTGATAGGGTTACTTGGGGATAGACTTGAGAGACATCTGACTGGGGAAGGGGCCTCTTCTGTGGTGAACCCTGTTTTGCTTCTTTGATAGATATATCCCTTAATGTTGAGTGAGGAAGTAGGAAGGAATTGGTGGGGTAATAGGTGTCAGCAGCTTAGACTTTTCTGGAATTTGGTTAGAAGTAGAGCCTTGTTTTTTTAGGGGGAATCTAGAAATAGACCTGCATAGAATACAGCCTCCTTTGCCCTACAGGACTATCTTCTTGTCTGGCTTTCAAGTTACTGAAATGTCTGAGTCCCTGACTCTTTAAGATACTAGATTCCCTTCCTGTTTTCTTCATGAGGTAGCACTTGGTCTCTATGTGCCTTACTCCCAAATTTTTTTTCTGAATGAGAGTTTAAGCGAGGTTTACTCTTAAATTATGTCTGTTTTCCAAAGTTACGAAGATTTTTGTAGCAGTACAGGAAATAGAACCCAGAAATCAGGAGATTTCCAGCTGATTGCTTTTTCTTCTGTATCTTGCTGCCTCTAGTAGGGATTCAGCTTTTTTCAGGGTTGAAGAAGCTGAGTCAGGGCCAGATAAATTTTCAAAACCTGGTATAGTTGTCAGAGTTTGGGGATGATTTTTAATTTAAAAGGGCCAAGAAAGCCAGAAACATTTAGGAGCCCCATTTTCCAATTCAAGAAGAGGAGAGAGAGAGAAAGATATGGATTTGGGGATGAGGTGGTAGGGAGGAATAGGGAGACCAGATGCCAGGGATTGAGACTGTTACTTTCTCTAGCTACAGTGTGAATTTTGCTGCCCTGTCTGGTAGACAGCATTAGATTTGTCAGGAATCTGGTCCCTGACAAGGGTCACATGTGGATCACACCTACATATTTGCCCAGTGCCTTCCTTCAAAAGAGGTTCCTTTATCTTTCTTCTTGGTGGCATCCTGGACATTGGGAAAGTCCATAAAGAACCTGCCTCAAGGGTAGCAGAGTATAGTTCAGTCTTTGAAATAACTATGTCAGGAATGCCAGGGAAGAGCCAGAGGTTATGGCATTGCCCTTCCCTATTCCTTAGTGGGCTCAGGGAAACAGGTATGTCCCATTTCCTAGCATGGGGGAGGGGGCCAGTGGTGGCATGGAGACTGTAACAGATTTCTCTTGTCTGCTCACCTCCTCACCCAGCTGTTCTGTAGGTTAACAGTGCATGTCTGGTCCTATTTCTGATGAAAGTAAACTTTGTTCTTTGGAGGCTGATAAACATGCCCCATAGGGGTGTAATCAGGGAGAAGGTATTTAATACAGGGCAGGCGGGAACAGGAGGCCTGTCCCAGCTGGCAGATTGCAACATGACAATTAGGTACGGTCTCATCTCTCTCCCCTCCTCCCTTTACAGTCCCAGCCTATAGACAAGAGGTGTAGAAAGAATGTTATACAGGAATAGAGTAAAAAAAAAAAAGGGTGGGAAGGAGAAGGAGGAGCTTTGTATACTCTCATTCCTAGGAGTTGAAAGAGGAAAATACTACTATGATAGACTTCACATGATAGATAGACCCAGCTGTGTGTCTGTTGGCTTTCTTGTAGTTGGAGTCCAAGATGCCTCTGGGCTGACCCAGGCAGCAAGAGTTCTCAGGGATTATCCCACCTTTCTTTATCAACTATTTTTGTAGTTCATCCTGTCATAAAACCTAGCTCTTTCCTTCCCTCCCAATATGATAGGTTGAGGTGGTTCAGCAGCTTCTCTAGTATACTTAAGACCCCATACCCCTTTCCCATCACAAGGTAAATCTCTGTTCCATAGGACTTCTGGAACCATCCCAGCCTCCTGGGAAGCAGCACTGGCTCAGCCACAGTCACTCAAAACCCTTCCTAGGCTTTGTGGAATCTCCCATCTCCCTCCAACCCCAGCTGCTTTTCCTCAGATTCCTTCCAACCTCATGAAATCTATCCTAGGCTGAGCCTCTTCAATCCAGAATCTGATCCTTGGAAGACTTTTCTTATTCAAGAGAGGATAGAAAATACAAACTGGGGGAGGGATCAGGGAGGTCCTGGAGTAATGTTCTCCATCTTCTCTCCTGATGTTCCTTCATCGCTCTACTTCAGTCCCTTCTCTTTACTGTCTTCTGTCTTGCAGCTGAGTTTTCAGATCTTTTTTGCTCTTTGCCCTTTTACCAGTTGTACTTATTCTCCATAGAGCTTCTCTCTTCCCTTTTTAGGATAGCAGGCTCCATGGATGTATGGAGAGTTACTGCTCTGTCCCTTCCCCCACAGCAGAACATGATTTATGATTCCTTGTAAGTTCAAGAGTTGGGATATGGAGCCAGGTGACCCAGCAGGGTCACAGTGTGCATGAATAGATCAGGGATGAAGATGACGATGGGGATAGGGATGGGGTGACTCCGGCTCCTGGGAATCAACAGTTTCAACCCTAACTATAAATTATATTCTCTGTCTAGACGGATTCCCTTTTGATGATCTGCCTGTTAATTGTCTTCCCTACTTTTCTTCTGTGGCAGTAGGTTACCCCTCCCTACATGGTACTATATACCAAGCCCCCTTTCTGCCATTTAGAAGTGTTTTGAAAAGAACAGGTGGCTTCCATGCTGATTTCTCAGTATGAATTTTCAACTGACCATCATTGTTCATTATCTCTGATAACCTGAGCTGGTCTTAGCTTAGGGTGGGAAGGGGGGAAATGTTTGTTCAAGGTCCTTTGCATTTTTAGCAGCTGAGACAAGCTAAGCCACAGGATGTAGATGTAACTAGAGCCAAGGACTGTAGGGCTTGGAATGGGGGCAGATCTGCTTACAGGTAGGGTTACCAGACACCTGAGAGAGAGAACTCATCCTATCTCTGCTCACACCAGCAGGCCTTGTGCCATGAAAAAGAGGTGGGGAGAAAACTTTGTACTGTAGAGAGTAGAGAATTATGGTGGGTGGGGGGGAGGTAAGGGGTACATGAAAGGACCTGCAGGGAGGAAGTCATTCTTTGGAAGCAGGGGGTGGAGTGACTAGGAAAATGGGCAGGCATTTGGCTTCTCTTTCAGAGAAGATGAAGACTGGCAGGGCATTTCTCCCTCTTCTTCATAGGTTTAGGTGATTGCTGTGGCTTGGCTGCCCCTTCCTTCTCTTTTATCCTGTCCTGTGCCACCAGTACATTGTGGGCTGGGGTCTTTTTGCTTGTGGATAGTGATAGTATTGGGGCCATTCCCCTGTGCTCCTCTCCTTGCTGCTTCCTAACTATGTGCCTTGCTGGAGAGTCACTCCTTTAAATCTGGCAGCCTATAGGTCTCTCTAGGTCCCTTTCCCCCAGGCCTCTTCTTGAGAGATACTGCTTTAGGGGAGCTTGATGGCCTGGGGCTGATGGGGTTGTGGCTTGTTTGCTTTCCCACTCTACTCTTAAGGAATGTGCTATGTCCTTGTGGGCCTGCCCAGCATTCCTGCAGAGCGAGTCAGTCAGCATGCTGCCTGCACCCTGTGGGGACATGCTTCTGGTCTGCCATCAGAGGGAACTCAAGAGGTTGTGGCTCGTGCCCCTGAAGCCCAGACCCAGTTCCCCTTGGCCCCACCTTACCCCAGGGTGTGGATTGGGCCGCCCAGACAGAGACCTTGCCTTACATCCTCCCTTCACCCCTCCAGCACGCTTCTTGCCCAGGGCCCTGCAGGAATGCAGCAGGAACACACTGCCGAGTCACAGCCAGGGCATGTCCTGACAGCAGAAACACATGCTTCTTCCTGCTCTGCTCCCACCAGCCCCAGTTCTATGACTGGGATGGGAGCTTGTTTTTTATACCAGAGGCCAGTTGAGGTTAGTGCCTCCCCAGTTTCAGGCAGGTGTTGACTGCCCCCATGTTGTAGCTGTGTTCACTGCAAGTGACAATACCCTTGTGGCTTGAGAATAGGATTTGGGAGTTGGAAAGAGGGGGAAAGATCCAGTTTTCTCCTGCACCTGTCATTGTTCTCTTTCTGAGGTGTGTTAAATTTCAGTTTGCACTGAGGAAGTGTTTGTGCCCACAGAAACAAGTGGGATAGCAGTTAGAGAACATTGGTGTTATCCATCAGTGTCCTCTTTAGATTTCTCTTTTCTTTTCCTGCTTACTCACAGGAGATTTCTTGGTTGTTTCAGAGCCCTGAGGAAGCAGTGGGCAGGGCAGGGAATGGGGGCAGCCAGTCCAGAGGCACGTGGCAAGTTGAGGTCCCATTCTGCTCCTTCTCAGATTCCTTATCTGAGATATTTCCTCTGGAATTCCATAGAGAAGGATTGGGAACTAAAGTTCTCATGGTTCAGTAAGACCTACTTCTCTTCATCCATACTTTTTTCCATTCACTCTTGGGTGTCAGTCTTTAGTTCTCCCTAATGGATATCCTTGGCCCTGGGGACTGAGGATAGGCAGGCTGGCAGTCCTGACAGACAGGTGACTGACACTAGGTGTCTCCTTTCTTCCTCTTCTTGGATTTCAGGAGCTGTCAGTTAGAGGAGGTGGAAGGGCCCCAGGATGAGGAGAGCCAAGGGCTGACTCCAGGACAGCCGAACAGAGGGAACTGCTGACAAACAGAAGGTATGTCTCTGGAGACCTGAAGTAGGCTTTTTGGTGGGGAAGACTTGGGCCAAGCTAAAGGTTGGGATAAAAGCTGGAAGGTCTTGGGGACCGGAACTGTGAGAGCTATGATAACGAGGTGGTGGATTTGCTGGAGCCTAAACCTTTGGGGATCCTGGAGTCCTCTTTCACTCACAGTTGTTCTCCCTGCCCACCACTTCCCTGAGCCCTGAGGGAAGCCCTGTAGTATATTAGCTGAGGCTTGTTTTCTGTCTTTAGGGTGGGAGGAGGCCATAGAGGACCCTGCAATCAGGGAATGTCTCAGACTTCTCTGTTCTTCCTGTCAGAATGCCTGAGTTGAAGCTCCTTGGTGAGGCCTCAGTCTGAGCCCCATAGGTGAGTTGTACTTCTCACTGAAAATAGTCTTCACTGTTATCATTTATTCTTCATTATTTACAAGAAGAAAGAGAGAACCAGCATTCACAAACACGGATCCACATATCTTCCCCAGCTGGGTAAGTGGGCCAAAACTCCAGTTATGGTATTGGGCTTTTAGGGGTGGATGCTTCTTCTTTGGCAACTCTATCACAAGACATTGCAGCATTCCTTCTCATCAGCATCAGTATCCTCATTTCTACCAATCTGGTGTTTACTGAGCTGGGCCTAGGTCTAAGAGTAGTAATAACTTTTGTAAAACATTTTACATAGAGTATCTCAGATCCTCACAATCACACTGTTAGGTAGGGGCTGTTGTTAATCCCATTTTACAGATGAAGAAACTGAGGTCAGGAGAGGTTAAGTAGCTTGCCCAAGGGCACAAGCAGCAGCTAATTGCCTGAGGCACTATTTGGACTTGGCTTTTCTTGACTCTTAATACTGGGCCACCTGGCTGCCAGGTTATGTCTCATTTTTCCCCCACTCATCTGATTCCTGAAGCCAGATAGTCAGCTTCTCTGCCAAAAATCTTTCCTAAAGAACCCTCTTGGCAGCTAGGTATAAGTGGAGATAGGGGGAGGGATGTGTGAGCTCCTACCCCCTCACCTTTTTCATGAAGAGCCTACATCCTCATTTGTCTCCTTCAAACAGTAACTGAGCATTTCTCTCTGTTCCCCTTTTCTCCCCCTACCTCAGCTCCTCCAGAAGGTTAAGGAGTTTCACCTCTCCCAGGATGACCAGTGCAGCCCCCTCTAAGAAGCCATACCGAAAGGCACCACCACAGCACCGGGAGCTGCGGCCTGAGCTGTCTGCTCCATGGGCCCAGCAGGAGGTCAGCATAGTTGAATGCCAGGTAACCTAGCTTCAGTGGACACTGGTAGGTACAGAGTCCTGGGCAATCAGCCAGCACTTCCACTGCCTTGACTTCTCTCAGTCTAAGAAGGCAGGAGTGGGACTCAAGGGAGGCAGTGGAGGAGGTTGTGGAGAGTGGGTGATAATGCTTCTGGGTGTGCGCTTCAGCTGTTCACAGTATTTGCTGGTATTCAAGCAACTTGCTCAGGAGTGGGGTGTGCCCAGGGGGATTCTGAAGCCTCTAGGCAGTTTGAGTGATCCTACACAGTCAGTCCCCAGGGAAGGCCAAGGAGCCTTAGCACAAAGCGCTAGGTTCCTGGATTGTCCAGTTTGGATTTGCCCAAAAGCAGTGACAGAGTTACCTTGGAGGGCAGTGGCTTATGGAAAGATTGAGCCAGCCTAAACCTCAGTGGTAGATGTAATCCTCCTGTAGAAATGCTCAGTATAATCTTTTAGAAATGATTGTGCACTTTGAACATGGTGGTAGTGAGCTGCAGTAGCCACAAGAATAGGTAGTTGTAGGAAGATTAAATTCTAGCCATAACACAAGTTAAAAATAAAGTGGTCCTACTAAAGAATACTTTCAAGTGTGTGTGGAAGTGGGTTTTTACAGAGGAGATGGAATGGACTAGCACAGTTGAGTCCTAAATACTTGTTTCCCCAAACATCTTTGTCCCAGAGTTCAGTAGCCCTTCCTGCTGCTGTGCTGAACAATCTCAGAAGTTTTCTCTTCCCCAAGGACTTCTCCTCCCTTAACTTTGAGTCTGAGTAAAGGAAATTCCCTCCATTCTGACCTGGCCTCTTTCCTCCTGTTCGCTCCCACCCATGCTTAGGACCCAAGGTTTAGTGCAGCCACCCTGGCTTGGGAGAGGAGGCATCTTAGTTCTTTCTTTCTCTGAACCCTATGTTAGAAGTGTGTGTGGGGGAGGATGGAGGCACTTTTTCAGCATCCCACCTTGGCTCCATAGTCACCAACAATAATTGCTTCTTCCCTTTGTCAGGGCACCAGCTGGCTTAGAGCACTCTAGCACTGTTTGTATTGGGCTGGGGGGTGGGATACATCTTCATGGAGGAAGCTCTGAGATCAGTGGTTAGTGTGTTTGGCAGGGTCTCTGTGGGTTAGAGGAGAAGCAAGGATGGGGAAGTGAGCACACCATCTCCTGGTGGTCAGAGCAGGGGTGGGTGACCCAGATCTTCCTGGCTAGCCATGTTAAAAATTAGGATAGAGGATAGGATGAGCAGGAGCAGGCTCAGAACTGAGCCTTTGGCCTCTTTTCTTTTGTGCACAGGAGTCCCTGACAGATTCGGAGAGGATGAAGTAAGTGCTAACCTTCAAGCCCCTCAGCATAATTCTTTTGTCTGCCCCCCTCTTTCATTTTTGTGACTCTAGAACCTTGAGCGTCACAGGCATTTGATCATTTTAATTGAATTATTCCTTATCATCCCCTTTATCCTGGCTTTTGGTTCTGAGGAGAAAGATGAAATCTTCATCTCATTATTTCCGCCTCCTCTCCTCCTGTGAGGGAAGGACACTGCTGGGCCTAGTCGTGTTGGGCCTTATCCTGAGAACACGCTTTCTTTGGGTGTCTAGGCTGGATTTTTAAGTGAATAATAGACAAGATTGCCCTTGGAGGCCCAGTTAGTTTGGCTGGTCACCAGAGACAGAGGAGGTGTAAAATCTGACCCCTTCTCCTCCTCATTTCCTCTTTTTTCTTCTCATTCCTGGTTTGCCTTTACCCTCTTCTCAGCTGAATTCTTAGGACTCTGCTCATGCATCACCTCATCCCTGGCAGGAGAAGTAGCCATTTGGTCAGGGGTCTCTGCTACCACAGAGAGCACAGTTTATAGGCTTGAGGCCTCAATCTCTTCCTCCTTTGGTGTGCCTGTTCTCTTCTGATCCTGAGTACTTGCCTCTTCCCCATCCAGGCTCCTGCAGCAGGAGAATGAGGAGCTGAGGCGGCGCCTGGCCTCTGCTACCAGCCGGACAGAAGCCCTGGAGCGGGAGCTGGAGATTGGACAGGACTATCTGGAGCTGGAGCTGGGTCAGAGCCGAGAAGAATTGGACAAATTCAAGGACAAGTTTCGACGGTGAGAGTGGGGCTGAGGGATGGGGGGGGACGGACCCACCTTGCTTGCTGAGTGCTAGCCCTGCCTCTCTTTTCATGTCCGTAGATTGCAGAATAGTTACACTGCATCACAGAGGAGCAACCAGGAACTGGAAGACAAGTTGCACACATTGGTAACTCGGCACGAAGGGGGCCTCAAGGGCACCAAGTTCACCGGGGGCAGGGTGCCCTAAGACCCCCCAGGGCCAACTCTGTGCTCTCAGGGACTTGGGAGCAGTGGTGGGAGGAGGTCAGGAGCTGAGGGGAGGGGAAGGGGGAAGGGAGGGGCCACAGTGTGTTGTCTGAGTCAGGACTGTCCTAATGCTCACGGCTGTTTCTCTTTTTTCCTCGTCTTCCCTTCCCCCATGCCGCCACTGCTGCTGCTGCGCTCTCCTCTCAGGCCTCTCTTAGCCACAGCTGGATTTTTGCAGTTGCGTCTGAGTTTGTTTTTTCTCTCTTGTACCTTGGCCTTGCCCTGGGACCCCCCCTGGGACCCTGGCTAATTACCCTTACCCTTTGCTCCATCACTAGTGCCCTCTTCTGTCCTTCCTCTTTATCCCTGTTCCAGGCCCTGTCCTCTTCCTGGAGCAGTGGCCATGGGTACCCTCTTCTCTCAGGATCTATGGAGGGCCAGGGAGCCTTGTTAGGTGACTCTTGGGGTACTAAATGATGCCAGTGTTGGACACTGTCCTCCCTGCTGCATTCAACAGAGATGACTGAGTGGCTTCTCCATCAGAGGGGCTGGAGCATTGAGGGGTACCCTGAATATGTGTTCCTCTCATTTCCATCTCCTGGAGTTGTAATAAATCTTGTCAGTGTTACAGAAATACCAGGCTACCTCTCAGGGCCACCTTCACCGTTTTCCCCTCCATCTCTTCCCTACCCATTCCTGGGCAAAATACAGTAGAGCCTGTGTTTGGAAGGTCCTTGCCTCTGAACAGGTGACATCAGCTGCTCTCAGCTTGCCCCTTCCTCTTCAGTCCCCCCTCTCACCCCC